>JAGFBS010000022.1:0-600000 GCA_018397855.1 Boletus reticuloceps
GTGTCAGATCATGCAGAGCATATGAGGAAAGAACTGTACATGGGGCAACACTAAGTATCCAGTATGCACACTATCTCCTGTACTCGAATGAGCAATTTGGACTTCCTTGTCGCTTCTATTGCCTCAGTCAGCATTACGATTTCAAACTCTGCTCATGCAATCATCCACAAGAGGTCGTTGTTCTCACTCTCATCCTGAGATTAGCCTGCCTGACTCTGCACAACTTTTCCAACATGTCTTTGTGATTGTGACACATGTCATCCAGCAGCATTCTATAAGGTCCCATTTAATAGCACAGTGGCTGGCCTGTCAGGTGTGGAATATCTGGTCACCTACATATAGCAGCCAGCTTAGCACTGTGTTACCAACAAGATGTGTGCTCTGGGGACTCAGCTGAGTGGGCCAGCCAATCACGACCTGCATGCCATCATAACAATCTACCTGTTTGGTCTGCCTGCCTCTCACAACTTGACTGTGATTCTCCAGAGAAGCTGCCTACACAGCTTCCAATATTCAAATGGGGTAAAAGAAAAAAAGAAAACAACACCACACAGTGCCAGCATGTGGTTCAGACAACTCCCAGTTCCTCATGCTGTCATCATGCACATTTTCCTCACCCTTTGACTCATCATCGTAGATGCTACTGGTCATTGCTAGCTTCTCTGCTTGTTATGTATGTTGTCATCTCCTGTTGATCATCACCATTTGCACCACTTTGGCGAGGTATGAAGGTCATATATATACTGGTTACAACATCCTACCTTCTCATTGTCGACAAATACACCAAGCACTCATGCTCTTCCCGAGTTCTATCATTCATGAACTTGTGAGTTGGGTACATGAAGGTTTGCAACAATTCCTACTATAGATATGTATCCCACATGATCTGAATAAGTATACAATGACAACATCAGCCATGAAACTGAACAACATTGTTATTAGGCATACAGCTTCATCACTTGCATCAAATCTTCCCATCTGCCACTGCTTAATATGGCTAGGTGGATTCAACCAACACCATCAGGTATGGGAGGAGGAATGAAATTATCATCTCTTATCTCCATTCTATCTTTGCA
The DNA here is from genome assembly GCA_018397855.1 of Boletus reticuloceps. Taxonomy (NCBI): domain Eukaryota; kingdom Fungi; phylum Basidiomycota; class Agaricomycetes; order Boletales; family Boletaceae; genus Boletus; species Boletus reticuloceps. The sequence continues at coordinate 1,077 of JAGFBS010000022.1, forward strand.
AAGCTTAACAACTAATAGACCTCATCCCTGACTATGGATAGTTCTTTGATGCTATAATAATACTTCAGCTAACAGCACAATGCCTTCAGGATCTTGGTTTTGAACATTGCAAACTGTTAACCCTAGTTTTTTTTTCCTTGCCAGCTGTCCTGGGAGGTGTGCAAAAATAATAGAATTAAGTTCAACAAGTGCTGGGTCATCTCATGACAATAGGGAATAGGTTCCATGACACAACTTTCCACTGAAGAATCCATGCATTCTGAGGAGTTATCAAGATGGCAAGGATATGGGTGTGGAATTGTGCCAACATCTATGCTGCAGCAAAGGCTGTTTTTGTTATCTGCCACACATTGTCCTCCCTTCCTGTGTCAAGTCTCAACCACCCTGCCCTATCCTAGGGCTACCAGCCATCTACCACAAACTAACTCCACACAACGCTGATGCACAGAACATGCTAAACATATGTTTGATTTCCTCTAGCTCCACACAAGTTCAGGGCAACTCAAGATGTGGGTGTGGGTCGCCTCACCTGTCCACACTCACATCACAGGACATCGAAATCATGTCTCAGGGTGTGGCGAACATGCCAATCTTGTTCTGTCCACCACCAAACACCTGGAGATCACAAATATCTTGAATCTCTATCCAGCATCCTTGTAAGTCTATGCAGACTCCTGGAACTACAGATAACTCACGTCCCTGAAAAGCTGAAGGTTAGGGTTGATAGATAGCCAGGGAGGATTCCAGTCAAACACATCTGGTATCAGTAACAGGTCACCGTGTGCATTTTACTACAGTAGTTGTATCATCGTACTGTTAAGAGTGAAAATGCTAATGGAAGCGGACTAGCCACTTGCAGGATCAACTCAGGACAACTCTGGAGTCCACAGTGAGTAACCAAAGGATACAATGTGGCGCTCCAGGGAGTAACTGCGCTTCAAGGTAAACAACAATAAACAGTTCAGCCACAATGGGCTGGGAAGCGCAAAGGTAAAGTCTTGTATGGGTAGAGACACCACAACAAGCTAAAGAGAAGCTGAAAAGCGGTAGGTAAGTAAAGTGGCCATGGAGAACAACATGGCCATCGTTAGAACACAAAATGATGTATCAATGAGGTGCGAAATCACCAAAACTAACACTCCGCCCTGATTGCGCGACTAACCAGAACCAACACATATCCAGTTGCTTCATGCATCCATGATGCTCTGGATGCTTGGCTACCTAAATTGCAGACTGGTTGTCAATGCACAGCACAGATGATACAGTCACAGGAAATCCAATCTCCTGCATGAGCCTACGCAACCAGACAATCTCCTTGCCAGCCTCGCAGGCAGCCATGTACTCTGCTTCAGTGGTGGACAAAGCGACGATGGGCTGACGCTTGGACATCCAGGACACTGCACCAGTACCAATCTTGACCACATATGCGCCTGTAGACCGTCCAGTGTCCTTACAACCGCCATGGTTGGCATCAGAGAACACAGAGAACGACTCAGAGGACAAAGGATCAGGTGAATAGGTGATAGAAGCAAGTGTTTGATGGTGTTCCAATGGACGATGCCAGGATTAGAGATGAAGGAGGCGAGTTGGCCAACAGAATAGGCAATGTCTGGGCGAGTGGGGCAGCAGAGATACTGTAGAGAACCAATGGCAGCGCTATAGGACACAGTGTGCATGAAAGTGACCTTCTTAGCAGCTTGATCCTGACAAAGTGACAGTCCTGGATCCATGGGAGTGGTGACAGGCCTGCAATCAGTCATCCCAAAGCGATCAAGTATATCAACGCAATACTGGCGCTGGGAGATGGTCAGAGAACACTTGGAGCGATCTCGATTGATCTTGATCCCCAGGATCTCGCTGGTTGGTCCCAAATCATGGACCTTGAAGTGCTTGCCTAGGTCTGCCAAAACTTGCTTGATGGCACCCAAGGAGTTGGAAGCAAAAGTCATGTCATCAACAAAGACAGGGAGAATGATGCGCATGTCGACCTTGGCAAAGACATAGACTGCAGCATCAGAATAGGACTGGGTGAATCCCATGGACTCGACGACAGTGCGCATCTTGCGATTCCAGTGATTTCCACCCTGTTTGGTGCCATAGACCACTTTCTTCAGCAAGCACACAAGTTCCTTTGGGTCACCTTCAGCGAAACCTTCAGGCTGCTCCATATAGACTTCACAGTCGATCTCGCTGTTCAGATAAGCATGGGAGATGTCGACAGACCAGAGATGCATGTCATGGATGGCAGCAAGCCCAAGAAGATGAGAAGAGTGGGAAGGTGCACTGTGGGAGCGAAAACCTCGAGTTACTCGAAGCCAGGACGCTGGGTGAAGCCCTGAGCGACAAGGCGTCCCTTGTATCGCTCAAAGGACCCGTCAGCATGATACTTCTTCGCAAATACCCATCTAGAACCGATGACTGGGCGATCCTTGGGTCTTGGGATGAGTATCCATGTGCCATTGCTCCTTTGGGCAGCTAACTCCTCTTGCTTCCATTCAGGAGCATCATCGCGACACATTGCATCAGCATAGGTCCTGGGCAGAGCCTCCTTAGCTGACAGAGCGACATCTGCGACGAGATCTGCGTCTTCATCCTCATCTTCATCCATACCATCGATGAGCCGAGCTGGACTGAGCTTCCACCACTCTCTTGGGGGGTTCCTCTGTCTCCAAGGGAGTCGAGCACCAATCCCAACTGGGCTAGGCGCAGGTGGCTGTGGGAGAGCATGTGGTGGAGTGGTGAAGGTGGAGGTGAAGGGGCAGGAGTCTGAGGTAGAGCAGGAGCAGGAGCAGGAACTAGCTGCACAGGCAAACCTCCCCCAGGAACTGATATCTGCGGCGCATCAGGCTCATGCGGATCAAAGAGAGTAGGGGTTGATAAGGGGTGTCCTTGGTCGGAGATGGTTCACCAGAGGATGGGGAACGAGCCAAGAAGTGTCTCTCATCGAAATCTGCTTGTTCTGAAATGATAGTGCGCTTGGTAACTGGGTTATAGAACTTCCAAGCTTTGTAACCATCTGGATAACCGATAAAGATGCACTTCTCAGCATGAGATCCAAACCCTGGTCGCTTGTCCTTCTGCACATGCACATAGGCAGTGCAACCCCAGACTCGGAGGTGAGACACATCTTTTCTTGCCATGCCATCGCTCATAAGGCGTAGCATTGTCCACAGCATCAGTGGGGCATCGATTCCAGACATGCACAAGCGCAGCTAATGCTTCACCCCAGAAGGCTGGAGACAAGCCTGACTCGTTCAGCATGGCAGTGATGCGTTCATCGAGCAGCCTATTGGCCCTCTCTGCAACACCATTCTGCTGAGGGCGAGCCCTGACAGTATGCTGGCACATAATGCCACACTGGGTGGGAAAGTCTGCAAAAGCGTTGCTCATGTACTCACCCCCCTTGTCATCTCGAAGTGTCTTGATCTTGCGCTAAGACTGGTTCTCAGTGAAGGCTTTGAATGTCTTGAACGCGTTAAAGACGTCCGACTTGTGCTTGATGGGGAGAACAAAGCGGTATCTGGAGTAATCATTGATGAAGGTGACCCAGTAGCGACAGCCAGAGAAGGAGGGATGGGCCACCTGATGAACATCGCTGTGGATGAGCTCCAGAGGACGAGAGGACAGTGATGTCGACGATGGGAATGGGTTGGCGTGCATCTTGCCAGCGATGCAAGGCTCACAGATCAGATCTGGTAGATTCTTAGCATCCAGCTTCAGTCCAGTGACTAGATTGCGATCCAAGAGCGATTTGACTCCTGTGAGATTGTGATGGGCGAGTCTGCGATGCCAGAGAGACCAATCGAGTGGTAAGGTCGTCGCAGGATGAGCTTGCTGCTCGATAGACTCAGTAGTGCCATCTAAGAATGCAGCATTGTTGCCAGTGATGGTGGCGACGAAGAGAGGTGTCCCAGAACGCTGGGAGAAGACCATATGGGTATCATTGATACTGACAATGAGGCCAGAGTGACGAGTGAGATACAGGACAGAGAGGAGATTATTTCGAAGGTCTGGAACATGCAGTACTCGAGAGAACTCGACCGCTCTAGCAACCTTTCCTTCTATTACTGGATGGAACACCACAAACCCAACACCAGCTGAATAGACTGTTATGTTGTTCACCAAGGTGATAGGCACGCGATAAGGGGTATAGTTGCACAGCCAATGGCATGAGGTGTCATATGAAAAGTGGCACCGGAGTCTGCATTCCAAGCAGCGTGCTGAGAGGGAATAGAGGGGTCACTGGAACGAAAACTTGCGTTTCCTGCATGTTCTGTGGTGCTCTGGGCACTCTGGGCGACATCGGCAACAGCAGCAACAGGTGTGGGTGCATTAGGGGCGGAAGTGGCAGCAGACAAGGCTCTCTGAGGCTGATTGGCCCTTCCTTTTCCCTTCAATGTCTTGTACGCAGTTTTGGCACGACCAAGAGCGTAGCACTTGCACTGACAATGACCAGGCTTCTCACAGAAGGAACAAGGAGAATTGGGGTCACAGCTGCAAGTAGAGCCAGTAGCAGAGAGGACTCCTCAGGAGGACGTTGGCATGGGATTAGAGCCATCAGAGCGAGGGCGACAATTAATCTCTTCAGTTTGGAACGCAACTTTCACCTTGTCCTTGTCCAGATCAGTGAGGAGGGCAAGTGAGGAAATGAAGTGATAGTATTCTGGTCCAAGAGCGCGAATCATGGCCATGCAGGCGAGTTCATCGTCGAGATTGGTCAAGGTAAAGGCAGCAGTGCACAGCTCCTTGATCCTGGCGATGGAATCCTCAACTCGAGCAGTCAGAGCAGTCAGAGACTCTTCAGGACACTTCCAGATGCTGAAGAACTCATCATAGGCGACAAAACGAGTTCCAGCCTTCTTCTGGATATAGAAGTTCTCCAAAGCGGTCCAGGCAGCAGCAGGATCGTCTTGACTCCTCCTAATGTGCGCTCTCTGCTCTGGGGCAATGTTGAGCATGAGTTCACCAGCTGCTCTGTCCTACTTGACATCCCAGGCATCCTGATCAGCTCCAGCTGTAGTGAGTCGCTTCTCCTTGTCGTCCACCAGTCTCCAGAGCCCTTTCGAACGGAATAGGGCCTTCATCTCCACGCTCCAGGTGGTATAGTTGGCCCCATCAAGGGCTTTAATGCGATGGGAGGGTTGCTCAGAGGACATGATGAGTAGAGATGGTGGTGTTCGACGAAGAGAAGGGTGTAGCAAGCTGGAAACGACGACGAGCAGTTCACAAATAGGATAGACAGGTATAGCAGGTCCCAGGGAACAAGGTTCAGTAGGGGTATGCCGAGGATTGAGCAAGAGGAACAGAGGAATAGATCGATGTTTGGAAAGAGGGGCTCCAGAAAGATTGGGTCGTTGAGAGGCAAAGCAGCGACGATTCCAACCAAAGATGTGTGCGCTAGGACACTTGAGAGGACGTAGATGATTGTGGAATCAAGAATGAGGGGTATTGAAGCAGTGGTTGTTGAGTTATGATAGGCTCAAAATGTGATCAAGCGCACTATGAGGCCAAGATGCTTTTCAATGGTCTTGTGATCCCAACGACGGAACTGTTAGTTTTGGTGATTTCGCACCTCATTGATACATCATTTCGCGTTCTAACGATGGCCATGTTGTTCTCCATGGCCACTTTACTTACCTACTACTTTTCAGCTTCTCTTTAGCTTGTTGTGGTGTCTCTACCCATACAAGACTTTACCTTTGTGCTTCCCAGCCCATTGTGGCTGAACTGTTTATTGTTGTTTACCTTGAAGCGCAGTTACTCCCTGGAGCGCCACATTGTATCCTTTGGTTACTCGCTGTGGACTCCAGGTCAGTAGAACATTGTTATCCCTCTCAATATCATCATGGTTACTCACTGTGGACTCCAGAGTTGTCCTGAGTTGATCCTGCAAGTGGCTAGTCCACTTCCATTGGCATTTTCGCTCTTAACATGATATGGCAAAGGGGATTTCAGTATCCACCCTGGGGACCAGACATGGATCAAGAGATATGTTCATGCCAGGGGATATTCCATCACTGGGACCCCTTCCAAGCTTAGGTGTCAAGTAGGTACCCCAAGCCCAGGAACGCTGGATAATTATCTGCACACATAAACAAATATGGCACACAACTCTGGATTAAAGCTCCACAACTCATTCACATAAACCTTATAACCTTCTTTCAGGTTCATGACGGCAATATTGTATGTAAAATAATACAAGTATACCTCCATCCATGGTATATATATAGCTGCACCTCACTTATTCACTTAAACCTGTAATGTATGTATTCATGTAATTTTACAGTGCCTCTACATAAGATATACATTCATATAACATATCAAATGCTCCCGTCATCTCCAGAGTGCTTGAACTCATTCACTTCAGATGTCTGAGATGCCAGGTTTGCTTCCTGTGATAAGAATCTTGACTGTAGCAGTCAGATGGACTTCAGGAGCTCATGGTAGCTCTCCAGCAAGCAACCTGACCAGGTACTTGATGTGGAAGTCTATGAGTTGCATCATGGAGTGTTTTGACATTTAGGTGGATGTCGGTAGGCTGTCTGATGACATCCACCTGACCATTTGCAGACATTGCTACCTAAATGAAAATGTAGGATGAATAAACAATGTCAAATTTCGAGAACACTTTTTTTTCTGACAGGTTTGGGTGCAATGTCCAAGGATCCAGCATTACCAGCATTCTGCAACACAGCAGGGTGCATTCCCCCTTCTTTATTGTCTGGAGCCCCACCCTGGCCTGCATACTTGGTGCATTGTGTTTTACTTGTTCTCTTTGCAGCCAACTCTTTCCCTGTGATTCTTAAATTCGCTTCAACCCTCTGCACAAAGAACTGTTGCCACATTTCTCCAGGTCTCTGGCCACTCTGATTCACTACTTTGTGCTTGGTGCCTCCTTCTGGAATCGATGACTGAGGGATGGATCGTGCATTCATGGTTGTACCAGTCCACAAGCAGATTGAAGAACAGAGAACAAAGGTGATTTACCATGCGAAACACCCTGTGTGGCATGGATATAAGAGCGTGGTTCAAGAAAGACAAGACCAGTCAATAAAGAGGTTGTGAAGGTTCACAAGGAGTAATATGCTCAATTTCACCAACCATGCCACCTTACATAATTGTCAGGGCTGTGGGTGGAAGGCATAGTCATCAAAAAGGTACAAAACAACACGATGCTGTTGGAATCATGTTAGCTGGGATTGTAAGCCATAATAATCTACTTCGAGCTGATTCACACTGATACAGGTTTCTACATATATAGTACACTTGTTCTTGCCTCATTTTATGGGACAGTCTGGACCATTCACACAAGGCAGGGCAATTTCCGGCAAGATTGCTTGTCCTGCAACAACAACTGGCATGGTTTCTAGGGCAGGGTGTGAAAGATGAAAGTGGCAGGTAAGAGGTTGCTGGTGCATCAACCCATTGGTCCCTAACTACGTTGCATCAGCAATGCAAATGTTTCAGATCCGAGCACACTGAGCAAAGTAGATTTAATGATGGCTTGCAATCCCAGCTAACATGATTCCACCAGCATTGCATTGTTTGTACTTTCTTGATGACTATTCCTTCCACCCACAGCCCTGACAATTACATAAGGTGGCATTGTTAGTTTTGGTGATTTTGTTAAGAGCGAAAATGCTAATGGAAGCGGACTAGCCACTTGCAGGATCAACTCAGGACGACTCTGGAGTCCATGGTGATTTCGCACCTCATTGATAGATGATTTCATGTTCTAACCATGGCCATGTTGTTCTCCATGGCCACTTTACTTACCTACCGCTTTTCAGCTTCTCTTTAGCTTGTTGTGATGTCACTACCCATACACAACTTCGCATATCTCAGTCTATTGTGGCTGATCTGTTTATGCTTGTTTACCTTGAAGCGCAGTTACTCCCTTGTGTGGTTGGTTTCCTGAGAAGCAGAATGCACAAATAAGGCACCAAACAGGTAGAGGGCAGCTGACATCATACAATCTAAAAATAAATACATAATCATTTGAAGATTATCTAAACAAGCAGTTCTCGGCAGGGTGTTCTGGTTCCGATTTCGCAATTTAAAAGCTAATTTTCCCATGAGCCACTTAATAGAAAACCAGACAATGTTTCATTTGTTCATGTTTATATCTGGAGATTCAGAGCACTACATCTAGAACGAGCTACTATACCACTGATGCTTACCATGGATCCTAGGCCTGAACACGGTGATATCCCATTCCACCATAAAGAAATCTTGAAGATGCCTTGAAAATCAAGGGTGTCTCTAGAACTGACCATGTGGTCACCTGTCATGTGTCACAAAGGACCTACAGATTTCCAAGACCATATCAGGCTTTCATCAAACTTCTCATGCAAGTCAACAATGAAATAACTCATACATGGAGCAGTGAAACAGAAGAAGACCGAGTTTATTGGACTTCCCTGTGAGCATATATCAATGATTTGCTTCAAAACACTCTCAGCGTTCTCAAAGCAAAAAGACAGCCCATGGCATTGGAATGCTGGCTTCACAGGGAGTTCATGCTGTGCCGTCATGATGGAGCACCACATTGTATCCTTTGGTTACTCACTGTGGACTCCAGGTCAGTACAACATTGTTATCCCTCTCAATATCAAAGTGGCTAGTCCGCTTCCATTAGCATTTTCGCTCTTAACTGTGAGCTTCATAATGTCAGTATGTCTGATAGGCAAAAATGTTGTGCATTCACCACCAAATCCTGAAATGTTGTTACTGACAGCTGGCATACTTCTTTGCCTGCATTGTTGGCTATGGTCTGGACTGGCTGGCAAGTAATCTTTCCAGCATCAATTATGGGACCTTCTGTTCATGACAAAATTCACCTCAAACCCTGTGACTTTCAGACAGCTTTCTTCCCTATGTTTCCTTCAATATGGAAGTAGAACAAAAGGTGTAAGCAACCCTTGAAAACATAATAGCCATTTATCACCACCTCATTGCAAAACCATCAAATAGGTACTGGGACATTGCAGTCAAATGAATTGAAGCATCCATGATAAGCTGTAATTTGTTCCCATATCAAAGCCATCTATGTATTTCCACAGCAATTTTAGTCTAAGCTCTCCTCATTTCTGTCAACAAGCATTGGATCGAACGCAAGGCCATCTGATTCCATTATATGCAGCACCACCTAGCTAGCTTTCTAACCAGAACTTGTACATACCCTGGAGAAGGTGAGTAAAGCTAATTCCCTATACCCATCTGTGACTGCTGAACCATGTTCTCAATGGTTGAGTGAAGGTTTAGGCCACCATGAGAACCAAGACATAGATACTTTCCCTTGCTGTGAGGTAAAGATATTTTGTAGCTACTGCATACCACTTCAGTTTCTTGGATCACTACTGGATTCTAGAATTACATTAGAATTCAATGCAATAAATGAAAACCCCAGACTGTAATGACTGGTGGTACTCCTAACACTTCATAATTCTATTCACCATTAAGTTCCTTTGCTAGTTAGTACACTGTGACTGTCATCATGACCGCTCTTCTAATATATTTTTCTTGCTTGCTGTCTACATGGATCTGGGACATGGAGAATGAAGTATATATACCATGTATATTGTTTCAATTCACAAGTGATACGGTACCATACATACCATGTATTATCAGACATGTTTGGAATGATTTATGTCATTAGCATCTACATAACAGATATAACCTAAGTGCATATATGTCAATAGGTGATAACAGGAACTAAGCCTGGAAATGAGTCTTTGGGTGGAAATGAATCATTGGGTGGAAATGAATCTTTGGGTGGAAATGAATCTTTGGGCGATGTGTAGACCCTACCTATTCACAATATGTCTTGCAGTGCCACCACCATACCATATACAACCACTCATTTCCATATTGTTCACTACCACAAAGGAATTGTGACATATGCATATGAGGTCCAAGGTTCCCCAAAGACAAGATGACAAACATGCGACTAGCCCTAAGTACTTTAAGTAGCCACTGCTGGCTCATGGAACTCACAGGAAATTCAACATTCAGCACGAACTGGGGAGAGGTCCCTTGTGGCTGCAATCTGTGGCAGCACAGTGTCCAGTGACTTATCTGCATTTACATGCAGATAAGACAGGAAGCATGGGCCCATATTCTTGATTCCTGGTATTTCTATTCTGGATACATTCAAGTGCTCTCTTGCTGATTATATGACTGCCATCATTTTTTCAGACAATTGGAATAAGTACCATCAAGAAAGAAGCCTCACTACATCATCTCTGAATCACCCTTGTCCAATGGGAAGATGTTATTTTGGCACTCATGTTCAAATGAGATCATTGCAAATGCAAAAATCTATTTAGTCTCATTGCATTTATGTATTGTCTATAAGTCCAACTATTCTCAAGAATACACTTTCCCACTCTGTCACCACAAACTGCAGACATGTTGCGAGAGGCAGGGCATCATATATCATGTGTGACTATGTTGTCATTTGCAACAGGTTTCCACACTTGATTGCTGAGCCAGTAGCTGGGAAGGTATGAGAGTGGTCACCTGGCATGGAGGGTTTTACCAGGGAAAGTTGTGTATGGCATATGTATCTCAGGATAAATGTTAATTAATCCACAGAATCATGGTTTCAAGTTTGCTAGCATTATCTGTTGTGAATTGTCATCTCATTGCTCCCTAATCAGAGAGTTGATAATTAAATACATGAATCATCATCATCTGCATGAGGTACAGGCACAAAAGATGCATTGTTTGAAGTGTAGTATTAATCTTCTGCACTATTGGTTTGTAAGATTTATGGGTTTATTATCAATGTGACATAAATGTTGGCCTTGTTTGTCTGGTTGGTTCAGTTTTGTTGGCTCAGTAGTTCCTATATTCTTGCTTGGTTGAAAGTCTGAGTTGTCAACCACTGGTGAAACCACCCCATGATGGTTGATGTAAGTTTGAGCAGCAAGGTAGTGCACTGAACTTTTGTGTGAAGCATGGATCTCCTGAGAGGGGTGTTCAACTGACACACGGTAAGTTGTATGTTAAAACAATCCACAGAGTAGACCTCAATAATTCTGGCACATTCTCCCATTAGCAGGATCCTACCATACTATGACTTCCATTGTACTGGAAACACCAGTCACCATGCTCTCCCTATCAACCTTTCGATAGTCCAGAGATCACACACTCATCTATTTGACAGCCCTCCAGTGTGTAAAGTGCCAAAGGTTGGTGTCATTCAATTCAGCATACATATTCAGAGTTTCTAAGGTGAGTTATGCCATGTTTGAGTGTGCTGAGTCTAGGTGACAAATATATCCTAGCTTGTGGGCTTAGCATCCATCTGTAACAGAGGTGCTCCAAGTTCCTGCTGTGTAGACCCCTACAACCTCCATGAGGCTCCTACTCAGTCACTGGCTACATTTCTTTGTGAATTCTGCCCTGCTAGTGAAATAGCCTGTTTTTGGATCCACTCCTTGTTGACACACTATAAATATAGGTTAGATACTTTGATGTTATATCATGTGATGATGATCTTACTCTTTTGCTGCTTGGCAACTTCCTTGGCTCTGTTGACACAACTGGATTGAAATACATTGATTTTTTTATATTGTGCATGATAATCCATTTCATGCTGCTTGGCCATTGCCTTTCTCTCGGTTTCAAACTTGGTAGCATTTGTTAAGAGCGAAAATGCTAATGGAAGCGGACTAGCCACTTGCAGGATCAACTCAGAACGACTCTGGAGTCCACAGTGAGTAACCAAGATGATATTGAGAGGGATAACAATGTTCTACTGACCTGGAGTCCATGGTGAGTAACCAAAGGATATAATGTGGCACTCCAGGGAGTAACTGTGCTTCAAGGTAAACAACCATAAACAGATCAGCCACAATAGACTGAGATGGGTAGAGACACCACAACAAGCTAAAGCGAAGCTGAAAAGTGGTAGGTAAGTAAAGTGGCCATGGATAACAACATGGCCATGGATAACAACATGGCCATGGTTAGAACACCAAATGACCAATGAATGAGGTGCAAAATCACCAAAACTAACAGATAGTGCCATTGTCATTGTCATTGGGGTTTTATTCGATGGTGAGTGTGGTCAGAGACCCTGAATTGCATAGTGGACTGAGGAAGGGTGAAATGAATGGGAACATTGGGTTATATGACTGAGGGATGAGATGATCAGAATGAATTGGTGGCAGCAATGTTTGGCGAGACATTCAACCAAGTGATTTGGCTATGATGGAAGGGTGACCGAGTGGCAAAGAGGTGCTAGAGCATTGACCCTGAGGGGCAAGGTTAGGCCAAATGGGCTAGTCAGAGGATGGGATGGGGATATCAGTATTGTATTTTGAAGTGAAGGAGATGGGTGTTCATGATTGTATTGGACACTGGCATGGATGAGCTCGGAAGCGGATGGAGTGAACCACTTAACTACATGATCATCCGTTTATATAAGGAACAGAGTGGAATGGAATGAGGGACAGACTGGAACAAGATGTAATATTAACATGTAGAAAAGAACAAACATGCAGAGGAAGTGAAGGAGTGCGAGTATGTACTGAGGGGAAAGGGTTGGCAAAGTACCGTAGTAATGGATAGATGTATCAACTTGGGAGTTGAGCAAAAAGGCTAAGGAATGGGAGGGATTAGTGTGAAGTCAGGGGACCACCAGTGATGGTAACAGAGTGTGAGTGAGGGTGAATGGGGGGGTAGCAAGCAGATGATGGCTGAGCTACATAGAATGGAATAGGTAATCTGAGTATGAAGAATAGTAGTGAATGGACAATGGTGGCAAGAGTGATGTTTACAAAAGGAGTGGGATGATTTGATGATTCACTCGGAACTTGAATGCATGGATGAGTTATGGGAAGGAGGATGCAGAATGTGGGGAGCAGGAGCGCATGGATGTGGACATGGACAGATTGTAATTGTGGGATGGAATGAGGGGCGAGTCCGTGAAGGAAAGGCGGTTGGAGTCATGATGATGGATGGAAGATGGGGGGTGTGGGTGTGGTGTGGTATGTGTAGGAGCCTGAGGAACAGCGAGAAGGATGGTGGGTAGCAAGGGACAAATACTAGGACGTGGATAGAAAGTGAAGGAGAGCTATCAAGAAGTGTCAGGTGGCAGTAAAATGAAGAAGGAGAACTGGGAACGTACCAAGGGAGGAGACTAAGACCACATTCAACATGATCATATCCAAGATCATATGGGAGTGGTGCTGCGGTTACAGGGATCACAGTTCACAAATGCGACACTGACACCAAGGTGAGACAAGAAAATGAAACAAATGGATGTCGAAGTTGTCATTGAAACAGAGACAAGATACAAGTACATACATGCATGACACGACAATGAGCAGGGCACCAGAGAAAACATATCACCCAACCCAGATCAACAGTTGTTGAGAGCTTTAGTGAGAAGAGCTGTGTCCTTGCTCTTGTCCATGGCACAAGAGAAAGATGTGGATGGTTGTGGTTGCTGATGACAATTGGACATCTCTTGAGCATGGTGGTACAAGAAGAGGATGCAGTTGGGTTGGGCTGTGATGGAGGGGGAGGACCCGGAGGAAGAGTGGAGGGTTTGGAGGACTCACCTGCAGTGTTAATTGAAGTGCTTTTCTTGTGAGTGGGTGCACAAGGAGCTAAACAGAGAAGGAATAGGGAAGGGGATCAAGCATGGGACTGATGAGATACGACTGGAGGAGGAACATGTTTGGGAGCGGAGATGGTGTGAGGAGGGTCGTTTACCAGGAAGGGATCAACATGTTATTTGTCCTTCATGATAGCTACATAATAAAAAGAGATGAGATGATGTCATGGAAGTGAGCGAACTTCAGGAGTATGAGAAGGACGTACATTCAACAGACTTGCTTACAAGACCACCAGCAATGCCTCCTACGAAGGAAAGGTACATCAGGGTTAGGGTGTATCCAAAAGAAAGGACCAATAATTGAATGGAACAAGAGGTGCATTCACTGCACAGACGTAGGGTGCGGTGAACATTGTGAATCAACAGCTCTAAAACACAATGAGACAGAGGACATGTGGTATATGAACATGCACACTCGTGCACAACCACCTATGTGTATGAAATCGCTGCTTGCACATATGGTGTGGTGTACATGGTAATTTTACAATATGAAACAGTTGAAAGACATGTATGGTACACACACCTTTGTCCAACAACAACAACAACAACAACAGCACATGAGTTCCGTGTTTACCCTGAGGGAAGGAAAAGTGCTTTCTGACAGTGATGAAAGCATGGACAAGCATTGCTAATGTCAAGTGGTATCAGTGCTAAACACTTGGAATCGGTGACAATCTGTGATGCTGATGTTCTCATTTCTGCCAATAAGAATCAGTGAAATTGTCTATAACTCCCATTTACACTGTTGCTCAGACCCATTGGCTTTGTCTGTTTATCTCATTACATTTAGCAGTGAGTTCCAGACACATTGTCCACAACTTTTAATGTTTTCACCAATGCCTCTGATTGTGGAAGTCATCGAAATCCCACTTAAAAGCCTATGTCATTCTGTACAGCAAATTTCTTGTACTATGTGATGGGCAAGGAAAATATATTGCTGTGGCCTGTGGGTCCTGTTCGTCCATATGTACACTACAAGAACTCTTTGTGTTAAGTGAATTTATCAGCTCTGTCGAGGGGTATTCAACACTGCAAACAAATGGTTCAAGTATAACATGGTGCCTTGCCTCATGGATGGCTGTTCTTACCCTGATATATCATTCAGATGGGCTGCAGAAATAGGGTAATGCAGCATATGATCCTTACCCGATGCCTTCTTCTTACCCTTCAGCATACATCTCCTCTTAGGCTGCAAATTCACCATCTCCTTGACCTCCACCATTGCAGTTGTTTTGTGGTTTTCTCCATTGTAGGCATGTGTATCCTTTAATAAGAGGAACCATGCTGTCAATTCACTCAGCTTTAAAGCAAAAGGCAACAAACTGCATCCAGGACAGCTCTGGAACTCTGAATGACATTTGATTGTGGATGCGGAGCAATCTGAGAAGAGTCATAAATTATGATAGATGAATACTCTGCTTACCTCTACTAGACCTGGAAGAGCAACTTGCTCGTTACATTGACTTGCTGACTCGGCCATCCCTTGATCTCCAAAAGCATGCACATTTTTCTGGAATATCTCTTCAAGCTCGGGGTCGTCCTCCATCTCTACATTCAGCAAGGCACCAGCATCAGCACTCTCCTCCATTACACAACATGCTTCCTGGATTGTTATGCCGATATCCTCAGTGATCAGGGCTACAGCAACAAATGGAGTTAGGAAGTAATTGCAGAAATAATGGTGTGGAAGGGGCTTGAATCCATCATTGGGTGTCTTGGCTATTGGGAAAAGGCCAAGGAGTGTACTTGTAATGATAGTGCCGCCCTTCGTCCCATGACTATATTATAGTATAAATCAACTCCATAGAGATGAAACATGACTTACTATCCAGGCCAAGCAAACCTGGCCATGCTGGATCCTGGCGGTACCTCGCCAGGGAGATCTGGGAAAACCTGAGAATATCCCACCCGTCTGAGGAAAGATGGCATTTGAACTGATTCCACATTAAAGTCCTTCTCGTAACTTGTAGTCCGTGATGATCCTAGAGAGCTGTGACAGCAATGCAACAATTCATTGAGAAATGCCTGTGAAGTCAATGTCTGATACTGGCCAACTCTTCTCCAGTGTGCGCTCCAATGTGCTGACCTTGCGTTCCTCTCGGGTAACATAGACACAGATATCCATTACCAAACGGTACAGTGGCTCATGTCTGTACATTCTATACATCTTCTTGTACTTCTCAAGCATCGCTGCGAGCTCTGGACTTCGTTTGGAGGGGATGTTGTGCTTGCACGAAAAACTGGGGCATCAAGGACCATTGGGAAAGTGCGTAGTTGAAGATTCCTCATCGCTCTCCTCAGACAGCTCAAGAAGTGGATCAACATTGTCCTCATGCTCAACAATCATGTTGACACCCTCCACAATAGGTGGGTCTAGTACTCTATCATCCAGCAGAGAGTTTGAGTTATTGTACTTCAATTTGTATGTGCGAGTAACTCTTGTAAGCATGTGATTGCTGTTGTCTACTGATACAACAGATCCTGGATTGTTCTCTGCAATTATGTCAGTGTGGATGTTCTCATGAACATCAGAAAAAGTGACTTCCATGATGCGCGTGGCATCTGCATCACCAATCAGCGAAGTGAAGTGGTTGTTGGTGAATTGGTCACTGTCCCAAGCATGTCCTGTAGGCGACAGATAAATGTCACTAAACAAATCTTCCATATCAATATTTGTTTGTTGTATTCTTGCTCGGAGTGACCAAGCCCACATTCTACAAGAACCCTTAGCCACCAGTAATGACATCTCGAGTGACTGGACAACTTACAGGACCAACTGGATCCTTTGCTGCACGACCCTTTCCATGGGTACTTAGTTCCTTCCCAGAGCATTCATCTGTTGTCAATGCCTGTGAACTTCATCAGTCTGGTATCACAGAATACTATATTTGCGGTTACTGTGGCATTATGCTCTCTATCCTCACTGGCGGCACGTGTCACCTTGTCCGGTTTTTTATGCAAAAGATCTGTAACATGCCTCTCTGTTTTGTCTGCTGGGTAGTGATGTCATTGTCTTGATTGACCATGGGTGATAATCACTGCTTCTAGTTACACTGATAAGAAAGAGTTCTGATAATACAACCAGGGCTCACCTTCATTGTGGGCAAATCATCGTCATCTGACAACTCTGACTCAGAAGGCAACACAGTTCTTCTTCTTCCTTTTTGGACGGATTTGCCTGTCAAGTCCAGATACTCTGGGTTCAAGTCCGGCAGAGGTCCAAGGGTAATGGGTCTGAGGGGAACAGAGGGACAACCAAAGTCGACAGAGGTGCAGAGGTGCAGAGTACAGAGGTATGGAGGGGTGATGTTGTTCATCCAAAGTTAGCCGGAGTTGGACTTGGCGAAATCTCGGATGTGACAGTACCCCCCCCCTTAGGCCGAGCCCTCGAGGCCAGCTAAGTCTCCTAGGGAAAACCGCTAAGTGATGTCTGTGTGGACGTGTTCTCCGAAGTCACATGGTGTGGTCCACCCATGGATCAACAAACGGAATTAGAACTCCGCCAGCTCTGAATATAAAACAGGAGCACTCTCTGTAACCAACCAACAACCCCATGTCTGATATCACGAACATCAACCAGTGGCTGGATGCCTGCCTTGCGGAGCACCAGGATGATGACAATGTGATGTCGGAGGCACACAAAGGCACACAAAGACGAAGAGGATCAACAAAGGCACAAGGAGGAGGAGTGCCGTCGAGCAGCAGAAGAGGAGGAGGTGTGACAAAAGGCAGAGCAGGAGTAGTGTCAGAAGGAGGCTGAGGAGGTGGCGTGCAAGCGGGTGAGTAACCCTTCAGTGTTCTGGTGTTTATGCTAACAGACTTCAGGCTGCGGAGGTACAGGCGCAACAAGGTGCCAACAAGGGAAAAGGGCAAGCACCACCACGATGCATGAGGTGCGCACTCCAGGAGCTTGGGTGCATGGCCGGACCTGGCAAGGCAACCTCATGCCTATAGTGTTGTGAGGGGAAGGTGAAGTGCGAGCATCCCAGAGTGGAGAAGCCAGAGAAGGAGAGGAGAAGGGTGGACAGTGAAGCAGGTCTGTCAAAAAAGTGGAAGAAGGCTTTGGAGAAGACGGACGACAACGAGGGAGAGCTCGTGTAGTCCTGGTCGGAGCTTGGGACTCACGTGGTCCAGGTGCTCCATGAGATCTGGGACGTGCTTTGGCTACAAGGCCAGTGTCTTGACGTCCAGAACTGGATCCTGGAGCATCTCGCGGACCTCCAGGCGATGGAGTATTACGGAGGGGACAAGTCTGAAGGGAGTGAGGAGGTCGAGGAGGTGAGGACAGAGTTGATGGAACTGACCGTGGAGATGGCAGAAAATGTGTTCCGGGTGGTATACCGCAGAACCAGAGGAGACGCGGAAGTAGATGCAGAAGGAAAAGAAACTGGAGTGGAGGAAAAGGCAGAGGAAAATACAATGGAATAGATAGTAGTTTTAATGTTTGTCTTTATTGTTCGTATAAACAGAGTCAGAGAGAAAGAAAAGGAGAGAAAGAGAAATAGAGTGATTAAGCGGGAAGCAGACCAGGCTTGTCCAGGTACTTCTGATGTGGGGATGTTCAGAGTCCAGTGAACAAGCACCGGAGCAGAAGTGAAAGTGTCCTTGAGTTGCTGGAAGGATTTCTGACAGATGTTGGAGAAGTCCCAAAGGACTTCCTTGTGAGTAAGGTGAGTCAGAGGAACCACAATGTTGGAGTAATCCTGGATGAAATGACAATAAATGTTGGTGAAGCCCAGGAAGGACTGAATGTCCTTGACTTTCCTAGGCTCAGGCCAATCCAGGATTGACTTGATTTTGTCGGAGGCCATGGAGAGGCCGGTAGGGGAGAGAACATACCCAAGGTACTCAACTGTGTTGGTATGGAATTCACACGTCTCTGGCTTGGCATACAATACAGGCCATTAGCTCGGAGTCGCTGGAAAACTTCTCGGACATTTTTCCGATGTGATTCCATATCATGGGAGTAGATCAGGATGTTGTCAAGGTAGACCACAATGAAAACATCTAGCAGATCTGCAAAGATGGTGTTGACACACCGCTGGAAGGCCACTGGAGCATTTGTAAGTCCAAACAGCATGACCAATCACTTGAAGGAGCCATAGCGAGTGTAGAAAGTGGTCTTCCACTCATTTCCCTCCACAATACAGACCAGATGGTACACATGTCGGAGATCGATCTTTGTGTAGACCTTGGCTCCGGAGAGGGCATCAAGGAGGTTGGAGGTGCGGGAAAGGGAGTAGCGGTCTATTCATGTGATTTTGTTCAAACCTCAGAAATTACAATGGAACCATCTTTCTTCCTGACAAGTAACACTGGAGCTGCATGCAGAGATGTAGACTGATGCATAAATTTGATGTTAAGGTGTTTGTCCAGGAAGTCATGGAGGGATTGTTGTTTGATAGAGGAAACTGAGTAAATCGTTCCAATGGGAGGTTCTGCTCCTCCCTCTCACTCAATCTTCAAGTCATATGGCCGATGAGGGGCTAGGGTATTGGCTTTCTGCTTGCTGAAGACGTCCATGAAGTCATGGTATTTGGAGGGAACACCAGAGAGGTTGATCTCCTTGTCAGAGGGAGCAACTGAGGCAGAGGCTGAGCAGGTAGAGATGTCTTCAGTA
This sequence comes from Boletus reticuloceps, assembly GCA_018397855.1. Taxonomy (NCBI): domain Eukaryota; kingdom Fungi; phylum Basidiomycota; class Agaricomycetes; order Boletales; family Boletaceae; genus Boletus; species Boletus reticuloceps. The sequence goes on from JAGFBS010000022.1 coordinate 20,327, forward strand.
GACTGGAGGGAAAGAGAAAACTGGACGGAGCCCTCCATCTTGCAGGCTTGATGAAAAGCAACTGCATTTATGAAGGAGATGTGAGGAGCTGGAAGTCTGGGAGCTTTAGGTGGGTCTGGGGAGCATCCCAAGTAAGGAGTATCAACTAGTGACAGGGAAGGGATGCTCAGAGGTTTGGAGGGTGATATCGGGGTTGGCATCCTGTCTGCAGAAGTTCAGAAAGCTTGTAACCCAATCAATCAACGTATTGTAGCAGGTAAGCCAGCAATGTACGAGAACAAGGCTGCATGAGGGATTTAACAAGGTTACATAAAATGTATCGGAGGTTTAGATGCCAGAAGCAAAGTTGAAGGTTAGATCTACCACAAAGGAGATTATGGAGGTTGAGGAGCTGTTGAAGAGATGGAGGTTTATTGAGGGGATGGAGTATGCAGTGATGTTGTGATTTTCGACAAAAGCAGTGTCTACAAAGCAATGAGTAGAACCAGAGTCGACAATAATAGGCACATCATAGAGATTATGTACAGGAATAGAGATAAAAGGATGAAGAGAGTTCAGATCGGAAAGAGCGGACATGTTGAGATGTAATTCCGTGATAGCACAGTTCAGATCAATGCGACTCCCAGCCTGTGTGGACGTACAAGAGTCGTGTTCTATTTTTTCGCCTCCAAAGAAGCAGAGGTTGATGCCGGAGCTTCTGTAGTCACGGTAGCTGTGCAGGCCTTTGATGCTCTAGAAGTGGACTTCGGGCAGTCCTTGGCGGAGTGTCCACTCTCACACAGAAGAGACACAGATTGAGGTTCATTCGGTGTTGACATTCCTCCAGGAGGAGTTTTCCCTCTTTGCCCAATTTTGAAGCAATTGTGTCAGATTTGGAAGGGTTGCTATTGCCCTTGTTGTTGTTGTTTCTTTCCCCAGAAGAACCGAAGTTGGAAGACGGAGAGGAGCCTTTGGACTTATTGTCCTTAGGTGTGGAGGAGTTACTATAGTCAGAGTGGAGCTTGATGACTTACTGGAGCTATGGTTGTTGGAGGGGGTCGAACTGGGGGCCATTGGAGCACGTGAAATCTCCTTCTTGTGCTCCTAGTACCTCTGGTCAATTTGCTACGAGAGGGTACAGAGGTCATGGATGTTATCAGGTTTGCCATGACAAGTGATCTCATCCTTGATGTGATCCAGAAGTCCGATGTAGAAACTCCAGTGGAGAGCACCGGGTTCCCATTCTCGGACTTGGTTCGCGAGGTGATTCCACTCAACAATGTATTTGGAGATTCACTGAGTGTCCTTCATGCGCAGCTGCTCGAGTTGAGTCTCTGCTTTAGCGATGGGATCATGAGGACTGAAGTTCGACTGTAGCTTGTACAGGAAGGCTTGCCAATCTATCATCCAGAGAGGACGACGGGCCAGAGTGACAGCTCCAAACAAGTCCGGCTCGAAGTAATTGAGGGCTATTCCTTTGAGATATGACTGAGCAAAGGTGACTCTGCTTCAGTCCTTTTTGAAGGACTTCTCGTTGGCTTGGAAGGTGATTTCACATTGCACTACAAAGGAATGGAGTTTCTTTGGGTCTGACCCATCAAAGGTGTCCAGTTCACGGACTTTGATCCTTGCATCACTAGAAGAACTCTTGCGACGGAGTGCTTGGCAAGTCATATCACGGATGGCATTAACCAATTGATTGAACGGCTCGAAAGCCAAAGGGACATTGTTGGGTGCCTCATCTTCTTCTCTGGGATGATCATGATGGAAGAGTCAATTGGAGTCCGGAGTAGAAGTGGTGGAGGAGCCATTGTCATCAGGGTCATTGAGATCATCATCACCACCACCATCTCTTTCTCTAGCTCCTGGTAACGGAGTTCCAGGGCGGTCCTCGCCCCAGAAGTCCTCTTCATCTTCTGGTACAATCCGGATACAAGAATCTGTGGAGACATGGTCTTCAGGGAGCAGAGTGAGCGGAGATGGGGTGGGCTGGGCGTGCCACCTTGATGATGCTGAAGGTGCAGTATGTTGAGTCAGGCTGACGAATTCATCTGGTACGGTGCGAGTGCTGCCACAGGCAGACTGCAACATATTGGCGTGAGAGGTTCAGGTGATATGCATAGACATGATGGTTTGGAAGGGATTGGACAAGAGTCAGTATGAAAATACTGTCAGGTCCAGATCCTCTGGGTTCAAGTCCGGCGGAGGTCCGAGGGTAATGGGTCTGAGGGGAATGGAGGTACAACCGAAGTCGACAGAGGTGCAGAGGTGCAGAGGTGCAGAGGTGCGGAGTACAGAGGTATGGAGGGATGAGGTTGTTGGCATAGGACTTATGTGTTGCTCCCTTGTCAATCCAGTGTCCTCGTATCTAGAGTAGAGGAAGATGGAAGGGAAGTCAAGACTTGAAGTGGAGATGACTTAGTTAATTTTCATACTGAAGGTACGACAAAGGAATACAGGAGTTTATATAGTACTGGAGACCCGGAGGAAGTCAGGGTCCAAAACTACTAGATGAAGGCAATGTACATAGGAAGGAAAATGTTGACTGAGGGAGGGCAGAACACAGCTGGAATAGGCTGTACCAACTGACAGGTGAAATGTAGACTATAACTGAAAGAGGTTAATGAAAAGTAGAAGTCCAGAGATGCAACTCCATGGATGTCCGTTGCTCCTAGATCAATAGTTGTCCAAGATCATCTGGAGTTGGCCGGAGTTGGACTTGGTGAAATCTGGTATGTGACATTGCCCTTCTTCTGACTTGGATGGCGAGGTTTCTTCATGTCCAGGTTTCTCTTCTTCAAGCTCTGACCTGACTTGTCTCCAGACTTGCAGGTGTCTGATTCGTCAGAGGAAGAGTCTGAGCTTAATGACGAACTTGAACTTGATTATGAACTTGAACTTGAAGATGAGTCCAAGTTCAACTCCAAGTCTGAATCAGTATCCTCAGCCTTGCATTTTCGTTTCTTCATATCCTTAGAACTCTTGGATGTCTTGGATGTCTTGGATGTCTTTGACTCCTTGGACTTCTTTGACTCTGACTCTTCTTCCTGTTAATCTCTGTAAATACATATTGTCCATTGACAAGAGAATAGTAGTGTACTTACCTTTGTTTTCAATGCAGTGCCTTTTACATTGCATAAGTACTGAGCAATCATATCATGGATGGACCAGCCGTCTTCGTACTTGTTCAATGTTTGCGATTCGAATTGTGCCTACATGAAGGGTTTATCAACCATGCATATATTCAGATACTGACCTTGCAAACAACCTTCTCGACAAGCATCCTACTTTTTTGCTGAGAAAGTGTGCGGGTGAGATCCAGATGCTTAGTTGCCAACCTCCGAACAAGACACTTGGAAGACACTATCAGTAATGAGAGAGAGCACAGTCCATATACTCACCAAGAGGCGATACTATTGCCACTTCCATTGCTGAAGGCCCATAACTTCTATGAGCTGATATACGCCCTTCCATCAACCACAACGTCCTTTGGGCTTGGGTATCAATTTACTCTTGCATCGGTGATGACAATTCTTATTCCCATGCTCCCATGAACATTCCGTACCTATCAGATATCAGTAGCAGCTTCGAATAATCTCTATCATATACATTTATGCTGTTCAAATTGTGCATTGAGGTCTGTTATAGTCTTGGCGAGCTTCTCAGTGAGTGGGCCCCTTCTTCTTCGGATTCTGCTTGAACATGGTGGGTCAGGACAGAATATGTGAGTTGTTAATGCGTCAGGTAACACTGGTAATGTAGCCATGTGATCTGTAGTTGCAATCATTGAGCCCCAACCAAGGCCTGAAGGACATCTTGGGAAGGTAATGGACAGAGACTCACTTGAATGAATTGCCCTTCCCATACATGAGTGGAGCGAAAGGTTGGGGCTCAATGATTGGGCTGTACAATGACATGAAAGCTGATTGGAGTTGAATTGATGGAATAGTGTTTCAGGCACAACAGTTGACAAGGAGGATTGCGATGCCTGAGCTGTTTTCCCCCAGTTTGATAACAATGGAGTGAGGTCGTTGAATCAGAGAAGTTGATCTGCCATAGGAGAGTAGAATCAGTGGTGAGAGACTGAGAGTTAAGTGTTTACCGTTGAACGTGAACATTGAGGTAAACCAAGTCACGTGCCAAATGCTTGCATCGCCGATCTACATTTCCCGCACCAACAAATTTCATAGTATTAAGCTATACAAGTGAGTCACCACTACTATGGACATCCTCCATGTCTTCATCATGCACTTTAACTGTACAGGCCTGCATGCCTTTATTCGGAATCCAATCAATAATTTCCCATCTCCCATGTGTCTCCACAAGTCCGACCATTGCTCTCAGACTCCGTATATCAGTGACAATCGGTGCCTTACAAATTGTCATGTAGACATTTTCCTTCGAAGCCACCTTACCATCAGTGTTCCAAGGTGTGATCATAGCAAGTGCAAGTATTTGATGGGAGAGACTGCTGAAGAATGGGTCAAATGGGATGGTAATAATGAGAATCTTCTCAAGGTCGCCATAGTTAATGGATGTGACTGTGTCAGTTTGGGTACTGTAGACAACTTCATACTGTAGTGGGAATCAATGGTTATTACAGTATGACTGATTTTCTCTTACCCTGACATAGCAAATTTTTCACTCCATACTGCCTGACTTGTGAGAGACACATTTCATTCGGAAAGAGTCTCCACCATTTCAAATTCTGAGTTTCCCTACTGACCGTGACAGGGGTTGTAAACACTTTTTGACTTCAGAGCGGTGCTTTCCAAGTACTTGACTGATGTAGACTGCAATCCAATCCTGTAGTGTATCATCTACATGTGTGACTTTAGTATATGGAGGTCGGAGAACATGATTAGGATCTATTCAAGTTTCAACACAAGGGAGCATCAAAGTGAATCACCATTAAGACTCACAGCCGTCCAGGGTGTATTCATGGCCTACTGGCCCATCATCTGTGTGATCGTTGGGTTGCATCAACTCTTCTACTACATCATAGTGAACTGAGAGTAATTCAAGCCATATTGCATGAAAGAGATATTGTTCTAGGTTGTGCCATGGTTGTACCCTTGATCGTAGACTGTGCTGAAGCTTGCCACAAAATCATTCAACAAAGAAAGTCCAGGTCGTCCAGATAGGCCCATAGTGTTGGATACCTTCTGCAAGATGCAGAAGGCCATGGATCATAAGAGTACAAGCAGAGAGTCGATTTTTATTGAATTGATAATAATACCTGCAGGAGTGGATATTTGAGGTTAGATCGGGATGCAAGCGGATGGCAATGATAACTCACTTTTCATACTTCTACATCCAATTTCTGAGTCGACGTTTGATGTCATCAACACCAGAAGTTGTAATGCTGAATTGGAGCATGATTTTCATGATCTCCACAAGTTCATACATGTGAAGATAGTATTTCTGCTTTGGAAAGTGGCCAGTGAGAAGATTTGGAGCAAGATGGATAAACCAAAAGCACCATGAGTCTGCAGTAAAGAGTGACCAGTCAGTGGCAATGTTGCCCAGGACACCAACAAATGAAGCTGGAATATGTTGAACAGCAGAAGCAGTTTCTCTGCCAATCATATCCCAGATGTGAGGTACAATTTGATAGTCCTCCCGACCAGTATCCAACCCTTTGAAATGCCCTGTCCACAAATCTACAAGATTAGGTATAACATTTTCGAGGAGAAGATGGAACCATTCCCAGGGAGTAGATTTGGTGTAATCCAAGGATCAAACATGAGACAAAGAAGGACGACCTTTAATCCCTGATTCTTTGGCAATTCTCACTCTCAGCCTTCATCTTGGCAGAATCAAGTAGCAAGCAGGTCTGTGGAAAGTCTTTGTGACGTCGAAGGGGGAGATGGTCAGGATTGTAGTGCGTGTGTACAGAATCACCAACAGGAGGGATAAGAGGGACGTAGTGAGTTTTACCCAGCCCACGAACCACTTGGATCTTGTAAGAACAACAAGGGTAGATTGCATTATGACCCTTGATGTTGAGAAACTTTTGGCTTGCGTCTACCCAGATTAGGAACCAATCAAATGCCTTTTCCATGAGTGTCTGAACGAAACTCACTGTTTGAACAATTTCAGTAACATGTAAAGAAGAGACACAAAAATAACTCACTGGACTGCCCCAGTGTTGGGGCTAAGGTGGTATTTTGGTTCCCCACGTTACCTGCAGCATCATAATCGAGCTGATCCTTTACCTGAGTTGAAGATGTGGAATTTGGTATTGGCAGTGGTGCTCAGCCCAGTTGCGATCCAACGATTGTTGGGTACTCCAAGTCACTGGTGCGAATCGGAATATCAAACAGATCAGTGGCAGTCGAATGCCAAACCCCATTGGCAGACGATGGCAAGAATGTGCCTGAGAAACTATCAGAATGGGCGTGGGTGTAAGAGGCCAGGGGGTTCTTACCACCGGGATCCTCGAAGTTCAAGAGGTCTTCTGTGTTGCCGGTTTGGAGCAACAGGACATTGATCCTGTTGTCTGAGTCCTGTTGGACAAGAAACTTGAAGTCCATGTAGAACACTCTAACTTACTAAGGGTGGCCTCATATATATGAGTGTCAGTACATTGATTTTCAACGAGGCGACCTCAGGCTGAACGTAAAAGTAGCTATAGCCAAGCTGTACACCTTCGTTGAAGGAACGATCAAACTTGGAATTCCATTAGGAGGATTGTTCTCTGGGCTGCCGAGTTACACAACTAAGCAGCTGTTTGGATTTGAATTGAGCTTCGAGGAACGATTGAATGGAGTTATGGTGACCTCATTCCGAAAATATTCGGATATCCTCACTGGCAAAGTCTGGCATGCGACTCGGATCGCACGTGCACACAGCGGAGCGACAGTACAACACACGCAATTGCGCTCGTTGCTCCTCTCATAACACACACTGGCACCTCCCCACTCTGCGACCACATGTTGTGCTGTCGCCCCTCTCACCCTTGCCCTTATTCTTCCCACACTCATGAACCGAATACGCTCCAGAATATTCGATTGAACGTGTTCCTTTAATGAATTATTTGATCAATGGACCCCATTACTCCTAACCCAAGTTAAGGGCGAACCGTGAGACATCAGTATGCGAGGGAATGCCGTGTTTGATAAGCCCTAAACAGTTAAACATTTCGCAACCTGCCAAGGCTGGCGGCAAGTTCTGCGTACATAGTTAGGTAAATACAACCTTCTGTGGTCAGTTGAATGCAGGACAATGTATTAGGCAACTGGAGACCAGAATAGGAGTTTATTTGGCCAGCGAACCCAAGATGAAATAAAATAAAATAACCCCCATTGTCTCTGCCTTGCGACATTTTACACAGAAGGCGGGTAACTTGAAGCCATCATGCCCCAACCCTCTACCCCCTGTACTTCAAAGGACACCGTGACGATGATTTAAGTTCAAAGCCCAGCTTATCCAGCCTCGTCTCGGGTGGAAATTTGCGGGTGCGCTGAGCTTCATGGTTCCTCTCCCAGCACTTCCATAAGCATGAATTCAAAGACGACACTTGTGGAGTACCGGCTCATCCCCGGTGGGTGGGCTTTCAGAGACGTACCAGCTATTTCCCAGGTCCTCAAGTCTGTTACAGAGTCTTTGCAGACCAGCAGAGACCCAGCTGCCCGGAGGCTCGCAGAATATACAGCTGAAGTACTGAAGAGATCTTAGCAAATGGTCTGCATTTCCTTTCTTCATAGTGAAGTACCGATGGTGACGCTGAACACAGGTACCAATGAGTCTACCACAGCAAAAGTCTGTCAATGAAGTACTCTCAGAGTACACCGAGGCACTCTCTACCAAGAAAAACACAGTGCTTGCACTGGCTCCAGCGCAGGTATCCTGTGAGGAGTCTGAAGCCGTGCTATAACTTCGATGTCATCTCTGCCATCTGCTTTGATCCCTTGGAGTTGTAGGCCATGGTATCAGTAAGTGTGCGAAGTTTAAATGTGTGTTACTGCATGCTCACAGACCATCCGGTCGTCGTGTATGCTTTTTTGAAGGACAGACTTTTTCTCTTTAAACTATACAGTCACAACTATGCTCCCCCTCCCCTGCATTCCTTCATAAACCATGCTGTTGTATTGGTTTCTATCTCTGCTTTCCTTTTGTGGTCCAGTATATGTGTAATGATTCGTGTATGGTATGTTACCCTGATTGCAATATGCTTGCTGTGTGCAGGAGTGGGACACAACATCAAGTAAACCTAAAAATTCATTGGGTGGTCCTTACTTGTCACGTTGTAAGACTTTGCAAAAACACAACATTCGGATTTGCTCATATTCCAGGGGTTCAATAATCACATCTGCCCATCATGAGCAGGCCCCCAGATGCTGCCAGGTATCCATTTTACAGGGTCCTCACTCTGCATAAATGTGCATCACAAAATTTGTAAAACCTAGATATACTTGTATACAGAACGAGTGTGTCGTTATGCAACATAATCGGTGGTGGGTCTGGAGTACCACTTGAAGGATGTGACAACGAGACAGGGCAGATAACAATCGGTAGAAAGACGGAAGTCGGGAGAGCAGCAAATGGAAAGCTCAACAGCCACATCTGCCATGCAATCATTGCTCATGGGCCTCACCTGTCCACAAGACACACTGGAATTGGAATGGCCCAACATCCATGTCATGACTGGCATCCCGTGGTCCAGTGCGATGGTGTGTGTAATATAAGCATATCATGTTCGAGCACTACTAATAGATCCATCCTCAAGGACCGCAAGATCGTCGAACACATGGCCAAGGCCCCTCACACCCAAGATTGCACATATGGTGCAAACCACCCCATGTTCGTCGAACTGCACTACAATGACCAAAATACCTGAGATATACATCGACTGATGAAGGCTATTGAGGACGCCATCTCGAAAGTATGTGCCATGTTGGTGTGAGGATGGGAGCGGACACCCACGCTCGACTTCACCCTGAGTGACATCAAGCTGTTTAGACCGACGGTATCACAGCCAGTGATTGTTTTAGGCATGTATTTCTATCTACAGGGTATGGAGGAACAACAAACATGGCTGATACAATCATAGATGCTAACCTATGTGCGAATCACCAAGGCGAGGGCAAGGACCACAAGAACCAAGATGACGACAACGACAAATGCTGCCTGCATCGTGATATGACAATGGAAGAATTCTTAACATTGGCAGACGACAAAGCTGAATGCCTGAACCTTCTCGACCTGCTGAACTACCAGCCAGAAGTACCCATATTCATCAGGTGAGATTCATTGGTTAATCTGCGTGCAGTCCCGCTATCTGACACTTCATGTTCAGGCTGATGTTAGACAATGTCAACGCCAAGGCCGCCACCATGAATGTGAACCATCTCCCTAAAACAGGAAAGAACAAGGACAAGGAGTACTATGGAGTACAGACAGTTCGTGGGTGGGACCTCATGACCCACGGTGGGTTCGTAACATATCCACACCACAACACATCTGGACTGTGTATGTATATGAACGTCCGTTCTGGCACGAAGATCTGGGCGTATATCGACACGGCCACTGACACACCGAAAGGAACAGGAACATCCGCACTATTCTCAGAATGGGATACTCTGTTTCTTGGATGGTGTATGTCGGAGGATGCCGACCTTCCTATTGGAATGCTCCTTCTCATGAGAGGCGATACATTGTAAGCCTCTCGTTAAATAGTTGGTCGACTAGCTAATCACACGAGCAGCACACAGGATCCAGCCCCCAGGAAGCAAGTACATGGTATATACCCCACAGAACGGGATGACATCTGGGGGACACTTCATCTTGTACTCCACGCTGCACTTGACTGAGCTGGCGCTCCGGTATGACAGCTCCGAAGTGCCAGGGAAGGACGCCAAATACGAGCATGATGTGCTATCGACAAATGTGACACATCCATCTGTGCATCACAACATTATGTGGATGGTGATAGGGCTTCCTGTGCTGACACAAGACACGTCCAGTGAGTCACAACGTGTGTCACACCATGTTGCTAACCTAATCCATGTTACATAGGGACATTCTACCAGAGGCCATTGGTGGCCTTGATCACGCTGAGCGAGGGCACAAGAATGTACATCAGTGAGGAGGAGGACAACGTAACTCCGTATCTGAAGGAAATATTGGGTGAAGAGGAACATGCGGGAAGGATCGTCACAACACTGAAAAGTGGCCTCAAAGTGTCCGACACAGTGAAGGAACTCGAGAAGGGCGAGTGGTGGGACAGGGGCCAGGTCTGTAATCTCAAATCTATGTTGGCAAAATTGGTATAGGTCAGGGGTTGACATGGATTGGGAGTTTGTATCTAATGTATGTATAGCAATAGTAACAAATATCCCGCAATGTAGTAATCTGCGTGATGTAGTATGAATGAGGTGTTAAAATACACTGAGCAGACACTGCATGCTACAGCTCAGTGTATTAGAGCCCACACAACATGGAGGGCACATCGAAACTCTACGCACGAGGTGATATATGACACCGAGTGCTGCTGTCCACTCGGTGTCATAGAGCCCACGGGACATGGGGTGGATGATGTGTAGTACATACATGACATCGATACTATACACATGAGGTGATATATGACACCGAGCAGCACCGCTCGGTGTCATAGAGCACACGGGACATGGGGTGGATGATGTGTAGTACATACATGACATCGATACTGTACACATGAGGTGATATATGACACCGAGCAGCACCACTCGGTGTCATAGAGCACACAGGACATGGGTATTGAAATCTGGGTATTTGATTTCTGTTCTTCTCTTACATAACCCAGATTCTAGGCCTGGTTACATCAATGGTCCAGACTATCGGACACTAGGTCCAATTACACTATCACATTTGACTCATCATATGTCATCATAGATAACAGCCATTATTGCTATTGGCTAGATAGATTTCTTATCATTCATCATATGATATGACTGATTCCTATCTCTTATCTTTACCTACCCTAGAGTAGAGACCATACAGGTACAAACAATACCTGTACATTATATAGAGGGGAGCTCACTCTGTATCGCTCTCCTCAGTTCTTACACTCAGCTCTTATACAAGCACTTCTACCCTGCTTCTATATTTCCTCGCTCCTCAAGCTAGCAACCTCTATCCTCAGACCTAGTGAGTACCTCCCATTAGGCACATACCTTCCTCTTGTCACTTGCATTACGCTTGTGGCACCTACTGTCCTCACAGTAGAGACAAACGGAGTACCGCGCACTTCGTTAATGGGATGGATGATGTGTAGTACATACACGACATTGATGCAGTACACACGAGGTGATATATCACACCGAGCACCCATCTAATCCTTCTTATTCTCCTCCTCATCCTCCCTTTTGTTCTCTTGCATCATCCCCATACCCTAACTGGTCCCCTTCCCCTTCTTGTTCTGCCTTCCATATTCATCATTGTCATCGCTCTATGTGAGGATGGGAAAGAAGATATGGGTTCCGATTGGAGGAGTCATGTCACACTCGCTGCATTGAAAGAGGCCAAAATGCCATGCATATATTACCAATGCCCTGTCTGCAATGAGGAGGGAAGGGAATGGTACTTGTAGTGTCTGTCATGTATATTATACCCACATCATTTCTTGTTTGCAAGTCCACAACTTTGTGCAAGTATCATGAAACCCTTCTTCACATCCTTGCCAACTGTCGTGTCCATTTTCTGCAGACAAAGGCCCAATCGTGAGGTGTCTTGTATCAGATGATTCTATTGACTATGTGAATGGTAAACCCAAACAAATGGAGTGAGCAGCATACATAAGCATATCTATCATTCTTGATATGTAGGAGAGCATTGGATAACCCTGATTGATTTGTCTTATGCGCCTTGTGTAAAGCCAAAAAGAAAGACAAGAGCTACAGAGAGAATATGAGACATAACCATATAGTGCAAACACGAAAACACGAAACATTCCTACCTTGTCATCTAAACCTTCCACATCCTTCTTGGCAAGTTTCACCAACGATCAGATCTGGCCTGAGAGATCTTTGAATATAGTTGTTGCTTCAGTATCATCTTGCCGTTTTGGCAATGTAGTCCTCTTGTCTTCCCTGGAAGGCCCTGCAACCGAAGGCTGAGATGATACATGCAGCGATCCCTGTTGTGAAATGACCAGCGGGTTCTCGTGTGGACAGATGGCGACCATGACCATGTCATAGTCATGAGCTGTTGGAGATGTTGAATTCGTCGACATCTGACTTCGTAAGGTGCTGGTGTGAATGAATGAGCGATCCACAGTATCTTTTTGCTTTCCCTTCGCCTTTTTTGTGCTCCCCACAGGATGTCCTCTACCACGCTTTACCTTGACGTTCGACTGATCCTGAGATGCCATTGTAGATCGTCCTTTACTACCCTTCATCGTGACGTTCAGATTATTTGTTGATATGTCAGGCTTGTCATCGATTTCTCTGGATGAATCAGCTGGATCAATTCCACTGCTCTTCGAGAACTCTGTATTGTGAAACACGTTGTCCTCGCCAGGAGCATCTTGCACATGGATGTCAGAATCCACAACACTCTTTACCAGAATAGCTATTTCATCCACATGTTGAGGTGAACTGTGGCCTTGTTCTGCATCATGTATTGCGCCAGCCATGTCAGCATCGTCAATCATCACACCATGCATGTCCACATCCTCCATCATGGAAGGGACGTCACAGGCACCCTCTGGACTATTGTGGCTTTCTTCATGCTGCATCCAGTCATCCAATGTCGGTGTTTCAACAGTGTCGAGGGGTTGGTCAGAGTCGCTACCTACATGTGCAAGCAATGAATGATCCATTGGATTGTACGGTCCATGTTACAACTAATACTACTCACTGTACGTAGATAGCATGCTCAATGCTGTATTGCAACTGATGTTGGCCTGAGATGCCCGAGCCACAGGTGTTGTGGATCGCTTCCTCAGTGGCAGACCCACAACTTCCTCATCATTATCATCCCACCGCGTTCATTTGTTCCTCAGCATTAGCTGATTTGGGGGAGGGCGGAATCAAATGATCCCTGTGACATGTCTTTGAATACATCCATCATTAAGTAGATGCACTAGCTGATGCAATGACGACACACACCTGTGGGAGTAGGAGACGGCTGCTCCATCGACTCCAATTCATTATCCACATGAGCGATGCTGGCCTGAGACACCCAAGCTGCAGGTGTTGTGGATCACTTCCTCAGTGGCATACCCACGACATCCTCATCCTCATCCTCCCGCTCTGTTCGTTTGGTCCTCCGCATTAGCTGATTTGGGGGAGGGAGGGAATCGTACGATACCCAAGACATTTATTAAGTAGATGCACTAGCTGATGCAATGACGACACACACCTGTGGGAGTAGAAGACGGCTGCTCCATCGACTCCAATTCATTATCCACATTCTTCAGAGGTATGGTTGCTGGGATTGCACCAAAACCATCAAGTGATTCTATAAATGCATAGCGGAACTTTGTACATACCTTCGTGATCAACAGCCACGCTATTGGCAAAACTGGAATCAGAATATGCGGCATCCAAATTGGGTTCGCCATCGCTATTGCTGCTGGCGTTGTTGATACCCCTGCCTGCATCCTTGTTTGTTTCGTTGTTGCTCCCATCCATGGTATCAACGTCCATGTGAGGGTTATCTTGTGCGTGTGAACCTACAGAGCCTGCATGGTTTGGCGTTCATCTCATGGCCATATAGGTCGTCTGATTCGTCTGATTCATGATACATTCAAGTTGGCAGGTGTCTTATGGGCTTCAGGCTACGGATCTGGATCACTGATAGGCCCAGGTCAGTGCAGATTGTTTATTTACTATATTATTTTCGTGTGTACCAGTATAGACATATAGCTGCCACATGTGACAGTATGTGACTCGATGCGCTTGTCACAGTACTAATGTCTCCAGACGTTTCCTGGAAGTGTGTGCTTGGGGCGTAGCCCTTCCGCTTCCTAAAATGGAAACATTGGGTTTTGAGACTAGATGCAGCCATTGTGTCAGGACTTGCTACACTATGTAGCATTTTATAATGTATATGACTACATCTCTGACCTGTGCTACACTTTTTAGTCTGCTTTTACTACACTTTTGCTACACTTTTTGCTACACTTTTACTGCACTTTGACTATACTTTTCAAATATTAGCATTAGCATTGAATTAGCATTAATTAAGCAAATAATGGCATACCCTACTATGCCATGCTATGAGCACTAGTATGAGATATCTATGAGAACACTGATAGTCTATACTAAGTCTGTTTACAGTTTTACCATAGGCTATGCCAGCCTGTGAGCTCTATGACACTATGAACACTAGGAGATTGCTATGAGTAAACTATGAGTTACTATGGCACTATGAGCCACTATGGAAAAATCCTGGATCTGCTGATGTAGGTGTGTTCTTTGTCCTGACTGCCTCCATTGTCACCATTGACTCAATCACATGGCTGTGAGCATGATGGGTTACATTTTTACATTCACTCTTTGATACAATGGGGTTATTAGCAGTGAAAGAACGAAAGAGCCTATAAGGACAACAGCAGTATATGGGAAGTGTTTATGGGAGCTCTCAGGTGATGATGACAACAAAGCAATATCAGCAGCTACTCCATCCACTCATGGAGATCCTCATCGCATATGGCTTGAAAGACTTCCATGGATACCTTAACTCGAAAGGTCACCTTGTACCAGGTATGTCTTGTGGTTCACTGGTGGGAACTCAATGCTGTGAGATACCCAGTCTGGAGTTCATTAGCTAGGGATGATCTTTCAATCATAGCCACATTTGTTTCAAGTGAGCGTGTGTTTTCATCTGCCAGGATTACCATTAGCAAGGGATGTAATCAGCTCAAAGGGGACATTGTCAAAGTCCTTCAATGTCTCAAATATTTTATTCAACATGACCTATTCTTCTGCCAAGATGAAGTAGATGATATGGACAAACTTGTGTTCTCACTTGAATCAATGAAGCTACGAGTTCAGCTAGATACTATTGTACATATCAAAGCTGGGCTTGAATTTGAAAGAGCCTGAGCCTTCTTAAGCTGGGCCTGAGCCAGGGCTGAGCTGGGCCATGCACTCCACTACTGATAACATGGCTGGTGGTACAGGTAGCAAACAACATGGAGGGACAGCTGGGAGGTAATGGCAAGGTGATGATAGGAGGTAGTGAGTAGTGTTTAAAAGTCCAGTCAGGTCTGGTTTTTTGGCTGTATTTGGCATAACTGTAACTGAACCAGTTATGGAAATTTCCTAATATGGTCATAACCAGACCTTAACCTCAAAAGCCTAGTCACAAACAGTTATAAGCAATCACGATAAGCAGTTTCAACCAGTTTGGGGGAAACTGCTATTTATGTGGGAATCCAGCTTAGTCATAGTCATATTAAATGTACTATGGATCACCAGCTACCTTTGGTCAAGAAATTTGGCCAACATACCACTGAGATATGTGCATGTTCACATGACATGTCAAAAACTAGCTATATAATTGTCAAATCCTACATCATGACACCTCAACCCATGTAAGTACTGCCCCAATGCTCCTCTTGTATCATACTAATAACATCTAACATGCTATTTCCCTCTCCTACATGATTCTTCCTAACAGATTTTGACCCTTGTTCACTCCATCATCCACCGCTATATGTTGTCCAAATGTAAGTTTTTGTGCCTTTCCTCTTATACTTTCAAATTTGTTTACACACCATGTAGTAGTCTTCCTACCAATTGGAGCGACTGATCTCACACCAATTCTGCCGCTTCCAAGATATATGTAGCAGCAGCAGCTGCCCTAATGCAAACACATTATCTGGATTATCTGTTAGTTTTGGTGATTTCACACCTCATTCATAGATCATTTTGTGTTCTAACCATGGCCACTTTACAGTGACTCCAAAAACCCTTTCCATCCTAACCTGGATCTAAGCACCATGGGAATCCTGCTTAGCCTTGGTGAGGTCATAAATAGTACATACTCTTGGCTACAGAAATGCCCCTTAGGTCATCTGATTTGGTTCACACACCATGGAGCTATGGCCATTTTAAAAGAGCAATACCATGCAAAGAGTTTTTTCACTTTTCCATTGACAAGTAGGATCTCAGTGAATCATAATTGTTTGGCATTGTTTGTGCATACAAACAAAGATATACATATAAATAACATGTCTGAGCTTGAAAAGATTCACACACTCCTTGATTCCCAATTCCTACCATGGTCAGATCCCTCTCTCTTACCCAACAAAACACAATCCTTTCCATGCTTGATGCTGGTCACTCTGGTGAATATATTGCCAGGGAAACTGGTGTCAGCCCTTCTGCCATATCCAAACTTCGTTCCAAGAAGTGTTCTACCCTTCCCAAAGCCATTGGGGGTCGTCATTCCAAGCTTTCCCCTGCCAACATCTGCCATGCTCAACATCTTATTACCTCTGGCAGGGCTGAAAATGTGGTGCAAGTGACCAAAGCACTCACCAATATCAATTTTAAAAAATAAATAAAAAATCATTGTTTATTGTCCGCAAGGCATTGCGCCTTTTGGTGGACATGTACAGATGTGCTACATGTAACTAGTTGGTTCGAGAACAGAATTGTTCAGTGCTCAGTACGTATCATCCGGAGCTCGACCCCCGAGGCTGCTAGCCAGTAGGAGCCCAGACCGCAAGTGGGTAGTGCTATAGTCAAAGAAAAAGCCAAGGGTGACCCAGCAAGCAAGCGTTAGTGCCAAGGGGAATGAGCTACTGATCGGATATGGAGAGAATAAAAAAGGAGCATAGAGGGAGGGAGAAGAGATGGTGGGGGAGAGGTGCCATAGGCGGCATATAGCTTATGAGGGGGGGCCGCGCCGCATTAGGGCGGTCACCAGGGGAAGCAGGGAGTGGTCCACCCCGGTGAAGTCCACTGTGATCCTGATGGTCACCAGTTCAGGATCCGCGACGTTCCGGGAGATCGTGAGGTCCCCATTGGAGTCAATCCCAACGTAGATGGGCGGAAGGCCGGGGATGTGAATAGCGACCACTGAGGGGACATCATCAGGAACTGCGAGGTGGAAGGTGGGTACCATCTCTGAGGGAGGTAGGTGGGGAGGTCCTTGTGGTCAAGGATTGGCTGGAGCCATGGGTGGGATGGATGGGCAGCATGGGACAGAGCGGTGGACACGGAGGATAGGGGGGAGGGGGGGTTAGATGGTGGGGCGGTGGGCACTACTGTGCGGGCGGCCGTGGGGGAAGGGGGGGAGAAGACACCGCGAGGGAAAAGGTGAGGGCCCGGACTTCTTCCTTCAGCCGGTCCAGTTCTGCATGCATCTCACCACTAACACCACTAGATCCGAGGGTTCCACGGTTTTGGCAGGGGGAGGTTTTGCTGGGGCAGAGGGGGGACCACCTGGCTTAGGAGGGGAGTTCTGGAGGGGGGGAGGGGCAGGACGCTCGAGCTGGCCACGGAGGTGGACCAGCATGTTGTTCTGGTAGATTAGGAGTATCCCCTTCTTTACCCTGCCTGAATCGGCCTCGAAGGACGACTCAGACAGGTGGGCCCTGAATGAGTGGAAAATGTGGCAAACCCAATGGACTGCCTTGGGATCGTCTTTCCCGCAGGAGATGGGGAAAGTGGGGGCTTGGGAGGTCTGGTCCTTGTCAGGGCCGTCCTTCCTGGTCCAGGACCAGGTGGGGGGGTGAGTGGCAAAGTGTCGCAAAACGTGGCGGGGAAAAGCGGGAGAAGTGAAGCAGGCGCTGAAAGAGCCTCTAGGGAAAGAGTGGTAATGTTTGCTCGCATCGCTGACGTGAATAGGGCATGGAGAGTCCAAAGGACAGGTGTGTTTAGGGAGAGGGACTTTTTCCCACGGGGGGATGGTGGTGGTACTGGTCTAAGAGACATTTTTTTTTCACCAATATCATCAACCAACCCCTCTCTGCCAACACAGTTCGTCTTCACTTGAAGAAATCTGGCATGAAAGCTGTGGTCAAGTCCAAACGCCCTATCCTCTCTGCTAGACATCATAAGGCTTGCTTGTACTTTGCTTATGCCCACAAGGATTGGACTATAGAGGATTGAAAGAAGGTGATATGGTCTGATGAGACTAAGATCAATCGCCTAGGGTCAGATGAACGTAAGTGGGCATGGAAAAAGGCAGGTGAGGGGCTAAGTGATAGACTAGTGCAAGAGACCCTCAAGTTTGGTGGAGGTTCCTTGATGATGTGGGGCTGTATGACTTGGGAAGGAGTTGGCTATGCTGCCAAGATTGATGGTAGGTTGGATGGGGACCTTTACCTTCAGATTTTGAAGGATGAGCTCCTGAATACTGTGGAGTATTATGGTCTAGATCCTCATGACATCATCTTTCAGCAACACAATGACCCCAAGCATACCTGCAAAAAGGTGAAGGAGTGGCTTGAGGAGCAGGATTTTAGGACCATCAAGTGGCCTGCACAGTCTCCTGATCTTAATCCTATTGAGCATCTCTAGGGATGGCTCAAAAGGAGGCTTGGAGAGCATGAAAACCCTCCTAATGGGGTTCATGCATTGTGGAATTAGGTTGAGGAAGAGTGGGAGAGGATTCTAGTGGAGGAGTGTCAGAAATCGATTGAAAGCATGCCTAGGAGGGTTCAGGCAGTGCTTAGAGCAAAAGGAGGCTATACCAAGTACTAATAATACCCAAATCCCCTTGTAAATTGAAAAGTGAAAAAACCCTTCCATGGTATTGCTCTTTTAAAATGGCCATATCTCCATGGTGTGTGAACCAAATCACATGACCTAGGGGGCATTTCTGTAGCCAAGAGTATGCACTATGTATGGCCTCACCAAAGCTAAGCATGATTCCCATGGTGCTTGGATCCAGATTAGTATGGAAAGGGTTTTTGGAGTCACTGTACTGACATACCACTTTTCAGCTTCTCTTTAGCTTGTTGTGGTGTCTCTACCCATATCTTAGTCTAATGTGGCTGATCTGTTTATGGTTCTTTACCTTGAAGCGCAGTTACTCCCTGGAGTGCCACATTGTATCCTTTGGTTACTTACTGTGGACTCTAGGTCTGTAGAACATTGTTATCCCTCTCAATATCATTTTGGTTACTCACTGTGGACTCCAAGGTCATCCTGAGTTGATCTTGCAAGTGGCTAGTCCACTTCCATTAGCATTTCGCTCTTAACAGAATAGTCCACCCGATGGATCACGCCTGTCCTCACTCTCAGGGAATGTGACACCGTTTTCGTTGACTGTGGTAACATCCACTGCACCTGTTCGTATGCTCGTGTGCAACACATCTTTCACATGTATCGGCGATATGCCTTCAATGCTCGTGAAATATATATAGTCGCATTGGTCGCTGTTGATGAGTTCGTTCTTCTTCTTCATCCTATCTGCCACTCTGCACGCTTTTATCAGCATTGTTCAATAACAGTCTCTCTTTGTCAGAAACTCACTCAGGGATGTACCCTTCCATGTCTTCAGCACAGTAGAACCAATGCATGTACAGCCAGATCTTGGGCTACGTTCCTTCAGTTTAGACGATTTGACACATGACATATGTTGATTACTAACCTTCTCCATCTCTTTCCCCTCGTCCTCAATGTACATCCACTTGATTGTTCCGTACCAGTAGTCCATCGACTGAAGCCAGAGTTCTTTCTCACTGAGTGCATCAAGATGGAGCAGTTGTTGAGTTCAGTTACAGGCCCCCATGATAGTACTACATTGGATGGACCACTTCTAGCCTGTCACACTAGCTCTTGTGGAATGCAGTGCTTTGTGTCACATTGCAACAATACATTTGATATATGATTGAGGGTCTAATTGAAAAGGAGGAAGAGAAAATGGTGGAGTTGTCTGACATTGTAGCTTCCACACTATAGTTAGTGATGCTGATGATATAACATGTATGTCTACATCAGTGTCATCCAATTGTTAACAGTGAAATTGCTAATGGAAGTGGACTAGCCACTTGGTGGATCAACTCAGGACAACTCTGGAGTCCACAGTGAGTAACCAAAGGATACAATATGGCACTCCAGGGAGTAACTGCACTTCAAGGTCAAGAACCATAAACAGATCAGCCACATTAGACTAAGATATGGGTAGAGACACCACAACAAGCTAAAGAGAGGCTGAAAAGTGGTAGGTAAGTAAAGTGGCCATGGAGAACAACATGGCCATGGTTAGAACATGAAATGATCTATGAATGAGGTATGAAATCACCAACACTAACAGTATGTGGTGAACCCCAGAGAACTCTTTGAGGTACACACATAGATGGGCTGGCTCAATATAATAGCACTCTCACTACTGTCATATGTCGAACTGGTCTGATATCATTGATTAGTTTCGAATCCCCACACTGGCAGTCTAGAAGGGATAGGCACCTGTTCACACAGTGCCTGCAAGGTACCACCACTACTTACCTTGTTCAATAAGTGAACACATTATAGAAGTTCTCAAGTATGCATGCTGAGCCCTGGCCAATGACATGGTATTGTCAACTGGTTGGCTCCTCTACCATGAATTCATGGCTGCATTATGAAGAATTCTTTGCAAAGAAAACTTCACTATGGCCTGTAGCAAACTGGAACACAATACATTGTCTTCTATCCTTTTTCTTTGACTAACACAACTATATCAGCAGTGACATTCAATTACAATATTGAATTATTCATAAGTAGTAAGCTACATTGACTGATATTTGCTAACCAAATGGTGTTGTGTCAAAGTGGGGCTCACCAAAGTCTGCTCATAGGCAGCTTCCTTTGCTGAGCCATACACTCGTCAATATCTACTTGCCTGGATCCTGTGATTGCCCATGATCAAGAGACATTGAATCACTGGAGGAGAGATCAAGTTCAGATGATCACTAATCATTCCAATCATATGCAGTTTTTCCTTCATTAACATGATGAGCATGAAAGAGTTTTTTGTTTTGACTATGTTGTGAATGTAGACTAATATACCTTGTACTAGGGAAACATCATTCAGTTCTTTGGCAACAAGATCTTTGAACACTTCCATCACGTTTCTGGAAGGACACATGTTCATTATGTCGACTTCTTTTCTGCCATCTTATCCATTATCCATTTCCTCTGGTGTCCATTCTTTGCCCAATCTCTAGGAGGTCAATGTGTGTCAACAGCGCCATCTCTTCCACACATTGGATAGAGTTCCATCCATTTCCATTTCCTTTGTGGTCTTGTCAGCAGATCACTTCTTTGTCATTGTCTTTGACTATCACAGAGAATCTGCATTTGTTCTGGGAAGATATATTTCTGGAAATATATCGGCCACTCCATGTCCTTCTTATGATGATCAACTGGATGACTGGAACATTTGAAATGGACCCCTGTACTGGAAACATATTGATATTTTTCATAGTATTGATGCTGTGGAGCCTGATCACATTAATGTAGCAGTGCATAACTGGACCCAGAATGGCTGACTGTGGCCCTATCACATGCTATGTCATGGAGTTACTCATGAACAGTGGTCTTTATGATGCAGAGGACAATATCTATGTTCCCCCTATCCCCTGTGGTCATCGACTTCAGCTCAGAATGCTCATGATGACAAAGGAGGCCTGCTGAAGAAGATGGGAGGACTATTGCTATCTATTCTCCACTAATCTTTCACATGGAGATATATGGAGACAATGGGACAATACACCCTGTATCACTGAGGAGATAATTGCTCAAGTTCAGCAAGAAGCCTCTGGAGAACAGCATGCCTCTATTATCCAGGAATTAAATATGGTGGCAGCCAACTATCATATATGCCAGGCAAGGAGAGCTGACATTGAAATATTATCTGCTCCTAATAGAGCTCTTTCTGACTCTGATCTGCCCTTGGATAATGATGATGGAGATCATGCTGGCGAGTCCAATGTCCCTACCTTGAACACAAAATCTTAATATTTAAAATCCTTACTCAGGAGGTATCCTTATGTGAGCAAGACTAGGGCTAGAGATCTTCTTCCACCTCATGCTGTGCATGGATGAGAGGAACCAGCCATTGAGGATATGGATGCCCTTGAGAGCATTAGGGAATGGAAGCATGTCAAGAACTGGACTGTGGGGGCCATGTTTCGCTTTCCATGTCCCACATTAGTTAGCTGTTCAACTTTCTGCCTGTGAGGGTTGGAGGTAGAAGCAATTTGATAGGAGTTATGATGATTATGAAGGGGCACCTGTCTTGGAGAGTCTTCAACAGGACTGAAACACTTATGAAATCATTGAGAAGCCATACTATCGCATTGGATTGTGGATCTCCTTTTGTGATTAATGGATATTGTCTAGAGTTCCTTCAGCCAGATGTTCTATTTGGACTTCCTGATTAAGCTTATGGACCATATTCTCCCTGTGGGTGTCATCAAGGGCTATAAGCCATCCCTTCAGATCAATGATTATATCACTGGTTGGTTTTGTATCATTCTGATTTGCTTTACCCCTTTAATTGTGGGTACCTCAGGGAAATATTCTCTTCATCAAGGTGGACCTACCTTCTATAACTGAATCCAAGTGGATGATGTAGTCCTATTGAGTACTTTCCAGATGATCAAGACCAGTAACACAACCCCTGACGACCTCGTTAATACCTTTCTGTGTGGACAACTCAATGACAGTGAGCACATCTGCCTTGATCTGGAGTTAGATCATGTACCTCTAACTTTCGTTTCATGCATAGAAACAACAATGTATATATGGACATTCTGGTCCCTCAATCCAAGGAAGATGCCAATACCATCAGAGGTCGTACAGAGTGGTTGACCATCTCATTCTCTCTCTCTGGTATTCCACACATCACCTTTGGTACACTCAGCAACACCTCTGGGTTAATGTTTGTTACATTTGCTTTCCTTGAATGATCCACAGGGACCAGATGACACAGAAGCAGGCCAATCATATTCCAAAGGAGATCTTGGACTTCTTCTGGGAACACCTCTTGCTTCCTGCCATACGCGAGCATGTTGATGCTGGGAGTGTTCCATATGTATTTCTTGCTCTCAATGAGGTGCATTTCAAGGCACATAAGGGTATCAGAAAAAAGCCAGGTCATCCCAAGGCAGTTCCCTTTACCATGGAGCTGTTGCAGAAAATCCAAGCTACCATGGAGAAAACCATTCAAGGTGATCCTAGCCAGTATGCAAACTATGAGTCTTTCTTTTGTGTGCTTGAATGCAAGGGAGTCAAGCTATGGGCAAAGACATCTCTATTAAATGACACAAAATCGCCCATGGATGTCCTCCTGGATGGAATCCCATGTCTGGACTGGTGGACCGCAAGAATGGCAAACTCTTAGTCGATCTTGGCATCAGCATTCATCCGACCTGCAGCCAGAAGATGGTGGGTCTATGGCAATTGGATGCACTGGAATCCTCCTATGGTTCTGGCAGGTTTCTGCAAGGCAATGTACATCTTACATGCACCCTTGGTCAATATGGGGAAATTCAAGCAGAAATGTCACAAGATAGAGCACAACAAACCCATGTGGTGTTCCAGAGCACCTACGATCTCAGCTATGAGGTGATTCGGCCCAATGACAACCTCCCAACATTCATCATGGACAAGGATGCCTATGCTTTGAACAATACCTTTATCATGATGTGATGTCCTTCACACTGTTGAACAGTGAGATGCCTTTGAGCGAAATTATCTATCAAGCAAGTAGATATGACTCCTCTACTAAATGCATCGCAACTCGTAAATAAAATCTGATTCAGCCTACCCTGACAAGGATGATTCTGTGTTCTGCAAAACGAGCAGAGAGATTGCTTGTCGTTTGTGCATGGACTCACCATCTCAGACAGAGTCCCTGGTCCGTTTCGCCACACTCACCTTGTTAGCTTTTTTCTGCACCCTCTGCACCTTCAGCTGCTCCTCGAAGTTACTCAACTGCACCTGCGTTCTGCAGTGCCACTCATTGTGGCTAGCCCATTGCTGTTCTGCTGTCGGCTTATCCGAGTCATCGATGGCATCATGCAACTTCAATAGGATGTCATAGAATTCTTCATGAGTAACAGGATTTGATGGCCTGCACTTCAGTTGAATCTCTTGTTTGTCCATGTAAGTTTCCACTTGAAAATGTTCTGCAAATTTTCAGATTCCTGTGACAAATTCCTTGCCACCAGACCCCTTATGAAAGTATGGACTGATAGGGTTGATAAGTTGTCCAAACCCAGTGCCATTTATCACTCCTCGTCTCCATGTTACCATGTCCGAGAATGTGCACTGGTGGGGCTCAGGGTTGGCCCAGACAGGCACGGACGACTCGCCTTGCAGACCATCCATAGGGTACCGGTTATACCCACGATTGCACACTGTAAAGATGTGGGTAGTGGAAAATGTATTGGAGCCAGAGTGGTGACTAGCAGAAGGAGTGATGGGGGGAGTGATGGGGGCAGCAAGAGATGTGGTGGTGAAGAGTCTGGAGGAAAGAGAAATCCCGGTGAGGTGTAGATTAACGCCACTTTGGGAAAGGATTTCCAAATGGTGTTGCCGAATTGGTGGCGGAGGCACTGGAGGCATTAGAACCCGCCGTACTTGGAACCACAGAGGAGCGAAATGAACCACCATCGTAAATGGTACCATCCTCAGAGACCCATTTGCAATACTTGCTGTAAGGACCCTTGTAGTTCATAGTGATGACCCAGAGAGTCCAGAAAAGAGACTCTAGGTCATGATGGGGCTGATGACATACTTGGCTGCTTGTCGGGTTCCATCCCCCATATCACTGAGGGAATCGAGTGGTTGGGCCTTTGTCAGCTTCTCGAGGAAGGCAGTCGCTGCCATGCAAAGGGATTTTCCCCCAGGTAGAGTTGACCCACCCTCACAGATCTTCTGAGCGAGGGTGCTGAGACTTGTGTCTGGTGGAGGTGCTACATCAGAGTATGGATCATAATTGAATCCATAGCAGTTCTCTAGTACATCCTGGAGATGCATCATGGGTGAGGACCAAGACTCCGGTATGTCGTCCCCAATGAGAACAGATGCAGAATTGACAGATGCCTGGGGATCAGGCGGGCTGGTGTCGCTTTCTGGGATGCCACCTACTGACATTGACTGGTCGTTAGGGGGGGCATCAGTGGATGGGTGTTCCTGACCACCCGAAGAGATCTGGGGCTCAGGCTCAAGATTATATGCTGTCAGTTGATTGAGGGGAGAAGGGACAACTGCTGGTTGAAGCCGATCAAGGGAAGGCAAGACAACCACTGGCTAAGGATCACACACCATTGGACAATCAGAGGCAGGCAGCTCAACCTCTGAAGAATCGCTCACCACTGGACAATCAGGGGTGGGTAACTTGGCTTTGGGCTGAGGTGGCTGTATGAATGTCTGGTTCCCTGTAGATGGCCCAGGGTCCCCCTGAGGCTTGTCACACGACATCTGCTGCCCACTGGGGGATGACTGGGAATTCATGAGGGCATTGAGTGGCAGGGGCTGATGAGAGGATTTTTCGGGGACTGTGGTCGAGGACTGCTTGTGAGTGGGGGGAGGTGCAGGCTTTTCACAGGAGCACATGGAAGTCAGGGGGTCGTCATGATCACTATCATCATCCTAGCACTCTGCTTTCGCATCAGAGTCAAATTCACTGCATAGATCCCACTTGTCTGCGAAAGGGTCATAGCATTGTTGCCCGCCATGATAACTGCCCCACAGATCAATGAAGTTCTTGTACCCGATAGGGGTGCAAATTCGGAACCTGTTCTGCTCCTCCCAATAGAACATGTTCACGCCCTTTCATCCCGGCATCCAACCAGTACTGGCAACCTTGGCGCATTGCTCACGACTTTTTCGGGCAGCAGGTGACTCACGCTCCAGAATGGACGCATGTGTCGCAGCACATCATGCAAAAAACTCTTTCCACAATTCTCCGCATTTCTGGCCACTGCCCTTGGCAGGTGGTGAGGGAACACAATATGGGCCAGTAGGAACAGTGGAGTTGTACGAGTTGCCAGATACGTCAACGACATTCTTGAGGGCTGCTTCATCAGGGAGGCAATTTCCATTGATCCACTTGGCATCCGACATGCGCTCTGTGACCAGTTCAAATGTTGGTTTGCTGTACCGCAGGTCATGAGTGCCCCAATAAATGTAGATGGGCACCTGCACTTTGGCCATAGGACAAACATATGGCAAGCAAGCTTTGTCAGTAACATCCACAATGGTGCCTGCTCTCGGATGGCAATGTGAAAATCTGGCAAGCTCAGAAATTCAAAGCATCTCAACTAGGGAAGGCAAAATCTTTTTGAAGAGGAGAACTTGGAATCCCCGCATTTGACGCCATCACCCATGAACACAGCATACTAAGGTGCTGGAACGCATACAATGTACGCATCCTGGCAGTACGAGCATTGGCCTCTGTTTGAAATGTGGCCATACACCGTAAATCAGAAGGTACAGGACTGAGTATGACATTGCGAGGACAGTGGATGGGGAGAGCTTCAAGCACTTGCATGAGGAGTCTGTCCAGCTCGAGCCACTTCACGACAACATCGGGGTAAATGGTGAATGACCCGTCTGAGGGAACGACTGGAATGTTCTTAAAGTAGTGAAGGCAGCTGAATAGCGATCTGGTGTGCAGTAAGTGTCGGGGAGCATACAGAAGCTGTGGACAATGAGAATGCATCAAGTGTATCTTCCTGGCATTCATTACTAGATCTTCCGGTCCAGAGACATGATTGAGGATTGTCACAGGAGGTGGTTCCATGGTATTGGGTGAGGTGAAAACCTCCCCCAATTGAGAGTTGAAAAAAGTGTACATTTTGGGAGCTGAGAGGACAAAACAGTGAATAAATGTGATAGGATCTAAGATGGTTCACACTCACCGTATGTGCAGCAGTGCAGAGAGAATGGATGATGGGGAGTTTGCATGTGGATTGAGCATTGATTGGAAGAGGAGACTGATGAGGCAGGCACCATGGGCATCCCATGGATTTCTATCATTAATAGATACAGTACTGATGAGTTCTAATCCTAACCATTTCTAATCCTTGTTCTAATTATTGCTACCCCTAATTCTACTACCAGTTGTCATGTGTCAAGGATTGATTGAGGGCATGTCCAGGAGGACTGAGTAGTGATTAATGCAAAGAGAGACTATACCAAGTAGTGATATTCTACCCTAATTATCACAAAAGTACATATGCTGTTACATCCATGCCCACCAAATACCCATACCCATATCCATACCCACTAGATCCACACCAAAACTCACCATGTGGGTGTGGGTGTGGATATGGATATCCAAGATGCCAACCCACACCCACACCCACCAGACACCCATATCCATAACCCACATGGATTGATTACCCATACCCACGTACCCACACCATTCCCCAGTGGTGCCAAGAGGGCATGTTGCTTTGGAGAAGGGGAGGACAGATCATGGATTACTTGTGAAGATTGTGCTATATGACCATTTGAAGCCCCTTCCAGCGAGTCCAGGTGAGGGAATGCCAGAGAGTCTGTGAACGGATCATCAACTGATGAGTAGATTAGTGAATGACTATCTAAGACAAGATTGTGCACACTTACCATGTGGATCAGGCTTCCATGGCTGGAGGGCAGGCTTTTTAGAGATGTCAGATGGGACAATTATATATTGGCCTTACATTTCCCCAAGGGCCCTGGGGTCTCATAGTCATCTTCAACTTTCAGACCTTGGGTGGTGGGAAACAGCTTTCCTGCATCTGTATCAATGGGAACAGTGGTGGTCACAGTGGGAGCAACAACATCAACATGGACAAGGGGAACTATATCACCCTCAGTAGCATGACTGGCATCATCATTGCTTGAGTCATCAGTGAAAATGTACTTAGATTCCCCTTCTTCATCATCAACATTGTCTTTGAAGTAGCTGGTTTGGACTTTGACTTCTTTGCAGGCTTGACAACCTCGCTCATGTCTTCCCTGCTACTGAGAACAATGGAATCATCTGCCATGGCCCTCAATACATGAAGCTTGCATGGCTTGATGCGGATTGCAGTGTTACCTTGAGGAAGCTGGGCCAGCCCCTCAAAATCAATGGACCTGTTCATATACATCCATTGTATATTTTCCGTGTCACTGTCCATATGAGATAGAGTGCTGATGATGACAGGAGACTTGAACTCCTGAATGGCTTTTGATATAAGATATTAGCATTGAAAAAAAAAAGAACAGAGCTTACTCCACCGCAGCTTCCCTTCAACCTTGGCGATGGTAATCAATCTTGTGGTTTTCCAAGGTATGATGAATATCACGCTGCTGTGAACCTTGAGAGTAGTGATTTCTTTCGCCCTTGACTGACTTGTCCACAATTCTCCTGGCATTAGGGCAGAGAAGGGCCATCCATGCATCACAAGTTCTTGATCCCCTCAGATCTGGACTAATGAGGTCCAAGGAAAGATATTGTGCTTGATCTGCAACACATTTCCATCTGCCCTTTCTGCAGTGCCTGGTTAGGTGCAATTAAGGAACACTAAGTGCTCACACACTTACCAATTAGCTGTAAGATACCGTCCTTGATATACATCAGCACATCCTCGGATGATGCAACAGCATCAGCCTTGTCTTTGGTGATATCCTCTATGTTTGAATTCACTGAAATGTGCATCAGGTTACCTGTCTTCAAGTTACCTGCTGTCCCAGCTGATTGCTTATGTTTATCATCCTTTCTTTCAGCATTGAATGCATCACCAATAATCTGCAAGGAAATATTGTTGCTGAAAATGGGTTAGATGATTAAAAAATAAACAAAATGAAATGGGCATACTAGATGTGTGATTTTAGATGCACAATAATAGCATCAGTGTCAGCACAGCAGCAAGTCTAAAAAAACTAATATTAGCCAAGATCCCATAATAGTGTGCTTGTCATTGTTGGTGGTAGCCGTGGTATGCAATCCATTGTTTCCATTCTGTCATGTTCTAGTTTCCTTTCCAGATCTTACCAGATCCATTTTACTTCACTTGGAATCTTTTAGTTCACCCATTCCTATATAACAATTGACCTAGAATCCCTTGGGATGAGTCTATACTTGTACCAACACTTTTTATCAGCTTGTTCCTCTGGGACATCACCACGTATCTCTTTACTATTTGACAATGGACTTCCGAACTCGGAAGCATCAACCATTATTTGGCTTCATCCTTGGTAAAATCTGGGTTGTGACAGTATCCCCCTCTTAGGCCGAGCCCTCGAGGTCTGCCAGGAAAACCCCTGAGTGGGAAGTCCGCGTGGACATTTCGTCTGAGGTCACGTGATGTGGTCCACCCATGGATCAACGAACGGAAATGGAACTCCGCCAGCCTGTGCGTATAAAAGCAGGGCATACTCTGGTCGGACTTCCAACAACTCCTTATGTTGAACTCCATCGCCAACATCACTCAGTGGCTGGAAGCTCGCCTTGCGGAGCACCAGGACAACAACGATGAGATGTCCGAAGCAAAGTTCGCGGAGCGTCGGAGGCGCGCAAAAGCGCGCAAAGAAGAGCAGGAGCGACGATGAGCAGTGGAGGAGGAGGCGCATCGAAAGGCGGAGGAGGTTCAGCGGCAGAAAGAGGCCGAGTAAGCAGTGCGCAAGCAGGTAAGTGACTCTTCAGGGCTTCAGATGCATGCTAACGGAGTTCAGGCTGCGGAGATAAAGGCGCAACAAAGCGCCAATAAGGGAAAAGGATGAGCACCGCCACAGTGCATGAGGTGCGAGCACCGGGGACTCGAGTGTGAGGTCAGGCCTGGTAAGGCAACCTCCTGCTTGCAGTGCTGTGAGGCAAAGGTGAAGTGTGAGCGTCCTGGAGCGGAGAAGCCGGAGAAGCGGAGGAGGCACGTGGACAGCGAGGCTGGCCCGTCAAAGAAGCGGAAGAAGACGTCGGAGGCAATGGTGGAGGCGTTGGATGATGAAGAACCCAACGTCAAGATGTTGTCAGCTCAACTTGTCGAAGCGGTCCATGACATCCGAAATGTCATGATGCAGCAAAACCGACGTCTCGAGCGTCAGAACACGCTCCTGGTACGACTCATCGAACTGAAGATGACGGAGGTGTACGGAGGAGACGATTCAGAGGAGGAAGAAGAGGAGGTGCCATTGGACGAGTTGGCGGAGCTGTCCACGGAGAGGAGTGAGCACACCGCTCAAGAGCTGGCGGCTCTGCTCGCGGAGGGAACGGACGCGGACGGAGAAGGAGAAAATGAGTAGAGTAAATAAGTTCTTTTTAGTGTTTGTTTTTTGTGTAATATAAACAGAGTCAGAGAGAAAGAAAAGAAGAGAGAAAAAACGGAGTGACTAAGCTGGGAGCGGACCAGGCTTGTCTGGGTACTTCCGATGGAAGTCCGAGACAAAGTCCGTTGCGTGTCCTAACTCCATAGCGAGTAACCAGGAAGTTTTGTCATCAGTACCTTCATATCCTATCCAGTGTACCAAGTACAGGAGTTGGCAATGCCGCCTTCTCCGATTGATCTTGGAGTCTAATATCTCCTCGATCTCGTACTCTGGTTCGCCTTCCACCTCAACCAGAGGTGGCGGAGGTTGGACACAGTCTGGAATGGTGTTCAGAACTGAAGGTTCTAGCTGTGAAACATGGAAAATGGGGTGTACAGATTTCATGGATTCGGGTAGACGGAGGGTGAAGGAGAGAGTACCGGGTCTCGCAATGATACTGAAGGGACCCAGGAACTTCTCGGAGAGCTTTTTGGATGGTCGTGTAGACCGAAGGTATTTCGCTTTAAGCATCACTTGATCTCCGACCTGGAAGTCCAGAGCGAGACTTCATCGTTTGTCTGCTGGTCCTTGGTAGCGTTTTGCGCTTCCAGCATCTCCAATCGGAGGAACTCATGGAGTTCGTTCATGTCCATGACATAGGACTTGGCTGCGGAAGAGGTAAGATCGCAATCGGAGTGAACAGAGAAGTTGGGATGGTATCCTTTATTGGCAAAGAACGGAGATACTCCAGTGGTGGCACTAGGAGTGTTGTTATAGGCGAACTCTGCGAGGGGCAAGTGCTCGGACCAGTCATCTTGTTGATAACTGCAATAAATCCGGAGGTACTGTTCAAGCATCTGATTGGCTTGTTCTGTCTGGCCATCCCCCTCTGGATGATATCCAGAGGTGAAGTGGAGGCGCATGTCGAGAGCCTTACTGAGAGACCAGAAGATGTGCGATACAAACTCGGAGCCCCTGTCGGAGGTGACATGGATGGAACTCCGTGCTTGGAGAAGACGTGGATGAGGAACAACTTGGCGAGGTGATTGTATTGTGAGTTGGTCGACTACCACGAGGATGGCTGTATATTCCTCCAAAGATGGAAGCTGTTCGATGAAGTCCATGGAGATTGAGTTCCATGGTTTCTCCAGAACCGGAAGTTGCTTCAGGAGACCATAAGGACGATGATGAGGAGTCTTTGCGCGAGCACAGCTGTACAGGAACTAAAGGGGACGCGACAGGATCACTGGGGAGTGCGGAGAGGATGTTGGACTGGAGTCGCTCCATGTCGATTAGTGCTGATGCTTGGAGTAACGGAGCCTCGAGAATAGTGGCTCGGAAGGAGGGCATGAGCTGTTCAGGAGTAAAAATTGACCGAAAATTGTCAGGATTGACATGAGCGAAGTCCTTATCCCCCTCTTTGGGGTAGACATCCCAGTGTCTAGTCAAAGCGTCCGGTTCCGCTCCGAGCTTACCAGGCCGGTACCGAACAACCATATTGAACTGGTTAAGGTATTCGGACCATCAGGCCTGGCGGTGCGTCAGGAGCTTAGTGGAGGAGAAATATTCAAGGTTTTTGTGGTCCGTGAGGACATCTATAGGGGTCTCAGAGCATTCCAAGTAGTGTCGCCAGGACTTGAACGCCTCGAAGATTGCCAGCAACTCCTTATTGTGCATGTCGTAGTTCAATTCTGCTCTGGTCAAAGTCCGGGAGAAGAACACGACGGGATGAAGTTCATCGTTGGAGGGAGTGGTGATGGAGAGAATGCTGGCAATGGTGTAGTCGGAGGCATCAGTCAGTCTCGATGGTGATGGGGACGTTCGGAGTCCAGTGAACGAGCACCAGAGCGGAAGTGAAAGCATCCTTGAGATGCTGGAAGGATTTCCGGCAGACGTCGGAGAAGTCCCAAATGACCTCCTTGCGAGTAAGTGGAGTCAGGGGGACCACTATGTCGGAGTAACCCTGGATGAAACGACAATAAAAGTTGGTGAAGCCCAGGAAGGACTGAATGTCCTTGACTTTCCTAGGCTCAGGCCAATCCAGGATTGACTTGATTTTGTCGGAGGCCATGGTTAGGCCAGTGGGGGAGAGAACATACCCAAGGTACTCGACCGTTGTGGTATGGAATTCACATTTCTCCGGCTTGGCATATAGGCCATTAGCTCGGAGTCGCCAGAGAACTTCTCGGACATTTTTACGATGTGATTCCATGTCATGGGAGTAAATCAGAATGTCATCAAGGTAAACCACAACAAAAACATCTAGCAGATCTGCGAAGATGGTATTGATGAACCACTGGAAGGCCGCCGGAGCATTGGTAAGTCCGAATGGCATGACCAACCACTCAAAGGAGCCATAGTGAGTGCGGAAAGAGGTTTTCCACTCATCTCCCTCCACAATACAAACCAGATGGTACGCATGTCGGAGATCGATTTTTGTGTAAACCTTGGCTCCGGAGGGCGCGTCAAGGAGATCGGAGGTGCGGGGAAGTGGGTAGTGGTCCTTTCGTGTGATACTGTGCAAACCTCGGAAGTTGACCACAAAGTCGAAGGGAACCGTCTTTCTTTTGGACGAACAATACCGGGGCTGCATGCGGAGACGTAGATTGTCTGATGAATCCGATATTGAGGTGTTCATCCAGGAAATCACAGAGGAATTTTGTTCTGTAGCAGAAACGGAGTAGATTTTTCCAAGAGAGGGTTATGCTCCTCCCTCCAACTTGATCTTCAAGTCATATGGGATGAGGGGTGAGGGTATTGGCTTTCTGCTTGCTGAAGACATCCGCGAAGTTGTGGTATTCGGAGGGAACACTGGAGAGGTTGATTTCCTCATCAGAGGAATCAACAGAGGCAGAGGCTGCGTGGGCGATGTCTTCAGTAGACTGGAGGGAAAGAGAGAACTGGACTGAGCCCTCCATCTTGCAGGCGCGATGAAAAGTGACTGCATTCACGAAGGAAATGTGAGGAGCTGGTAGTCCGGGAGCTTTAGGCAGGTCCAGAGAGTGTTCCAAGGGAGGAGTGTTGTCTAGCGACGGGGAAGGAACACTTGGAGGTTCGGAGGGTGATATCGGGGTTGGCATCCCGTCTGCAGGAGTTCAGAAAGTAATGCTGCTCATAACCCAATCAATCAACAGATTGTAGTGGGTGAGCCAGCAGTGTCCGAGAACAAGGCTGCATGAGGGATCCAATGAGGTTACATAAAATGTATCGGAGGTGGAGACGCCAGAAGCGAAGAGGATGGTTAGATCTACCACAAGGGTAATGATGGAAGTTGAGGAGCCGTCAAAGAGACGGAGGTTTATCGGAGGAACAGAGTATGCAGTAATCCTGTGTTTTTCGACAAACACAGTGTCTACAAAACAATGAATAGAGCCGGAATCACCAAGAATAGGTACATCCGAGAGGTTATGTACAGGGATAGAGA
Source organism: Boletus reticuloceps (assembly GCA_018397855.1). Lineage (NCBI taxonomy): Eukaryota > Fungi > Basidiomycota > Agaricomycetes > Boletales > Boletaceae > Boletus > Boletus reticuloceps. Next base: position 53,882 of record JAGFBS010000022.1, read on the forward strand.
TAAACGGACAGAGAGAGTTCAGACTGGAAAGAGTGGACACATTGAGACGTAGTTCCGTGATGGCACAGTTCAGATCAACACGACTCCCAGCCTGTGCGGACGTACGAGAGTTGCATTCTATTTTTTCGCCTCCGAGGAAGCGGAGGTCGATGCCGAAGCTTCCAGAGTTGCGGTAGCTGCACAGGCCTTCGACGCTCTAGAAGTGGACTTCGGACAGTCCTTGGTGGAGTGTCCACTCTCACCACAGAAAAGACACAGATTGGTGTCCATTCGGCGTTGAAGTTCCTCCAGAAGGAGTTTTCCGTCTTTGCCCAATTTGGAAGCAATTGTGTCTGCCTTGGAAGGGTTGCTATTGCCCTGCTTGTTGTTGTTTCCTTCCCCAGAAGAACCGGAGTTGGAAGACGAGGAGGAGCCTTTGGACTTATCGTCCTTAGGCATTGAGGAGTTAGTCAGAGCGGAGCTCGATGACTTACTGGAGCTGTGGTTGTTGGAGGGTGTCGAACCGGGGGCCTTTGGAGCACGCAAAATTTCTTCCTTGCGCTCCCAGTACCTCTGGTCGATCTGCTGCGAGAGGGTGCAGAGGTTGTGGATGTTATCAGGTTTGCCATGACAAGCGATCTTGTCCTTGATGCCATCCGGAAGTCCGGCGGAGAGCACCAGGTCCCATTGTTGGACTTGGTTCGCTAGGCAATTTCACTCAATGATGTACTTGGAGATTTACTGAGTGTCCTTCATGCGCAGTTGCTCAAGTTGAGTTTCTGCCTCAGCGACGGGATCATGGGGGCCAAAGTTCAACTGTAACTTGTACAGGAAGGCCTGCCAATCTGTCATCCAAGGAGGATGATGGGACGGAGTGACAACTCCGAGCAAGTCCGGCTCGAAGTAGTCGAGGGCCATTGCTTTGAGATACGACTGAGCAAAGGTGACTTGGCTTCAGTCCTTTCTGAAGGATTTTTCGTTGGCTTGGAAGGTGATCTCGCATTGCACCACAAAGGAACAGAGTTTCTTCGGGTCTGACCCGTTGAAAGTGTCCGGTTCACGGACTTTGATCCTTGCGTCGCTAGAAGCACTCTTGCGACGGAGTGCTTGGCGAGTCATATCGCGGATGGCGTTAGCCAATTGGTTGAATGGCTCAAAAGCCAGAGGGACGTCGTTGGGTGCCTCATCTTCTTCTCTCGGACGATCATGATGGAAGAGTCGTTTGGAGTCCAGAGTGGAAGAGGTGGAGGAGCCATCATCATCTGGGATTGTCACCACCACCATCATCTCTTTCTCTCACTCCTGGTAGAGGAGTGCCAGGGCGGTCCTTGCCCCAGAAGTCCTCTTCGTCTTCCGGTAAGATCCAGATATGGGAACTCAGGAGACACGTTCTTCAGGGAGTGGAGTGAGTGGAGATGGGGTGGGCTGGGTGCGCCACCTCAATGATGCCGAAGGTGCAGCATGTTGGATTAGGCTGACGAATTCACCTGGTACGGTGCAAGTGCTGCCAAAGGCAGACTGCAACATATTGGCGCGTGAGGTTCAGGTAGTGCGCGTAGACATAATATTTCAGAAGGGATTGTGACAAAAGGCAGTATGAAAATACTGTCAAGTCCAGATCCTCCGGGTTCAAGTCCAATGGAGGTCCGAGGGTACTGGGTCTGAGGGGACAGAGGTGCAGAGGTGCAGAGGTGCAGAGGTATGGAGGTACAGAGGGGTGAGGACGTTGGCGCAGGACTTATGTGTCACACCCTTGTCAATCCCTTGTCCTCGTATTTAGAGTGGAGGAAGAGTTAAAGGAAAGTCAAGACTCGAAAGGAGGTGACTTAGTTAATTTTTGTACTGAAGGTATGACAGAATAATACAGGGGATTATATACTACTTGAAACCCGGAGTAAGTCTGGGTTCGGAACTACTGCACGAAGGCGATGTACATAGGAAGGAGGCTGAGTAACAGAGCACGGAGCACAGCCGGAGAAGGCTGTAACGATCAGACAGGTGAAATGCAGACTATAACTCAAGGAGATTAATAGAGGTACAAGTCCAGAGTTACAACTCCGTGGATGTCCGTTGGTCCTAGGTCAAGGGTTGTCTTAGATTACCCGGAGTTGTCCGGAGTTGGACTTGGTAAAATCTGGGTCGTGACAGATGTACTCTATGATTCACGATTCATTTATCAACAATCTCATGCACTCAGGTAATCTCACCAAGGCCCTCCAAAATGTCGGGTCCTACGGAATCCATTAGCAGGTCGAAGATATGATTTCGTGTGTTCCATGATTTGCTTACTGATCTCTTACTCAGGTCTATATGCCAGACAAGTGCCACCAAAGAGAAGTTGACTTCTCTGTGGACTTACAAGAGAAACTATATTCAACAGAGGCTTTCATCAGCTGCTTAAAGGTGAGGATGCGCGAGCAAGGGCGAGTACGTATCCCAATAACTTCTTACCATTGTCGCTGCAAACCTTTTTATCTAGGGGACTCATGAAAAGAAGAAACAATTGAATAAATGCTATGAAAGACTGCTACAGCCGACCCTTCAGGACTTTCAAATACAATCTACTGCTGTCACAGAATTACAAACTTTGCTCCACCAGAAAGAGACTGAGGTTCACTTGCTTCAGAACGAGTTCCAGGTGAGTTGATATGTCGATTTTTCTCTCATTACTCATTTGTACATAGGCCCAGAGTCAGCAGAGTGCTCTGCTGCAGGAACAGTTCCAGAATGAGCAGTGACAAGTATTGGAATGGCATATGATATGAACTGCCTCCGGGAGCAAATTATGGTAAACCTCACTGTACCCAGTGTATAGTTCCCTATCTGACTCAGTCACATTTAGCTCGAGATGCAAGTACAAATGAAGAAGATGCAAACATCCAAAACAGCTGAGATTGAGGCACAGGTAGAAGCACATGTTACATAGCTTCAAGACATGATGCAGGTAAATGCAATTGGCAATGTTGATGTTGTCGATGACAGCTTCCCGATAGGTCGAGAAGGAACAAGAGCTTGCCAGTCTTGCGCAGCACTACTCACGCAACAACAAGAATATGAGGTACTTGTGGTTTTTGCTTTGATGCCATGGATTCATCCATCATCAAAGGTCCCTTCTGCTATGCCTCAATAGAACACTACAGGGTCCCAGGGTGACCAGGAGTCCATGCAAGGTTCTAATGAGAAGCAGACAGAGGATTCCTCGTGGCCAGCCATTGATGGAACCATCAAGATCACCAGTCTGGCATTTCCCACTCCTTCGCTTGATGGAATCAAACGCATTCAGAAGGGTCAATACACTTCAACACACACATGTCTCATCAGAGTAGACATAAGTCCCACTTATAGCTACATCAGCAAACCTACATTTTTTCTGGGTCATTGAAATCAATGACAAGACTGACAGGCCTGAATGGCCTAATCAATGATAGATTGACCTGCCTGACTGAACTGATTTACTGACAAGCTGATAAGCTGATTTATTGAATGGACTGGTTGACTGACTAACCATCTAGCTGACAAATTGACAAACCTGGCACACCTGACTGACTGACCAACTGACCAACTGATATGACTGACAGAGATGACTAACTGATTAGCTAATGGGCTCATGGGCTGACTTGGCTGCTTGACTGACAACCTGACTGACTGATAGACTGACATGACTGGTTGACTGGTTGACTGACTGACTGATGGGATGACAAGACTGACAAGACTGACAAGATGATTAATTGATTGACTGGCTGGACTGATGGGACTGATATCACTGGGGAACTGACAAGCTGATATGTTGATAGCTCTGAGAATACTGATAGCAATGAATTACTTATGAATGATAGCACTGATAGCATGCTGTCAGTCAACTCAGATAGCTCAGCAAGGTCATTGATTTTGATAACTCAGAAAAAATGTAGGTTCGCTGATGTAAGCATATCTCAATGTCTGACAATTTACAAGGAGGATGAGCCAATGCGGCCCCCTCCTGCACAGGCACCTAATCCACCCTCTGACCCATGGCACGACGAGCTGAATTCCAACCAGCTGACCGATATTGCATGTGTCATAAACACTGTTTTCAAAAGCGTTGAGGCTACCATCCACAATTTTCTCGCAAATGGCAGCGGCATTTTGAAGCCAAGGCACAGTCCTCAGCGCAAAAGACAAGAGAATGTGGCGGTTTAACAAGAGAAGCAAGAAGAACTCAGCGAGGATAGAAGCTTCATATTGGTATGTTGCACTCACTCTTACGGTCATAACTAAACCTGTCCTGTATAGAGTCAAGTTCAGCAACTCCTCGGGGAAAGACTTGACATCACACAGGACATTGATATCATTGCATACAAATTGGCTGATGTTGCAGAGGTTCACGAATACGAGTATGAAGATGGACCAGGACCAGATCCCGCTAATTTGGTATTTGACCTCACTCACAACCACTCCACACCCTGGAATATGTTCATTCTCGACTTGCTCACACGAGAACTTCAGTAACGCTGCATCGAGGAGCAGTGGGCAACTGTGCGATCAAACGACTACATCCTAGACACTTTAAAGGACCACTACAAACGACTGAGGACGATTTGGATCAGTGCCCAGCCCAAGCTGACCCCAAGAGGTGTTCAGGAGACACCCGAAGAAACGGAGGTCCGGCTTGTTGCGAGAAGGATGCAGGCAGTGAGGGAAAGTAGACAGGCCACTCAATGCCGAAACATAAGCTTATTGCACAAGTGAAAAGCATGTCACCTAACCATACAACTAGAAACATCAGCGCAGGATTGTTGTACTCAAGCAGTTGATTGCTATGACATCCGGCGACCAAGGGCTCCCAGAAGAATCTGCTGCTGATCTAGCCAGCTGGAAATGGCTTCACCGCCTCATCAAGATGTTTGGTAAGCATGGCATGAGCTCAGAGGAGAGTTCTGTGGAGAATGGTGTAGAGAATGTCTTGCGGGTCAAGCAGATGAATTGGCAGAGGAATATCGACCGCAAGTTGGATATCATAGACCGTGAATGTATCCTTGACTGCGACATTTTTGTCCCACAAGGCTCGAAACCTCTTTCCAGGAAGCGAGCACATGACAATCCAGCAACATCGAGAAAGCAGGTCACGGGCCTCCCGGTTGCACTGTACAATAGTCCATGGTTCTTACAGCTCACTGAACGCCAGGCAGAGGCCTTGCAGCCCTCTGAAGAGGTGTTTGTATGGAAGAAGATTGCAGTAGCGGCCTAGATTATCCCTGCTGTGCACTCTATGTGTATATACAGAGAGCCTTCCTTCATATGTCATATGCTTTTCCTTAGCTGACAACGAATCTTATGCAGGGTTAGTGTAGCTGTATTATTCTGCCCACAATGACTCCCCTTTTCTAGTATATGGTGGTAATCAATGTATCCCGCATTCTGTGATGAGTAGGCCCCCATCTAAGGTTGTGCCCGCCCAATCCAAAGAGGGCTAGTCGGGGCTGTCCCGTTCAACAGGGAGAGATCGGGCAATCTGTGGGGCAAAAACCAGGCAATCAGTTTCGTCTGTTGCCAATATTTCAAGTATTGCCCAACTGCAATATGTCAGTCTAAACTTGAAGAATAAAATGACATCTATTTGTTTGTCTAGATTTTAAGTTTTGGTGGTACTTTAGTTATCAACTAAGTTTGAAGTTTAGATGAATTCTAGAATTGAATGCTACTTGATGTTTAGGTGCATGTTTAGACGACGATTAAACTTATTGTTTGAGACGACATCTAGCAGCGTCCAGAACATTCGCCCATATTTTACGTTATGGCGCACATATTTTCCAATGAGAGTACTTCCAGTTTTGTTGATCCCTAAACGACATATTATATTTCAACTGCTGTCTTTACATTTCGGAACACATTTTCCATCCTCTTAAATTCTGCAAAACACATTGTGCCACGTCTGATGTGCTGACCAGATTAACTTTGACTGTTCTGGATGTCCTTGTTCTATCTCATTTATCCCATTTCCTTATCATATGAGATGTATGACCTATTAGAGACAGTGTCGCCAGTGGTACTCATCCCGGATCCATTCAGTTAGTCCCAAGTAGGTCAAGAGTGACTATGTGGTGCAGGGATCATGGCCCCTCCTCTCTAATCATTTTGCTTATGCCTGTTATAGTATTTTTACACTGTTTTCAGAGCTTTCTGCATGTCTGAGAAGTATTTTCTTACATTACACTCTTCACTCAAGGTATTGGATATTCCATTCGGGTATGGTCCTGTCTATAAAACAGACTTGTACTAGCTAGCAAAATATCTTCCTTTTCTTGAACTTTGTTGGAGATCATTGTCAGTCATTGTTGTTCGTTATCTGAATCCCCTTGCTCATATCTGGCGCTACTCGTGACCAGACTCATCAGGCATCTGATCTATCTGTTTCTCTTCCGTTCTGGATTTCTTCTGGACCTTTTTTGTACATGCCTGGAAAATGTCTTTGCTATCCCTTCTATCACACCAACCTTCCCTGAACCCCTTGGGACAAGTCTAGACTCGCACCCACGCTTTACCACCAAGTCTCTCATCAGGCTCTGCCTAGAGGACACCCTCATACCATTTCACATGACTACAGTGGTTTCCAAATAACTCACATGAAATGCAGCCACATCTACCATCCAATCATTGCTCATGGGCCTCACCTATCCACAAGACACACCAGAATTGGAGTGGCCCAATATCCATGTCACGACTTGCATCCCATGATCCAGTGTGATGGTGCATGTTATATAAGCATATCATGTTCGAGCACTACTAATAGATCCATCCTCAAGGACTGCAAGATTGTTGAATGCATGGTCAAGGCCCCTTCTGCCCAAGATTGCACATATGGTGCAGACCACCCCATGGTCATGGAACTGCACTACAATGACCAAAATATCCAAGATATACATTGACTGACAAAGGCTATTGAGGACACCATCTCAATAGGATGTGCCATGTTGGTATGAGGATGGGAGCTGACACCTGCACTCAACTTCACGCTGAGCAACATCAAGCTGTTTAGACCAATGGTATCACAGCTGGTGGTTGTTCAAGGCATGTATTTCGGTCTATGGGATATGGAGGAACAAAGCACATGGCTGATACAATTGTAGATGCCAACCAGCATGCGAGTCACCAAGGTGAGGACAAGGACCACAAGAATGAAGATGATAATAATGACAAATGCCACCTACATCATGATATGACAATGGAAGAATTCTTGACATTGGCAGACGACAAAGGTGAATGCCTGAATCTTCTTGACCTACCAAACTACCAGCCAGAAGCTGATATTCGTCAGGTCAGATTCATTGGTTAATCTGAATGCAGTCCCACTGTCTGACCCTTCAAGGTCAGACAATGTCAATGCCAAGGCCGCCACCATCAATATGAACCAGCTCCCTAAAACGGGAAAGGACAAGGACAAGAGATACTATGGAGTACAGATGATTTCAGGTAATTCAGAGAGGGTTTATGGGTGGGACATCATGACCCACAGTGGGTTCATAACATATGCACGTCACAACACATCTGGGCATATATTGACATGGCCACCAACACACTGAAAGGAACAGGAACAAACATCTGCACTATTCTCAGAATGGAACACTCTGTTTCTTGGAATGTGTATGTGGGAGGATGCTGATGTTCCAATCAGAACACTCCTTCTCACAAGAGGTGATACATTATAAGCCTCTTGTTAAATAGTTGGTCAACTAGCTAATCACAGAAGCAGCACACAGGATCCAGCCCCCAGGAAGCAAACACATGGTATATATCCCACAGAACGGGATGACATCTGGGGGAAACTTCATCTCATACTCCATGCTGCACTTGACCGAGCTGGTGCTCCTATATGACAGCTCCAAAATGCCAGAGAAGGACACCAAATATAAGCATGACATGTTGTCAACAAATGTGACACATCCATCCATGCAGATGGTGATAGTGCTTCCTGTGCTGGTGCAAGACACATCCAGTGAGTCATAACGTGTGTCACAACCTGCTGCTAACCTAATCCACATTATATAGGGACATTCTACTGGAGGCCATTGGTGGCCTTGATCACACTGAGTGAGGGTGCAATAATGTACATCAGCGAGGAGGAGGACAACGTAACACTGGCCTCTGAATGAGAAGGACACAATGATGAAGGAAATGTTGGGTGAAGAGAAACATGCGGGAAGGATCACCACAACACTGAAGAGTGGTCTCAAAGTGTCCGACACAGTGCAGGAACTTGGGAAGGGTGAGTGGTGGGACAGGGACCCGGTTTGTAATCTCAAATCTATGTTGGCAAAATTGGTATAGGTCAGGGGTTGACATGGGTTGGGAGTTCATATCTAATGTATGTATAGCAATAGTAACAAGTAAATATCCTGCAACATAGTAATCTGCGTGACATAGTACAAATGGGGTATAAAATGACACTGAGCAGACACGCTACAGCTCGGTATCATAGAGCCCATGTGACATGGAGTGGAAGCTGGTGGGTACATATGGCACATTAAAACTCTACACACGAAGTATATATGACACTGAGTGGACAGCAGCGCTCGGTGTCATAGAGTCCACGGGACATGGGGTGGATGCTGTGTAGTACATACACAACATCGATACATTACACATGAGGTGATATATCACACCGAGCACTCATCTAATCCTTCTTATTCTCCTTTTCCTCCTCCCTTTCGTTCTCTTGTCCCCATACCCTAACTGGTCCCCTTCCCCTTCCCCTTCTTGTTCCACCTCCTGTATTCATAATCACATTGTCGTCCACCTCATACTCTTTCTTGCCTCCCCAGTTCATCGCCATCCCCTTTCCCACCTTCCCAGGCCTTCCTTCATCCGCCATTCCTATGTTGTTCTTCAATGCTTCCCTGTCATCATCTTCCATGCTGCCATCCATGCCATCCTCATGCTCTTGGAAGATATAGCCAACTGTGCACTGTGAGTATCAGGTTATAACGCTAGAACCACACATGTACAGTCTGGGTCTTCATAAAACACAGGGTCATAGACTCTCTTCATTTCCTTCAAGAGCAGCCCCTTCCAGGATGAAGCTTCCAATGTATACTGAGTTCTGGACCCAGACCAAATAGGACCAAGTCAAGCTTCATATGCTTCCCAGTCTGTGTAGCATTCAGAATTGTAAAAGGACTAATATGAAATGGTATGAAATGGTATGAACAACATACCACATTCCACAAGATCGCTATGATCAATGTTTCTATCCTTCAAGTGGTGATATTGTTGCAGTCAGATGGTACTATAAAACAACTGAAATGTCAAATGAAGAGTGAGTCTTGGTCATATCATGCATACAATCCACTAAATGGTTGCTGCAAAACACAGTGTTGGAAAGTGAGAACTAGTGTTGTCCAATCACACAGACATCATCACCCCAGAACAGATAATGTGTGAGTTATCATGACTTTCTGTTATTCAATGCTAACCAAACATGGAGTGGAAGATGTCAGTGATCCACTGATAGAGAAGAATGACTGGTATACATGATGGTCAATGAATATCATTGATCAAAAGCATGTTATAGAGGTTTATCTACAGGATGTCATAATCATTACAATTCAGACTGAGATGTGCAGCAATATTGTCATGGCTGTAAAGGCTGGTTCCATTGCAGGTGCCTGAAAGGCCTTCCAAGAGGAAGTAATAAGATGCAAGAGGTAATCACTAGCATTTGCAGAGATGGAGAACTTTCATTAGATAAAGAATGAATGCAGCTGTTGTGCATTCCAGTCTTCAGAGGAATGGTATGGTAGGAAATGGACTGCTAATATCCGCCATTTTGAGGGATTTTCTATGTGAGTATGGGAAAGAAGATATGTCAATTGGAGGAGTCATCACATTTTTTTTGGGCAAGTCCACAGCTTTGCGCAAGTATCATGAAACCCTTCTTCACATCCTTGCCAACCATCTTGTCCATCTTCTGCAGATGAAGGCCCAATTGTGAGGTATCTTGTATCAAATTATTCTCTCAACTGTGTGAATGGTAAAGGTAAACCCAAACAAATGGAGCGAGTAGCATACATAAATATATCTGTTATTCTTGATATTTAAGAGAGGATTGGATAACCCTGATTGATTTGCCTTTTGCACCTTCTGTAAAGCCAAAAAGAAAGACAAGAGCTACATAGAGAATATGAGACACAATCATATAGTGCAAACACAAAAACATGACTATCTTGTCATATAAACCTTCTGCATCCTTCTTGGCAAGCTCCACCAACGATCAGATCTAGTTGTTGCTTCAGTATCATCTTGCTGTTTTGGCAATGCAGTCCTCTTGTCTTCCCTGGAAGGCTCTGCAACCAAAGGCTGGGATGATACATGTAGTGATGCTTCTTGTGAAATGGCTGGCGGGTTCTTGTGTGGACTGATGGTGACCATGACCATGTCATAGTCATGAACTGTTTGGAGATGGTAAGTTCATTAACATCTGACTTCATAAGATGCTGGTGTGAATGAATGAGCAATCCACAGTATCTTTTCACTTTCCCTTTGCCTTCTTCATGCTCCCCATGGAATGTCCACTACCACACATTACCTTGATGTTCAACTGATCCTGAGATGCCATTATAGATCATCCTTGACTACCCTTCACGGTGACATTCAGATTATTCAGTGACATGTTGGGCATGCATCGATTTCTCTGGATGGATCAGCTGGATCAATTTCACTGCTCTTTGGGAACTCTCACCAGGAGCATCTTGCACATGGATGTTAGAATCCATGACAATGACACCCTTTACTGGAATATCTATTGCATCCATATATGTTGAGAACCATGGCCATGGTCTTCATCATGTATCATGCCAACCATGTCAGCATCGTTAATCATCATACCATGCACATGTCCACATCCTTCATCATGGAAGGGACATCATGGGCACCCTCTGGACTATTGTGGCTTTATTTGATCTGCATCTGACTATCCAATGTCAGTGTTTCAATAGTGTCAACGAGTTGGTCAGAGTTACCACCTACATGTGCAAGCAATGAATGATCCCATTGGATTGTATGGTACATGTTACAACTCATACTACTCGCTGTATGTAGATAGCATGCTCAATGCTGATGTTGGCCTGGATTGCTTCCTCAGTGGCAGACTCACGACTTCCTCACTGTTATCCTCCCACCATGTTTGTTTGGTCCTCAGCATTAGCTGATTTGGGGGAGGGGGAGAATTGAATGATACCTGCAACGTGTCTTTGAATACATCTATCATTAAGTAGATAACTAGCTGATGGGAGTAGGAGATGGCTGCTCCATCAACTCTAATTCATTATCCACATAAGCGATGCTGGCCTGAGACACCTGAGCTGCAGGCATTGTGGATCACTTCCTCAGCAGCATACCCATGATGTCCTCATCCTCATGCCCCCACTATCTTTGTTTGATTCTCCACATTAGCTGATTTGGGAAAGGGGTGGCATTGAACAATACCCGAGACATTTCTTTGAATAAATCCATTGTGAAGTAGATGCACTAGCTGATGCAATGCACCTGTGGGAGTAGAAGACAGCTGCTCCATCAACTCCAATTCATTATCCACATTCTTTGGAGGTATGGTTGCTGGGATTGCACCAACCATCTCATTCTATAAAAGCATAGTGAAACTTTGTACATACCTTCAGGATCAACAGCCATGCTATTGGCAAAACTGGAATGAGAATATGTTATGAGGCGTGCATGAGGATACTATGTGTATACCATGAGGCGACCATGAGGTGCACAGATAAGAGATAAGATCATGTCACTTGGTCACATGACTAGTAGCATGGGAAGGCATGTCTGGATGAGGTAAGTCTTGGTAAGCATGATAAGAGATAAGGAATACTATGGTAGACTTGGGTAATGTGTGTGTACACTAGTGGGACTAGTGTTAGTGATTAGGAAATGGAAAGAATGTTAGTTTTGGTGATGTTGCATCTCATTCATAGCTCATTTCGTATTCTAATGATGGCCATGTTAATCTCCATGGCCACTTTACTTACCTATCGCTTTTCAGCTTCTCTTTAGCTTGTTGTGGTGTCTCTCTACCCATACAGAACTTCACCTTCACAAATCTCAGTCTATTGTGGCTGATCTGTTTATGGTTGTTTACCTTGAAGCGCAGTTAGAGTCATCCTGAGATCCTGCAAGTGGCTAGTCCGCTTCCATTAGCATTTTCACTCTTAACAAAGAAGTGAAATGTAATGAAGAAATGTAGCATCTGTTACAATATATATATTGTGATTGTTAATGAGAACATGGTACACACAACACAGATATAACATAATCATTGAGTTTCAATGATCCTATAACACAAATATCAGCTGTTATGGTGTAGATGATTGTGGTAAGTAAGGCTTCGTGTTCAATTTATGAGACTGAAACTAACTTTTATCAGACTGGAATGCATACTGGACTGAGCTAGGAGGCATTTGGTCTGGGAAACAACTAAGTTTCTGCATGTCATTGGGGATGGAAACCTTAGACAACGTGATGAAGCTGTTTGGTGCTGTCCAGGTGTTTTACAACCCACCACTGGGGAGGGATGAGAAATGTCAGTATTCAGTTATCTTCACACTTTTGATAATTATGACAGGCGTATTCAGTTGGGTACATGTTTCGGGATCTGACGGAGAAGGCAATGATGGTGATGTCAATTGTATGGAGAGAAAAGGTAACTGTAACAGCAGCCTTAGCCTCACCCAACAGGGCAAGGATTGGTGGTAGCGTTGTTTGATAGCTGGCTTTGAATTCTTTGACAGGGGATGACACATTCATATACCAGAATTCTTGATGGAAGTGTTCAAAGATCGATCTCATTGCCAAAATGCCAAACAATGTTCCCTTATTACAAGATATATTAGTCTACATTCACAGCGTAGTCAGAACTCATCATGTTAATGAAGGAAAACCATGTATGATCGGAATCATCAGTGATCATCTGAACTTGATCCTTCCTCCAGCGGTTCAAGGTCTCTTGATCATGGGCAATCACATGATCTAGGCACAGTGGATATTGACACTCAGTGAAGGAAGCCACCTTCGAGCGGACTTCTGCTGGGCCATTTCATGTCACTCATGTTCCCTGCCAACATTGTTTCCATGCCACCCCCTGTTAGTTTTGGTGATTTCGCACCTCATTGATACATCATTTCCATGGCCATGTTACATATCTCAGTCTATTGTGGCTGAAGTGTGTATGGTTGTTTACCTTGAAGCGCAGTTACTCCCTGGAGCGCCACATATCCTTTGGTTACTTACTGTGGACTCTAGGTCAGTAGAACATTGCCTCTCAATATCATCATGGTTACTCACTGTGGACTCCAGAGTCGTCCTGAGTTGATCCTGCAAGTGGCTAGTCCGCTTCCATTAGCATTTTCGCTCTTAACAGATCCTTGACTGTGTACATGGCCTGTCGATTTGATTGCAATCACATAGCCTGTTGATCACATATGAATAATGCTAGCATGAATATCACCTTTATGAGGTTCTCCAATGTGACTTTCATTGCTTGTGTTGAGCCCTGTTCCTCTCCTTCCCCAATGTATCCACATTCTGGAGTCATTATCCTTTTCACTCATCACCATCTAGAGGAGAGTATATTACACTGGTGGTCATGCAAAGCATGATTGACCATCACCTTGATGCTTTTGAATATAAATAAAGCCTTGTATTTTAATGGCCCTGCATCATCAACATCCATAGAGGCTGGCTCCTCATCTTCATCTGAGCTTGAGCTGGCAATTGCAGCTATACACACAGACCAGTATTAGTATCTAGGTATGGTGGTTCACTCACCAGATTCACATGGTTTAACTGTGTATTTTGGTTAGCACACTGCATGGACAGAAATCCAAAAATCTTATACATGAATGTTGACTCTTTCTCTGGGTTTGCTACATCTGTACAAACACTATATTAACCAAGGCCTTGTCCAGGGGCCTCAGCATGTTACTTGCAAATTCAGCTGGGATGGAGACTTGCCTGATGGACCATTCAGAGGGGAGGGACCATCTGTGGAGCACCTAGTGGAACTTGATTATCCTGGGATGACAGGTAGGACACAATGCCTGAGGATTGTTGAGAGCAATCTGATCAGATGAGTGAGTGAGGCTGTGAGAACCTGAGTGGTATGGTCCAGGTGAGTGGGTTCTGCAGCTCCTCTGAGTGGGAGCCACAGGGGATCAGGGTTAGAGCTAGACCATGGGATGTGATTGATCTTTTGTGTTGCAGGTCGAAATTGAGGAAGTATCAACATGCTGCCAAATGAGACAGCATGTCTATACATAGTCTTTCCCATGAAGTAGGAGATGGGGTGACCTTCTCCAGGAGGTGCCTCGAGGGAGAATGCCAGTCCATTCTTGCAGGTTTGAGGGTGGCAAGGGGGTGAGGGAAGTCATCCTTCTTGTATGACAGAGAGTTCTTGGACATAAACCACTTCTTCAGCAATATTCTGTGCAACCTAGTGATGTCCCATAGGCATGTAGTTATGTGGGATAGGACTAAGATATGATGAGTCATTGTAGAAACAAAATAGAGTCTGAGAGAAGGCATTATCAGTGTTGGTACAAGGCAAATGATAAGGGGAAAAGAGTAAATCATAACTTGGTGAGTATTGACAAGACAAAAAAGAAAATGCATCTAGATGTCTCCATCACTCCATTTTGAATACATCAATCATCACCAAAGAGGCTCCATGCACCAAAGGTCTACCATTGCAGTTGCAATCAGTTGCAACCAGTCACAACAAGTGGATAGCCACATTTCCTAATTAGTACTATCATCCCATACCTGAAGGAAGTCCTGTTAAGAGCCATGGTTAGAACGCGAAATGATGTATCAATGAGGTGCGAAATCACCAAAACTAACACTCCCCCCTGATTGCGCGACTCTGCCAATCAATCTAGCTCCCCCCTGTTCCAGTAAGTCCCATCATCTCACAGAAGCGCTGCACCTTGACTCGAGGCAAGGCCTTGGTCAACAGATCTGCAGGCATATCTGAAGTCGAGATGAATGTAGGGGAGATGATACCTTTGTCCACCACATCTCGCAACCAGAACCAACGCATATCCAGTTGCTTCATGCGTCCATGATGCTCTGGATGCTTGGCTACCTGGATTGCAGACTGGTTGTCAATGCGCAGCACAGATGATACAGTCACAGGAAATCCAATCTCCTGCATGAGCCTGCGCAACCAGACGATCTCCTTGCCAGCCTCGCAGGCAGCCATGTACTCTGCTTCAGTGGTGGACAAAGCGACGATGGGCTGACGCTTGGACATCCAGGACACAGCACCAGTACCAATCTTGACAATATATGCACCTGTAGACTGTCCAGTGTCCTTACAACCGCCATGGTTGGCATCAGAGAACACAGAGAACGACTCAGAGGACAACGGATCAGGTGAATAGGTGATACCATAATCCAACGATCCCTTGATGTAGCGAAGCAGGTGTTTGATGGCGTTCCAATGGACGATGCCAGGATTAGAGGTGAAGGAGGCGAGTTGGCCAACAGAATAGGCGATGTCTGGGCGAGTGGTGCAGCAGAGATACTGTAGGGAACCAATGGCAGCGCTATAGGAGACAGTGCGCATGAAAGCGACCTCCTCAGCGGTCTTAGCAGCTTGATCCTGACAAAGCGACAGTCCTGGGTCCATGGGAGTGGTGACAGGCCTGCAATCGGTCATCCCAAAGCGATCGAGCATATCGATGCAATACTGGCGCTGGGAGATGGTCAGCGAACGCTTGGAGCGATTCCGATCGATCTTGATCCCCAGGATCTCGCTGGTAGGTCCCAAATCACGGACCTTGAAGTGCTTGCCTAGATCTGCCAAAGCCTGCTTGATGGCGCCCAAGGATTTGGAAGCAAAGGTCATGTCATCCACAAAGACAGGGAGAATGATGCGGACGTCGTCCTTGACAAAGACATAGACTGCAGCATCAGAATAGGACTGGGTGAATCCCATGGACTCGAGGACAGTGCGCATCTTGCGATTCCAGCGATTTCCACCCTGTTTGGTGCCATAGACCGCTTTCTTCAGCAAGCACACAAGTTCCTTTGGGTCACCTTCAGCGAAACCTTCAGGCTGCTCCATATAGACTTCACAGTCGATCTCGCCATTCAGATAAGCATGGGAGATGTCGACAGACCAGAAATGCATGTCATGGATGGCAGCAAGGGCAAGAACGATGCGAAGAGTGGGGCTGGAGACAAGCCTGACTCGTTCAGCATCGCAGTGATGCGTTCATCGAGCAGCCTATTGGCACTCTCTGCAACACCATTCTGCTGAGGGCGAGCCCTGACAGTATGCTGGCGCATAATGCCACACTGGGTGGTAAAGTCTGCAAAAGCGTTGCTCATGTACTCACCCCCCTTGTCATCTCGAAGTGTCTTGATCTTGCGCTCAGACTGGTTCTCAGCGAAGGCTTTGAATGTCTTGAACGCGTCAAAGACATCCGACTTGTGCTTGATGGGGAGAACAAAGCGGTATCTGGAGTAATCATCAATGAAGGTGACCCAGTAGCGACAGCCAGAGAAGGAGGGATGGGCCACTTGATGAACATCGCTGTGGACGAGCTCCAGAGGACGCGAGGACTGCGATGTCGATGTAGGGAATGGATTGGCATGCATCTTGCCAGCGATGCAAGGCTCACAGATTGGATCTGGTAGATTCTTAGCATCCAGCTTCAGTCCAGTGACTAGATTGCGATCCAAGAGCGATTTGACACCTGCTAGATTGTGATGGGCGAGTCTGCGATGCCAGAGAGACCAATCGAGTGGTAAGGTCGTCGCAGGATTAGCTTGCTGCTCGATAGACTCAGTAGTGCCATCCAAGAACGCAGCATTGTTGCCAGTGATGGTGGCGACGAAGAGAGGTGTCCCAGAACGCTGGGAGAAGACCATATGGGTATCATTGATACTGACAACGAGGCCAGAGTGACGAGTGAGATACAGGACAGAGAGGAGATTATTTCGAAGGTCTGGAACATGCAGTACTCGAGAGAACTCGACCGCTCTAGCAACCTTTCCTTCTATGACTGGATGGAACACCACAGACCCAACACCAGCTGAATAGACTGTTGTGTTGTTCGCCAAGGTGATAGGCACGCGATAAGGGGTATAGTTGCGCAGCCAATGGCGATGAGGTGTCATATGAGAAGTGGCACCGGAGTCTGCATTCCAAGCAGCGTCAGCAGCGTGCTGAGAGGGAATAGAGGGGTCACTGGAACGAAGACTTGCGTTTCCTGCCTGTTCTGTGGTGCTCTGGGCGCTCTGGGCGACATTGGCAACAGCAGCAACAGGTGTGGGCGCATTAGGGGCGGAAGTGGCAGCAGGCGAGGCTCTCTGAGGCTGATTGGCCCTTCCTTTTCCCTTCGATGTCTTGTACGCAGTTTTGGCACGACCAAGAGCGAAGCACTTGCACTGACAATGACCAGGCTTCTCACAGAAGGAACAAGGAGAATTGGGGTCGCAGCTGCAAGAAGAGCCAGTGGCAGAGAGGACTGAGGACGTTGGCATGGGATTAGAGCCATCAGAGCGAGGGCGACGATTGATCTCTTCAGTTTGGAACGCAACTTTCACCTTGTCCTTGTCCAGATCAGTGAGGAGGGCAAGAGAGGAAGTGAAGTGATAGTATTCTGGTCCAAGAGCGCGAATCATGGCCATGCAGGCGAGCTCATCGTCGAGATTGGTCAAGGTGAAGGCAGCAGTGCGCAGCTCCTTGATCCTGGCGATGGAATCCTCAACTCGAGCAGTCAGAGCAGTCAGAGACTCTTCAGGACGCTTCCTGATGCTGAAGAACTCATCATAGGCGACAAAACGAGTTCCAGCCTTCTTCTGGATATAGAAGTTCTCCAAAGCGGTCCAAGCGGCAGCAGGATCGTCTTGATCGCTCCTAATGTGCGCTCTCTGCTCTGGGGCGATGTTGAGCATGAGTTCACCAGCTGCCCTGTCCTGCTTGACATCCCAGGCATCCTGATCAGCTCCAGCTGTAGTGGGTCGCTTCTCCTTGTCGTTGACCAGTCTCCAGAGCCCTTTCGAACGGAGTAGGGCCTTCATCTCCACGCTCCAGGTGGTATAGTTGGCCCCATCAAGGGCTTTGATGCGATGGGAGGGTTGCTCAGAGGACATGATGAGTAGAGATGGTAGGGTTCGATGAAGAGGAGGATGTAGCAAGCTGGAAACGACGACGAGCAGTTTGCAAATAGGATAGACAGGTATAGCAGGTCCCAGGGAGCAAGGTTCAGTAGGGGTATGCCGAGGATTGAGCGAGAGGAACAGGGAAATAGTTCGATGTTTGGAAAGAGGGGCTCCAGAAAGATTGGGTCGTTGAGAGGCAAAGCAGCGACGATTCCGACCAAAGATGTGTGCGCTAGGACACTTGAGAAGCCGTAGATGATTGTGGAATCAAGAATGAGGGGTATTGAAGCAGTGGTTGTTGAGTTATGATAGGCTCAAAATGTGATGAAGCGCACTATGAGGCCAAGATGCTTTCCAATGGTATAACTCGTGATCCCAACGACGGATCAACACGAAAATCGGTCCACAGAAGGATATGGCAACGGGAAATCGAATGGTATTGTTTTTGAGGCGTGGATCTGAGCTGATCTTGTGCGATGATGGCTAGAGCGCAGGGCTCATAACCTGTTAAGAGCGAAAATGCTAATGGAAGCGGACTAGCCACTTGCAGGATCAACTCAGGACAACTCTGGAGTCCACAGTGAGTAACCATGATGATATTAAGAGGGATAACAATGTTCTACTGACCTGGAGTCCACAGTGAGTAACCAAAGGATACAATGTGGCGCTCCAGGGAGTAACTGCGCTTCAAGGTAAACAACAATACACAGATCAGCCACAATGGGCTGGGAAGCGCAAAGGTAAAGTCTTGTATGGGTAGAGACACCACAACAAGGTAAAGAGAAGCTGAAAAGTGGTAGGTAAGTAAAGTGGCCATGGAGAACAACATGGCCATGGTTAGAACGCGAAATGATGTATCAATGAGGTGCGAAATCACCAAAACTAACAAGTCCACAGCTCAGAGAAGATGTTCAATTATCGTCCATCAGCCCCAAGCCTTGTCTGATGTCACATATGATCTGTGCATTGTGAATCAATAGCATCCTTGCCTGACTTCTCTTACAATAATAATTCCACTGTAAACTCAAGTGTGTTCTTGAAATGGAATACTACTGTAATGTCCATTTAGTCTTGCCAGGCGGCCACTGACTTGACCTCGAGCAATTAGTGATATTGATTCAAGCCCAGCTCATGTCTTTTTGCAGAGTGTAGAAATTGGGACAAATGACATTTGTCCACTATCCATGCACTGCAAGTACCAAGAAGGCCATGGTGCATCCACGAGGAGTTGCAAATAATGTTAAGTGCAAAAATGCTAATGGAAGCGGACTAGCCACTTGCAGGATCAACTGAGGACGACTCTGGAGTCCACAGTGAGTAACCAAAGGATACAATGTGGCGCTCCAGGGAGTAACTGCGCTTCAAGGTAAACAAAAATAAACAGTTCAGCCACAATGGGCTGGGATGCGCAAAGGTAAAAGTCTTGTATGGGTAGAGACACCACAACAAGCTAAAGAGAAGCTGAAAAGCGGTAGGTAAGTAAAGTGGCCATGGAGAACAACATGGTGTTAAGAGCGAAAATGCTAATGGAAGCGGACTAGCCACTTGCAGGATCAACTCAGGACGACTCTGGAGTCCACAGTGAGTAACCAAGATAATATTGAGAGGGAGAACAATGTTCTACTGACCTGGAGTCCACAGTGAGTAACCAAAGGATACAATGTGGCACTCCAGGGAGTAACTGCGCTTCAAGTAAACAACCATAAACAGATCACCCACAATGGACTGGATGAGCGAAGGTGAAGTTCTGTATGGGTAGAGACACCACAACAAGCTAAAGAGAAGCTGAAAAGCGGTAGGTAAGTAAAGTGGCCATGGAGAACATCATGGCCATGGTTAGAACACGAAAGGATGTATCAATGAGGTGCGAAATCACCAAAACTAACACTCCCCCCTGATTGCGCGACTCTGCCAATCAATCTAGCTCCCCCTTGTTCCAGCAAGTCCCATCATCTCACAGAAGCGCTGCACCTTGACTCGAGGCAAGGCCTTGGTCAATAGGTCTGCAGGCATGTCTGCAGTCGAGATGAATGTAGGGGAGATGATACCTTTGTCCACCACATCTCGCAGCCAGAACCAACGCATATCCAGTTGCTTCATGCGTCCATGATGCTCTGGATGCTTGGCTACCTGGATTGCAGACTGGTTGTCAATGCGCAGCACAGATGATACAGTCACAGGAAATCCAATCTCCTGCATGAGCCTGCGCAACCAGACGATCTCCTTGCCAGCCTCGCAGGCAGCCATGTACTCTGCTTCAGTGGTGGACAAAGCGACGATGGGCTGACGCTTGGACATCCAGGACACAGCACCAGTACCAATCTTGACCACATATGCGCCTGTAGAGCGTCCAGTGTCCTTACAACCGCCATGGTTGGCATCAGAGAACACAGAGAACGACTCAGAGGACAAAGGATCAGGTGAATAGGTGATACCATAATCCAAAGATCCCTTGATGTAGCGAAGCAAGTGTTTGATGGCGTTCCAATGGACGATGCCAGGATTAGAGGTGAAGGAGGCGAGTTGGCCAACAGAATAGGCGATGTCTGGGCGAGTGGTGCAGCAGAGATACTGTAGGGAACCAATGGCAGCGCTATAGGACACAGTGCGCATGAAAGCGACCTCATCAGTGGTCTTAGCAGCTTGATCCTGACAAAGCGACAGTCCTGGGTCCATGGGAGTGGTGACAGGCCTGCAATCGGTCATCCCAAAGCGATCAAGCATATCGACGCAATACTGGCGCTGGGAGATGGTCAGAGAAAGCTTGGAGCGATTCCGATCGATCTTGATCCCCAGGATCTCGCTGGTAGGCCCCAAATCACGGACCTTGAAGTGCTTGCCTAGATCTGCCAAAGCCTGCTTGATGGCGCCCAAGGATTTGGAAGCAAAGGTCATGTCATCAACAAAGACAGGGAGAATGATGCGGACGTCGTCCTTGACAAAGACATAGACTGCAGCATCAGCATACAACTGGGTGAATCCAATGGACTCGAGGACAGTGCGCATCTTGCGATTCCAGCGATTTCCACCCTGTTTGGTGCCATAGACCGCTTTCTTCAGCAAGCAAACAAGTTCCTTTGGGTCACCTTCAGCAAAACCTTCAGGCTGCTCCATATAGACTTCACAGTCGATCTCGCCGTTCAGATAAGCATGGGAGATGTCGACAGACCAGAGATGCATGTCATGGATGGCAGCAAGGGCAAGAACGATGCGAAGAGTGGGAAGGCGCACTGTGGGAGCGAACACCTCGAGATACTCGAATCCAGGACGCTGGGTGAAGCCCTGGGCGACAAGGCGTCCCTTGTATCGCTCAAAGGACCCATCAGCATGATACTTCTTCGCAAATACCCATCTAGAACCGATGACTGGGCGATCCTTGGGTCTTGGAACGAGTATCCATGTGTTAAGAGCGAAAATGCTAATGGAAGCGGACTAGCCACTTGCAGGATCAACTCAGGACGACTCTGGAGTCCACAGTGAGTAACCAAGATAATATTGAGAGGGAGAACAATGTTCTACTGACCTGGAGTCCACAGTGAGTAACCAAAGGATACAATGTGGCACTCCAGGGAGTAACTGCGCTTCAAGTAAACAACCATAAACAGATCAGCCACAATGGACTGGATGAGCGAAGGTAAAGTTCTGTATGGGTAGAGACACCACAACAAGCTAAAGAGAAGCTGAAAAGCGGTAGGTAAGTAAAGTGGCCATGGAGAACATCATGGCCATGGTTAGAACACGAAAGGATGTATCAATGAGGTGCGAAATCACCAAAACTAACACTCCCCCCTGATTGCGCGACTCTGCCAATCAATCTAGCTCCCCCTTGTTCCAGCAAGTCCCATCATCTCACAGAAGCGCTGCACCTTGACTCGAGGCAAGGCCTTGGTCAATAGGTCTGCAGGCATGTCTGCAGTCGAGATGAATGTAGGGGAGATGATACCTTTGTCCACCACATCTCGCAGCCAGAACCAACGCATATCCAGTTGCTTCATGCGTCCATGATGCTCTGGATGCTTGGCTACCTGGATTGCAGACTGGTTGTCAATGCGCAGCACAGATGATACAGTCACAGGAAATCCAATCTCCTGCATGAGCCTGCGCAACCAGACGATCTCCTTGCCAGCCTCGCAGGCAGCCATGTACTCTGCTTCAGTGGTGGACAAAGCGACGATGGGCTGACGCTTGGACATCCAGGACACAGCACCAGTACCAATCTTGACCACATATGCGCCTGTAGAGCGTCCAGTGTCCTTACAACCGCCATGGTTGGCATCAGAGAACACAGAGAACGACTCAGAGGACAAAGGATCAGGTGAATAGGTGATACCATAATCCAAAGATCCCTTGATGTAGCGAAGCAAGTGTTTGATGGCGTTCCAATGGACGATGCCAGGATTAGAGGTGAAGGAGGCGAGTTGGCCAACAGAATAGGCGATGTCTGGGCGAGTGGTGCAGCAGAGATACTGTAGGGAACCAATGGCAGCGCTATAGGAGACAGTTCGCATGAAAGCGACCTCATCAGTGGTCTTAGCAGCTTGATCCTGACAAAGCGACAGTCCTGGGTCCATGGGAGTGGTGACAGGCCTGCAATCCGTCATCCCAAAGCGATCAAGCATATCGACGCAATACTGGCGCTGGGAGATGGTCAGAGAAAGCTTGGAGCGATTCCGATCGATCTTGATCCCCAGGATCTCGCTGGTAGGCCCCAAATCACGGACCTTGAAGTGCTTGCCTAGATCTGCCAAAGCCTGCTTGATGGCGCCCAAGGATTTGGAAGCAAAGGTCATGTCATCAACAAAGACAGGGAGAATGATGCGGACGTCGTCCTTGACAAAGACATAGACTGCAGCATCAGCATACAACTGGGTGAATCCAATGGACTCGAGGACAGTGCGCATCTTGCGATTCCAGCGATTTCCACCCTGTTTGGTGCCATAGACCGCTTTCTTCAGCAAGCAAACAAGTTCCTTTGGGTCACCTTCAGCAAAACCTTCAGGCTGCTCCATATAGACTTCACAGTCGATCTCGCCGTTCAGATAAGCATGGGAGATGTCGACAGACCAGAGATGCATGTCATGGATGGCAGCAAGCGCAAGAACGATGCGAAGAGTGGGAAGGCGCACTGTGGGAGCGAACACCTCGAGATACTCGAATCCAGGACGCTGGGTGAAGCCCTGGGCGACAAGGCGTCCCTTGTATCGCTCAAAGGACCCATCAGCATGATACTTCTTCGCAAATACCCATCTAGAACCGATGACTGGGCGATCCTTGGGCCTTGGAACGAGTATCCATGTGCCATTGCTCCTCTGGGCAGCTAACTCCTCGAGGGAAGCTTGCTTCCATTCAGCAGCATCATCTCGACGCATTGCATCGGCATAAGTCCTGGGCAGAGCCTCCTTAGCTGACAGAGCGACATCTGCGACGAGATCTGCGTCTTCATCCTCATCTTCATCCATACCATCGATGAGCTGAGCTGGACTCAGCTTCCACCATTCTCTTGGGGGGTTCCTCTGTCTCTGAGGGAGTCGAGCACCAATCCCAACTGGGCTAGGCGCAGCTGGCTGTGGGAGAGCGTGTGGTGGAGTGACTGGCGAAGGTGGAGACGAAGGGGCAGGAGTCTGAGGTAGAGCAGGAGCAGGAACAAGCTGAACAGGCAAACCTCCCCCAGGAACTGATATCTGCGGTGCATCAGGCTCATGCGGATCAAAGAGAGTAGGGGGTTGATAAGGGGTGTCCTTCGTCGCAGATGGTGCACCAGAGGATGGGGAACGAGCCAAGAAGTGTCTCTCATCGAAATCTGCTCGTTCTGAAATGACAGTGCGCTTGGTAGCTGGGTTATAGAACTTCCAAGCTTTGTAACCATCTGGATAACCGATGAAGATGCATTTCTCAGCATGAGAGCCAAACCCTGGTCGCTTGTCCTTCTGCACATGCACATAGGCAGTGCACCCCCAGACTCGGAGGTGTGACACATCTGGTTTCTTGCCATGCCATCGCTCATAAGGCGTAGCATTGTCCACAGCATCAGTGGGGCATCGATTCCAGACATGCACAAGCGCAGCTAATGCTTCACCCCAGAAGGCTGGAGACAAGCCTGACTCGTTCAGCATGGCAGTGATGCGTTCATCGAGCAGCCTATTGGCTCTCTCTGCAACACCATTCTGCTGAGGGCGAGCCCTGACAGTATGCTGGCGCATAATGCCACACTGGGTGGTAAAGTCTGCAAAAGCGTTGCTCATGTACTCACCCCCTTTGTCATCTCGAAGCGTCTTGATCTTGCGATCAGACTGGTTCTCAGCGAAGGCTTTGAATGTCTTGAACGCATCGAAGACGTCCGACTTGTGCTTGATGGGGAGAACAAAGCGGTATCTGGAGTAATCATCGATGAAGGTGACCCAGTAGCGACAGCCAGAGAAGGAGGGATGGGCCACTTGATGAACATCGCTGTGGACGAGCTCCAGAGGACGCGAGGAATGCGATGTGGATGTAGGGAATGGATTGGCATGCATCTTGCCAGCGATGCAAGGCTCACAGATCGGATCTGGTAGATCCTTAGCATCCAGCTTCAGTCCAGTGACTAGATTGCGATCCAAGAGCGATTTGACTCCTGTGAGATTGTGATGGGCGAGTCTGCGATGCCAGAGGGACCAATCGAGAGGCAAGGTCGTCGCAGGGAGAGCTTGCTGCTCAATGGACTCAGTAGTGCCATCTAAGAACGCAGCATTGTTGCCAGTGATGGAGGCGACAAAGAGAGGTGTCCCAGAACGCTGGGAGAAGACCATATGGGTATCATTGATACTGACAACGAGGCCAGAGTGACGAGTGAGATACAGGACAGAGAGGAGATTATTTCGAAGGTCTGGAACATGCAGTACTCGAGAGAACTCGACCGCTCTAGCAACCTTTCCTTCTATTACTGGATGGAACACCACAGATCCAACACCAGCTGAATAGACTGTTGTGTTGTTCGCCAAGGTGATAGGCACGCGATAAGGGGTATAGTTGCGCAGCCAATGGCGATGAGGTGTCATATGAGAAGTGGCACCAGAGTCTGCATTCCAAGCAGCGTCAGCAGCGTGCTGAGAGGGAATAGAGGGGTCACTGGAACGAAGACTTGCGTTTCCTGCATGTTCTGTGGTGCTCTGGGCGCTCTGGGCGACATTGGCAACAGCAGCAACAGGTGTGGGAGCATTAGGGGCGGAAGTGGCAGCAGGCGAGGCTCTCTGAGGCTGATTGGCCCTTCCTTTTCCTTTCGATGTCTTGTATGCGGTTTTGGCACGACCAAGAGCGAAGCACTTGCACTGACAATGACCAGGCTTCTCACAGAAGGAACAAGGAGAATTGGGGTCGCAGCTGCAAGAAGAGCCAGTGGCAGAGAGGACTGAGGACGTTGGCATGGGATTAGAGCCATCAGAGCGAGGGCGACGATTGATCTCTTCAGTTTGGAACGCAACTTTCACCTTGTCCTTGTCCAGATCAGTGAGGAGGGCAAGAGAGGAAGTGAAGTGATAGTATTCTGGTCCAAGAGCGCGAATCATGGCCATGCAGGCGAGCTCATCGTCGAGATTGGTCAAGGTGAAGGCAGCAGTGCGCAGCTCCTTGATCCTAGCGATGGAATCCTCAACTCGAGCAGTCAGAGCAGTCAGAGACTCTTCAGGACGCTTCCTGATGCTGAAGAACTCATCATAGGCGACAAAACGAGTTCCAGCCTTCTTCTGGATATAGAAGTTCTCCAAAGCGGTCCAAGCGGCAGCAGGATCGTCTTGATCGCTCCTAATGTGCGCTCTCTGCTCTGGGGCGATGTTGAGCATGAGTTCACCAGCTGCTCTGTCCTGCTTGACATCCCAGGCATCCTGATCAGCTCCAGCTGTAGTGGGTCGCTTCTCCTTGTCGTCGACCAGTCTCCAGAGCCCTTTCGAACGGAGTAGGGCCTTCATCTCCACGCTCCAGGTGGTATAGTTGGCCCCATCAAGGGCTTTGATGCGATGGGAGGGTTGCTCAGAGGACATGATGAGTAGAGATGGTAGGGTTCGATGAAGAGGAGGATGTAGCAAGCTGGAAACGACGACGAGCAGTTTGCAAATAGGATAGACAGGTATAGCAGGTCCCAGGGAGCAAGGTTCAGTAGGGGTATGCCGAGGATTGAGCGAGAGGAACAGGGAAATAGTTCGATGTTTGGAAAGAGGGGCTCCAGAAAGATTGGGTCGTTGAGAGGCAAAGCAGCGACGATTCCGACCAAAGATGTGTGCGCTAGGACACTTGAGAAGCCGTAGATGATTGTGGAATCAAGAATGAGGGGTATTGAAGCAGTGGTTGTTGAGTTATGATAGGCTCAAAATGTGATGAAGCGCACTATGAGGCCAAGATGCTTTCCAATGGTATAACTCGTGATCCCAACGATGGATCAACACGAAAATCGGTCCACAGATGGATATGGCAACGGGAAATCGAATGGTATTGTTTTTGAGGCGTGGATCTGAGCTGATCTTGTGTGATGATGGCTAGAGCGCAGGGCTCATAACCTGTTAAGAGCGAAAATGCTAATGGAAGCGGACTAGCCACTTGCAGGATCAACTCAGGACGACTCTGGAGTCCACAGTGAGTAACCAAGATAATATTGAGAGGGAGAACAATGTTCTACTGACCTGGAGTCCACAGTGAGTAACCAAAGGATACAATGTGGCACTCCAGGGAGTAACTGCGCTTCAAGTAAACAACCATAAACAGATCAGCCACAATGGACTGGATGAGCGAAGGTAAAGTTCTGTATGGGTAGAGACACCACAACAAGCTAAAGAGAAGCTGAAAAGCGGTAGGTAAGTAAAGTGGCCATGGAGAACATCATGGCCATGGTTAGAACACGAAAGGATGTATCAATGAGGTGCGAAATCACCAAAACTAACACCATGTGCCATTGCTCCTCTGGGCAGCTAACTCCTCGAGGGAAGCTTGCTTCCATTCAGCAGCATCATCTCGACGCATTGCATCGGCATAAGTCCTGGGCAGAGCCTCCTTAGCTGACAGAGCGACATCTGCGACGAGATCTGCGTCTTCATCCTCATCTTCATCCATACCATCGATGAGCTGAGCTGGACTCAGCTTCCACCATTCTCTTGGGGGGTTCCTCTGTCTCTGAGGGAGTCGAGCACCAATCCCAACTGGGCTAGGCGCAGCTGGCTGTGGGAGAGCGTGTGGTGGAGTGACTGGCGAAGGTGGAGGCGAAGGGGCAGGAGTCTGAGGTAGAGCAGGAGCAGGAACAAGCTGAACAGGCAAACCTCCCCCAGGAACTGATATCTGCGGTGCATCAGGCTCATGCGGATCAAAGAGAGTAGGGGGTTGATAAGGGGTGTCCTTGGTCGCAGATGGTGCACCAGAGGATGGGGAACGAGCCAAGAAGTGTCTCTCATCGAAATCTGCTCGTTCTGAAATGACAGTGCGCTTGGTAGCTGGGTTATAGAACTTCCAAGCTTTGTAACCATCTGGATAACCGATGAAGATGCATTTCTCAGCATGAGAGCCAAACCCTGGTCGCTTGTCCTTCTGCACATGCACATAGGCAGTGCACCCCCAGACTCGGAGGTGTGACACATCTGGTTTCTTGCCATGCCATCGCTCATAAGGCGTAGCATTGTCCACAGCATCAGTGGGGCATCGATTCCAGACATGCACAAGCGCAGCTAATGCTTCACCCCAGAAGGCTGGAGACAAGCCTGACTCGCTCAGCATGGCAGTGATGCGTTCATCGAGCAGCCTATTGGCTCTCTCTGCAACACCATTCTGCTGAGGGCGAGCCCTGACAGTATGCTGGCGCATAATGCCACACTGGGTGGTAAAGTCTGCAAAAGCGTTGCTCATGTACTCACCCCCTTTGTCATCTCGAAGCGTCTTGATCTTGCGATCAGACTGGTTCTCAGCGAAGGCTTTGAATGTCTTGAACGCATCGAAGACGTCCGACTTGTGCTTGATGGGGAGAACAAAGCGGTATCTGGAGTAATCATCGATGAAGGTGACCCAGTAGCGACAGCCAGAGAAGGAGGGATGGGCCACTTGATGAACATCGCTGTGGACGAGCTCCAGAGGACGCGAGGACTGCGATGTCGATGTAGGGAATGGATTGGCATGCATCTTGCCAGCGATGCAAGGCTCACAGATCGGATCTGGTAGATCCTTAGCATCCAGCTTCAATCCAGTGACTAGATTGTGATCCAAGAGCGATTTGACTCCTGTGAGATTGTGATGGGCGAGTCTGCGATGCCAGAGGGACCAATCGAGAGGCAAGGTCGTCGCAGGGAGAGCTTGCTGCTCGATAGACTCAGTAGTGCCATCTAAGAACGCAGCATTGTTGCCAGTGATGGAGGCGACACAGAGAGGTGTCCCAGAACGCTGGGAGAAGACCATATGGGTATCATTGATACTGACAACGAGGCCAGAGTGACGAGTGAGATACAGGACAGAGAGGAGATTATTTCGAAGGTCTGGAACATGCAGTACTCGAGAGAACTCGACCGCTCTAGCAACCTTTCCTTCTATTACTGGATGGAACACCACAGACCCAACACCAGCTGAATAGACTGTTGTGTTGTTCGCCAAGGTGATAGGCACGCGATAAGGGGTATAGTTGCGCAGCCAATGGCGATGAGGTGTCATATGAGAAGTGGCACCAGAGTCTGCATTCCAAGCAGCGTCAGCAGCGTGCTGAGAGGGAATAGAGGGGTCACTAGAACGAAGACTTGCGTTTCCTGCATGTTCTGTGGTGCTCTGGGCGCTCTGGGCGACATTGGCAACAGCAGCAACAGGTGTGGGAGCATTAGGGGCGGAAGTGGCAGCAGGCGAGGCTCTCTGAGGCTGATTGGCCCTTCCTTTTCCTTTCGATGTCTTGTATGCGGTTTTGGCACGACCAAGAGCGAAGCACTTGCACTGACAATGACCAGGCTTCTCACAGAAGGAACAAGGAGAATTGGGGTCGCAGCTGCAAGAAGAGCCAGTGGCAGAGAGGACTGAGGACGTTGGCATGGGATTGGAGCCATCAGAGCGAGGGCGACGATTGATCTCTTCAGTTTGGAACGCAACTTTCACCTTGTCCTTGTCCAGATCAGTGAGGAGGGCAAGAGAGGAAGTGAAGTGATAGTATTCTGGTCCAAGAGCGCGAATCATGGCCATGCAGGCGAGCTCATCGTCGAGATTGGTCAAGGTGAAGGCAGCAGTGCGCAGCTCCTTGATCCTAGCGATGGAATCCTCAACTCGAGCAGTCAGAGCAGTCAGAGACTCTTCAGGACGCTTCCTGATGCTGAAGAACTCATCATAGGCGACAAAACGAGTTCCAGCCTTCTTCTGGATATAGAAGTTCTCCAAAACGGTCCAAGCGGCAGCAGGATCGTCTTGATCGCTCCTAATGTGCGCTCTCTGCTCTGGGGCGATGTTGAGCATGAGTTCACCAGCTGCCCTGTCCTGCTTGACATCCCAGGCATCCTGATCAGCTCCAGCTGTAGTGGGTCGCTTCTCCTTGTCGTCGACCAGTCTCCAGAGCCCTTTCGAACAGAGTAGGGCCTTCATCTCCACGCTCCAGGTGGTATAGTTGGCCGCATCAAGGGCTTTGATGCGATGGGAGGGTTGCTCAGAGGACATGATGAGTAGAGATGGTAGGGTTCGATGAAGAGGAGGATGTAGCAAGCTGGAAACGACGACGAGCAGTTTGCAAATAGGATAGACAGGTATAGCAGGTCCCAGGGAGCAAGGTTCAGTAGGGGTATGCCGAGGATTGAGCGAGAGGAACAGGGAAATAGTTCGATGTTTGGAAAGAGGGGCTCCAGAAAGATTGGGTCGTTGAGAGGCAAAGCAGCGACGATTCCGACCAAAGATGTGTGCGCTAGGACACTTGAGAAGCCGTAGATGATTGTGGAATCAAGAATGAGGGGTATTGAAGCAGTGGTTGTTGAGTTATGATAGGCTCAAAATGTGATGAAGCGCACTATGAGGCCAAGATGCTTTCCAATGGTATAACTCGTGATCCCAACGATGGATCAACACGAAAATCGGTCCACAGATGGATATGGCAACGGGAAATCGAATGGTATTGTTTTTGAGGCGTGGATCTGAGCTGATCTTGTGTGATGATGGCTAGAGCGCAGGGCTCATAACCTGTTAAGAGCGAAAATGCTAATGGAAGCGGACTAGCCACTTGCAGGATCAACTCAGGACGACTCTGGAGTCCACAGTGAGTAACCAAGATAATATTGAGAGGGAGAACAATGTTCTACTGACCTGGAGTCCACAGTGAGTAACCAAAGGATACAATGTGGCACTCCAGGGAGTAACTGCGCTTCAAGTAAACAACCATAAACAGATCAGCCACAATGGACTGGATGAGCGAAGGTAAAGTTCTGTATGGGTAGAGACACCACAACAAGCTAAAGAGAAGCTGAAAAGCGGTAGGTAAGTAAAGTGGCCATGGAGAACATCATGGCCATGGTTAGAACACGAAAGGATGTATCAATGAGGTGCGAAATCACCAAAACTAACACATGGCCATGGTTAGAACGCGAAATGATGTATCAATGAGGTGCGAAATCACCAAAATAACAATCCAGTTGCTTCATGTGTCCATGATGCTCTGGATGCTTGGCTACCTGGATAGCAGACTGGTTGTCAATGCGCAGCACAGATGATACAGTCACAGGAAATCCAATCTCCTGCATGAGCCTGCACAACCAGACGATCTCCTTGCCAGCCTCGCAGGCAGCCATGTACTCTGCTTCAGTGGTGGACAAAGTGACGATGGGCTGACGCTTGGACATCCAGGACACTGCACCAGTACCAATCTTGACCACATATGCGCCTGTAGACCGTCCAGTGTCCTTACAACCGCCATGGTTGGCATCAGAGAACACAGAGAACGACTCAGAGGAGAAAGGATCAGGTGAATAGGTGATACCATAATCCAACGATCCCTTGATGTAGCGAAGCAGGTGTTTGATGGCGTTCCAATGGACGATGCCAGGATTAGAGGTGAAGGAGGCGAGTTGGCCAACAGAATAGGCGATGTCTGGGCGAGTGGTGCAGCAGAGATACTGTAGGGAACCAATGGCAGCGCTATAGGAGACAGTGCGCATGAAAGCGACCTCCTCAGCGGTCTTAGCAGCTTGATCCTGACAAAGCGACAGTCCTGGGTCCATGGGAGTGGTGACAGGCCTGCAATCGGTCATCCCAAAGCGATCGAGCATATCGATGCAATACTGGCGCTGGGAGATGGTCAGCGAACGCTTGGAGCGATTCCGATCGATCTTGATCCCCAGGATCTCGCTGGTAGGTCCCAAATCACGGACCTTGAAGTGCTTGCCTAGATCTGCTAAAGCCTGCTTGATGGCGCCCAAGGATTTGGAAGCAAAGGTCATGTCATCAACAAAGACAGGGAGAATGATGTGGACGTCGTCCTTGACAAAAACATAGACTGCAGCATCAGAATAGGACTGGGTGAATCCAATGGACTCGAGGACAGTGCGCATCTTGCGATTCCAGCGATTTCCACCCTGTTTGGTGCCATAGACCGCTTTCTTCAGCAAGCACACAAGTTCCTTTGGGTCACCTTCAGCGAAACCTTCAGGCTGCTCCATATAGACTTCACAGTCGATCTCGCCGTTCAGATAAGCATGGGAGATGTCGACAGACCAGAGATGCATGTCATGGATGGCAGCAAGGGCAAGAACGATGCGAAGAGTGGGAAGGCGCACTGTGGGAGTGAATACCTCGAGATACTCGAATCCAGGACGCTGGGTGAAGCCCTGAGCGACAAGGCGTCCCTTGTATCGCTCAAAGGACCCATCAGCATGATACTTCTTCGCAAATACCCATCTAGAACCGATGACTGGGCGATCCTTGGGTCTTGGGACGAGTATCCATGTGCCATTGCTCCTTTGGGCAGCTAACTCCTCTTGCTTCCATTCAGGAGCATCATCTGGACACATTGCATCAGCATAAGTCCTGGGCAGCGCTTCCTTAGCTGACAGAGCGACATCTGCGACGAGATCTGCGTCTTCATCCTCATCTTCATCCATACCATCGATGAGCTGAGCTGGACTGAGCTTCCACCACTCTCTTGGGGGGTTTCTCTGTCTCTGAGGGAGTCGAGCACCAATGCCAACTGGGCTAGGCGCAGCTGGCTGTGGGAGAGCGTGTGGTGGAGTGACTGGCGAAGGTGGAGGCGAAGGGGCAGGAGTCTGAGGTAGAGCAGGAGCAGGGACTAGCTGAACAGGCAAACCACCCCCAGGAACTGATATCTGCGGCGCATCAGGCTCGTGCGGATCAAAGAGAGTAGGGGGTTGATAAGGGGTGTCCTTGGTCGCAGATGGTGCACCAGAGGATGGGGAACGAGCCAAGAAGTGTCTCTCATCGAAATCTGCTCGCTCTGAAATGATAGTGCGCTTGGTAGCTGGGTTATAGAACTTCCAAGCTTTGTAACCATCTGGATAACCGATGAAGATGCATTTCTCAGCATGAGAGCCAAACCCTGGTCGCTTGTCCTTCTGCACATGCACATAGGCAGTGCACCCCCAGACTCGGAGGTGAGACACATCTGGTTTCTCGCCATGCCATCGCTCATAAGGCGTAGCATTGTCCACAGCATCAGTGGGGCATCGATTCCAGACATGCACAAGCGCAGCTAATGCTTCACCCCAGAAGGCTGGAGACAAGCCTGACTCGTTCAGCATGGCAGTGATGCGTTCATCGAGCAGCCTATTGGCTCTCTCTGCAACACCATTCTGCTGAGGGCGAGCCCTGACAGTATGCTGGCGCATAATGCCACACTGGGTGGTAAAGTCTGCAAAAGCGTTGCTCATGTACTCACCCCCCTTGTCATCTCGAAGTGTCTTGATCTTGCGCTCAGACTGGTTCTCAGCGAAGGCTTTGAATGTCTTGAACGTGTCAAAGACATCCGACTTGTGCTTGATGGGGAGAACAAAGCGGTATCTGGAGTAATCATCGATGAAGGTGACCCAGTAGCGACAGCCAGAGAAGGAGGGATGGGCCACTTGATGAACATCGCTGTGGACGAGCTCCAGAGGACGCGAGGACTGCGATGTCGATGTAGGGAATGGATTGGCATGCATCTTGCCAGCGATGCAAGGCTCACAGATTGGATCTGGTAGATTCTTAGCATCCAGCTTCAGTCCAGTGACTAGATTGCGATCCAAGAGCGATTTGACACCTGCTAGATTGTGATGGGCGAGTCTGCGATGCCAGAGAGACCAATCGAGTGGTAAGGTCGTCGCAGGAGTAGCTTGCTGCTCGATAGACTCAGTAGTGCCATCCAAGAACGCAGCATTGTTGCCAGTGATGGTGGCGACGAAGAGAGGTGTCCCAGAACGCTGGGAGAAGACCATATGGGTATCATTGATACTGACAACGAGGCCAGAGTGACGAGTGAGATACAGGAAAGAGAGGAGAGTATTTCGAAGGTCTGGAACATGCAGTACTCGAGAGAACTCGACCGCTCTAGCAACCTTTCCTTCTATTACTGGATGGAACACCACAGACCCAACACCAGCTGAATAGACTGTTGTGTTGTTCGCCAAGGTGATAGGCAGGCGATAAGGGGTATAGTTGCACAGCCAATGGCGATGAGGTGTCATATGAGAAGTGGCACCGGAGTCTGCATTCCAAGCAGCGTCAGCAGCGTGCTGGGAGGGAATAGAGGGGTCACTGGAACGAAGACTTGCGTTTCCTGCGTGTTCTGTTGTGCTCTGGGCGCTCTGGGCGACATTGGCAACAGCAGCAACAGGTGTGGGTGCATTTGGGGCGGAAGTGGATGCAGGCGAGGCTCTCTGAGGCTGATTGGCCCTTCCTTTGCCTTTCGATGTCTTGTACGCAGTTTTGGCACGACCAAGAGCGAAGCACTTGCACTGACAATGACCAGGCTTCTCACAGAAGGAACAAGGCGAATTGGGGTCGCAGCTGCAAGAAGAGCCAGTGGAAGAGAGGACTGAGGACGTCGGCATGGGATTAGAGCCATCAGAGCGAGGGCGACGATTGATCTCTTCGGTTTGGAACACAACTTTCACCTTGTCCTTGTCCAGATCAGTGAGGAGGGCAAGAGAGGAAGTGAAGTGATAGTATTCTGGTCCAAGAGCGCGAATCATGGCCATGCAGGTGAGCTCATCATCGAGAGATCCTGGCGATGGAATCCTCAACTCGAGCTGTCAGAGACTCTTCAGGACGCTTCCTGATGCTGAAGAACATGAGTCATCATAGGCAACAAAACGAGTTCCAGCCTTCTTCTGTATATAGCAGTTCTCCAAAGCGGTCCAGGCGGCAGCAGGATCGACTTGATCGCTCCTAATGTGCGCTCTCTGCTCTGGGGCGATGTTGAGCATGAGTTCACCAGCTGCCCTGTCCTGCTTGACATCCCAGGCATCCTGATCAGCTCCAGCTGTAGTGGGTCGCTTCTCCTTGTACTCCCTGGAGCGCCACATTGTATCCTCTGGTTACTCACTGTAGACTCCAGGTCAGTTATCCCTCTCAATATCATCTTGGTTACTCACTGTGGACTCCAGAGTCGTCCTGGGTTGATCCTGCAAGTGGCTAGTCCACTTCCATTAGCATTTTCGCTCTTATGCACATTGAAAATGGCCAATGTGTATGTCCTTGTTGCACTTTTGTTATAGTGTCATCCTAATAGAGGACTTGCGAGTTGACAAGTTCACAGGGGTACATTAGAGGCCCTTTACTTGCACATGGGCCATTGTCAGTGGGTATGGTATGGATTACAGCAGATGAAGCGACAAACATCTGAATGCCATGAACAGATAATGGAGGTGGTGAAGATGGTTTTGAGTCATGTCAGATTTGAAAATACAGATGGATGGCCTCAAGTTCATCCGAGGATGAAGTTTCTTTGCTCAAGGAATTTGCTCGAGTTCTTAAGTACATGTACACTCAAATGATTGCATCCAAGGTGTGCAATATGTTGGGTGCATATGTTGAGTGAGCTACTTAGGATCAAATAAGTATGTGTTCGGGTGACTCACAATGTCATCAGGGTTTTCCGTGGGGGCTGGAAAGGTGGGAAAGAATGCTGTTGGTGGCATTGTCTGGTGCTATCGGGCAATATAGAGTTTCTTCATTTTCTTCATCTGGCAACCCCAGGTCCTCCTCCTCCTCTTCATCAACAAGTAAGTCATTAATCTGTTCTTGATGACAGCCCATGTAGACCACCAGAACCCTGTAATTGCTACTTATATCAGAGTGTTGGTGTCGATAGGCAATGAATGGATGAACTTCATGTCTGTTTGACACGCTGTTCATGTGTTAGTGACATGGACATTGTGGCATTGAGAGACTCTTTTGGATGTTGTGGCCACAAGGACCAGGGCAGTGATGGCTATTTTGACTAGCTAGTCAGCAGGATGGAATTCATCGGTGCAGTTCTAATGTTAATATAAGCTATCTAAGATCATGCCATTCACCAACTGCCTCCAGCAGTCAGTCCCACTTGATGGGCCTCTTCACTGCGGACAGAGTGTGGTGGTGTGTTCATCCACTGAGGAGTCCATCGAGGGCAGCAGCAGCATTGTATTGCCAAGGCCCCATCTAATGGGGAGTGTGTTATCAGAATTGCAAGCACACACTACCACATACCAAAATCTGTTCCAGGTGAAGCTTAGCATTGTCTGGGTCCCTGCACCACACATCAATGTTCTCAGGATCATGATTGATGGCTGACGACAAATTTGGTGGTCAGTTAGTAGTCAAAGTAATGTATCCTTGTGTTGGGGTCGAGTTATGATTACAACATCGAGCCCTGCTCATAGAAGTAAATGATTTCATAATATGATTTTTTATTCATGTACACCCAGCTCCTGGTAGTACCACCAGATGATGGCTCTCCAATGTTATGGCAGATTGAATGAACTTCGGAGTTGCTCACTCTGCTATCTTTCCCAAGTGACACTTCAACTGTACTGGGAATTTGTCAGAGACCAGGACAGTGTTGATGGTCTTGTTCTGTCAGCATCCGTGTTTTACAATGCCGACTAGAGCATTGAATTTGTGAATTGGTAGTAAGTAGTAGAGCAGTGTTGGTGTTATCATGTCCTTGATCAGGGACTGACTGCCTATTATATATATACACTTGGAAATTTGTTGCCTTATGAGCAGTGTATTAGAGCAAGGTGTGAAAGCTACTTAAACTATGGCCTTCAGAGCAGAGATATAAATGTCATCACTGTTGGAGTATTACACACTCTAGTGCATGAACACACATCACACTAACAGCTAATGTATCTGATTCACCCACAGTCTGCATGGAAATATGTAAGCATTTCTAGATAACAACCATCACCCTTGTTGTAATCCCTGCAATAGACCCAGTGAAAAAGAGTGACGAAATGTTGTTGGACAGGGTCGATGCAATAATTCAAGAAGCATCACTGGGCTATGATTTTGCTCATGTGACAGTGATGGATGACAATGTCCTTGGATGTGGCCTTGCTGGCAGATGATTAATTTCTATAAAATCACAAGGTATTATGACATTTTGAAATGGTCCACAGAACAGGATCATCGAAAATGCCATCCATCACTGTGGGACCTCTGGACTCTACAGAGACCATGTTCGATGGGAAGAACATGTGGCCAGGAGTACAGCTATTTGAGGACCTGCTAAGCTGAGCTGTTCAGATACAACCACTTCCATTGATCAGTTGAAACAGATTGCCTTGTCTGATTAGATCCATGTTCTTCTGCAATCGCTGACAATCATTGTGATCATCTGATGAGCATGTCATTCAATGTGACAGCTTGCTTGTTCCACATTCAATATCTTGATTAATTTATATTATTTACATATCCACTTTTCTGGAACAAGCTTGACAATCAGTGTGTGGTAGAGCAAGGTATGCAATTTGCTACCATTTTTCCAATCTCTCACTAGGGTCCATGCTAATCAGAGCATATTATACAGATATGACTGGATCGTTCATCTGAATTGCTAGTGGTGATGCAATGGTATCCAGTGGCAGCAAGTGTTAAGAGCGAAAATGCTAATGGAAGCGGACTAGCCACTTGCAGGATCAACTCAGGACGACTCTGGAGTCCACAGTGAGTAACCAAGATGATATTGAGAGGGATAACAATGTTCTACTGACCTGGAGTCCACAGTGAGTAACCAAAGGATACAATGTGGCACTCCAGGGAGTAACTGCGCTTCAAGTAAACAACCATAAACAGATCAGCCACAATTGACTGGATGAGCGAAGGTAAAGTTCTGTATGGGTAGAGACACCACAACAAGCTAAAGAGAAGCTGAAAAGCGGTAGGTAAGTAAAGTGGCCATGGAGAACAACATGGCCATGGTTAGAACGCGAAATGATGTATCAATGAGGTGCGAAATCACCAAAACTGACAATCTCCACCGCCATACATCATGTAGTACCTTTCTTGCTTGGTATAGAGGTGACACAATAGCTTGAACAGGCTGTCTGGGATGCTGCAGGGACTTCAATAGTTAGTCTTCATTTGCCTGGATCAATCGTCGAGGTGGTTGTAGATGAGGAGCACAGTAATGAGATCTTTGTTGGGTAGAGGTATCTGTAGGATAGCGTCAATATAGTTTGCGAGCGAGACCTAGAAGCACAGGATGCTACAGGCAATGCGTAGCTGGATAAACTGTCCCCAATATACATAGATTGGGGCAATCATGTTACCATGAAGTCTGATGTATTTGGTGCTGCATCAGTTGGATTGTTTGGGTGTTAGTACAGCGTGGATGCTCTGAATGAGGTCCAGGTGCTGCTTGCCTCAGTGCTGTAGGTTGGGTGGGAGGCAGGGATAGTCAGTGTCCCATTGACAGATATGTACTTTGTAGGTGTTAACCTGCCCAAAGTACAAGGATGATTGGTACCATGATAAGAGGTCACTGTGGGAAGTTCCATCTGTGTTGCAGACCTGGTGCTGGAAGTCCTTGAGGGTGCAGAAGGTTCTGATGGTGAGAAGGGTGGTGGAAGCAATGAAAAGCTTAGAGAACTTCCCGTAAAATGGAATGGGTGTGTACTTGTTTGTATACTCAAGGGGATGGAAGAGGTGGGACGTGTTTTGCGTCTCTCCTCAGAAGTGTTCATGTCCATTGAAATATCCATTAATGAAGGGGATAGAAAGGAGGCACACTAGAGTGCGTGTCTGGATTTCGATGGGGTTGAACAGCAGGTCACAGTAGGTGTTTGTCATCCTCTCAAGTGAGATGCTCTCGATGGAAGCGATGCTGCCTGGGGGGAGTGGATAGTCGCTGTTGAAGCTCCATCTGCTCCATTGACTTGATATGCTAACATCATCCAATTCATCATCATCTTGATTGGCAGCGATGGCAGATGCAGGTGAGGGAGCTTCTTGATGGTGAGGGGACTGGTGAACACTGGGCCACAAACGGGCTTCTGAACAATCTCATAGACCATCTTGCAGTCTTTGATTCATTAGTAGCATGCTCAAATCATGAGAGTTTCCCAGTATTTCTCCAGTGGCGAGACTTACTGGAGTACAAAGGATTTTGTGCAGTATATATACTACATGAGTCATTAGTGAGTAATAACTCTGATCTTCAAGTCATAAATGATCTTTCTATAGAGGGTTATAGGTGTGGGGTTTTGCGTCATCTCGCTTCATCCCTTCTCCTTCCCTCTCACTGGCTGCGTAGCATCACGCATCCGCATGTCCTTTGTGTGCAGTGCGTTTGCACCAGTGTGTCATAGCGTGTGGTCTGACCTCAGCACTAGGTGCTGGTAGGTGCTGGTAGGTACTAACTATACTCTTACTAATCAGTACCTTTTCTGCAAGTTTACAGAATGGCAGGCTGGCAGAACTGGACAGAACTTTTGGGACATCTTTCTGCCCTTGCATGGAAGTACCTAGCCTGCTCAACCACATTTTGGCAGGCAAAATCACACAGCTGTACTGTGAATACATACAGAAGGGTAGAAATTTTGAGGAAGGTGAGACTGACCATGACTGCCAATCAATACCAAGTCAATCTGTCTGTCAACAGTCTGAGTTCGATTATGACTTATTAACCAGACTATCAGGGCGGTCATGTGATGACTGCCATGGGCTCTCAGCAGAACAAGATTGCATGATGGTTACCAGATCTCTCTGGCCAACAGTGGTCCCAGAGCTGTTAGATGGACATCCTGATCACATCTGTTGTGAGCTTGGTATGTGCTGTCAGGTCTCTCTTCAGCTTATCGCCAAGCTGCAGGAGCTTGAGCACATCAACTTTAGATTTGTCTCATTGGAGGAACAACTAGCAATATTTCTTTATATGTTGCTGACTGGTCTGACCATGATTCAGGCATGTTGAAAAGTGCTTTGATTGATTGAACAGTACTATTGAATAATTTTTATGTATCCAATGTTGCCCCTTTGATGCCTCAAGCTGTAGGAATTCGATGTGGGCCACAACTCCAGTTAGTCTCCTTGCCACTTCCACAACCACTAGTTAGCTTGTGCCCTTCATCGTGGAGCACGTGGCATGGAAACCAATTCCAAAGTTGATGTGAGCCTTTGCTTCAGCTTCAATGCAGAGATTTATGCCAACAAGTATAATCAATGGGATCAATGAGGTGTTACTAAGCAAGGATACAGTGGAGGAGACCTGGGATTGACTGGAAAAGATGCAATGCTGTCAGTTGCCTGCTATTTAATGTTGCTGTGCTGACTAGGTCTAACATCTTCAACATTGGTGGAATCTGCCATGTTGTGCACCATTAATGACATCTCAATAAATGTCGCTTCATGTATGCATGCTGCTGGTTCGTCAGAACCAAAGAGTGGGGCAGATATCTGTGAGTCTTGTCTGTTCATCAATTGAAATAATGTGTGGCACAAGTCAAATCATATTTGCTATGGGTGCTGAAAGAAATTCCAGCACTTG
Source organism: Boletus reticuloceps (assembly GCA_018397855.1). Classification (NCBI taxonomy): domain Eukaryota; kingdom Fungi; phylum Basidiomycota; class Agaricomycetes; order Boletales; family Boletaceae; genus Boletus; species Boletus reticuloceps. The sequence goes on from JAGFBS010000022.1 coordinate 93,927, forward strand.
AGCATACTGACATCACACTGTCCAGCTTTCTTCTAGCTGGGCCCCAGTCCTCAGATAAGGGTCATTCTGTTCAATCTGATGGGCAAACTTTAGAATACTGGAAGTGGTGATTTAATTCAAATTAACAAAAACTGAATTCGATTTTATCATCCATAGAGATCGACCTTGATATGGAGGCTCTGAGGCTCAGTCATGCTGAGCTCATTAAACACCTAGAAGCCACCATTGAATAGGTCAGTCAATGCAATCATGGAAAGTGACAGATATGGAAGAAATCTGTATGGCTTCACCCCCTGCCATAGTCACTGGGTTTAAGTTAACTCCATTCTTCAGGACTGTATGTAGGTGTCACACGTAGATGTAAGACAAGGTAGAGAAAACTGATTCCGATGAGAGACAGTGGCAAGTATTCCCTCAGAAGATTTGTAAGTCCACCTGATGGAAGAATAGTCATTACTTCTAGCAGACCACATCCATGGTCCCCAATCTTCCTTAGGCCTGACCAATGTACATCTGGAGAAGGGAGCATCAAATCTCAGGCTGCAGGGAGTCAGGTAAGCAAATGGCAGTTGAAGAAACTTCATTTTCCATTGACAAATCTCAACCATTACAAAGTCAGGAGGATTGTCTGGGGAAGAGAGCAGAATGAAATCCTCAACAAGGTATAGATTGTGATAAATATGACCTGTGCAACAATCTGGTGAACATGCATCTGGCCTAAAATGCCACAAAGAGTGAAACTTTCATTCCTAAACCAGATAAGAGGCTGGAATTTGGCTCACCTCCTATATATTAAAGAGCCCATATTCTCCATCTTGTCCTCAGTGGATTGTTGTTGGCCAAGAATAACTTGAACGATGGCAATAGTAACATCAGGTGCCCATATTATATTGTCTCTCTTTCTGGTGCATAGATAAATCCCTTTGAGGAAAACAACCGTTGTTGTATTTGGCAGCCACAATTCTTGCACATGTGCAAAAATGAGGAAAATTGAAGCTTAATTCTCCTAGCTCAAGCTTTCATCAGCCATGTTGTTGATATAGTAAAATGTTATATCGATGTTATTGTTGACCTTGTTGTATTTATAAAAACAACAATAACATTGCAAAGGTCATACTGATATTAATTGACCTTGATTCTTTTGCAAGGCAACAGATTTCCACATAATAGACAGTCAGTCCTTGAGGATGTGCACAACACCAACACTGCTTTCTACTATCAATTCACAATTTTCAATACTCTAGTTGGCATTGTAAATCAGGGTCTGCTGACACAACAAGACCATGAATGAGTACATATAGCATTCAATCTCTCTAAGATACCATCCTGACCATGGACACTCATAATTCTGATGCCCCTCCCTTCGACGACACTAACACATCAATCAACATTCCTGATTACCCTGATAATCCCTATTCTGTGATTTGGAACGAATTTATGAACCCCCCATGTGCAGGTTTCTTACATATTTATTCTCTATACAGTTGGAGTGTAACTTGGGCTCCTTGGTTAGACATCTTCAAGGAGAGGGTACAAGTGTTTCACCCAGCAAAAAACATCCATGGGTAAAATATGGGGCCACAAGTTTGTGAGGTTGTTGGACATCAGGTTGGTGAAGGCGATGAGCCTCTTGTTGAGGCATGGTATGTAATCATGAAGTTTCCTTTGACAAGGACAGGAAATGATGAAGCATCAGTTGACCAGAGACCCATGTAGTTCAAAGACCATTTGAGCATTGACTGAACTCAATGTGATAAGGGTCAACCATCTTGCTGCAGACATGCTCTGGAAGGTGCTGTTTTATAATAGTTTTATGAGCGATGTGTGGGATATGACATCCAGTTGATGAGGTTGGGACCTGTCATGAGGGTTGATGCATCCATTGATTGGGTCTATGACAGTGGGGTGGGTGAGTTGCTGTGCAGACATTGGCTATCACCTCTGTGTACACAGTCCTGCACCACAATGGTTTCACTATTAGTCCCTAAACAACTCTCAAAATCATCTTAAGTACATTAGTATTTAAGATTCTTCAACCCACAGAGGATCATCATCAAACCATATAAGTCTGACAGAAGCCCATGCATATGTGGTGAACATCACAATGCTGAGATGTCAAGCTGTAGAGCCCAGAGCTTTTGTATTGTGGAGTCATATGCTTCTATGGATCCCTCTGTAATTGGAAGCCCCTTCCCTAGAACACTGATGGACACCATTCTTCTATGTGAGTGCAACCCACTACTGAAACCAGATGAGCCTTATTTTTAAATAACATGGTCATTTGTGACTACCCTTTGGAGTATTAACTAGTCATGATAGACAATGTCTTTACCCCATCTACTATACATAGGCCATGAACATCTCTGTGCCCTTAGGATACAGCCCTATGGTCCCAGTGAGCTCTTTCTTGATTCTTCTTGGACTATGATACACTTGTATTCACATTTACTACACCCACTCTATCTGTACCTGAATGAGACACATTTGAAATCCCCCCCATCCAATGCACAAGAAGTGTGTAAATACACCGGTTTAAATGTATCTGTTCCCTGTGCTTGGTGCGCAACTATTACATATCCAAACTGTCATTTAGTAGTCATGAATTCTATACAATATAAAACCAGGACCTGAAACACAATTACCACATGTACTGGCATATTCTACATGACATATGTCCAGAGACATACCCAAGGTGATGAAGATGTCAAAAACTTTGCATTCCCATGGCAATGACCGCTTTACAGCTTAATTATGATGCTGCTCTCCATGTTGAATGGCAATCATTGCATGTTGACAAAAATCATCAGTCATTTCAAGGCACAGATCTTATTGTTGAGAGCGAAAATGCTAATTGAAGTGGACTAGTCACTTGCTAGATCAACTCAGGACAACTCTGGAGTCCACAGTGAGTAACCAAAGGATACAATGTGGTGCTCCAGGGAGTAACTGCACTTCAAGATTAACAACCATAAACAGATCAGTCACAATAGACTGAGATATGCAAAGGTGAAGTTCTGTATGGGTAGAGACACCACAACAAGCTAAAGAGAAGCTGAAAAGCGGTAGATAAGTAAAGTGGCCATGGAGAACAACATGGCCATGGTTAGAACACGAAATGATCTATGAATGAGGTGCAAAATCACCAAAACTAACATTTGGTGAGCCCTCTTTCCCTAACCTGCTGCTCAAATACCAGACAATTTGCTACTATGTCACCTAAAACTGAAACCAGGGTGGTGTATATAGGGTAAGGTGCACAGATTCCTACAAAGGTCAGAGTGATATTATATCATGTCTGAAGCTAGTAGAAGTGCAAGGGAATTGCTTGACATGGCATGCTCAACATGGTTGCATATATAAGATTTTTGGATTTCTGTCCATGCAAGTGGGCTAACCAAACTACACAGTTAAACCATGTGAATCTGGTGAGTGCATCACATCGACAGGTCATGCCTAGCTACTAATACTGGTCTGTGTGTATAGCTGCAATTGCCAGCTCAAGCTCAGATGAAGATGAGGAGCCAGCCTCTATGGATATTGATGATGCAGGGCCATCAAAATGCAAGGCTTTATATATTCATGCAAGTCAAGTGGCTCACATCACCTCAGTGTTTCTATCAGGATCTAGCAGCAGCAGGATTGGCAAGGGAAAGCAACCTGCCATCAAAAGGACTGCAGACCACATGGAGATGGACTCAGACAACGACAAGGAACATACAACAAGGCAGAGTTAACTTCCATGCCTTGAATCTGAGGAGGAAACCAAATCCTCTGATGATGAAGGTGAGCATATACATCATAATATTCAGCCCAAGGTGATATAACCACAGTCAACATTCGACCATATACTTAGGAGACATGTCACAAGGCCATGACAGAGGGTGACTTTGAGGCAAACTTTGACCCTACCCAAGACTATCCTGCTTTGCATCCTTCAACATGTTCTTGCAATGGCTGAACTTGAGGAGGCCACATGACTGACCATCTTGACTGCATCATAAACTGGGACTCAACTTCTAGCACACAAGAAATGCTTGTGGTTATTCCATCTTTGGCTCAACATCTGGATGACTCCAAGTACATTGATGCTGCAGAGAGGTGGGCAGGGTCAAAATTTGTAATGAAGCCATTCACCATCACACAGATAGCAACATATACAGCATCAAATTCTTTGGAAAGCAAGCCTAGAACCTTAATCACATGTATCAATAGGACTATATAATCTACTAGCATGTCTGGCTTGAAGCAATCATATTGTGGGAAACTTGTGTATATAATTATCTGCTTATAGGAGATGAACCAAAATAGAGCATGTAAATCAATCTAAAATGTTTCTTGTACTGAAAATATTATCTTCCCCATTGGTAAGTGTATATAAACATGTACAAGCAAACCAACAAGGCCATATATTTATCACAGCAATAGATCACCATGGAATCCAAATCAACCAAAAGCATCAAGGTGAGTGATGGTCAATCATGCTTTGCATGACCACCAGTGTAATGTACTCCTCTAGATGGTGATGAGTGAAAAGGAAGCAAAGGCCACAACTGTCGTCAACATAGTGGTTAAAATGACTCCAGAATTTGGATACATTGGGGAAAGAGAGGAAGGAATAGGGTACAACACAAGCAATGAAAGACACATTGGAGAACCTCATAAAGGTAAGCATTGGTATGATAATATTCATGCTAGCATTAATAATATGTGATCAACAGGCTATGCAATTGCAATCAAATTGACAGGCCATGTATGCAGTCAAGGATCATCCCAAGCCAACAGCGGTTTGGGTTAAAAGTGGACAGCATTTGTATCCTTTGGCTGATCTTGCTGATATACCCTTGGCCAGCAATCTGGCATACACACAATTTTATGGCAAAATCACACCTCAGGTTGCCATGGAATAACATTTAGAAACCTACGGTTCTGGGGTCGAAGTGGTGGAGGAAATACACCCTCCAGTTGTTGTTGTTCAACATCTCCTTGCAGTATGTCATTGCTGCAGCCCTCCTCTCTTCAGGTGGGAGTGAATTTGTTGGCTCGATAATGCTAGAAAGCTGGTAGCGGTTGGCAAACGCCTCCGCTTTTGCAGCCATCTTGCTTTGGAAGACCTGAATGTGCTCAAGGAGCTAAATGTTGCAAAGTGGAACAAACCTATGCCGCCAACAGTAGAGATTGACTCACCATCTTTGAAATATTGTCGTCCCATTCAGTCTCTGAAAATCGAAGAATTAGTTGCTGCTCAAATGGAACGTATATGTATATGCATATAACAAACGGTAATTGGTGCTTGTGCAAGCCTGACTGAGACATTCTTGACCGGTAATTTCCAATTGGCTGGGAGCTGCATTCCACCCGATGGTTTCGATGATCTTTAATATTGGGATATCACAGGCACGACCTACATTCTCTCTATCTTGGCGTGGTAGGTCTTTCCTTCGAATCCTGGTGTCCCCAGATGTACTCAATGCGGACGAGGCATGGGAGCTCTCTACAGGGTGAGCGGAGCAGACTGGTTCGCCTGAAAGGGGCCAACCTGGCTGGCCGGGAAACATCTTGTTTACGGCAGAATAGGTTCGATGGCCTGTCGCTTGGTGAGCCGCTGTGGGAAAGCAAAAAATACTACTTATTTGGCCAGAGTTGGAAAAGGTCTGATGGTGACTACCACTCAGGCTGTCCATCATGGTGTATGCATTTCCAGCTTCTTCGGACAGAGGAGTATGAGACATGTGAGCAAGAACAAGGGAGAGATGCTGAACGACTCAACCAACGTAGCCCACAATTTATTGGTGAAAATTGGATAAGTGCATGTGGAATGATAAATTGCAGGGGCTCTGGTGGCAACACTGCAGAGTTATGAGACTCAACTTTTACGTGTGGTAGTAACACCGGCGGTAACCTTCACACTGCTGAGAAGAGGGAGAACTATGATGGACACCTAGTCAGTAGCTATTCACATGTGGAATGATGAAATAACCATCTACCCACACCAAATGAGAGTGTATGCTGCCAAGCATACTACCAAGGACACTAACGAGCGACGAAAGCAAGTAATGGACGGGGTATCTGTGCCCCCAGCACAGAAATTCTGGTCTGAACGACATGAATAGATAAGTGAACAGCACAAAATGGTCCGGAATACCCCAATACATACCAAAGAAACAGCCCAGACATCACCACCAGCCCCCAACATCTTGCAACAACAAGACAAAGCTGAGAAGAATGAATCATCAGTAATTGAGTGTGTACAATGACCACATGACTCACCAAGACTGAGGACACACGAAACAGAACACAAACACACTAGTGATGGAGATATAAATTTGAGACTCACTTTTGTGGTCATTGATGAATGTGATCGCGGTATCCAGTGAGTATTGTAATTGATCGACATTGTTTTCTAAAGGTTTCAGCAGTATCACTGATGTGTCACTAGTAGGTACAGTCCTGCCTCCACTGACAAAGGATTGCATGTAGATTTCCATGGGTGGTTGATGGGAGACATTGTAACTGTAATGGTGAGTGAACATTTGGGTGAAAGTACTCCCCTCATCACCCCAAAGTGGGGAAGGGTAAAACACAGGAATGGGAAGATCTGAAAATAATCTGACAGCAACTGATGGAGCATGTTATTGAGTGCCGTGTCACTGACCGGTTGCAGCACAACATTGTCCATCCAGAAGTCATCTAGTAGGTTTTCAAGGAGGCCAGTGACCATGTTCTGTGGAGGGTAAGACACAGGAAGATCCTGAAAATAAATTGACAGCAACTGATGGAGCATGTCATTGAGTGCCATGTCGCTGACTAGTTGTGGCACAGCATTGTCCATCCAGAAGTCATTAAGTAGGTCCAGTGACCATGTTCTGGTTATTGGTGGGCAACATATCATTGAACAATGAATGTGAATGCATGTCAGTGATGTCATTGGTCGGATGGGAATACCCAGAGGCTTGACAGCAGCACACTAACAAGTTCACTGGTAAGAACTATGCTATATGATTTGGGATTTGGGAACAGTATCTCTTCCTATTCATCCCAATCCAGGTGATAAACAAACAATAATGTACCATCTCGCTAGCTAGAGTTCCAACATTGCCCTCAAATTTGTCTAGTCAGGACTGTGATCTGAATCTGAAGCATGTGTTTGTGTGACTGAGTGATAGTGGATATCAACATAGAACTCACTGCAGGTGTGATTACCAAAAATTTTGGTTTGTCCAAGACCTTAGTGAGTGGTTGCAAACCTACTTACCCATGGTATGGTGATAACTTGAAAGATGTTGTTATTGAGACAGTAGAACTTCTCATAATGCAGGGCATTTCGGCATTTGGCTGTTCCAACAGATGGTGTAGATTTCAATCACTTACAGGACCAGTGAGGAAGCTCCTGACATCTGATAAAGGTCTAATGGAAACAGCGACATTAAAGCAGATGACAAGGTTAGGTGCATCAAGGCATAGGGAAAGGCATCACAGTAGTTACACACACGACTTATTGTCACACCTAGCCACAGATACTGGATGAGCCAGCCCGTCACCTCGGTGGCCACCAGGAGCCAAGTGCATTACAGGTGACAGGTCACATTTGCGGTGACCATCCAAGGTACCGCTACTGCCCAGGTCTCTCCTATCAGAATGTCATCTGGAACTCTTTGCCTCCATTCAAACCCCTTATACAATTGAGACATTGAGCTTGTAAAACATTAGAGAACCCAGGCTCCTTCCCACCGACACTTCAAGTGTGGGGCTGACATACTCGGGCTATTGTCACATCCCAGATTTCGCAAAGTCCCACTTTGGCCAACTCAGGATAATCTCGGATAACCCTTGACCTAGGAGCAATGGACATCCACAGAGTTGCATCTCCAGACTTGTACATTTTATTAATCTCCACAGAGAGTGTGATCAAATTCCATTCAGGATCAGAGGCACACCACTCAGTGTTTCAGGGCAAAGAGGTAGGAATGCTACTTGCAACAGAACTACTCCAAGGGGAACATAGGGCAAGTGCGGCATCCCTTACCTTGGATAATAAGATGGCCATCCAGGCAGAAAAAGTGTTCAAATCAGGGGTGGGGCACTACAACCCTCTTGAATTCCTGCCATGATGTTACGACTTTCTCTTTTCTTATCGCTTACCTTGTACAACGTGTACCTTGGACACTATTCCTTTTTCCACAATGACTCTCTCTTATCTCCGTTCCTTCCATCGGTACTCCGACGGAACTCCATTTACTTAGTCATTGTGTACTTCCTTCACATTCCATCTCTTTCTTTTGCATTCCATGCTTGCCCTGAACTTCCCTTCCATGTAGTATATAAACCTCCATTTATCGCTCCATGTACTTTCCTCACTCTTGAGCTCCTTTGTATTCCTTGTACAATCTATCGCTCTTGTGGTCACTCCTTGACCTCTTGAACCCTTGACCCTGTTGGTATCAGCCCAACACCTTGAATCTTGTGTGGACGTCCCCACGAGCTCTTTGATCCCCGTAGTCTTCATCCTACTCAGAAGGGCATTACTTCTATAAGACTTTGTCGTGCTTTTGACTCAACGCTCTCCTCGTTCTTGCTTCACAAAGGCTACGCTCGTACCTACCTGGTCCAAGCATAACACATGACATGTACAACACATGGAAGAGATGCACACCATCATCCTTGAGGGGTGAGAGCCTGTATACCATCCATAACTGTAAAGTGCAGGTCAGATCTAGACACAAGGCCTTCTGGGACACACCAACCCATTCCAAAATTCTGACTTTCACAGGGACATTGCCCAGCATCTTGGCTGTGATGGTCTCAAGGTATCTCATCTCATATGGTGAGTGAGCAATATGAGATCAGAGACATGAAAGGGAGGAGTATGCTTACACCACCATGATGAGATTGCATGCCACAATCTGGTGCATACCTTGGGCTCATTAATGGTACCATTGAAACCATCAAGGGAGTTTACACCTACAGGGAATCAACTGGCAATGAAACATATAACAAGAAGGTTGACTTTGTTCGCAACATCCAACCTACCTGACAATCACCATCTTTTTAGATATTTTGATCACTATTGACTATGCAAGCACATTCAGATGCCATGCAGTATTCCTTTGTCCTTTGTGAACTTCAAGCTCAAACTGTCCCACAGGGTAATATTATCTCTCAGCAGCAATATATGATTGTTATCCAACTCTGGTGCCTGACTAAGACCTGGCATGGGTGTTCCATCCCTCACAGCCCTGACATGACCCTGTCATCACTGAAACACTTACTTCCCTCATATCTGGTGTGTCAAGTGGTCAGATTACAATGCATATCTCAAGGCCTTGTGAGTTGTCTTTTCCTGTCAACCTCAGGCCTCAGGTAGATTTGCACTCAGGTTACTTGGACATGTTCATATTGAGTATTTGATCATCTGTTCACAGGGTTTGGGGATCATGGAGAAGCTTTGGGTTCAGGTGAGACTTGTTGACTGGGAGGGACTCATTTGGATACTGAATATTATGTTCAGGAATGGATAAGAAAACTTCCAGGGCACTTATGTTCCTGCAAAGGGAATAAGGTACAATGAACAATATATGCATGATCATACAACCAGGCTTGACACGATGGAAATGAAATGTCAAAAACTTCTTGGAAATGAAACTGTAAAACTTTGCCAGAATGATCTGGGTGACAAGCCCAGAACAGATGAGACTCAGAACTAGATACATACAGATACCTCGGATCGCACTTGGGCGGACACAGAAGCAGACAGATGTTCAGAAGACATTGATGACGATCTGGAAGGTCACAAAAAGTGGCTATAGAGAGCATCGAGCTCCTAGAGTGGTAGGAATACACATTCCTCAAGTTATCATTAATCCCTATCTAATGTACCTTTAGTAATTGCCCCATATTTCAACCATCTGAGTCTCTGGAAGAATTGGGAGCACACAAGACCTATTCAAACAAAAGAGTGCTTGAGAAGTCCTGCTGGAGAAGAAAGTCAGGTACTGGCAACTGGAGGTCCAGATGTGGCAGGAACATGCACAGAGGTTACAGGAACATGTGCATGAGGTGGAGGCAATGTGCAATGAGGCATTGCTTCAAGAGGAATGACCACAGTGGATGAGAGTGGGGGCATAGAAACACCTGATGGACTTGGAGGCAGAGGTAGAAAATACCATGTTGATGGAGAATCTGAAACAGAAGAACCCAGGTGATCCAACAGATCCAAGAAAAGTCAAATGATAGGTTCTGATTGATAGGCAGGATCAAAGAAATGACTTGGACACTGAGGGATTTGTACAAGTGTGCCATGTGAGTTCCCAGGTTTTCTGGGTGTGTGGTTTATGGGTGAATAAAATTGAAATAAATTGCTATAAATTTTGTATCAATTAGGGAATGTGGCTGTACACTGGTTGCAACTGATATTTGATATTTTCAGTTGTCCAGGATGTCACAACTGGAAACTGGACTGGTTGACAACTCATCACAACTGCAACTGCAGCCCAGTTGCATGACCAGTCCAAGTCCAGTCCAGTCCAGTTCAGTTTCCAGTTGCATGCCAGTTGTCAACTGGACTTTGAAACACTAGGCCTGTGTCCTGACTGTTGGTAATGGGAGCAGTGATATGGCCAGCGATAGATCAATGACTTGATGGTCTTGCTTGCTTGCCTCGATGATCCTTTTGCAGGCATTTGCATGGATCAATGGCACTGCAAATAGTATGGTTTTGTGAGGCTTCAATGGTTTAGGGTACTTGTGTGCTCTGGATGATATTGCATTCAGTTCTCTTATGCAAGCTAGCCAGGCCCATGTATTTCTTCTGGCTGTGTTGCACAATACCAATATCCATTTCTTTCTTGCTAGCCTAAGTCATCCCACATAAGTATACCATATACTTGTACCATATACTCAGATTCTCAACTGCTCTATCTTGTTAGTCATGGAAAGAAAAGAATAAAAAGTTACTTTCATCTCAGTGGGAGCTACAGCAAGTTGTTTTGGACAGATTTCACTGCTGGTCTATGAACCCATGGAATGTCTGCAGAGCATTCAAGCTTTGTATCATATTCATTTGAGCCTCATCAGATGGCCAGGTCAATTTCAAGCTTGAGATAAGGAATTGTACAACATATATCCAGTGTACAAGCAACTGTATGCAAAAGGCAACCACTTTATATTACCCCCTAACTGGTCAAAGCCCCAATAGTTCTGAACAAGCAAGATTAAGTATGGCCTCATAACCTCAGGTTCTGTAACACAGCGATCAGCCTTATGACATAACTGCTGATCATATTGAAGATCTTGAGAAAAAAAAACACCTACATGAAACCATCATCAAGAACAGGTAAAAAGCATTGAGTGAACATGGTCTTTGGTTGGTGCAATTCATGGATCTGGGTGAGTGAGCACAGATAATGGAGGACAGTTAATCTGTTTTCTATGTGATCAGACATGATTGAGCAGTGTGAGAGGATACAGTGTACTGTTGGAACACCATCTTGTGACCAAACTGTTCCCTGAGTCACACAAACTTGGAGGACACACAGGACATCAAAGTCTCACAAGTACCATTTGTTGATAATGGCTGCCATGCCTTCCAATGCCTCCATTGTCAGTTCTCTGTCTACTTCAAAACAATGTCTTCTTCACCTACAGCATGTTCAGATTTGGCAGTTGTCCATCGTCAAAATAAACTATCATCCAGCCACCCAAACTGCCATGTTGCACCACAAGTGTGCCAGGCCAAAATTGATAGCTCAATGTCCAGCTTGCTTGTGATCCTGAACACTGGTTGACATGACTGAAGTTAACCAAGGACAGTAAATGAATACAGTTTACAATTAACTTGATCAGTTCTATGAGAAGTGATGGCATTGTCACCAGTCTGTGTGGTGGCCAGAAGATGGTGGTTCATCATCAACTGCTTGAGTATCACACAGTCTTCCAGCTGGCAGCAACTTGCACCAATGCCCCTGGGTGACATTTCAAGCCAATAGTATTTGTGCATGATATATAATATATATCTCCCTCATGTTCATGTTTTTCTGCTTACACTCACAGATTGGTTGGATTTGTTTTCAAAGTAACATGAACCTGGATCATCTTCCCAATCAATGGCAGTGGTTATTTCATTTTCACCCATTAGGGCACAAAGCAAGCATTAGATCTCGACAAGCACAAAAACATTCACTGAGATGGTGGTAGTCGGGATTGTGCTGCAGATGATGATGTGGACAACCAAATGAGAATGAGAGGAACAGTAGGAAAAATCTCCAACTCATTGTTGCACTTTATCTGGACTTGCAGGATTGCCAAGTCTGCATATGAAGGAAGACCTGATGACTGTAGCTCCTGGTACAATACTGAGGTTGTAGGACTAGATTTGGAAGTCCTTCTATCAGCTTGAGCAGAGTGTGTAACCATGGTATGCTCCAAGGGTACACAAACAGTGTTTCCAAGGCATCTTGGAGAAAGCAGCTGTAGGATTGGTCCAAACAGGGTGAGGGATGTAGCAATGAATTATGTGACAAAAATTGCAATGAGGGCCATTTCTAGAATCTTCAAACTGGGAGAATGGGAGACATCCAAGGTAAGCTTAGCACTTTAGCATCATCCATCATGTATTTAATTACCATTCTGACATCAAACATGTTCTTCTGAAAATGGGCTACACCTAGTAGTGATTGATCACCTTGTGACAAGGAGATCCTGGTGAGCCTTGTAGTCTGTATACAAGCAGTTGTGCCACTCCATCATGATCTTTTCCTCATTCATTCAAGGAAACAAAGTGAACTGTTCAAAAGGATTTTCAGGATGCAAGCAAGAAATTTGACTTGGATGGTTACCTGGAGGATCACAAATAAAATTTGCTGCATGTGACATAGTGGCTAGGTACTCTAGGAATGACCATACTCTCTTACAACTGATATTATGCATCTTGTTGCCAACCTTTCTGATCTTTTTCTCTCTCTTTGGTGTGCAACAATTTGTGACCTATGTTATGACTTCTTTTCGTTTCTTCTTTCTTACCTTGTATTACAATGCTACATCTTGTCTCTTCTCCTTGTACTTACTTCCATTTCCATTGATGACTAACCCTTATCCCTTATCTCCTTCTGACAGCATCCTGTCACATTACTTGCCACATCATTGAGTACTTCCCTCATATTCCATGCCTACCCTTAATAATGTTCTACCAGGTTCTATATCTCATGTATATAAACACTTCGCTATCCTCATGTATTACTCATGCTTGAGCTACCTTGTATAATATAGTTCTTGCTCCCTTGATCCCACTGGTTTAGCCAGTTCTCCCTTGAAACTTTGTCCTTGTTAATTAAGTCGACAACTTTGAAACTTCACGAGACACCCTCATGAACCCCTTTGAATCCTTATAGTCTTCGCTCTACTCAGAAGAGCATTATCTCTATAAGTCCTCATTGATCTTTTGACTCGACGCTCACTCACACTTCATCCACAAGGTCTATGTTCATATCTACCCAGTCCAAGCATAACAACCCTACTGACATAAAGTTTCTCTGTGGTATTCAGCAAGTCTCTTGAGCTCCAGCAGGCCTGTGGCTTAGAAGCTCATGCTCTTTGCAATCTCATGAGGACTGGGATCCCTCCATGGTTTGAATTAATCTTGAAGGGAAGAAGAAGAGATCCTTGAGTAATTCTGCTTGTGTATTTCACTTTGTGATCTCAATTGAATCAAAACTTGAAGACAGCAGAAACTGCCATCTGATCCACCACTAGTCTAACACATCACCTGCATCCTCTAAGTGGTATCACATCACACATGTCAAAACCCCTACAAGTTGTTGTAACTTTCATGAACAACAAGAGATTCTAATGCAAGGAACATAAATGTAGATGTAGTTCATGTCCTTGACCTTGAGGGAACTGCTTGTGAAAGAAATCTCCAGACTGACACTCATGAAATGCAACTGAGATCAATGCTGCATTCCAGGAAATAATGTTGGGATTGCTGTTGAGGTCTAAGAGGGTACCGTTTTCAGAGAATCTTGCTCAAAAGGCCTCTGGGGAGGATTGTCAATAATATTCAATAATCATCTGATGGTAGGCAACACACAATGAGCTTGGGAGCTTGAATGTCACATGGATAAGCTACTCACCCTGTACATATTCCACTGTGATTTAATTGCCGACTATACCACAGGGAAGTGGTTGGCATAAATCTCGCGTCAATAGAACATCGGCAAGGGGACATCATCCAATTGGATGTATGATTTACTGCCCCAATGTTTGGGATCGTCATTTCACTGGGCATTTATGTCCTCTATGTTAAGAGCAATAATGGTAAAGTGGCCATGGAGAACAACATGGTCATGGTTAGAACACGAAATGATTTATGAATGAGGTGCGAAATTACCAAAACTAACACTCTATGCCTTGCATGCCTTCATGGAACCAGGACGAGAGGGGTGGACGAATGTCAGACTTCTGAAACTTGATGGTTTTCTGACCCTGTACACCATGAATGAATGAGACGGTGCACATGTCCTGTACAGATAGTGCTGGGTTCGGGTATGCAAGTGGCTGTATTGGCACTATAGGAAGTGAAGTTGTCATACATGGGGGAATGGACGTGGATCAACAGGTAGCAATATCATCCATCATGGAAGTTGTGTTATGGATTTTAACATCATGATCCTGGTGAGGTGGGCACCATCAGAGTTCATATGGCTCAAAATGAAATAGTGGAGCATGAACAGGATTTGTGATCTTTTCTTTGATAATCAAGATGAGGGAAGGGTGTTAAAAATTGTCAACTGTGTAGTCTTTTGGTCCCACACTCATTGAATGCATATGAAATGGCACTTGTCTTGACGTCTCGCTGTCATAGGGATGCCTTTGATGCTAATCAGAGCCAATGCAAGTGACTCGTTGGGCCATCGCTGCTTCTAACAGATGTAAGCATCTCATAATGCACAGTTAGCAAGGTAGATAAGATTTGAGGGTGGGTCAGATGTGTGAGTGTCACGAAACACCATATGCCAGGGATGAATGAACACATGGGCCTATGGTTGATTGATATGTGCAATATCTGTAACTATCAAAGTGTTCATCAAGACCCAATGTTCAGCCCTGCTCATCATCTCATTTAGGACATACACCTCTTTGTGACAGATCAGGCCTCTCTCCACCTGTAATAGTGAGCCTCAGTTGACTCAGTCAAGGTCCATTATGAAATTAGTTGGATTGGCTTTATAAAAACTCAAGCACTTACCACCAACATCAAAATTAAGGTGGTAACAGATTGCTGAGAGGTAAAAGAGAGCAACACTAAGAGAAACCTCAAAGCTAAGCCCCAGTTCCCAGATTACCAGCCATGTTCTCTTTTTTAAGTCAAATTTTTCTACAAAAGTTATAAATGATTAGTTTTTGATATGTTTATTTATAGTGACACAAAACATACTTTTACCTTTACCAAACAAGAATGCCATCAGTACACGAAAGCCACCTGCTATGTTTTTCAATCAGCATGTAGCTTAGTGTGCACTCTTGGCCATCTACCAGGAAATGAAAAGTTAGGACAAAAGTTGTAAAGTCCAAAATCAACTCAAATCTCCTGTAACTTCCAATGATCAATTGCATGTTGGAACCTTACTGCACAGCCAGGAAAATACAGCTGAAGAGGCAACAAATGTAGACACTAGAAGTAAATTAGTCAATCATCTCAAAATGCTATTGAGAAATTTTATGTGAGATCCTTTTGTGGTGCACTTTCAATGAAATCCTAAGCCATTTTCCAATATGATGATGTTTATATTAGATATTGTGATAAAAAGAATACAGACATAGGTAATTATGCAGGCCAGCCAGTATGTGCACATGGGATCTGTTACAACAGGCCCTGAGAAGATAAAACTGCACAGAAGGGTCATGAGCTATATCAGTGTTGCTTGGGAGTGGTCATGTGGACTACAGTTGTTGGAATCTGCCTCCATCTCTGACATCTGCACCTCCTACAACTCCTCCAGGGTCCTGTGACATTACAGAATCTTGGCTTCAGTGAAGATGACTCTCTTTACCTCTGCCTAGGTGGATTCAACCTGGATCATCGATCATTCAATGTTGGGCATGTTTGAAAACAGATCTGGATGCCATTCAGGACAATGAAAGTCAATGAGAAGACATACTGGGATGTCAGACTGAAGCAGGGCATCAATGGTTCTCCATACACATATCTAGAGCTGATGTCACAAGACTATGTCTGGGAAAGGTTGGAGCAGACCAAACTGATGGGATCCACATAGCCTGAAACATCATGATGGGGATGGGCAAAGAAGCAATAAGTCGATAAAACAAAGTGACATACCCATCCTAACTATGAGGGCAAACCACCTCATAGCATACAAGGTGCTACAAATGGAAAGAATGTATATCGGTGCATGAAAAAGGAGTGAATGCAAAAACACCAGAATTCACAAGGAAAGCAGCCTGTGACTGATGAGTAGGAGCCTCATGGAGGTTGTAGGGGTTTACAGAGTAGGAACTTGTGTTACCATGCAGCCATGCAAGCAAAATTTGTGTTTGATGCTGAACAGAGTGGGGAGCAGACCTTATGACCCCATGGAGCACACTATTAGATCTGTTGCAATATATGCTCATTAAACCATGCGACCTACTGCTAAACCCACAAGCAAGGATACATTGTCACCTAGACTCAAGCACACTCAAACATGGCATAGTGCTATTAACTCACCTTTGCAACTCAAACTCTAAATGTGTTGGCTAAATTGGGTGGTGCCAACCTTTGGCACTTATGCACACTGGAGTATTGTGGGTTGTTGTAACACACAATTTACCATGTATCATCAGTTGAACACCCCTGAGATCCATGCTTCACACAAATTCAGTGTACTACCTCTATACTTCAGACAATATGTCTTTTGTGCCTGTCATGCAGATGATGATGATTTATGTATTTAAGTATTGAGGGAGCAATGAGATGACAATTCACAAAAGAAAATGTAGCAACCTTAATTACCACTTATCCTGAGATACATGTGGGTGGACACAACTTTCCTTATGAGCCCATGGCCATACACACACAACTTTCCCTGGGAAACCCTCCATGCCAGGTGACTACCCCCACACCCCTTCCCAGCCCAGTGCTCAGCAATCAACTGTGGAAACCGGCAACATATTCACATGTGATATATATGACACCCTTGTCTGCAGTTCGTGGTGATGGAAAGAGTGTTCTTGAGAAATGGACTTATAGACAACACATCATAACTAAGTTACCAATGTCACCATGGATGGTACTTTCCATGGGGAAGTGATTGGTTTTGATAGTGAGCTAGTCTTCAACAGTCTTGAATGCAATGAAACTAAACAGATTTCTGTGTTTGCAAAGATCTTGTTTGAACATGAGTGCCAAAATAACATCTTCCTATAGGATGAATAAGGGCAATACAAAGACGATGTAGTGAGGCTTCTTGATGGTACTTGTTAAGGGCTTGCCTCCAATTGTCTGAAAAAATGATGGCAGTCATATAACCAGTAATAGAGCAAGATTTGCACACATTGATAGTTCAATAGATCATATGGGATCTTCCTTATTCCTGAATGCTACACACACACTTTAGTAGTCAATGGACAAAATATGTTGGTCAGTAATCACGGTGGTAAGTCCCTGAACCATTTTGTGTGTCTGCTAACACTGATGTTACTAATATACAGGGACCCTGTTTGATGTTCCCAGGGATTGATTGCACGCTGCACTGGGACCATGTTGTGCTTGCTGTAGATGGCAAGCTTGGAGAGGAGACACTTGCGCTCTGCAACCTCTATGTGAAAACTTTGAAGCCACACTAATAAATTATTGCCTTGAAGTTGCTGGACAAAATATATCATTTTATAGCATAGGTTGATATGATAGCCTACTCCTTGGCAATGTTCAATGTCAAAAAGTGTCCAAAATGCTGGGAGAACATGTTGTGATCAGTGGTTCGCAAAGTTTGCTTGATCATAGTCTGTAAACAAGACTTTCATTTGTTAGTTTTGGTGATTTCGCACCTCATTCATAGATCATTTCATGTTCTAACAATGGCCATGTTGTTCTCCATGGCCACTTTACTTACCTACCGCTTTTCAGCTTCTCTTTAGCTTGTTGTGGTGTCTCTACCCATACAGAAGAACTTCACCTTGGCATATCTCAGTCTATTGTGGCTGATCTGTTTATGGTTGTTGACCTTGAAGTGCAGTTACTTCCTGGAGCATCACATTGTATCCTTTGGTTACTCACTGTGGACTCCAGGTCATTGTTATCTCTCTCAATATCTTCATTGGTTACTCCAGAGTTGTCCTGAGTTGATCCAGCAAGTGGCTAGCAGTCCGCTTCAATTCGCATTTTCGATCATAACAGATAACCTCCCGGTGGTAGCTGTGGAGGAACCACAATGAGAGGCAAGTGACAAGGCCATTCTGGAGGGGGGATCTACTAGTTGACAGAGTAGATGGAAAAGAAAGCTCAGGAAGGTGCGATACATTGATGGGATGGCCACGGACTTCAAGGTGACCAAAATGATGACAGCTAGGATAAGGCTGGGGAAACTGACCTTGATAAACCAAATATAACCTGTGCCCCCAAAAGAAGCCTGTCAGATGATGGCCTGCGAACTCCAACCTCAGCAACTAGACTTCCCATCCCAGTGGATGTCCCACACCGAATCGATGGTAGATATAGACTTGAGAAATGTCTTGGTTCTGGGTCATTCGGTATCATGGTTGCAACTTTCTCAGAGTTTGTGTTGACTGAAATCTCTCTCTGCATCCTCCTCGCCATTTCTCCTGTCATTAGAACATACTGATGCCTGGTGGACAGGTAGTCATTGATGACTGAACCCCCCTGTCCCTTCATTCTCTCCTTGCCCATTTAGCCACACCACTTTTTATCAATTGCCCCAGTGTCTATTGGACATCCTGGTCATATCAGGCCCTTTCTCTTTTCTGTCTTGATGCCATTACCAAGGGTAACATGACCAGATCCCTGTGAATAAGGAATTGGAGTCAATGGAACAGCCTATTTCTATTCCCACAGGTCCATGTTTTTCATTCCATCTACTTAATGAGATGTATTCAAAGACATATTAAAGGGTACCACTGATACTTCTGATTCAACCTCATCATGTGTTGATACAGCCAGGATTGAGTTATCGCCCCAGAGTTGGCTGAATTTATGTTTACAATTAAAGAACTCCTGATTTATGTAAGAATGATGCTTCCCTGACCCTCAAGTTCTGTTGGTCCTGCCAATGTGTACATAATATGTCACAGTAACTCAGATTTTCATTCATTGGGTAGAATGTATAGCAATTCCAGCGGCAGCTATTCTCAACCTCTCATCTTCCCAGTGGTTTTGTGTTTCCTGATGACTCCAGTCATTTCAAATTGGAGGAGGCATTTTGGTTTCTGGATTTCATTCACAAGAGACAGGAGACCAATCCTGCAGCCGAGGGCTGACTGAGTGGGAACAATTGAACAACAGAGTACTATAGGCAGACTAGTCTGGCCCTGATGCCAATGGCTCAGTGAGAATGAATGAGCAGCAAAGCAAAGGGAAGCAGAAGGAGGTGCCAAGGCAGAGCAAGGATGATGCCCACCAAATCCATGATCCATCTACACAGGACGTACCAAATAATATTAGCAGCAAGGGTCTTGCCCAAACCACATACGTACATCGTGGGTCCTGATCAAACGGAGGGTCATATACTACCCTCCTCATTTCTATCAGGAGCACATCTACTCTCTCCACCTTCCAGGTCAACTCTCACCATGTATACTGAGTTCTGGACCCAGACAAAATAAGGCCAAGTCAAGCTTCATATGCCTCCCAGTCTGGTAGCATTCAGAATAAAGAAAATATGAAATTGTACAAATGATGTACTGCACTCCATGACATCACAGTGATTGATGTTTTGATTGTGTGCAAAGTGATATTGCCACACATGCAGTGACTTGTGGCGTCCAACCCAAAACTCGATCTTCAAATAGGCATGGAAGGTTTTGCTACATGCAGTTGGGATCAACTCCAGAGCCTGTGGGATTTCCGCTACAAAGTTGTTAAATACCTCGTCCATATAGATGAGAACCATTTGTAGGTTGTCCTCTGTGAGGGGGAATATTGATTTTGATTCATTGAGTACTACTGAATGACCATGACCCTCACAGTCTGGTCTTGTATCCTCCTTCAAGGACCATATCAGATAATCATCCTACACATCCACAGTGGTTATATCTAGATTTTCATTCTGAGTAGAATACTGTGTATGTTCAGAACCCATGCACTCCATCCCCAACATATCCCTTAGAAAGGTTGTGAATTGATCTGCCATCCACATTTTTCCTCAAATGTATCAGAGAGCAGGAGAGTCCAAGAAGATACACCTGTGGTCCATGTAGACCCATATCTGAGACCATTCCCTCATCCTATGTCTCATGCCAAACCAAGGAAGTAGTCATTGGCCTGAACACTACAAGTCTGCAGTGGAAAGCAGCCAAGATCGTGCAAGTTTAATCATTCTAGCCAGTAGGAAGAATCATGTTATTCACCTGTGCAGACATACATAGTATTACTATGCCTCATATCCATGGAATATCCAATATATCATCCTACCAGTTACAATTGCTATCACTATGCTGCAGTAGAATGCCTCTTGATTGAACAGTATAGGCCAAAAGCTCATCTGGCATCATTAAGTGGTGATGTCGCAAATAAGAGGGCATCCTTGGAAGAAGCTCATACTAACCCCAACATTATTTCCTGGCATGCAGCATTGATCTCAGTTGCATTTCATGAGTGCCAGTCTGGAGGATTTCTTTCACAAGCAATTCCCTCAAGGTCAAGGACATAACTACATC
Organism: Boletus reticuloceps; assembly: GCA_018397855.1. Classification (NCBI taxonomy): domain Eukaryota; kingdom Fungi; phylum Basidiomycota; class Agaricomycetes; order Boletales; family Boletaceae; genus Boletus; species Boletus reticuloceps. The sequence goes on from JAGFBS010000022.1 coordinate 114,807, forward strand.
TACATTTATGTTCTTTAGAACCTCTTTAGTTGTTCAGGAAAGTTACATCAATTTGAGCTACAGTAGGGGGTTTCACATGTGTGATGTGATACACCACTTAGAGGCTGCAGGTGACATGTTAGACTGGTGGTGGATCAGATGGCAGTGGAAGAATGATGAGTAATATCACTGCTCCATCAATTGTCATGGGGCATATGAACACAGTGTTGCAATTCTGGCCAGGACTAGGTATGATTCAATTGAAAGAGACCATCTGGGTCTGACATAATCTCTCCCTGACTTCTGCTCTCTTCAAGTTTTGTGTCACCATTGAGATCGCAAAGTGAAATACACAAGCAGAATTACTCAAGGACCTCTTCTTCTTCCCTTCAAGATTGATTCAAACCATGGGGAAATCCCAGTAGAGTGCTCATGAGATTGCAAACAGCATGAGCTTCCAAGCCACAGGCCTGCTTGAGCTCAAGAGACTCGCTGAATACCACAGAGGAACTTTGTGTCACTAAGATCACATTCATTTGAATGGTTGGCAACAAGACGCATAATATCAGTTGTAATAGAGTATGGTCATTCCAAGAGAGATACATTTGTCCATGTATCACCTAGCCACTATGTCATATGCAGCAAATCTTAATCGTGATCCTCCAGGCACCCCATCCAGGTCAAATTTCTTGCTTGCATCATGAAAATCCTTATGAACAGTTTACCTTGTTTCCTTGAATGAATGAGGAAAATATCGTGATGGAACAAGGCTCACCAGGATTTCCTTGCTATCCCTAACTTTCTTGGTTGCTTTGCAAATACATCCATGTATTTGAGGGTCTCCTACAGTCGTCCAAACAGCTACTTCTCACCTTTGTCAGTCACCCGCTTGTCAAGAACAACTCAGGGTTGATCCTGAACAGATGGCTACTCAGTGATTCCCTATACTGTTGTATTACCCTGAGAAATTCATCCACTGTCAACCTAACAGTAACATTGTTTGACAAAGAGTTAAGGACTTCTCTGGGCCACCACTTCATGTTATCCCAACTGGTCAAAGTTCCCCAATAGAACAAACAAAATTAAGTATGGCCTCAAAACCTCAGTCAAGTTCTGTGACACAGTGATTGGCCATATCACATAAATGCTGATCATATTGAATATCTTGAGAAAACAAAACACCTACATGAAACCATCATCAAGAACAGGCAAAAGGCATTGTTGAGGGAACATGGTCTTTGGTTGGTACAATTCATGGATCTGGGTGAGTGAGCACAAATAATTGAGGACAGTTAATCTGTTTTCTGAGTGATCAGCCATGATAGAGCATTGTGAGAGGACACAGTATACTGTTTGAACATCACCACAAGTTGTGACCAGTTGAACTGTTCCCTTGTATTACCAAGGGTAAGAAGGGCTCTTGCCCAGATCACATTGCAACGCTGGTTGACATGACTGAAGTCAACACAGTTTGCAATTAACTTGATCAGTTCTATGGGAAGTGATGACATTGTCACCAGTCTGTGTGGTAGCTAGAAGATTGTGGTTTATCATCAACTGCTTGAGTATCACACAGTCGTCCAGCCAGCAGCATCTTGCATGAATGCCCTTCCAGCCTGGGTGACATTGAAAGACAACACTGTATGTGTGTTTGTTCATGATAATTCTGTTAAGAGTGAAAATGCTAATGGAAGCGGACTAGCCACTTGCAGGATCAACTCAGGATGACTCTGGAGTCCACAGTGAGTAACCATGATGATATTGAGAGGGATAACAATGTTCTACTGACCTGGAGTCCACAGTGAGTAACCAAAGGATACAATGTGGCACTCCAGGGAGTAATTGCGCTTCAAGGTAAACAACCATAAACAGATGAGCCACAATAGACTGAGATGTGCGAAGGTAAAGTTCTGTATGGGTAGAGACACCACAACATGCTAAAAAGAAGCTGAAAAGCAGTAGGTGAGTAAAGTGGCCATGGAGAACAACATGGCCATGGTTAGAACATGAAATGATGTATGAATGAGGTGCAAAATCACCAAAACTAACAAATTCCACCTCAACACCCATACTGTACAGATACCCTCAAACCTTCACCCACATCTCAATACTGACCATTACTTGTGCCATCTCTTACTTGGCTGCTCCTCTTTCATCATTCTTTATAGTACCAAGACAACCCAACTCATGAGATCAGAGCTACACAAACAAAGAAGTCCACCAGCTGTTTCTGGAGAAAGTAATCTTCAAATACAGAAAAGGAAGAGAGGAGCTTGTTACTCTCACTTTTCAATCACGTTGCAAATATCCTTTCCATCCAGAGGACTGCATATCTCTTCAATCCAAGTTTTTTTGTGGTGCATTGCAACACATGTTTGTGCAGTTATGTTGATCACTCAAAGATTGATGCAATAGCAGCTTATACCTATATATTTGGACCAGGATTATGGTCTATGGACTAATAGTGCAGATGTGGATGATACATCACTGACAGCAGTTGCAGCTTGGCAACATTGCATATTGACTCAGATTGATGTACATATTCGAATCTGTCTCACTAACTCCTCTGAACTAACCTATGACATTCAAGGGCCATTAGATAGTAGAATACTGTACATTGATCTCAGAATCTTTACACAAATGGCTGAACTATGCACCAGTGTATACATGACTGGATTGTGGTTTAGTGAGACAGCATTGCTGCAAGGCATTGCAACTAACTTGATGAAGATGCTTCTGAATCCACTACCAACAGTGTCCTCAACAACTTTCTCCCAGCCCCTGTTTGAGGGGAACCCTCAGGGAAAGAATGTATTTGGGCCCATCAATCAACTCCCAAACTTGCTGTCTTGGATATCCAAGACCAGCAAGGGCAGGATAGGGCAGTAAGGGCAGCCATCCCCACACTCTGGAAATATGGTGAATGTCTTGAAGTACAATTGTATATCATGCCCTTCCTTGAGCAGCCTGACAGTGACTCTGATTGCAATGTCTGGCCTCGAAGGCATGTGGGGGAATTTGGGGTGATGACTGTGGCAATGAATGTCCTTCCAGGTTAGCCCTGGTTGCAGTTGTGGTAGCAGTTGGACTCCATCAGCATGCTAATGCACTCAGTCGAGCAGGTCAAGAGCAAAGTGAGGGCACTCATCTGGAGATGCAGGCATGCAATTTGCGTGGAAGTATGGTGTTGGAATAATACATCAATCAGTGTGTGGATGTTCTCAAAGTTTGCATAGCAGTTTTTGTGCCACATCATCGACAACAGGAGTTGTCCATGCAAGTCATCAGAGGCGAGGTAGTTTTGGACTTCTTTCCGCATGTCCTTGTCAACAACAATGCCCTTTGAGCCCCGAGTGAGTGTGGAGTAGCATATACCATTGTCCACCCTCCTCCCAGACAACCCCATGTCCAATGTTGTGAAGTGTAAGCACAGAGCAAGGTCATCTGCCCATGTTGTTGACACTCGATCCACCTGCCCTATCTGTTAAGCGTGAAAATGCTAATGGAAGCGGACTAGCCACTTGCTGGATCAACTCAGGACGACTCTGGAGTCCACAATGAGTAACCAAGATCTTGGTTGATATTGAGAGGGATAACAATGTTCTACTGACCTGGAGTTCACAGTGGGCCAGCATTGTCCAGGTAGACAGCCTGCACCAGGTGTTGATGTTCTCACAATCATAATGGCCAATGACAAATTTTGTGGCTTTTGTGGCTCATGTAAGTCCTATTTGACTCTGTTGTACAACTAGCAGTGGTTACATGATATGTACACTCTCACTCAATTCTAAGAAGGATTTCCATATCTGCCTGCCATTATTTGAATCAAGTCCATTAGATGAATGTGTGTCAAATCCAGATCCTCCGGGTTCAAGTCCGGCGGAGGTCCAAGGGTACTGGGTCTGAGGGACGGAGGTACGACCGAAGTCGTCGGAGGTGCAGAGGTGCAGAGGTGCAGAGGTACGGAGGAGTGAGGACGTTGGCGCAGGACTTATGTGTCGTGCCCTTGTCAATCCCGTGTCCTCGTATTTTAGAGTAGAGGAAGGTGAAATGGAAGTCAGACTTGAAAGGAGGTGACTTAGTTAATTTTCGTACTGAAGGTACGACAGAGTAATACAGGGGATTATATAGTACTCGAAACCCGGAGTAAGTCTGGGTTCGGAACTACTACGCGAAGGCGATGTACATAGGAAGGGAAGGCTGAGTAACGGAGCACGGAGCACAGCCGGAGAAGGCTGTAACGATCGGACAGGTGAAATGCAGACTATAACCAAAGGAGACTAATAGAGGTACGAGTCCGGAGTTGCAGCTCCGTGGATGTCCATCGGTCCTAGATCAAGGGTTGTCCGAGATTAACCGGAGTTGTCCGGAGTTGGACTTGGTAATATCTGGGTCGTGACAATGTGCACAGTTATCACTCACCTGATGGTTGTTGACTAGGGCTCATCTCAAAGCTATTTATTCAAGCCATGCATCCAGGATGGTCATCATCCTGTTACATATTGTGCTCCATGGTGCTGGCCACCTCATGACATTTGGGATCAAGGAAAGCACAGAGGACTTGGAGACTTTGATGACAAGGTGACGATGTTTGGTCTGAGTGCTCTGATATGCTTAGATTGTAACTAATGTGCATGAATCCTCAGATTCTCTGCAAAGTTTGTAAATCCACCAATGGTTACACATTGTTTGCATTTAAACATTATATTGCACCGACATATAACCAGACATGGTATATTGACATGCATCATGGGCTGCAACCAGCTGTGAGGAAGAGGGGATTGATTATAAGCAATTAAATAGACATTCTCCTATGTTAATTAATATATGGACCTGAATCAATGAACACATCCAGAAATCATGCTTATTTTTTTCAAATCTAGGCAAAAATTGTGCCACAAATTAAATCTAGTATGTGGTGGACCCCAGACAACTCTTTGAGGTACACATAGATGGGGCTGGCTCAATCTTATAGCACTCTCACCACTGTTGTATGTTCAATTGGTCTGATATTATTTATTAGTTTTGAATCCCCATGCTGGCAGCCTAGAAGGGATAGGCACCCATTCATGCAGTGCCCACAAGGTACCACCACTTACAATCAGTCAACGCAAGAAGTTCTCAAGTACACATGTGGGCCCTGGCCAATGACATGGTATTGTCTACTGATTGGCTCTACCATGAATACACGGCTGCGTTACAAAGAACGATTTGCAAAGAAAACTTCACCATGACCTGAACAGCAAACTAGAACAACAGTATGTTGTCTTCTATCCTTTTTCTTTGACTGATGCAACTATATCAGCAGTCGCATTCCATCACAATATTGAGTTACTCATAAGTAGTGAGCTACATTGACTGCTATTTACTAACCAAACAGTGTCGTAGCTTCAAGCAGGGCTCACTGAAGTCTGCTTGAAGGCAGCTCCCTTTGCTGTCATGGTTGTATTCCAGCCAAGCTACAGCATGCTCCTACACATGCAAGAGGTCGGCCATTCTGGTAATGGCACAGAAGCACATGCATTTTCCCTCGTCTCTGACATACCATAGACCCCTTTGTCAGTCAAAATGTCTGATGATGAAGGTACCACCCATGCTCATTTCTCATGTCATAGCCACAGGGGCAGCAGTGGACCATGAACAAACAGTGAGCTTAGCCAATGAAAATTGATGCCTGTAGTTCTTAATCTTACACAGTGCCCAGCAGGATGCCTTTCCTGCCAGTGAGGACAGAGACAATTTATATGGTAATGGCCCAGAAATCACGCTGTCAGTGGCCGTTGCACCCCAGGTGATGGAGCACCTCACATGGGGCATAGATGTAAATGAGGCATGCAAGGAGCATGGGGGCCAATACTTTTCCCAGCCAGAGAGCTGAACAGAGTCGAGCACTCCTTGGTATCTAGCCTAACAACCCAATCTGACCAGCTGATAATATCTACTTCTAGGGCGGAGTGTATCCCCTCTGCAGAAAGCTCCAACCTGGGATGTACCTCATGCTCAGACCGATACATGAAAGTGCTGAAGGGATGCTGTACAGACAGATCACTTCATTTTATGTGCGAGGTTACCTTGAATCATTTCCCATTGCCATGTTCTCAAAATGGAGGTGTCTTGTTGGTTGTAATACAACAGCTTCAAGATGCAATTCAAATTTGAGGCACTCACCTATTGCTATCACTGTGCACTGTGGCCTCCCACAGTCAAGAGACCGACCAGAACGGCAAGGAACCAAGCTGCCATGCAGGGCACAAATTTGAGAAGAGATCATGCTGCCCTTTCATGCACTTTATATTCAAGGCTGTATTGTGCCTATGGCAGGTGGATGAACTGAGAAGTGCCATGCAGCATGACTTGATGGTACCACCTTTGTGCCACCTCTGGCCTGTGAGTACACACCTAACCTACAATGTCAATATACTAGAGGTGGTTCACCTGGTAGACAAGGTGGGGAAAATGTAGTGCTATTTGTTGGAGGCCAGCAGTACATCAGTAAATCACTGTTTTGTATACTCCAAGGGATACTTCCTTATTATCATCTTATAGTCTTGCTACAGCTTCCTTTTGACCTTATTGACAATGATCTCGATGGTACTCAACAGCACCATCATGATTCCAACTCCTACCACCATTCCTGCACTCAATTGAGCCTACTCATTGAATTTCCACTGGATTGATAATGTGACACTAGGTTATCCGAGTCAACATTACCTAATTTGTGGTATTGTGCAAGAGAGTTCATTGCTTGTTACTCTTGTTAAGAATCATTAAATTGTAATATCCTGTACAATATACAGATGCCATTGTGCATATAGTCTACTGCAACTACACATTTTGTGTAATTGCTGCACCCACCATCACTGTGTACATGTTAAGAGTGAAAATGCTAATGGGAGTGGACTAGCCACTTGTAGGATCAAGTCCACAGTGAGTAACCATGATGATATTGAGAGGGATAACAATGTTCTACTGACCTGGAGTCCACAGTGAGTAACCAAAGGATACAATGTGGCACTCCAGGGAGTAACTGTGCTTCAAGGTAAACAACCATAAACAGATCAGCCACAATAGACTGAGATGGGTAGAGACACCACAACAAACTAAAGAGAAGCTGAAAAGCAGTAGGTAAGTAAAGTGGCCATGGAGAACAACATGGCCATTGTTAGAACATGAAATGAGCTATGAATGAGATGCAAAATCACCAAAACTAACAGGACCCAGGACTGTCGCTTTGTCAGGATCAAGCTGCTAAGACCAATGAGGAGGTCTGGGCGAGTGGTGCAGCAGAGATACTGTAGGGAACCAATGCGCCTATTCTGTTGGCCAACTCGCCTTCTTCACCTCTAATCCAGGCATTGTCCATTGGAATGCCATCAAACACTTGCTTCGCCACATCAAGGGATCTTTGGATTATGGTATCACCTATTCACCTGATCCTTTGTCCTGAGTCATTCTCTGTGTTCTCTGATGCCAATCATAACACACGTTTCCGCATGATGCCCATTTTCCTGGGCCTTTGACACTTCAAGAACAGGATCTCAACTGTCAAGCAATGGACAGGAACATGTGTTCGTTGGTGCCCTTGTGGGTGCAATTGCAGAACCACATGTTCTGCAGGCTGCCCGCTACCTCATCAACTTTGTCCACCTTGCTCAGTGCCACTCACACACAGATTTCACGCTTGCACCTTTACAGCTTGCTCTTGACAACTTCCATCGCTTGAAAGATATATTCATTGAGCTTGGGTGCCAGAATCAGTTCAACATCCCCCCCAAGTTGCATTTGCTTGTTCACTATACTGACACTATTTGTAACCTAGGCAATCTCGATGGACTGAACACTGAGAGAAGGGTTGAGCAGTTAAGAATTTGATGGAGATCTTGAATGGTGATCTCTTCGAAGGCCCAGGGAGTGCGGGAATCTTTCGACATGGCTTGGATGGAAGACTGGGCAGCATTTGTATGGTGTTTGGAGGAGGATTTGTTAGTGCTATGGGGAATAGAGGGTGCACTACATGTAGCCCCAAGGTTGAGCCAGACATCATAAACAAAGTAGGTGGCTCCAACGGCAAGAAGCGGTCATCTGGTTCAGCTATTACCTGGTATGATATTGTAAAACAAGTCGTGCTGACGTGAAATCCTCCCTATCCAGTGATGCATTGGTAAGCACTATGCTTTCGCACTCCGCTCTTGTGACCATCTGCAATAGGTCATTGTTTTCCCTCTCTGTTGTCATATTAGCCTGGCAGATGCTGCACAGCTTTTCCAACACGTCGTCATGATTGTGGCACACCTTGTCCAGCTGCATTTAAAGGTCCTGCTCCACAGCATGGTGGCAGTATACACACATACATAGGTCAAAGCTTGTATAGCTAGAAAAATTGTCTTTAACTATCTTGACAGCCAATTATGAGTGTAACTTAGACTTTATAAGCATTATTGGAGTTAATTACTTTGTTATAAATTTCAGCTACTGCTCTTCAATCTTTATCTCTGCTATATCATCTGGTAAACATATGATATAGTAATACAAAGAACAATGTAATCACCAACTTCTCAAAACTTTGTAGACATTCTAAACAATCATCTTTATTAATTAATATATAAGATTGAAGAATAAATTTACAAATGGCACTAGTATTCTCATAATGTTACAGTGATAAAACACAACTAGTATATTGTGATCTTTACCCATACTCTATGACTTGATAAACACATGACATAGTAATACTAAGAACAATGTGATTTCTAATTTCTTGTAATTTTGTAGAAGTTGCAACAGATTGTATTTCTTGCTTGATATAGAAATCTATACAGGATGGAGGAATGGGTATGTGAATGGCACATGTTTTATAGTAATACTATAGTAGTATAATTTGACTACTTTACTCTAATCTTTGCCCATGCCATATAATCTGATAGAGATATAATCTACATTTCATTTTTTGGTTTATAATATAAAAAGCATAGAGGTTGATACTTTGTTGATGATCTCAATGGATAACCGTTGGACAAAAGCAAACCTATTTTAGATTCTATTAAATTAAAAACTGGACAAGTTCTACTGCATATTCTACCTGATGCACAGGATCTTATACATTGAATACAATGCTTCATGACTGACAAATTCAATATATCTTGCAAATGAACAGAAAATCATATAGCTTCTATATTACTTCAACTGAATATACATGTCTGGGTAATCAAATGAGGTATAACTCTATTGGTGTTCAATATTTACAGGACAGGAGCAACACCTTAGACTATTAAAATGATTGTGAGAAAGGGGAATGACATAACACTGTTACTACTATCAGTAATCACATGGCTGTGTTAGCATGTGGAGGGACACTAGACACTTATGCCGAGGTGCGCTGACCAACCATCAGTGCAACAGACAGAGATGCTACCACTTTGGGTGCATGAGGAATTTCTCGATGATATCCAAAAACCTTCCTATAATGTCTGTTAGCACTAGACTATAGTTGGATGGGGTCTTGTACCCGTCTCACCAAGCAAGAGTTCCTGGCTTTGAGTTTTTGCAAGTGGACCTGGAGGGGCTTTGAAGTAATCAACAATATTTTGATAGAAAACCCGGCATCTAAATCACCATCAATAATTCACCAGGATGTGAGGTTGGATGGTGAGAAATGAAGCTGTAATTCATTGAGTATTACAATCATGAATCTCTAAGATCAAAGTACCAGTACAGCAGCATATGCTATTGCTTGTGGCCTGACTGAATGCATCCTGATGAGGGAAGCCATGTGAGAACGGGTGCTCCTATCAGTTAACAAGTGCATGCACCTATGTATATTTCACCTCTCAGCATGCTCACCAGCAGTGACTTCTTGAGCTGAAGTGGGTGATGTGAATATAAGTTTGAAAGCCTGGGGTGTCACATCCCAGATTTTGCCAAGTCCAAATCGGCCAACTCTGGATGATCTAGGATAGCCCTTGACCTAGGAGCAACAGACATCCACAGAGTTACATCTCTGGACTTGTACCTTTTATTAATCTCCTTCAGTTATAGTCTGCATTCTACATGTCAGTTTGTACAGCCCATTCTGGCTGTGTTCTGCCCTCTATCAGTCATCATTTCCTTCCTATGTACATTGCCTTTGCCTAGTAGTTTCAGATCCCGACTTCTTCCAGATCTCTAGTAGTATATAAACTCCTGTATTTCTCTGTCATACCTTCAGTATGAATATTAACTAAGTCACATCCACTTTGAGTCTGACTTCCCTTCTATCTTCCTCTACTCTAAAATATGAGGACATGTGACTTGACAAGGGCACAATATATAAGTCCTGTGCCAATGTCCTCACCCCTCCATGCCTCCATGCCTCCATACCTCCATACCTCCATACCTCTGCCACAGAGGATGCTGCCTTTAAACTGGCAGCCATGCCTTCCACCCATTCACGCATCAACGACAAGTCCTGTGGCATACACGAAATGGTTTGAATATCGCACGAACATTGGGAATACCCACCTGGTCTCTGCCCATAATTCCTAAGACATCTTTGAGCATCTTGTGCACGATGTCCAACAGATTGTTCAACTCTTCCAGACCAAGTTTCACTCTTGTTGTGATGACTTGCAATTCATGTTTAGCAATACCAAGCACCAATTGGATCCCTTGCATGCCACATGGAGTGACATACAGGGTCTCTCCAAAGATGTCCAGTTGTATTGCCTCTTCTGGCACCCATCTTGCCCAATTGCCTGATTTATATATCCAGATATTCTCCTTACCTGAATATATATATCCCTGCTGCGACTTCCATTGGCAGGGATGGATGGGGCTGCCTCCATTCCAAAGGTGGCATTCAAGGAGATTGGGAAGGTCATGTCGGGAATGAGAGGTTAAAAGACACACTGTCATGATCCTGTCATATGGAGTGTGCTAGGAAATGGTTTGAGTTGTACATGGTTGTTGGTGGTGGTGGTGGTGCAAGTGATTGTGTGTGTGACATTACATGTTATTTGTCATGTGTGTCACACTTGTCACAAGCTATACATGAGTTATCCAGAGGGTCTTGTACATGGGTAATATATGCTACATTACACTATAGAACCTAAGGGTTCTTTCTGTATATCCCATTAGCCAGTGTTTGAATACCATAGTGAACGTGTCTACCAATGTACTCATGGAATTGTGGTGGAACTGCAGCCAGATACTCATGTTTGGTGATCATTCAACTTCATTGATGAAGTATGCAGGTAGCACCCATCCAGAGGCCTTCACCCTGTAGAAAAGACATATTGATGATTTTGTGCCAGTATGCCACAGGGTTTTTCCAGGTCATTAGTACAAAGTTGATAACCTTGGCCCTTCCTGTGAGTGTATGGGGGCAGTGCCAGATTGCGGGTTTACTATTTTCCATTGTAGATCAGCTACTCTTATAGGTGTCAGCTACTTTTCTACAATTTCCCTACATCACCCATGATCAACAATCAGGGATTATCTTATGGATACAACAGCAGGAGATCCAAAGGATGCTGGGGATGTTATGGACGATTTCAGTGGTGATGATGTTGCTCAGGATGTGGGAGGTGTTCAAGAAGGTATGTACATCTATCCACTTGGTATAAAACCAATTGTCTCAAGAGTGCCAGAAGCTGTGGCATCACGCACAGAGGCATCTCAGCCTTTCACCAGCTTCACAGGTTGTGCATTCAGCTTAAACATCATGTTGTTGGATGTTGACATGCATATCACTAGTACCACACAATTCAACCTCTCCTGTGAATCAGCTCATGCAGAGGATGAAGCAAACACAACAAGAGAACCAGCAGGAGGAGGGTGAGGATATGTCACCTACAAAGTGATCTGCAAGGCCTGCAGCTTGAGTCAGCATAGTCTCATTGCTTTTGATGTGGTATTGGCATTTGAACATCTGCTTCATGAGTAGTATACCATTTGCAACATGTACATTCAAATTGCAATGAGTCATTTCCAGCTGGGTACAGCAAGGCCAACCTATTTCTCATGTTTAAGTACCTATGAACTGGATGCCGGATCACTAGATTCAAGGCCTGGAGGTTAAACAGGATATCCCATTGACAATGGCAGATCTGGATGTGCTTGTAATAATACTCAATGATTTCAACATGCTATGTACCAGCCAGGATGAAGCTGAATGTCCAGATGAGAGTGCAATGGAGTCCACTCACCAAGCTCATGATACTTCTGAAGAGCAGGAGAATGTTGACAATGCAGATGATCCTAAGTTGAGTAGAATATAACCTTTTCCTGAGATGGAAGACATGGACATGATCCCAGACATCACTAATGGTATAAGTCTGTGGCTCAAGCGTGGGCATGTAATGTACTACCCAGGATGAATTACCATCTTGTTGAATGGATTGCCTCATGCACAATGTGTCAATGTTCTGTATGTATATAATGCCTTATCATCTGTGTATAATGTGATGTATGACACGGAGTACTCTGCTCAGTGTCTGCTCAGTGTCATATATCATGCTGTGTGTTATGTACAAATGGCCTGGATGTATATATAACAGTTGCATATATGTATGATGCATTCTATGACACTGAGTGCCTTCGCTCAGTGTCTGCTCAGTATTATGGATTGTGTATAATGTGCTACCTGGCATATATGTGATACCTTCTAATTTATATATCCCCCTCATGCATAATGGACCAATATCCTGGATATTTATGATATCATCTCATTTATGTATCATGCACTCTATGACAGCAAGAACACAATTCTATCAGAGGGCATCAGGATTGGGCTGTGTATATGGCCATGTTTGGCCATGTAGCATTTTCACAAGTCACATAGATGTACAGCCTTTCCTCAACCACAAATATCTGCATCATCCTTTGCATCACCCATCATCCTTTGCATCACCCATCATCCTTTGCATCACCCATCACCCACCACTGTTCCACAATCACTCAGCATGTCTGACTATTACTGGCAAAGCAACATGCCAACTAGCATGCACATCAACTATATCATCCAGGTGATATATACATGGTACATCCGGTTAACATGCATATCTTCAAGATCAAACAAACCAACATTTATGACAATGTAAGCGAACACTGTGTCTTCATGTCACAATGCTACCATCCCTTTATTGTGAAGCTTCTCTGGCACTTCTCCCTGCTTATCAAACTATATCAGAAATTTCACAAACATACAGGCAAGAAATACAAGGCCTTTCTCCCCTGGCTTTCCAAAATTATTGAAGCCTTGATTCATCCTGCAGTTGGGTTGTCCATCAATGAAATTCCAACATACCACTCCTGGAATTTCAACAAATACCTTGTCACTGAGCTTCACATCAGATACCATGATCCTGTCATCATTCAAGAATTCAGTGCAACATATGATGTGAACATCGAACAGATGACCCCAGCTGATTTTGGTAAGTGTACATCTATTAACCATCTTGTTGACATAATCCATTTGTATACTGGGTTGCATATAAAAGTCAACACATTGATCCATCATACGAAGGCTCCAAATACACATACAATGTTCTCATTGTCCCTCACACTGACCTACTGGATCTATGAGACGTCGTTGCAGCACATTTTTCCCACCCACTTGATCATGTTTGGGGTACACATTTCAGCTTAGTTCATGTTTTGCTTGCCTCACCCATAAGGTGTTTGTGTAGTATCTCAGCAGCTCAATATGATCATGACAAAGGAACATGATGACGTGAGTGGAATCCCTGAGGAATCATCTGGTAGGCCATCTGGTACACGTGCTCCAAGAACATGAGATGAACACCAAACCATGCAGGCTCTGTGGGTTTGCACATGCAAGATAACCCTCACATGGACATTGATACCATGGATGGGAACAACAATGTAACAAACAAGGATGCAAGTGGGGGATTGTCATATCCCTGATTTTGCCAAGTCCAACTCCAGCCAACTCCGGATGATCTCGGTCAACACTTCACCTAGGAGCAATGGACATCCACAGAGTTGCATCTCCGGACTTGTACTTTTCATCAACCTCTTTCAGCTCTAGTCTACATTTCACTTGTCAGTTAGTACAGCCCGTTTCAGCTATGTTCTGCTCTCCGTCAGTAGTATTTTCCTTCCTATGTACATTGCCTTTGCCTAGTAGTTTCGGACCCCGACTTCCTCTGGGTCTCCAGTAGTATATAAAACTCTTGTATTACTCTGTTGTACCTTCAGTATGAATATTAACTAAGTCACCTCCACTTCAAGTCTTGACTTCCCTTTCATCTTCCTCTGCTCTAAATACGAGGACACAGGATTGACAAGGGCACGACACATAAGTCCTGTGCCAACGTCCTCACCCCTCTGTACCTCTATACCTCTATTCCCCTCAGACCCATTATCCTTGGACCTCCACCAGACTTGAACCCAGAGGATCTGGACTTGACAGGTATCGACAATGCCAGCAGCAATAGCAATGGCAAACCTGATTCAGATGAGATTCCAGTTTTGCCAATAGCATAGCTGTTGATCATGAAGGTATGTACAAAGTTCTGCTATGCATTTATAGAATCAGTTCATGGTTGGTGCAATCCCAGTAACCATACCTTTGAAGAATGTGGATAATGAATTGGAGTCGATGGAGCAGCTGTCTCCTACTCCAACAGGTGCATTGTATCAGCTAGTGCATCCACTTAACAATGGATTTATTCAAAGAAATATCTTGTGTATCATTCAATTCCCCCACTTTCTCAAATCAGCTAATGTGGAGGACCAAACAAATGCAGCAGGAGGATGAAGATGAGGATGAGGATGTCATGGGTATGCCACTGAGGAAGTGATCCACAATGCCTGCAGCTCGGGTGTCTCAGGCCAGCATCACTTATGTGGATAATGAATTGGAGTCGATGGAGCAGCCATTTCCTACTCCCATCAGCTAGTGCATCTACTTAATGATAGATATATTCAAAGACATGTTGCAGGTATCATTCAATTTCCCCCCTCCCCCAAATCAGCTAATGCTAAGGACCAAACAAACACGGTGGGAGGATAATGATGAGGAAGTCGTGAGTCTGCCACTGAGGAAGCAATCCACAACACCTGCGGCTCAGGCATCTCAGGCCAACATCAGTTGCAATATGGCATTGAGCATGCTATCTACATACAGTGAGTAGTATGAGTTGTGACATGTACCATACAATCCAATGAATTGTTCATTGCTTGCACATGTAGGTGGTGATTCTGACCAACTCCTCAACACTATTGAAACACCGACATTGGATGACTGGATGCAGAACAAAGAAAGCCACAATAGTCCAGAGGGTGCCCGTGATGTCCCTTCCATGATGGAGGATGTGGACATGTGCATGGTATGATGCTTGATGATGCTGACATGGTTGACATGATACGTGATGAAGAACATGGCCACAGTTCATCTCAACATATGGATGAAATAGATATTCCAGTAAAGAGTATCATGGATTCTGACATCCATGTGCAAGACGCTCCTGGTGAGAACTCTGTATTTCACAATACAGAGTTCTCAAAGAGCAGTAGAATCAATCCAGCTGATCGATCCAGAGAAATCCATGTCAATGAATAATCTGAATGTCACAGTGAAGGGTAGTCAAGGACAATCTATAACGGCATTTCAGGATCAGTCGAACATCAAGGTAAAGTATGGTAGAGGACATCCCATGGGGAGCATGAAGAAGGTGAAGGGAAAGGAAAAGATACAGTGAATCACTCATTCATTCACACCAGTGTCTTATGAAGTTGGATGTCGATGAACTCACCATCTCCAACAGCTCATGACTATGACATGGTCATGGTCACCATCAGTCCACATGAGAACCCGCCAGCCATTTCACAACAAGGATTGCTGCATGTATCATCTTAGCCTTCAGTTGCAGGGCCTTCCAGGGAAGACAAGAGGACTACATTGCCAAAACAGCAAGATGATACTAAAGCAACAACTAGTACTCAAAGATCTCTCAGACCAGATCTGATCATTGGTGGAACTTGCCAAGAAGGATGTAGAAGGTTTAGATGACAAGGTAGGAATGTTTCATGTTTTCATGTTTGCACAATATGATTATGTCTCATATTCTCTATGTAGCTCTTGTCTTTCTTTTTGACTTTACAGAAGGCACAGAAGGCAAATCAATCAGGGTTATCCAATGCTCTCTTACATATCAAGAATAACAGATATGCTTATGTATGCTGCTTGCTTCATTTGTTTGGATTTACCATTCACACAGTCAATAGAATAATTTAATACAAGACATCTCGCAATTGGGCCTTTGTCTGCAGAAAATGGACAAGATAGTTGGCAAGGATGTGAAGAAGGATTTCATGATACTTGCATAGCGCATGCTTTTGACCAATGATCTTCATTGACCATCATGTATACCAGTCATTCTTCTCTATCAGTGGACCACTGACATCTTCCTCAATGAATTCAATAATGTCTATTAGGACTAGTCTCCACATTTGGTTAGCATTGAATGACAGAAAGTCATGATAACTCACACATAGGGAATGGTGTGGGTATGGGTATCTGGTGGGTGTGGGTGTGGGTTTTCACCTTGGATACCCATACCCATACCCATACCCACATGGTAGGCTTTGGTGTGGATCTGGTGGGTATGGGTATGGGTATAGGTATGGGTATCTGGTAAACATGGATGTGGGTTTTCATTATTTGTACTTAGTAGACTAATTCTAATTCTAATCCTCATCCTAACTCCATTTCTAATTCTAATCCAAATCCTCATCCTCATCCTCATCCCAATCCCAATCCTAACTTCTAATCCAATCCTTATCCTTGCTAATCTTCAAGATTACATATAGTAAAATCAGCTTGGATAGCAATGATCAGGAGTAGGATTAGCATTGGTTATGTTTAGCATTTAAGGAAATGATGATGATAAGCATTTGGAATAATAATTAGGATCAGGATTAGGACACAGTGACTTTATATAAATCACTTCCCATTTGACTATTTTGTAATAGCTGTAATGCAGTGCCTGATGGCATGGGAATCCCACTTGGCCTTGGTGGGTCAGGTTGTGGTACTGATTACTGGCTACAGAATAATCCATTTTTCACATGATTTGGCCCAGAGATGCTGGAGATATGCCCATTTGAAAACAGGACCATCTTTGCAACAGTATATATACTTTTGTGATAATTAGGGTAGAATATCACTACTTGGTACACAGCAACTGGTAGTAGGATTAGGCTTAGCAATAATTAGAACAAGGGTTAGAAATGGTTAGGATTAGGACTTAAGCCCATTGGCGGCACATTTTACTTGCCCACAGCAATGACGATGGCATAGAAATCATGCATATCAATGTGTCAGACCCGCCACAGGTTCATGTCTGAGAAAGCAGACCTCTGTCTACCACATCAGCAAATTACCCTATTTCACCCAGAGTGCAATTGTGTGCCAGGTCTGTATAGGTCTGCACAGAGTTATGTTGTTTGTATAGATCTGTACAGACCCATACAGACCTGCACAGACAATGACCTAGCTGTACCAAAGTTACCTGTGCAACACTGTGCAGATCCATACAGGTCTGTTTGAGTCTGTATAATGGGGGGTGATTTACTGATGTAGTCAAATCCACAAAAATCGACTTTCCAACAGTGGTGCTCCTTGTATTTCATGGTGCTTATAGCTATTGACATATTTCACACAAGTTCTCCTTCATTTTGGGGTATTCCCCATAGCACCATCCTAGCCTCACATGGCTATTTCTCTTGATCTACTTGGCCTCTATTGAGTGCTCTTGGAACGCTTGTGCAATGTTATCAATGCACTCACTGCTGCCCTCGATATCCACAATATACATCATGATTTTCACATAGTCAACAAGAAAGTATGTCTCTCTATCTTTCTACTGCACATTCTACTGAGCTCAAGCTCTACAGGGTGATGCTTTACAGGAACCTTTTTGTCATAGCCTTGTCACAGCTGTCCAGTGGTACAACTAGTGTTTAAAAGTCCAGTCCAGTCCAGTTTTTGACCTTCCTAATTAGGCAAATGGACCAAGACCGGTCCTGGGAAGGTCCCTGAGGGGTGCAACCAGTTGCAACTGGTCTTTCAACCCCTATCCCATGTGAATCATACTTCACAGTAGTCACACAGAATGTAGTAGTGTCTAAGGGCTTTCTGCTGACCTAATATTCAGTCCACACGATCATGTGATATGCATCTTTTGAACTGGCATGTCATTAGTAGACCCATAGAAATGTCTTAAATCTATATGGGTGAATAAAATTGAAATAAATTGCTATAAATTCTGAAGAAATTGTACCAATTAGGGGATGTGGCTGTACACTGGTTGCAACTGATATTTTTGGTTGCCTAGAATGTTGCAACTGGCAACTGGACTGGTTGACAACTCATCACAACTACAGTCCAGTTGCATAACCAGTCCAGTCCAGTCCAGTTGCCAGTTGCGTGACCAGTTGCCAACTGGACCTTGAAACACTAGCTCTGAGTCCTGACTGTTGGTAATGGGAGCAGTGGTATGGCCAGAGATAGATCAATGACTTGATGGTCTTGCTTGCTTGCCTCAATGATCCTCTTGAAGGCATTTGCATGGATCAATGGCACTACAAATAGTATGGTTTTGTGAGGCTTCAAAGGTTTAGGGTACTTGTGCTCTGCATGATATTGCATTGTACATACAGTCCTCTTATGCAAGCTAGCCAGGCCCATGTATTTCTTCTGGCTGTGTTGCACAATACTAATATCCATGTTTTGCTTGCTAGCATTTGTGTAGTATATTACTTACATTGGTGTTCTGCTCCTGATGCAACTCAACTCAAGCAAAGACAAACACAAGTATGGTATGTGGTACTTACACTGGTCATCTGGATGGTATTCATGTAGCACAAGTTAAGCATATTAACAAGATCTGAAGGTGAGACTAGCAGGTTCGAAATTCCAGAGCGGAGCAGAGCTAGTGGAAACCAGAGTAGACTGGAGCTGTGGTTATAAGTACAGGAGTAAATACTAGGTATGAATAACTCACCTCAGTCAATGCCAGGAGGACAGAATGACTGAGGTACTATAGTATAAAGTCAAGGGTTTATATAGTGTATGGTGAAGGGACACTTGTACCTCAATTAGTAGTATAAGCGTAAGGATCATGCCACATGATATAGTGATAGGTACACACTCTGGAGTCCAAACTCTGGAGGTGGCAACAAGTCAGTCACATGAGATGAGTTAGTCATGTATCTCTGGACTTTGGACTTGGTGGTATTTTGTCACATATAATTACACAAACATGTCTAAAACTCACATTAATGTTCTGGGTGATGATGTTCTGCTGTTGAGTGCCAGAGCAAGCTTAGCATACACTTCTGTATACATGTCTACAACTCACATTTAAGTTCTTTGGGTCATCTTCAGCAAAACCTTCAGGCTGCTCCATATAGACTTCACACTCGATCTCGCTGTTCAAAGAAGCATGGGAGATGTCGACAGACCAGAGATGCATGTCATGGATGGCAGCAAGCGCAAGAACAATGCGAAGAGTGGGAAGGCGCACTGTGGAAGTGAAAACCTCGAGATACTCGAATCCAGGACGCTGGGTGAAGCCCTGAGCGACAAGGTGTCCCTTGTATCGCTCAAAGGACCCATCAGCATGATACTTCTTCGCAAATACCCATCTAGAGCCTATAACCGGGCGATCCTTGGGCCTTGGAACGAGTATCCATGTGCCATTGCTCCTCTGGGCAGCTAATTCCTCGAGGGAAGCTTTCCATTCAGCAGCATCATCTCGACGCATTGCATAAGCATAAGTCCTGGGCAGAGCCTCCTTAGCTGATAGAGCGACATCTGTGACGAGATCTGCATCTTCATCCTCATCTTCATCCATACTATTGATGAGCTGAGCTGGACTGAGCTTCCACCACTCTCTTGGGGGTTTTCTCTGTCTCTGAGGGAGTCGAGCACCAATTCCAACTGGGCTAGGCGCAGCTGGCTGTGGGAGAGCGTGTGGTGGAGTGACTGGTGAAGGTGGAGGTGAAGGGACAGGAGTCTGAGGTAGAGCAGGAGCAGGAACTAGCTGAACAGGCAAACATCCCCCAGGAACTGATATCTGCAGTACCTCAGGCTCGTCCAAATCAAAGAGAGTAGGGGGTTGATAAGGGGTGTCCTTGCTCAGAGATGGTGCACCAGAAGATGGGGAACGAGCCAAGAAGTGTCTCTCATCGAAATCTGCTCGCTCTGAAATGATAGTGCGCTTGGTAGCTGGGTTATAGAACTTCCAAGCTTTGTAACCATCTGGATAACCAATTAAGATGCATTTTTCAGCACCCTGGTCGCTTGTCCTTCTGCACATGCACATAGGCAGTGCACCCACAGACTCAGAGGTGAGACACATCTGGTTTCTTGCCATGCCATCGCTCATAAGGCATAGCATTGTCCACAGCATCAGTGGGACATCGATTCCAGACATGCACAAGCGCAGCTAATGCTTCACCCCAGAAGGCTGGAGACAAGCCTGACTCGTTCAGCATGGCAGTGATGCGTTCATCAAGCAGCCTATTGGCTCTCTCTGCAACACCATTCTGCTGAGGGCGAGCCCTGACAGTATGCTGGCGCATAATGCCACACTGGGTGGTAAAGTCTGCAAAAGCATTGCTCATGTACTCACCCCCCTTGTCATCTCGAAGTGTCTTGATCTTGCGCTCAGACTGGTTCTCAGCGAAGGCTTTGAATGTCTTGAATGCGTCAAAGATGTCCGACTTGTGCTTGATGGGGAGAACAAAGTGATATCTGCAGTAATCATCGATGAAGGTGACCCAGTAGCGACAGCCAGAGAAGGAGAGATCGGCTGCCTGATGAACATCGCTGTGGACGAGCTCCAGAGGACACGGGGACTGCAATGTCGATGTAGGGAATGGATTGGCATGCATCTTGCCAGTGATGCAAGGCTCACAGATCGGATCTGGTAGATTCTTAGCATCCAGCTTCAGTCCAGTGACAAGATTGTGATCTAAGAGCAATTTGACTCCTGTGAGATTGTGATGGGCAAGTCTGCAATGCCAGAGGGACCAATTGAGAGGCAAGGTTGTCGCAGGGAGAGCTTGCTACTCAATGGACTCAGTACTGCCATCTAAGAATGCAGCATTGTTGCCAGTGATGGTGGCGACAAAAAGAGGTGTCCCAGAATGCTGGGAGAAGATCATCTGGGTATCATTGATACTGACAATGAGGCCAGAGTGACGAGTGAGATACAGGACAGAGAGGAGATTATTTCGAAGGTCTGGAACATGCAGTACTCGAGAGAACTCGACCGCTCTAGCAACCTTTCCTTCTATTACTGGATGGAACACCATAGACCCAACACCAGCTGAATAGACTGTTGTGTTGTTCGCCAAGGTGATAGGCAGGCGATAAGGGATATAGTTGCACAGCCAATGGTGATGAGGTGTCATATGAGAAGTGGCACCGGAGTCTGCATTCCAAGCAGCATCAGCAGCATGCTGAGAGGGAATAGAGGGGTCACTGGAATGAAGACTTGCATTTCCTATGTGTTCTGTGGTGCTCTGGGTGCTCTGGGCAACATTGGCAACAGCAGCAACAGGTGTGGGCACATTTGGGGCAGAAGTGGATACAGAAGAGGATTTCTGGGGCTGATTGGCCCTTCCTTTTCCCTTCGATGTCTTGTATGCAGATTTGGCATGACCAAGAGCGAAGCACTTGCACTGACAATAACCAGGCTTCTCACAGAAGGAACAAGGAGAATTGGGGTCGCAGCTGCAAGAAGAGCCAGTGGCAGAGAGCACTTAGGACATTGGCATGGGATCAGAGCCATCAGAGCGAGGGCGACAATTGATCTCTTCAGTTTGGAATGCAATTTTCACCTTGTCCTTGTCCAGATCAGTGAGATGGGCAAGAGAGGAAGTGAAGTGATAGTATTCAGGTCCCAGAGCGCGAATCATGGCCATGCAGGCGAGTTCATTGTCGAGATTGGTCAAGGTAAAGGCAGCAGTGCACAGCTCCTTGATCCTGGCAATGGAATCCTCAACTCGAGCAGTCAGAGCAGTCAGAGACTCTTCAGGACACTCCCTGATGCTGAAGAACTCATCATAGGCGACAAAACGAGTTCCAGCCTTCTTCTGGATATAGAAGTTCGTCTACTTGAGCATTATATAAAGTATCTCTGCCAGCACAAGTATGTCACATATCACTGGATGTATGCATTCTGGTATGGCAAGGTATGTTATCATATCTATATTTCCACACTATCTGTCATTACGTGAGACATGTTTCATTCCACCCAAGTTACCTTCAACTTGGGCTGACAAATGAAACTTCAATCTTTCACCTCCTACTATGTGTTTTCAACTTAGGTAGACATTATATACTTGTAATTACTGTTGGGTGGCAGTGTTACCAGCTAATATACAATACCACTGACTGTTCAAGTCGGCCCAAACAGCTTGGCAGGCAGAGACAAGCCCGAAAGCCGGAATCTCTATATTTCACCTCCTGTGTGTTTCTATTTATGGTAGACATTGGGTACTTGTAATTACCATTGAATGCAAGTGTGACTGGCTAAGATAAAATGTCACCGACTATATGAGCCAACACAAATCGGCTTGGGAGGCACAGACAAGCCTGATGGCCGGAATCTCCATTTGTGTACTTGTAATTACTATTGAATGCAAGTGTTACTGGCTGATATACAATGCCACCAACTATATGAGCTGATACAAATCGGCTCGGCAGGCACAAACAAGCCCAAAAGCCAGAATCTCCATATTTCACATTCTGTATGTTTTCACCTTAGATAGACCTTATATACTTGTAATTACCATTGAATGCAAGTGCAACTGGTGAATATACAATGCCACTGATGGTATGGGCCGATACAAATCGGCTCGGCAGGCACAGACAAGCCCAAAAGCCGGAATCTCCATATTTCACCTTCTATGTGTTTCTATGTATGGTAGACATTGTGTACTTGTAATTACCATTGAATGCAAGTGCTACTGGCTAATATATGATGTTACCGATGGTATGAGCCGACACAAATCGGCTCGCATCAGCAAATCAGTCACTTATAGGTTCCCACTTTACAGCACTGTACAGCACTGTACTGTACTGTACAGACCTGACCTATCTGTACAGTAAGGTACTAGTCTGCTGATGCGGCAGGCACAGACAAGCCTGAAAGCCGGAATCTCCATATTTCACCTCCTATGTGTTTTCACCTTAGGTAGACCTTATATACTTGTAAGTACCATTGAATGCAAGTATTACCGGTGAATATATAATGTCACTGATGCTATGGGCTGATACAAATCGGCTTGGCTTGCAGAGACAAGCCTGGAGATGTATGCAAGGGCTTGCCCTACTCTTTCGGAGAAGTTCCCATGGTCCCCAGATGGGCCTGACTGACTCTCTCGGAGATGTCCCCATGGTCCCCAGATGGGCCTGACCTACAGTGTCAGAGATGTACACATGGCCCCCAGATGGGCCCGATCTACACTTTCAGAGATGTGTACATTGTTCCCCCGGCAGGGCCTGACCTATAGTATGCATTAATATTGTTACTGTAGACAAATCTTGGGCCCGGGGGCCCATCCGAAAACCATGGGTAATTTACATCAAGGGCTGGTCGAGTTTCTACTGCATGTCCACTACATGGGCTCCCTGTCTTGCATAACATCTGAGCTTCCTGTGTCTAATTTGCATCCACCGCAGAGCAAGCTGGTCCAGACCAAGAATCCTCAGCCGACTTCACTGAGACACAGGCAATGTCCAACAAAGGTTTGGGGTTAATGGTTCTTCGCAGGTTACCATGCTGATGCTGGGTGAAGCTTGGCCAGGACAGAATGTCAAGGACAACCGAATGTTGTCCCAATGTAAGTCTCGGGCCTATCACAATGTAACCATTTCTCATACTGCTTGGGAAAGATGATTTTGACACACTCCATGTCAGAGTGGATATAAATGACTAGGTGGTGGTAATGCTTGTCATTAACTGACTAAAACATTGCATGAGGTTCCCAGATGTTTACACACTGAGCGACATGGGTTGCGACCATTTACAGATACCCTCTGAACCTCCCCCAGACCTCCCTCAACAAGGCTCCCCACATTTATTGGAAACCTTGGAAACATTACATTACCTGACATTTGGCTGCCCACACCACCGCCCTTTCCAGACCCAGATCATAGAATGGCCGAGGTTGCTGGCTCCTCAAGTATGGACCATAGAATGGCCAAGGTTGCTGATGCATCAAGTATGGACCACAGGATGGCTGAGGTCAATGAGTCCTCAAGTATGGACCATAGCCCAATTCCAGAACAGGTGGGAATGAGTGATGACAATAGGGAGACATCTTTGGCAAACAGAATGCTGATAGCAGAACAGAGGCGTCACCAAATATATGAAATAGATACGTGGACCGAGGCACAAGGTATGTGATGTCATGAACTCCCCCACTGTGTCTGACATGCTCCATATGCTAAGATGAGATCGACATCAGTGACTTGGCGGACCTGATGAAGGAGACAGGAATTGTATTGCCATGGGATACCTTTTGGCCAATCAGTGTGTACTCTTTGATTCGGCTGGGTAGTAAACTAAATCATTACCCTTTCCAGCTTTCTCAGAGATAGCAAAGTGGCGTGAGGCGACAGAGCACATGGACAGGGCATGCAGACTGGATCATCATCCACGGGTTCCACAGAGAAGAGACATGCCGATCCAATTCGCTATGCAGGCTTCTATAGAGACGATCATGGATGCTGCATGGAAGCAGGTGCAGCTGCTCAGCAGGCAAAAGGTATTATTGCAGTCATTAAATAGATTACAGAAGGAGTTGTGTGATATGGATACTCCCTCATGATTGGGGAGTAATTGTGGTCACATTCCTGACCTCATGTTTATTAGTGATGGACAGACAATGTGTATGGCTGAAATGAAATGCTTGCTCTGAAATGGCCATTGGCAGGGAGTATGCCTCGGGGACATCGGCCCTACTATTTGACATATTCGGCCCAACCACTTGTAGAAGTCAGGCCAACTCAATATTCAGCTGAATCACCACCCATGAAGATTGGGCCCACTCTATACATTCGGCCCAACCACCACTCTGTAGAAGTCAGGCCAACTCAATGCATTCGGCCGAATCACCACCCTGTGATGGTTGGGTCTACTTGATACAGTCGGCCGAACAACCACTTTGTAGAGATCAGGCCGAGTTGATACATTCGGCCGAATCACCACCCTGTAATGGTTGGCCCGGGGCCTACTTGATACAGTCGGCCCAACCACCACTGTGTAGAAGTCAGGCCAACTTGATATATTCAGCTGAATCACCACCCTGTGATGGTCAGGCCACTCAATACAGTTGGCCCAACCACCACTCTGTAGAAGTCAGGCTGACTTGATATGTTCGGCCAAATCACCACCCTGTGATGGTCGGGCCCACTCGATACAGTTGGCCCAACCACCACCACGTAGAAGTCAGGCCAACTTGATATATTCAGCTGAATCACCACCCTGTGAAGGTCGGGCCCAGTCAATCAACTCGGCCCAACCACCACTCTACAGATGTCAGGCCCATTCAATATATTTGGCCCAACAACCACCCTGTAGAAACCAGGCCCACTTGATGCACTTGGCCAAACCCCCACCTCCTAGAAGTCGGGCCCAATCTCTACATTTAGTCCAACCCTTATCCAGGCCCACTCAATTTGCTCGGCCCAACCACCACCCTGTGAAAGTCGGGCCTACTCAATATACTCGGCCAAACTACAACTATGTCCAAGTCGTGTTACGCTTGGACCGGGTAGGTACGAGCATAGCCCTTATGAAGTGAAGAACGAGGAGAGCGTCGACTCAAAAGCACGATGAGGTCTTATAGAAGTAATGTCCTTCGGAGTAGGACAAAGACTACAAGGAATCAAGGAGCTCATGGGGTCATCCACACGAGGTTCAAGGGTTCAAGGAGGTTGGGCTGATTACCAACAGGTTCAAGTGGGGACCACAAGAGCGATAGATTGTACAAGGTACAAGAATACAAGGGAGCTCAAGAGTGAAGAAAGTACATGGAGTGGTAAGCAAAGGTTTATATACTACATGGAGGAGAGTTTAGGGCAAGCATGGAATGCGAGAGAAAGAGATAGAATGTGAGGGAAGATACATGATGACCAAGCAAGTGGAGTACCGTCGGGACGCCAACAGGAAGGAACTAGAGATAAGGGAAAGTCATCGTGGAAGAGGAATAGTGTCCGAAGTGCGCGTAGTACAAGGTAAACGATAAGAGAAAAGAAAGTCGTAACATTACCCCCCTACTAGATCCGAGACATCGTTGAAGGACTAATAGAGACTAGAGTAGGAAGCGCCAGGGGAGCCAGTGATGTTGGCGTAACCATCCTCGGTGATGGGATCATCATACTGTGAATCATCAAGATAGTCCAGGGATGGAGCAGAAGCATGCAGAGGAGGTACTGGGAGTACCCGTCGAGTACCGGAGGAACGAGTGGACCGGTAAGACCGATGGGAGGAGGAACCTCGAGAGGAACCGGAAGAAGATGACGAAGATTGTTGTCGGGGGAAACGTCTCTCTGTTGAGGAAGGAATAGGGTGACGAGAGGGGCCATCAGATAGACGACTAGCTAAAGCGCCGCGAGTACGAGTAGGGCCAACAGTAGAGAGTCGGTTGATCAGAGATGGACGACGGGTAGCCATATGGCAGGAGTGCTGGTCATGTCCGGGAGCCCATTGGCGACAGCCAGTGATATGGCACATGTAGAAGGGACAGTTGCAGCGTACGTGTCCGATGTGATGGCATTCATAGCAGGCGTGGGCATAGCTTGGGTGAGAGGGGAGGAGAGGTTGATGTTCTAGGGCACCCAGGAAAGGGGTGTTCCAGTTGTTATAGGTTTGTTCAGCGCGATCTAAGGCAACGACTTCCTCAGGGGAAAGAGGGGAAGACGATGCGGATGGAGTGGATGCAGAGGTATTGATCACAGTTAGAGTGGGGTGAACAAGGGGAATGGTCCGGGCGGAAGATATCTGTGCTACCGCAAGTTCCAGGGTATAGCGGTCAATATCAGCAACGAATTCACCGAACTCCATCTGATACATAACCTGATGGAGGTTGGAGAGAATGTTCGCTTGGGAAGAAGCGACCCATTGTCTATCGAGGTCGGGAGTATTGAATGTGGTGAAGTTATTGGTGATGAGGGAGAGTCTCTGGGTCTGCTGGTAAGCTCGGTAAAGGCCGAGGAAGGCAGAGTTCATGTCCATATGAGCTTTGAGGGGAATGGAAAGACAAGAATCTAAGATATAGTTGGAAAGGTTTTGTATGTATCGGGGAGAGGGAGTATCAGGTCTAATGTTATTGGCATAAAGGGGAAGGTTTGCTGCGAGGATAGGACAAGGTTTTGGAGTGGTTTCATCAGGTATGAGGAGAGGGGGATGGGAGACGACGGGGAAGGTAGGAACGGGAGTGGGGAGAGTTAATGGTTCATCAATGGTTGCGGCTCCAGGGATGTTGGATGGGTAGTAGGTAACAGAGGAGGAGTTCCATCCGGGTTCAGCAATGGTGGAAGAAGGAGATTCAGGTGCGGAAGAGACAGAAAGGGAAGATTCAGTAGAGATGGAGAGTTGATTGAAAGACATGTTTGTTCGGGGGAGCTAGGAGGAGAAAATGGAGGGATCGAGTTTCTTATAGTCCTGGAGAGCGGCTTTGGAATGTTTTAAGTTCCGTTCTGGGATCCAGGAATCTTCTTCGGCAGAGTATCCTTTCCAGCAGATAAGGAACATGCAGCTTTTCAGGGTTCTGCGGTGGCGTATGATCTTATCAATTTTGTATTCTTCTTCTCCGTCGATAAGGTCAGGTGGAGGAGAAGGGAAGTTTTTCCCATGGACGGCGTTCTCGCGTTAGGGAGATAAGAGAGAAGCATGGAAGACAGGATGGATCTTCCAGATCTTCGGTAGGCGGAGTTGGTACGTGATGGGAGATAGGACTTTGGTGATTACAAAGGGTCCTTCGCGTTTTGGGGCGAACTTCGGATTGATGATGGAGCGGCGGAGATTCCTGGCTTTGAGCCAGACCTTGTCTCCGAGGGTGAAGGGAGTGAATCCTCGGTTGTTCCGAGAAGTCATGACTTGTCGAGCGAGTTCGTGAGAAGCTACTGCTTCTTCTCGAGCGGTGGAGAGGTCTTTGAGGCGGGTATTGATAGTGGGAAGGGAAGATTCGGCAAGTACCAAGGGAAGAGCACGGGGTTCATATCCCATCATGAGATAGAACAGAGATTTACTGGTGATGGAGTGAGGGCGGTGGTTGTGAGCGAATTCCGTGTGGGAGATCTTATCGGCCCATGAGGAGGGGTTACTCCCACAGAAGATGCGAAGGTATGTTTCAACCTCTTGGTTGACTCATTCTATTTCTCCATCTGATTGAGGGTGGTATGCGGTGGAGAGGGAGATGTTGTAGTTCAGGAGTCGTCCTAGCTCTCGAGCGAAGGAGGATGCGAACTGAGGACCGCGATCAGAGATAAGTTTGTCATAGAGGCCGAAGCGGAGGTAGACTTTGTGAAAGAAAAGGGAAGCAACACCTTCGGCAGTAATAGTCTTCTTCGTGGGACAAAGAATTACCCCCTTAGTAAGGCCATGGTCCACCATGACTAGAAGAGAATCAAATGAAGAAGAAGTGGAAGTGGGGAGATCGGTGATGAGATCACAGGAGACCTGCTGGAACGGGCATGTGCAGGATGATTTGATCGGGGTGAGAGGAGGGACGGTTGGGTGCGTGTTTGACTTGTTCTGCTGGCAAACAGAACACCCTTCAACATATTTCTGGACATATTGTGCGAGTCTGGGCCACCAGAATTCAGCTGCAACAAGCTGACAAGTCTTTAGGTAACCAGGGTGTCTGGTAGACTCGTGGTCATGACAGCGTTCAAGGATGGAGTGGCGGAGGGTTTCATCGGGGGGCACGTAAACATGGCCTTTGTACGTAAGGACGCCTTCAGAGTGTTGCCAATCTGAGAGGCAGGAGCAGAAGGAATGGTTCCATCGAGCGCTTGGAGTGCCTGAAGGACAAGTGGGTCGGAGGCCAAGGAAGAGGAGATATGGTGGGCCAGTGTGGAGTCGATAAGGCAGACAAACATAAATGGGGGAAGAAGGGTGGCACCCTTGTTCTCATCGGAGTCTGTAGGAATAAAGTCACGTCGACGTGATAGGGCATCCGGTCTGGAGTGTAGGGAACCGGGAACATGGATCATCTTAAGATTGAAGTCTGCTAAATCTAATAGCCAGCAGGCTTGGCGACGGTTAAGGTCCTTGGGTTGACGGAAGTAGGTGAGGTTCTTGTGATCGGTGAAGACCTGAACCAGGAAGGAAGCTCCATGGAGGTAGTGTCTCCAAGCCTTAAGAGCACAGATGATAGCGAGGAGTTCGCGATTGTAGATGTTGTAGTTGCATTCGGCGGGGGAGAAGGATTGGGAAAGGTATAAGCAGGGATGCCAGTCCCCGTTGGTATCGGTTTGGAGAAGGATAGTGCCAGTAGTGTATTTGGAGGCGTCGGTGGCAATGGTGAAGGGTTTGGAGTGGTCAGGAAGTCGAAGGACTGGTTTGGCGAGAAAGAGTTCTTTGAGATGGGAGAAGCATCGGTCGCATTCATCGGACCATTTCCAAGGTTGGTTCTTTTTGGTAAGGTCAATGAGCGGTCTAGCGATGGTTGAGTAGTCAGGGATGAAGCAGCGATAGAAGTTAGCGAATCCAAGGAAGGAGCGGACTTCTTTGGGGGTGGTCGGGGTAGGCCATTTGGAAATTCCATCAAGTTTGACAGGGTCCATAGCATTGCAGCTGGGTTCTACAATCATGCCAAGGTATTCCACAGTTTCTGTGGCGAATTGGCATTTCTCGAGTTTTAAATGGAGGTCTAGTTCCTACATGCGCTGGAGAACTTGCTTTGTGCATTCCTCGTGTGTGGCTTTGTTGGGAGAGAAGATGAGGAGGTCGTCCATGTAGATGACAAGCCATCCTTCTGCAATCATATCACGGAAGGAGTCATTCATGAATCATTGGAAGGTGGCGGGGGAATTACAGAGACCGAAGAACATGACAAGGGGTTCGCAGAGGCCTTTGTGGGTAATGAAGGCCGACTTCCATTGGTGTCCGTATTTAATTCGGACATTGTTGTATCCCCATCGGACGTCGAACTTAGTGAAGACTTTAGCGTCTTTGAGCTTGTCGACGAGATCAGAGATGAGCGGAAGTGGGTAAGCATCCCGAACAGTATGTTCGTTCAAGTAGTGGTAGTCTTGGCAAGGGCGTAGCTTGCCATCCTTTTTCTTGACGAAGAAGAAGGAGGATGCTTGGGGGGAGTTTGAAGGGTGGATCTTTCCAGCGGCGAGGTTCTCATCTAGGAAGTCTTCTGTTGCTTTCTGTTCGGCGGGAGAGAGGGGATAGACCTTTCCGATCTTTGGGGAGAAGGAGTCGTTAAGGTTGATCTCATGGTCATAAGATCATGATGGAGGAAGGTGATCAGTGGCTTCCTTGGAGAA
This sequence comes from Boletus reticuloceps, assembly GCA_018397855.1. Taxonomy (NCBI): domain Eukaryota; kingdom Fungi; phylum Basidiomycota; class Agaricomycetes; order Boletales; family Boletaceae; genus Boletus; species Boletus reticuloceps. Next base: position 145,306 of record JAGFBS010000022.1, read on the forward strand.
GACAGATGTGTAATCAGAGTATTTGGCGGGTAGGGATATCTTGGGTTTGGCTTTCTCGGCAGCAGCGGCGAGTTCAGTAGTGGTGGTTAACTTTGCAATGACTGGGGAGTTGTTGGGAAGGTAATAAGAGCCACAGCGTATGATGCGATGAATAGCATAATTCTGGTGAGCGCGATGCATGTACTGTTGTTCAGTTTCATGCTCAAGGTATTCATAGAGTCGACTGTCATATACAGAGTCGACATTAATATGGCAAGGAGGACAAGAAGAGGTGGTTTTGGTAAAGAAGGAGTCATGTTGTTTCTGATCAGCGATGTGCGTTTGGTAGAATTTGGTAGATTGGTCGGAGGATTCAGGAATGGAAAGGGTCTGGGAGGTCCAGTCAATGGAGGGATTGACTGCTCTGAGCCAGGGGAGTCCTAGGATGACATTTTCACGTCCACAGTTCATAACGTAGAGAAGGATGTTATGGGCAATTCCTTCGATGTTGGCGAAGAGGGTGCAGGTGAATCGAATCTCGCCTTTTTGATTGGTGGATTGGTCAACGTTTCGTACTCGGATGGGGACACCAAGTTTCATGGTGGGGAGGGAGTTCTTTTGAACGAACTGCCAGTCGATGCAGTTGATATCGGCGCCACTATCAACCAGGGCGCAGGTGTCGACGACTTTCATAGTATGTGAAGGATCAATGAGTTGGATAGGAATCTGCATTGATCTAGATGAATTCAATACTAGTACAGGAGCAACTGTAGCAATAGGAGGGACTTGCGTCGACTGAGATCTCCTTTTCAAGAATCCTGCGAAGGGCAGGAGAATGAAACCTTTCTAACGGTGGTTTCATCGTCGTCGTCCTCAATCTCTTGGAGTTGAGGGAGTTCTTCTTCGACCTTTCGAACCTTTCATTCTTTGGTGGAAGAAGAAGAGGAGGGAAAGTTGGGGCAGTCACCAGATTGGTGACCGGTCTTGCGGCAGTGGAAGCATTGTCCTTCTTTGATGCAATGTTGGCATTCTTCTGGAGTCATTTTAGAGACGCGGGTAGCATCGACGTCCATGGCGTTAGGGTCTCATTCTTTGCGATGGGTGGTAGTGGAAGGGGAGTACATGGTAGAAGGGGACTTTCCTCCTCGTTTGGTGAGTTCATGGACGTGTTCATATTGACTTTGGAAGGTCTGGGCTTTTGCGATGTATGCTTCAATATCGGTGTGGATCTTTTCCATCATCTGGAGATTGCGCATGAGTCTGTTAGGTATTCCGGCGTTGAAGCGCTGGATGAGGACTGCATGGTCAGTTACTTTGGCGATGGAGGTATGATTCGCAAAGTTGGAGATGTAAGTGTCTAAGGGGATTTTTTCTTTCCTGTTGTACCTCTTTTCCATTTTGGCCGTCATGAGCCAGTTAAGGGAGTTTCCCTTGGTGTTCGCGTGTTTGAACGATGGGGAGAATTTCTTGGCAAAGTCGGCGAACATTCCAAGAGAGAGGGTGGTGGTGGTTCCAGTGGCAAGGGAGTTGAGGGAGGCTTGTTGAAAGGTGGAAGCCCAGGTAGTAGCCGTTCCTTTTGTCATATAAGAAAGGGCGAATGCTATTTGCTTAGCATCAGTGTTATAGATCTCGTTGTTGATGAGAAGGTAGGTCATGATGGAGGCCATCCATGTGTTGGTTTTGTCATAGCTTCCATCAAGGCTTTGGGGGTGCCGAGATGGAGTTCAGAGGGTTTCAAGGTAGAGGACATACTGGGAGGAGTGGGAGGGACAGGAGGATAAGGGTTCGACGGTGGGAAGGAACCGAAAGGTGGTGGTGGACAAGAGATAGGAGTGGGAGAGGGAGGAGTAGGAATGCGGGAAATAGAGAGAGAAACAGAGAGGTTCTGAGCTAGTTCTTGATCGGCAAGGAGTTCCACTTCAGAAGAGAGCGGGACGTCTTGGTCAAAGAGGTGGATCGAGGGATCTTCCTCAGATGAAGATTCTGAGGTGGAGGGGGTGATGGATGGGCGACGAAGGCCCCAGAGACTAGGTGGTAGTCAAGAGTTCGAAATGGTGGCGGCTTACAGCGATGGTAGCTGTTAGAGCTAGACTTAGCAGCTTTTGTTACGCTTGGACTGGGTAGGTACGAGCATAGCCCTTATGAAGCGAAGAACGAGGAGAGTGTCGACTCAAAAGCACGACGAGGTCTTATAGAAGTAACGTCCTTCGGAGTAGGACAAAGACTACAAGGAATCAAGGAGCTCATGGGGTCATCCACACGAGGTTCAAGGGTTCAAGGAGGTTGGGCTGATTACCAACAGGTTCAAGTGGGGACCACAAGAGCGATAGATTGTACAAGGTACAAGAACACAAGGGAGCTCAAGAGTGAAGAAAGTACATGGAGTGGTAAGCAAAGGTTTATATACTACATGGAGGAGAGTTTAGGGCAAGCATGGAATGCGAGAGAAAGAGATAGAATGTGAGGGAAGATACACAATGACCAAGCAAGTGGAGTACCATCGGGACACCAATGGGAAGGGACTAGAGATAAGGGAAAGCCATCGTGGAAGAGGAATAGTGTCTGAAGTGCACGTAGTACAAGGTAAGCAATAAGAGAAAAGAAAGTCGTAACAAGTCGGGCCCACTTGATATATTAGGCTTCTATCTACTTTGGACCTAATCATAACTATCGCTATTCCATCATCCCCATGCACAACAGGCCCGACCGAGGTCATCCCATTCAATTGGACCAAATACACACAGGCTTGTCGATACCATCAGTGTAAAGTGACTGCAGGATGTGACCTTGAATGCTGAACAGAGAACTCTTTACAATGCAGTCATGGCCAGTGTCATCAATTCCAATGGGTCCATGTTTTTTCTTCATAGTGGTGGTGGATGTGGCAAAACCTATCTGGCCAAGTTCATTACTGCTGCTGTTCATGCAAGAGGAGAGTTTGTCCTTTGTGTTGCATCTACTGGTCTGGCCTCACTTCTTCTCCCTGGAGGTCGTACTGCCAATTCACGCTTCAAGATTCCCATTCCCTACCATGAACAAAGTACCTGCAACATCAAAAAGGATGACCTCATTCATCAGCTCCTTCAGCAGACATCTCTCATCATCTGGGATGAAGCAGGCTCTCAACATCATCATGTGGTGGAATTGGTTGATCGTACTCTGCGTGATCTCCTTAACAGAAACCAACCATTTGCAGGTCTTACTCTCCTGTTTGATGGTGACTTTAGGCAAATCCTTCCTGTCATCCCACATGGCTCAAAAGAACAGATTGTCCCTGCCACCCTTACCCACTCCAATCTTTGGGCAAGCATGTCTATCCACTATCTTCTGCAAAACTTGCATCTTGGATAAGATCCCGAATCTCAGGCTGATCACTGGGCACAACAACTTCTTCACATTGGTATTACTGATGGAGATATAACTCTCCTGGATCACATGCATTGTGGTGAAGACTTGGAATCTCTCATCAATGCCATTTACTCTCAGCTCCTGGCCAGAGTCCAGAATCAGCCCCTTCCTGATCAGTACTTCTTGGATTGCACTATTCTTGCTCCCAGAAATGTCCAGGTCCATGAGATCAACTCCACCATTCTCAACTCCATTGCATCTCAGGAAAAGATAACCTACCTTAGTGCAGACTCTGTCACTGATAGAGAATATGACTATGTCCAGCCTGAAGTTCTGCATACATTCAACCCCTCTGGATTTCCCCTTCACCAGCTGGAGCTCAAGGATTGTGCCCCACTCATGTTGTTGCGCAATCTGGATCCCATCCATGGTCTCTATAATGGCACTTGCTTGAGGCTCATCAGGTCTACCAGATGTATCCTGGAGTGTCATGTGTTAGGTGGGAATTGCAATGACAATGTGGTCTTCATCCCTCAAATGGCCCTTGATAGTGGTTTGGAGGATTCCCCTATTTTTCGTCGCTTGCAGTTTCCTGTCCATCTAGTCTATGCAATGACCATCAACAAGGCACAAGGTCAAACACTCAACCATGTTGGTCTCAACTTGAGTTCACCTGTTTTCTCTCATGGACAACTCTATGTGGCCCTTTCACGTTGTACTCACCCTAGAAACATCAAAGTTCTCTTTTCCCATGATCCAAACAATCAAGTACATACTAAAGTCAGGAATGTAGTTTGGAATGAAGTATTTAAAAGCTTGGAAATATGATTTGTACTATACTTTTGCAATCACTTTATTATTTAAACAGTATCTTGAAGTACATTGTAACCTAAAGTTCTGATAAGTTGTGCTGAAGGCACAACCAACGTGACAAACTGAGATTGATCTGTGGTAAAACAAACTCTGATGAGTTGTGCCGAAGGCACAACCAACATCATAAGAAAATGAGACTTAATTTGTACTGAAGAAACTACAATGATTTGTGCCGAAGGCACAAACAGCCGGGTGAAACAACCTAGTACACTATATAAACCCTTCTTTTTGCTCCATGGCACCCCAGCCATTCTGGCCCCATTGGCATCAACTGAGGTGAGTCTTTTACATTTGATATCTACTCCTGTACTTACAGCTGCAGCTCTGGTCTTCTCCATTCTCCGCTAGGTAAATATACAGTCATTGTGTTCCCATGGCATTAACTAAGCTCCAGTCTTCTCCAGTCTCTGCTAGCTCTGCTCTGCTTCAGACCTCCAAACCTGCCAGTCTTGCCTTCAAACCTTGTTAGTCAACACCTCAGCAAATGTAAGCCATTACACACCAAAGATATCCATTGTTTAGGTGTTTTCTGTATTCTGTAGCTTTCTGCTATGTACTCCTTCCTCCCTGTTGTCAACTCAATGTAGTTTCTTTCCATCGGAACACAATTACTAGGGTTAAAACTGCTTCAGACATGTTCCATCAGTTACAATCCAGTTATAGTGGCTGACTGGACTGAACTGAGCCAATGATTCAGCCTTGGATACCCAGCTTGACCAATTGATGGACCAAGCCAATTGCAGCTACAGCTGGTTGCTGGTTAGCTGAGCTGCAGCAACACTAAGTGTAACATGTATGCACTGTCATGACCCAGATTTTACCAAGTCCAACTCTGGCCAACTCCAGATTACCTCGGACAACCATTGGCCTAAGAGCAATGGACATCCACGGAGTTGTAACTCCGGACTTGTACCTTCATTAATCTCTTTCAGTTATAGTCTACATTTTACCTGTCACCTCCAGACGTCGCTGCTAGTCAGTGACCCATGTCGAACCCCCTATGCATCATCTCCAAGTGGACTTCAGTCCATTACCTTCGGACTTGATCCATTGCCTCTAGGCTCTGGTGCATCAACCTCAAACACCTTCAGACCTCCGCCAGAGCTAGATCTAGGAGAAATATGGACTCTGATATACACTCATGGTAGATAGTTTGTTTCATTTGAATTAAACAGTGGATAAAAAAGTGTATGGTAGCAAAAAAGTGTGGCCAGCTAGCACAAATCTAGAGAATGTCGAGTATCATACATCCACTAAATTACATAATCAGGGACTTCAAACCTTCATATACTCAAGCCTGATACACTTTAACTACAAAAAGACATCATTGGTAGATAGTTTTATTTATTTCAATACATAACTGTAGACAACAAAGAGTGGCACCAAAAAAGCATGGCAAACTAGCACAAATTTCATGCAGCAGAGTTTTTTTTTAAATTACAAACTTTATAAATGAAACTAAAACCAAAACATAATAGTATGTCAATATAAAACAAAAGAAAAAATCAATCTTCAAAGAGGATTATTAACCCTAATGGAAACGGCGCCTAGAAGATGGTCCAGCTCTAGCCAAAGCATCAAAATCAATAATGCCATCATCATCTTCATCATTCTCCAATATCTCTAACTCTGTATGCTGGTGTTGTCGTTTGCCAAGAGATGAGGTTGAAGAGCCTTGAAGAAACCTAGATGAAGAGGTTGCTGATAAAGGCTTGGATCCACCAATAGGGATTGGTATCACTACCCCTCTGGTCTTGACCCATTCCTTTTCCAGCAATCTTCTAGCTGTTTTTTCACAAGCCAGAAAAACAACAGCATTGTAACCTCCAAACTCCTTTCCTTCCAACAAGCGATTCTCGACTTCAGCCCATAGATCAGCCAGTTGTGACTGTGATTTGAGTGTAATATCAACACCCCACTGAGCAGCTTTCCAGACTTTGAGGCTATGTGAGTTGGCCAGTTTGAAACAAACAAAGACATTGAACAATGTGATTCCTTTGCTGGCTTTAAAAACAATGAAATCAATTAAACAAAAGTAGCAAGAGTAAAATATACACATACTATGTTTAGACAAGATTTCTTTGATTTCTTTGTCAGAATAACCATGATGACTGGAAGTCTTTTCCTTTTGGAAAACATTACAATCTGGACAATTGGAATCACCAAGAGTAACAATGAAGGCTGTGACCATTGTAATAAAAGGGCTGATTTCATTGACACCCTTGCGTTTGGCATTTTCCCAACCCAAACCTGTGATATAGGCCATGAACTGTGGACCTGTAAAAGTGGATGGCTTGTTGGTGAACTTTTCATGATCAACATAAGGTAAAAGTCCTGAAAAGACAAATGCAATAAAGAGAGCCAATGCATGTGGGGGTTTGGAAAAGTCAAAGTTATGAGATTCCCAATTATAAACATTGAGTGTAAGGCTGCTAGATTGAGCAAAGGATGAGGAATTCAGATGCCATTCCACAGGCAACACTGTCTTGTGCAGCTATTGATGGTATGCAATAAGTCTGACATCATCAGCACTCCAATCAGCCCTACAATCTTTCAAGGACATGTCTGCTGAAGCCTGGGAAGCCAAAAGAATGTTGGCATCATTGGCCGAGAGGAAAGAGGAGTTGGGTTTGATAGATGATGTACAAGATGGTGTGCCAAGGGAGAGCCAAGTATCATGGACAATGTGTGAGGATGGTCGGCCATTCTGCCCCTGAACAGGATTGGCACTCCAAGGGACATGGTTGATGCCTTTGACAGTGAAGATATGAGCAAAAGCCTGATGAACAATGTTATCAACCAGGGATTGATCAAAGCCACGAGCAACAAGCATTTTTGAAACCTCAGTAAATGCGACCCAGAATATAGTCAGGGAGACACCTTTTTGCAAGAATGGCAGAGCAGAGCGTTTCGCTGGCATCTTCGAAAGTGATAAAACAATGTCCAAAAGGAAATCCAATGGTTGGGACGATTGACCATTGATTTTCGCAGGGGTGAGTGTCAGTGACGTGTTTGTCACCTGGTTTTGTTGACCTCCTGGATTAATGGCACATATTAAATGAACCAAAGTATGGCTATTCATGGACAGAGGTTTCGGTTCCCCTGTCCACAATTCTAGTGCATCTCACCTTCTTCTTGCAATAGCAGAACGATTGATGTCCTGACTCCCTAGATCTGGAACAAACTGTTCTCTGACTTTCTTGGATACAAAGTCCTTTGTTTTGCGGACAAACATCATGACAGCGACATCAGGGGCGCAGCAAGCATGACATATATCCAGATCCTCGTTGGCAATCGTCGTGAATGAATCTCCTTCCATGTGTGCGATAGCATGACAGATTGTAAACAGTGCCTCATAGCCCTGTGAAAGATATGCTTGTTAGGACATTGAAGTGATCATATATCATTGACTTGATTCTCCGCATACGCCAGTGTCAGGGTTGTGCGTGGTATGACTCGTTGACTCTTCGCATGGATCCACGGACTGCGGTATCCACATTGAGCTTGTAGAGCCATATGCAAAGATGTCTGTGCGACCCGGGTTGTCCACATTAGCCTTGTACGGGTGTATGCGGGAAATCGGAAGGCTTAAAGGTTTGACATACCTGATAATGTTTTTCATCATATGTAAGCTCTTGTGCCCATTGTAGGGAGGCTACACTCCCTAACCTGGTACAACGTCATATAGCCACCCCATCACTCATCACCAGTACCCAACACCATGTTCATCATATCTCATCCAATTCCAAAGCTCTTCCATCAAACCTGAACGAAGTCTGACGTGTTTATCCTTGCATTGCAAGTCCGAGCCATGTCCTATGTCCTATGTCCATCCGGATCGCGTCGGGTGTTCTTTATATTGGTTCGTAATCAATTACATGGCTTCTAAACTAAAATCACCGGCTCGTTTCATGAGCATCGTCATTCATAGTGACGATCTCACGTTTGTTCCTGATCACATTGTCCTCGGACATAAGGAACGACATGTCACACGGACCTAGTTTGTTTGTTTTGTTTCATCTTTATATCCTTGTCCTTGGTTACCATTAAGTCCGGAATATGTTCCAAGACTATAAATCTTTGTATTCGGACATCTGAATACATCTTTCGCCCAGTCAGTGTTGATCATCTCATTCTCGTCCACATTGTCCCAAACGTCTCCAATACGAAGTCCAGTGCCCATTGCACCACTTACCATCGCTCTCCCTCACGTCTCGCACCTTCAAACACCTCGCGCTCTACAACTCGATGCTCAGGTGTCTCTCGGTGACCTGCACGCAATCCATTATGTGCTGAGATCATGAGTATAACTCTCTCCCAATATTCTAGCCTAACCCACAGCTAGAAAATCCTAATATGCACAGTAGAGGTAGCTTACTATCTAAACTACCTACCCTCCCAATTTCATCATGTTTGCTTTATTCCTTACAGAGATATTCACAAATCTCTAGTAATGTACCCATATTACCATAGTGTACTCAAAACACTATTATTCTAATTACTTTCTCAATAGACAATTAGCCCTTAGTTAGATTATCTAATCATGTACTACACAGCTTGACCTGCACAGCCCATATATCACATGACCACTTGCCTGCTTAGGATGCTGCCCAAATTGCCATTCAAGCACCGCAGTGAGTCTCACTTTCATAGAACATTCTAAATAGAATGTATAGCCATTAACCTGTGCAAGGTTTCTGTAACTCATAGCATAGCCCTGCATGAGTCAGTGTGAGTCATACCTCAGAAAAGTGAATAGGATCACACCTGAGTCAACATGAGTCATACTGACTCAACACAAGTCATACTGACTCAACATGAGTCATGAGTGTTGAAGCTCATAGCATAGGCATACCTGAGTCAAGATGAGTCATACTGAGTCAACATGAGTCACACATGAGTCATGTCAAGTCAGTCTTGCTACCACTATTCCTAGTCACATATCCTACCCATCCAATCATATTCATTCATGGCAAGCAAAATGACTCAGAACATAGCCTCAAAGCTGCTAAATGTAGAAGCATAGCCACATGTAAAAAAGGTATATAAGGAGTGGAATTTTGCAGTGAAAGATCATCCCATTATCTGATTATCTTATTATCAGAGGGTCTCATATCTGGTATCTCAGAATCTAAGAAAGTCCCAAGTGACCCTTAGAGTTCTAAATCTCTACATACTTGGTAGCTAGTACTTAGTAGAAAACACTACCAAAAGAGGCAGCTAACACAGCTACTCTTACATAAGCTATTACTAAGTGGGCAAATACACTGCCAATCGTAACCTAAGTAAATCTAGTTTAGGAATACTTAGTACCTGCTACACACAGAGATCTTGCTGACATACATTCCACTCCAGTTTCCCAATAAATAAGGTTGTAAACAACCCATATTGTATGAGAACTGAGTGACCCCTTTAGGAAATATCCTACACATTACATCATACACAGCCACCACAGATTCCCAGGAATCTAGCTACTCTTCCAATAGGTATATATACACGGCAAAGCCTATAATTTGGTACACACAACCAAACAACTCATATTAGCACATCCAAATACTACTATACAAGGTAGTCTATTCACACCATTGACAGCTAAACCATTAGTTTTAAGAATCCTTACACAACTACAATACGATTCAGTACATATCTATCACTAGTAACTCTAGCAACCCATTAGCCAGTAACAATAGGAATAGTCTACATATTCCTTATCTTCTTAAGAACCTCTATTAGCTAGGAACGAAGCCAACCCTTTTACCCTTGACTAACCATCAGGAAAGGAAGAACAACCAGGGATCCAATTAGTTAAGTTTCTCACTCATTCAGTAGACAAGTTTTCTTTCTCTATAGTATCTTCTGTTTGATCTGGTAGATAGAGTTGTCCTATCACCAGCTTATAACTAGATTGGGCCTGGAGGATTGATTGCATAGGATTTTCCCCTAGCGAATCTAGCACTCTAAATCCTATAAGAACGACATCGGGTGTCCTTGCATCCATTTCTCTCATCAATCTGAAACTCCGGACTTCATCTAGGAGCCTTGGACTTCCTGTTTCTTGTCCTCCCACTCTTCAACTCACATTTGAATCCCTTTAGGGTCAAACCTATCGCACCCTCATCCCTTTTCTTTAGCTTGTGACCTGATTGGCTTAGTCCAGGAAGGTTTTCAGCCACCCTTTGTTACATACACCATTTTGAACACGTTAATGGGTGCTTCATAACATTGTCAAATGGCCATTGCAATGTGTACAATGTGACCTGGCACAACATCAAGTCTCCGGACGATAGAAACTTGTCACTGATGCTTGGGAACCCATCTTGTACAATCCCAAGTGACAGATACAACCTGTCCATGAGCTTGCGGGAGAGACCTTTACCAGATCTGGTATGTCCATAGTTCTGGGCACGCTCTAGCCTTGCTATGAACTCGATGTCATAGGGAGAAACATCCATGTTTTGTTCGCATCCATGGAGTCTGTATCGCTCGTTCCACATCCATTTGATCAAGGATACTATAGGATATGTTGGCCAAATTAACAGTTTATGGACGAGCTAGGTATTTGGCGTCGTTTCAGTGTGTTCAGAACTTCTTTCAGGCAAGACAACTCACCTGCGCTGGAATGCCTATATAGCCTCCTTCAATGGACCTATGGTTGTAGGGTGTGTCAACTTTCCACATAACAGCTTCAATACCTCGTTGTATAAAGTCCTAGGTGTACAACATGAGTGGGATTGTCAGTGAGATTAACCAATGGATATCACCTTCCATTCTTGCGGTCAGCATGGAGTTTGTGGACTTCGATCACGAAACTTTGCTCAATCCTTAGTGCCTCCCATTGTCTTCCTCCACCAATAGCTTGATTGTACCTATCCTGGGGGAGACCTTCCATGGTGTGTGGGCAAAGTTGCTCGAATCTACTCTTGTTCTTTCTGGAAGTGGCTTTCATTCCTGCAAACATCATTGTAGTGAGACCAAGTTGGACAGGATGGAATCGGGCCTGGTCGCGGACACGATGAGAGATTTGATTGTATATTTGACAATATGTTCCTTTGATGACAGGAGTTCTATGAACATTGTCATCTTCCATCTCCTCTTCCTCGTTGTCGATGGTCCCAAGTATCACACTAATTTCTTCGATGACCTTGTCATATGGTTGCATCGTCCTTCTGGCTTAAATATTGCCATATATTTTCGTGAATCCAAGGAGGTATGGGTCAAACGTTGAACGATGACCATCGGGAGGGAAGAGCCCATGGACCCTGGTAAGATTTACGAGTACACCATGCTCCTTTCCAGGAGCAAGTACCGGTAACCTTCTTCCAACCCTATAGCCTTTCTTGTCGTACACTGGTATTTCTTGATTATTTTCATCAAGGAGGGGGAGAGTGTTGAGGTCAACCTCAACTCAGTCATTGTTGCTGTTCGTCCAATTGAAAAGGTGAGGGTGTCGACACAACAGGTTTTCACAAGTGAAGTCGCCAACATTCCACCCTTTTGCTTGCAAAAATCTGAAACAGAACATTGTTTCATTGGATAAGACAGCAAAATCAGTGGACTTACTGAAGGTGGCTTGCAACAGAGATCACAACACTCCGAAGGTGGGTGAAATCATGATCATTGTCCCAGTTGTCCCTCTCCTGTTGTTTGGCATGTACAACCATTATCCTTTGGTTCTGGCCATAGCGCTTCATGATGGCAATAGGCACCACATCAACAAGGAAACCATTCTCCTTCCAGGTTGCAGGAGCATCTCTTACCCATGTATCCCAGTACCTCTTTATTGCCTCATCGATCTCATGTATGATGTCAAGGGTTAATTCCATGGATCTGCCCCCATTCTCTCCTAAACGACCTCTGTTTAAATTCAATTGGATCAGACAAACCGAGCACATGAGTTGAATGCCTTACAATATGTTTGTGGATGTTTTGACAGTTTGGAAATTTAATGGTTCAGGATATCACCTATCACATACAATGTCTTGGATGCAAAGTCGTGCAAAAATAAAACCTAGAAACATGATGAACATGTTCTGGTGCCGTGGAAGGAGGGCGGAGGACGGAGCATTGAGTGGGGCCATCAATTCGGCGAGAGGAGGGTGGTGGTCATCATGTTCGACGAGGACATGAGGGGTGAACGCAATCCAGAATTCTTCTTGGAATCGTTTTCCCATGCACATCATACGACTGGTGGTACTGAAAGGGAGATGAGCACCAACAGAGTCTGGCCAGAGCCTATTCCTTTGGTGGAAATTCCAGGTTAGAAAGAAGACCTGGTTGACAAGGATATGCTGGGGAGGCAGAAGAGCATCGAGGCCGATATGATTCCCCAGGTAAAGGACAAAGTTGATGAAATGTTCTTTGACATGTGGGATTACATCACAATGGGAGGTGTTGAGGAGGAACTGGTTATCAATAATAATGCAAGAACATTCCCTAAGCAGAGAAATTGCATGGCTCTCACGCTGTGACTCAGCGAAGTGCTTCAGAGTCGACAGATGCCTAACTTGAGTTTGCATGGCATTGAATGCCATAGCATAATCTTTGCCCCCCGTGACATTTGTCTCCCTCTGGATGGCTGCAAGCACTTCCTGCTGAGGGACCAGGCCATTGATGTGTTGTTGTTCATGAACATAGGCGACATCAAATGGCTCTGCTGCAAGTTGTTCATGTGGAATAAGACGGGCATGATGCAGTTCCTCAGCAACAGGTTCGTCATCTTCAATAATTTCCACTTCATCATCGCTATTGAAACATCATAAGAGAGTTAATCTGAAGAATGAGGCTATAAATCATAAAAATACCTGGGGGCAGCCATTGCAGCGTTATGTTCACCATCCCTGGCATCAAAGTTGTATTTGTTGAATTCCATCCTTGAGAATATGTGTTTGTAAAAGTTGATGTTGAACAGCGATGTTGGACTTTGTGTCACGACATGTTTTGCTGAATTTGAGTCAAAACAGATTCTAGGTCACCTAATATGAACCTTACCATGGCGTAGGCCAATTCCCATTGATGCCATCTACAACTTTATCAACACGTCTCCTCCCAGGACCATGATGTCCTTTCCATACGCAACATCCAAGGGTCCTACCTCTTTTGCACATGCCACTGTCACCCTCGTCATCAGAACTGCTTCAAGCAAAGATTCACTCTTCTCAGGTGGGTGATTCTAGACACCACCTTGAAAAGCATCCCGGCAAGCCCATACTCCATGCAGAATTATTTATGCCAAGATGATGCCTCTCCTTGCCGACATTTACAAGGGCAAGATCGCGACAGGGTGCAGTTGGATGAATACGGCGGACAGAAGATGGATGCACAGGTCGTTGAAGCCAGCCTTCGGACTACTGGCATCAACCAGCAGGATCTCGAGTCTGACCCAGCACTGCACCGCCGCAGCAGAGGCGAGTTGGACTAGGATGTCCGTTCCATGGCGGTTACCGCCATCTTTGTGCACAATTGGGGCAACAGCGCCTCAGTATATCACCAAATGATGCATTATTACGCAGGCTCGATGGCAGGGCGGCATGTGTCTCCCGCGCCACCTGCATTTGATCATTATGCAATCTCAATGCCGATGAACCTGAGCAATCTGAGTGTTATTGAGCGCTTGCGACCATCTGAGATCATTGTGGGTATTTGCCATAAGTATCTGGACTGCCCTGGTATGTCATATGGTCTAGCTGTGACTTCGTGCCTCACCTAGTACTAGATTATGATCTTTGCACTGATGCATTTACATTCACACTATTTTTGGTGGGAGCAGGGACAGATCACTTAGACCCCAGTTCCGGTGAGCTGGTTAGCTGGCACTCCTGCTGATCTACCTATTTGTCATTCTGCGACCTGCAATCTTTGTGATTCAGTGATCGTTGGGGGACACTTTGTGAATCTATCTCTATACACTGACTTCTTGAGCTAAACATTTGTGTTATAAATGCATTATTTGTCCAGGTAAAGTCTTTCTGCAGATTTCAATCCTGATTTATCCAGAACTCAATATGTGCTTGTCTTGTTTCAGGTTTGCCTTTCTGTGTGTATGGAGATCAGTGATTTGACCATCTGGCCTTGTTTAAGGATAGCGATGGGGCAGCATCTGACCCACGGTTTGTCAGAGTGAACAGACCAGAGGACTTGATGGCAGGGTCATCATGTTTGAAACAAAACATCTTTTTGATCATGGACTGCTGTCATGCATGACTCTATCCCACTTCGTCAAGCTATCCACCATGCGGCGGTATGCAACTATAAGCCGTCTGTCCCTTTGATTTCTACACATCGTTGAGCATATTCTGAACACCGCATGTCATTCGCGGCTCTCGCTATAAGGTGCGCAAATGTACTGGCCGCTGTTCACTCTCTGATCCTTCCCAGTGCATGTATCCAAGTTGTCTTGATTTCAACTTGTGCAGTGACCACGAGTCCCTTCCAATTTCTGTTCATCAATTGAATCATCCAATGCTGAAATTGGGGACTTCTGTCATCCCGACTGTCTACAGGGTATGACGGACACAGATGATTCGTGGACCAGCCCCTCAAAAATGTCAAAAGGCTGCTCCGGTTTCCTCTGAGTCCAGGTCTTCCATTTTGCCTTGCATTCATCAGTGAGGACCAGGTACCGCTGAAGGATTTCTCTGCCCGCTTGGCAGCCCCATGTCAAGTTGTTGTCATCACCATTGCCATTGCTTTGGTGAAACCAATCGCCTTTGATACCACCTGACTCCTCTCGCTCACCCATGTGGCCTCCTGGGTCTATCTTGGGCACCTTGTGGAACTCATGGAACAATAGCATGAGTTGAGCCAATACAAGGTATTCATTCACAGGACAGAGAACAACTTGGTCGCAATCCCCAGGCCTATATGTACTAGAAAACGGTTAGTGAGCCGCTTGAGGGGGAGTGACATGGTTGGCAGTCGACCAACAGCACTGACGCTGGAGGGCCGTAGGGTGTCAAATACAACAGTCAAAGCAATAAAGGCAGTTCCGCAGTGGCATTGACTGGCTGGAATCCTGGTGAGAGGCCGCATTCACACTTGCAATTGATCATGTATTTTTGTTTTGTTTTATTTGTTTTATTTTTTCGTAAAAAAAAGTTTCTTTGATTTTCACTCAGATTCAAGGAGCCAGAGTGGTTGGAGTATGCGATCGCATAATCATACCATATATTTAGATGCTTGAATGTGATTATGGTATCTGGTGGTCCCCAGTTGGGTGAAGACAAAGGCTGAGGCATCAGTCTAAGTGACAAACAGGGATACAGCCATGATTTTGATCAAGATATTCAATGTAACATACATTGTGGTTCAATCATCCATCCCCTCCTTGCCATCTTCTGTATCATCATCGTTGAAGTCAGAAGTCAGAACAATCACCTCAGCCCTCGGCCATCGCTTGTTGAAGTTCCCTGAATAGAATGCAATATTTCGGTGGAACTGATGTGGGGTGAACATCTGCCAGTCATTTCTGAATGTCTGAAGTAAGCGACCACTTTGTCTGGTAGGTGGATAGTCAAGTCAGTCAGCATGATAAAGGAAAACAAAGCGACGAGAATGATGAGATAACTTGACCACTCATCTTACCTGCAGCTTCCGATGCTGTCCCTCTATTCCCTCCGTGACATATTTCTGCATCATGGGGTCATTGGGAGGAAGGTTTGCTTTCTTCAAAACCTCGTATAACCGTTCAAATGTTTGTTCAATCTGCTGGTGCAACCCTGGTAGCAGCATGAACAGTATGCTATCTATTGATCATTTGGGGTTTTGTGCAGGTGGGAGTGCAGGTACCGGAGTTCGACAGGCAGGGCATTTCATCGTGTTGAATGGGGCAGTCGGGTCATGAGTCGGGTGTTCATTGATCTTCCTCACCTCAATTGCCATAATTGCCCATGCACCAATTAGGCACTGCACACAGAACGCATGTCTGCAGGCAGTTTTCAAAGTGGCAGGATTTGTCCTGTTGTGAAACATGAAAAGTCGGTCCTCAGCGACTCTAGATGACTCTCACTGTCCATACTTACAGTGTGCCTTGGCAGCTTCCGTTTCCAAGGTTCAGTACCATCATCCAATGTCATTGTCAGTATGGAGGTAAGAGAAGGACACAATAGACTCACATCGCGCAGTAAAACTCCTTCTCTACCATATACTCTATCTCCTGCAGTCGTCCGACCACAGTCCATGCCTCCTCCCTCACCCTTCTCTTCTCCTTCTCTTCCTGCAATGCTTGCCGCAGCTTCTTTATCTCCTCCTCCATTTCATTCAACACTCTTTGCTGCGTCTCCACCTTCTGCTTTAGTTATCCGTGATGTTGCACCAATGCCCGATGCATGGCTTGGAGCGCAGAGTTGATGGCATGTTGTGGAAAGAGCTGCAATGCGACATAGGATGCTTGTCAGTCCATTGCCACAACATGTACATCTTTGCAAAGCTCAGGCGAGTCCATCAATGGCGTGAAGAACTTGTTGTGTGCATCTTCGATTGCAGGTGGCAAATCATGATGCGTGAAATTATAAGAGACCTCCCCCAACATGATCTGCATCTTGGTGGGGTGCCTAAGAGAGGTATTGCAGTCTGATGAAATAGGCTGAGAAAAGGGGTTGGTGAAGTGATTGAGGACAAGGTTGATCTCAGTGTAGAGTTCTTCGGACCAGACTTAGCATATCTTGTCAAGTGTCTGTTCTGATGGCTTTTCTCGCAGTGCCTGGCTGGCAGGTTGCACCTTGGGGAGCCAACATGATCACACACAATCAGCGGTCCTTTTTGACAATTTAGGCCCTTTGTCTTGTACATCCGGAGCTCAATCAAGTTTTCTTTGCTGCTATTTCCATGGATGTCCTGTGTTGTTGTGTCGACCAAGATGTTCCTGACCTTGAGGGCATCGGTCGACTACTCATTTTGTTGGACACATTTTAAACATGATGTAGGCAGGGTTCGATGTGAATGCAGAACGAGCGGACAAGCTTCATGAGATTGGTCCACCTTCATCCAGAGGTGGTTGGGCAACAGAGGCAATAGTTTGTTACAAGAGGGCAGATAATCTGAACAGAAAAGTGCATAATAGAGTGAAAGTGGTATCAAAATCTTGGGAAGGATAATCAAGAAATGCATATCGCGTAGGGCGGTGGGAACAAATACTATACCAGGGTTTATGTCTTAGACCTCTTTCTACTAGTCTCAGACCATCCTCCCTCCACCAGACGTTTCAATGAAGATCACCTTGCCGGATGGTTGCTTCTGCTAGCTGGGCCCTTCTTTGTCAGGCCATCCAGCACCGAGATTGCTATTCCTTGGGTGCCCCCTTGAGCTAGCAATGCATCATAATGTATTTGGCCTTGGTTGATTTCCTCATCACTTGTATGATACCCCTGTGGGTCGATACTGTCAAACATCTTCTTCAAAATGTTGAGGAAGATCTTGTGAGTGATTGGTGGTAGGGTCTGGTTTTCATCTCCAACAATGAAGTATCTATGAAGTTCCTCTAGACCTTGAAGGAATCCCTCACCAGAGTCATAAAAGTATGGGAATAGGCAGTTAATAAACCAGACTCGGGAAAAATACCACTTTGTAGTGTGGACGGAAGGGGGCCCGGCATTGTGCACTCTGGGAGCGGCCCAAACTGGCACCCCCAATCTGCCGTCTAAAGGGGAGTGAATGAGGGTATCAACATCACTTGTACCCACAGACCGTGCTATTCACTTGTGATAAAGGTTCATTGGTACAGGAAATAGACAAATGGTACAAGGAAACTATATAATGCCCTTGTAGACCCACACATTATCCCAGTGGCTCAACAACCCATGGTACATTCACTCCTGGATGACATTAATTCCCAAACAATTATAATTTAGTTACAATTACGATACGGGCGGCTTGGATGAGTGCAAACTATGCACATTTGCATTGGTAAGTTGAATGGATTGCATAGCACTGTACATGACTCATATGATGATGTGCCAAGTGGCATGCTTGGCCAATGAGATCCCATTTGCCTGCCATATGGCATACTCATCAGCTTATATAGAGCAACTGCAAACTCTTACATATCTCACCATGGGAGCATCACTCGGAGCTAACTTTCACATGGCAAGCAAGCTTGTGCATAAATTGTAGAGGTATGGTAGCATCAAGGGAATATTGTGGAGGCCATATCTAGCATTACCAAGCAGTACAACTCGGGCAACATAGACATTTGGTCAGTATTGAAAGTGAAGGAATGTGGGAGCTTGGGACAAGATAGGCAAGGGACAAATAATGTCGTTAGACCTGACCAGAGGGTGTCTAAGATACCCGTGCACTGAATGGAGAATGCATGCATGCAGGTCCAATCCACAAAGAGCATGGGGGTCAGAGGGCACGTCATTGGAGCCACGAGAGAAATACCGTCAGGCTGCAAACACTGGCCATCCATTTGACACATCAATATTTCTCTGAGAGGTTAGAGCCTGTATGGAAACCAATGGTAACCATGGGTGGAGTCACATGAATCTTTGGTTATTCGGCATGGCACTGGCTTCAGCTTTTGGAGCTCAAATGCTACTTATCCATAAACCTTGGATTTTGTCCTATGCTTTCACTGTCCATCAATTCTTATCCTGGGGATACCATCTATCTGATCCATTGTCACATCTTGAAGACTTTCTGTCATAATCTACCCTGGCACCTATCTTGGGTCTATAAGCCGTTACCTAGTGCAACAGGGCAAATCCTGAAGTAAGCCACTTATCATGCATGTCCAAGTCTTGAATCCTGTTGACTAGATAGCTCAGTGGTTAGAGCTACTGGTAATTGTCCAGGAGGTCCTGGGTTCAAACCCTAGTCTGGTCATCTTTTCACTCGACCGTAATAAGTTGTTGTCTACTTTTAACACTTTCTTTGAGCTCGTCACAAGCATTGGTCACTTTAGTGTTGATCTGATGGCTGATCAGGTTGGTGCTCAGGTAACACCTGGAGGATCTTCTGACAAAGCAAAATGGACACCAATTGAGGTTACTCACCTTGTCGATTACCTCCATGAACATCGCAACCAGCGCAGTGATAATGGGAGCTGCAAGGAGGCAATCTACAATGCTGCTGCTGCCCATTTTGGACCATACTTCAATGGCGTCAGCGGTGTCAAGACTGGGAAGATGGTTGCATCTAAGTGGAGTTCAGTGAGTGTTACGATCGCTACTCAAGCTAATGGACTTAACATTTTTCTTTTCATCTCCGCTCTATCGCTTCTATTCACACATGTGTATCTAATCTCCCACATCCATGCTTCTCATTCACATTAGATCCGCATTGCAGCCTCATGCTGCCACAGCGTACATGCACACAACGCATGTCTGCTACATGCCTTTACCTTATGATACCCGGTACCAAGGATACTTACCATATATAGTAGAAGCACTGCATGTCCGTGCACACTTGTACTTAGTATATAAACCCCAATGCAGCGCCAGAGAACACTAGTCTTGTTCTCTTGGAGTTTCCCCTATGGCAACTCTACTTTTACCTTCTCTTGTCTTTTTCTCTGTGCAAGCGACCTAGCACAAGGCTTCACTTAAGTGTGAGTCCTTAGGGTTGTTTCACTAGAACAAGACTATTCAACATTGCTACCTCGCTTGCGGACGACTGTTGAAGCAGATCGCCGAAGTACCCAAGACGTTTCCTACCGTCCACCATACTCTCGCGTTTGCATTGCACCCTCCAGTACGTTCAAGGGGATACAACACCTTACACAGAGCTCAAGACATCTTTCTAGTGTCTGCTCGTCCGTCTTACGTCGCATCGGTAGAAGGATTGTCGCTCGTACCCAACGAGCACGTATCAGAGGTTCGGGAGTGGTTTGGGTCGGCTCAAGAAGAAAACGAGTCGTTAGATTTAGTTTACCCTCCAACACCAGTAGTAGAAGCAGCGGAGGCAGGGCCGGCGCAGACAGGACAAGTGCAGGAGCCAGGAAGTCCCCACCCATCATCTCTCGTCCTTTCGGACTACGAGAGTCTACAGGGAGCGCTAGTCGCACCCCACGCCCCATCGGAACACAGCGCAAGCTATGATCCGAACGAGTACGACCCGCCAGCACTCCAGCAGATCCCGCAGGCATTAGTGCCATTATTCGTGCCGGAGAGAGTTGTAGATTGGCTCGTCAAAGGGCTAGTGGACCGAGTTAGGAGAGAACGGATCAGGGAAAGGGAACCAACCCCGTATCACAGAGTCCAAAGACCTCGACAGAGGAAAGTGTGGCCAGCAGCCACTAAGATCAGAGAAGAAGAACCAAGGGTTCTTTGGCCATTCGAAGACGAACTACAGTTCGCACCATACCTCAGGCCAAGGAAAAAGTGCTACAAGGCAAAGAGATGCCCCACATTAGCCCCACACACAGCGGAACCACGTACACGCCGCCTACGAGTACCAAACCCCCCTCTCCCTCCTCGTATCTAGATAGTGTTACGCAATGGCAACCACTTTTGATCGAGGATTGTTCGAGAACACCCTTACCACAAACAATGTCAACGGAGCCCTTACACAGGAACTCCTTGCTATGTTCGATTTCTTTATTGCAGAAAGGGACATACAAAACCATAACATACAAGCATGTTTGGGACAAATCAACATGATGCAGCAGCAGTTGACGTTGGTGGCACAAGCACAGCCAACAGTACCCAAAATGAGCAAAGTGTTCCAAGACCCTGGAAACTTTAACGGGTCAAAAGGAAAATTTGAGGAATGGTGGACTAAGATGAAAGCCTGGATAGGCGAAAACCCCACCGTATTCCCACAAGGTTCACACAAGGCAGTGACAGCTGTACTATCACGCCTTGATGGACAAAAGGCAGGCGGCTTTGCCCGCACAAGGATAGATCGCCTATTAAACGGCGGTACATACACATGGGTAGAATTGGAAACGGAAATTGAAGCTCTTTTCCGCTCTGTCAATCAACAAGAGTGGGCTAGGCAGAAGCTGAAAGCCCTTAAACAAACGGAAGCGACACCCATAGATGATTGGATCATCGACTTCCAAAGATATGAACCACAGGCTGGGATGGACGTCTCCCACCTAATAGAACTCATTGAGCAGAACGTCCAATGCTCAATAATAGATCAAATCTTGATGGGAGTGCCCCGCCCCGATACAGTAATCGATTATCTCAAGAAGATCAGAGAAATCGGCACACGGAAGCAGTTAATAAGCTTCCTACGCGGCGGCAATAGTCGAAGATCTAGAGATCCCAATGCCATGGACATAGACGCTTTCGAGCGTCGTCCCTCTACATCAACGTCCAGAGCACCGATGAAGTGCTACAATTGTGGAGGAGGTCATTTCGTCAAGGAATGTCCCAAGCCAAAGCTCGCATGTCCAGATTGCAAGTATCTTGGTGGAGGACACAAAAAGACTTGTAGACGAGGAGGCCGCAAGGTCAGGGACATCGAAGAAGAAGGTTCCACCTCGTGGGACAATGAGTCATCCGGCCCGGATCAGGCTATCCGCGGCATGTCGTATGACGAAATGAAGGCATACTTCTTTGATCTCCAAGTAACAGAATCCAAGAAGGGAAAAGGGAAAGCCACATGAATGCACCGGGTGTTCATGCGGATACTAAAAGGGTAAGATTTAACTTAACTGACGATAACAGGTTTTTGCCACTGGCTGGTGAAGAGTCTGAAGAATCAGACAACAAATCATCTGAAATGCCAAGTGGGTCTCCCTCAGTGGAGCTCGGCAGGGGCTTCACACCTGTACTTAATTCACTTTCAAACACCGACATTAAAATCCCGGAAGAAGCGTGCGTACGCAGCACAAATCTGCAGAAGGAGATCTGGATGACCATTTGAGTCTCTCCTTCTCGCACAAGGAATTTCATCACTGCAGAAGCGCTGCTAGATAGTGGCGCAAACATAATATTCATTGATCGCACATGGGCACAAAAACATCAGTTGCCCCTAACCCCTTTACGCCACCCCATTCCTGTGTACAAAGTGGACGGAACTAAGAATTCCGCTGGGAATATCACGCATTCCACAGAAGTAATTATTGAATACCAGGGACACAGAGAAAGTGTCACCGCTGAGATCACGGATCTTGGAAAGAACCAGATGATACTCGGCTTCTCCTGGTTAAAGAAGCATAATCCTATTATAGACTGGACCAAAGGAACGGTTGAAATGACACGTTTCCCAAGGACATGCTCCTTCCTTCAGGATAAGGAATCATTCTTATGTCATGCTGATAAGGAAGAAGAGGAAAACACCTACCTTGCATACGCAGTACGCGCGGCTTTAGATAAGCCTACTCCTACGAAAGAAACAGCAGAGGAACTCATCCCGAAAGAGTTCCACAAGTATCTAAAAGTATTTCATAAAGGAGAATCTGAGTGAATGCCGATTCGGAAACCATGGGACCACGCCATTGATATGAAAGATACGTTCACACCCAAGAAAGGACGCATCATTCCCCTATCTGTCACAGAACAGCAGGAAGTTTCTGAATTCATTGACGATCAGCTCAAAAAGGGATATATCAGACCCTCTAAATCTCCACAAACATCACCCATGTTCTTCGTACCGAAGAAGGATGGACGAAAATGTATGGTACAGGATTACCGTTATCTAAAGGAACACACGGTCAACAACAATTACCCGTTACCCCTAATCTCGCAATTGGTCGATAAGTTAAAAGGGGCTAAGTGATTCACAAAGATGGATCTCCGATGGGGATACAATAATGTACGCATCAAAGATGGTGATGAATGGAAGGCGGCTTTCGTTTGCTTCCGAGGAGCATTCAAACCCCTCGTAATGTATCTCGGGCTATGCAACTCCCCTGGAACGTTCCAGGCCATGATGAACAAGATCTTTGCAGATATGGACGACTGCGTCGTCGTCTACATCGATGACCTCATGATATTTACAAAAACAGACGATCGTGAAACACACAACAAGATCGTCCTAGAAGTACTACGACACCTTGAAGAAAATGATTTATTCATAAAACCAGAAAAATGCACATTCCACACCACAGAAGTTGAATTTCTGGGGATGATTGTGGGAGTAGACGGGATAAAGATGGACGAAACAAAGGTTCAAGCCATTCTGGAATGGCCTACGCCCAAGAATGTCCGAGGAGTTAGGAGCTTCTTGGGATTAGCGAACTTCTACCGAAGGTTTATCCAAGATTACGCAAAAGTGGCTAGACCACTTAATGATCTGACAAAAAAGGAAAATCCCTTCAAATGGAAGCAGGAACAACAGGAGGTGTTTGACACGTTGAAACATCATTTCACCACAGCTCCTGTACTCGCATTCCCTGACGATAACGCTCAATTCCGCTTAGAATGCGATGCTTCTGATTACGCAACAGGAGCAGTACTATCTATTCAGAAAGATGACAAATGGCACCCAGTTGCCTACTCCTCTCACTCCATGTCTCCGCAGGAACAGAATTACCCTATCGCCGATAAAGAAATGCTCAGTGTGATTCGTTCACTCAAGATATGGCGCCACTATTTAGATGGCGCAAGACACGAATTTGAAATCTGGAATGATCATGCGAATTTGCAATTCTACATGACTCGTCAGGACCTCAACAGGAGGCAAGCACGATGGGCGCAATACTTATCGCGCTTCAATTTCAAATGGTTACATAAGCCGGGAGCCACAATGGGAAAAGCAGATGCTCTCTCTAGACGAGAAGATCATACAGTCGGTCTTGAAGACGACAATAAAGGAGTATTGGTAATCTCCCCGGAGAAGATTAGAGCACAACACGTTCTGCTCTCCGATGAAGGGGACCACATAAAACACAAAATCTCTGACGCAATCAGCCGTTTCACAGAAGAAGATATCATCACATTATGTAAAGATTGGAAAGTGTGCGAGGAACATGATGGATTCCTTTACGACACACTCCACAGGCTGTATGTGCCTGATGACGATGATCTCCACATGGAAGTCGTGCGGCTGCACCATGACACACCGATGGCCGGACATGCCGGCTCTGACAAGACATTAGATTTACTGCAGCGCAGTTATTGGTGGCCAGGATTGGCTACATTTGTTAAACGATATATCGCTGGATGCGATCAATGCCAACGGTTCAAGGGATCTAATCAGGCCCCAGCTGGCCTGCTACAGCCACTTCCCATACCTGATCTCCCTTGGGAACACATCTCGGCGGATTTCACTACGGATCTCCCCCTATCCCAAGGCTATGATTCTATTCTGGTAGTAGTTGACAGGTTCTCCAAGGAAGTCGAACTCATTCCCTGCACGAAGACCGCAACAGCACTCGACACGGCTAAATTGTATCTCAACCACGTTTGGAAGCATCACGGTCTTCCCACCACTATTGTGTCTGACAGAGGACCCCAGTTTGCCAGCACAGTCATGGCCGACATATGCCGTTCTCTCAGAATTAAACCTAAATTATCCACGTCTTTCCACCCTCAGACGGATGGACAGACAGAACGCATGAATCGCGAAGTACAGCAATTCCTCCGCTTGTTTACATCTGGAAAGCAAGATGAATGGGCCGCTTGGTTACCCGTGGCCCAGTTCTCCATGAATTCCAAGAAAGCCACTGCAACGGGCAAGTCCCCTTTCGCAGTTACACGGTCATATGAGCCCAGAATGGATATCGAATCATGCCACTCAAAGGCACCAGCTGCCCTCGAGTTTACCGACCGCATGGCTGACACGTTGGAACAAGTTAAAAGTAATATGTCCGTGGCTCAGGACCGCATGAAACGAATCGCGAATCGCCACTGTTCTGAATCTCCGAAATACGAAATTGGAGATAAGGTGTGGCTGTCCACGTCAAACTTGCGCTTGACGCGTGCCTCTCGAAAATTAACTGAGCGATGGCTCGGCCCCTATGAGGTAACAGAGCTGATGGGCTCCAATGCTGTGAAACTCAGACTCCCCTCCTCCATGAGGATTCACCCTGTTGTCAATGTCTCACGATTGAAGCCCTACAAGGATAGATTGCCTGGTCAATCGACCTTTCGGCCTGGTCCGGTTCTGGTAACCGAGGATCGGGATGACGAATATGAAGTGGATTTCATTGTTGATTCATGGTACAAGGGCCGTCGCCTTGAGTTTCTGGTGCATTGGAAGGGCTACACTGAGACGGATCGGACGTGGGAGCCACGGGCTAATCTCACGCATGCTAAGGATGCTATTTCCGACTTTCACAGAGCACACCCTTCCGCCCCTCGGGCCTTATCTATGACTCCTGAAGCGTTCTCTTCCCTCTTTAGGGTATATGAGAACTTCACCACGTTTCATCCGTGCCGTCTCCCCTTCGATCGCCTGGAAGTTGATCTTTAGGTCGGGGGTAATTTTGGTATAAAAGACAGCGCATTCACCCTTTCATGGCCATCTCACTTTTCACCCACAATGCCTTTCGGTTACACATTCTACTCGTTTTTCCTTCCTTTCACCCTGGAGCTCTACATGCTCTATTACCTATACATCTTTTCCCCATCCTGGAACGACATGCTCTCTTTCTTTTTCTTTACCTATGATTTCACTTTTTTCCACATCTATTATCTTTGGATCCTTCTTGTTTTTCCTCCAGAATGCTTGTGTTACGTCACTCCACTCCCAGGTATCCTCCCTCGCCGCTTAACCCCTTTCGATGAAGGGTTCTGGCAAAGGAACCTACACGTCCCTCACACCAACTCATCCTATTCCCACCAACCACTCACGTCCACCATCGCATCATCATCCTCTTCCTCCTCCTCTTCACCATCGGACTACGGTCAACCCTATGGCTTACCCCAGAGTGCACAAGAATGGCCAACCAATGTGCCTGATTACTGGGCTCCAGCCTATGGAAATGAGGATGCATGGGAACAACCCGATGCATGGGGACAAGGGAGAGACTGGTCAGTCGCTGGAGAAACGGAAACTGGCATTGTCCGTCCCGACAACCTGGAAGTTTGGGAAGTCGGAATTGATCAACTCGATCCAAGTCCCATGTTGCACTACAACAGGACTCTCCGTCGCTGAAATCCAATGGACTTCGTGTTCTTCCATCCCAACTCCCAGGAACACTCCGCTCCATTGCCAATTCAAGGAAACGGACCTGCTCCTCACATCCACGGGAACGATGGAGATATGCCAGGTAGCCCAATCACTCAGGCCAGTGATCCAAGTAGCGATGAGGGATTCCAGGACGCGGAAACCATCTAGGTCACTCAGAGTTTGACCATAGGATGGGGAAAGTGTTACGATCGCTACTCAAGCTAATGGACTTAACATTTTTCTTTTCATCTCCGCTCTATCGCTTCTATTCACACATGCGTATCTAATCTCCCACATCCATGCTTCTCATTCACATTAGATCCGCATTGCAGCCTCATGCTGCCACAGCGTACATGCACACAACGCATGTCCGCTACATGCCTTTACCTTATGATACCCGGTACCAAGGATACTTACCATATATAGTAGTAGCACTGCATGGTCCGTGCACACTTGTACTTAGTATATAAACCCCAATGCAGCGCCAGAGAACACTAGTCTTGTTCTCTTGGAGTTTCCCCTACGGCAACTCTACTTTTACCTTCTCTTGTCTTTTTCTCTGTGCAAGCGACCTAGCACAAGGCTTCACTTAAGTGTGAGTCCTTAGGGTTGTTTCAGTGAGTGAACGTGATCCAACTGCCACTGTAAATCTTACTGAGTGATATCTATTAGCTCAAAACTATATACAATGCAATCAAATCATACTGCATTCACAGATCAGGCCTTGGCTGGAACAACGAGAATGGTGCCAGTGTTCAAGGTGTCGCATCTGGTGGCACCAATGGTGGTAGGGCCTCCAATGCGACCGAGGCCCCTTCCACAGCTATGTCTCGTGCCAATGAGACCACAGTATGATTCAATTCTTCTTATTTGATCATAGATAATATTCTGTGTAGGCCCCGCTGGATGCTGCAGCTATGCATCATTGGTACCTCCGAAACCCGCAAGCAATCAGTCATTCTCAAATATGTCTGGCAATGAGACTTCTTCAGTGTCCCTCTCCGTTCCCCCCCTCATCAACTGTTCCCCCAGCTTCAACATCAGGTACCTCACACCAGCCTCCCAGCAAGCACAGCAAAGTGACTCCTCCTCCTTGTAATGACAAGGGATTGAAAGTCTCTCCCACCATTGCCCTCATAGGGGTCCAAAGCTCAATCAACCACTTTTCAGACACAGTCCAGTCCACTTTCCTCAATCCCATAGTTTTAACCCAGAAGGTGACAATGGCCCTGTTTTCTGATGCCGATATGCTTCCAGAACACCATCATTTTATGCTTGGCGTTCTTAGCACATCAAAAGGCAACAATACCACTATATACACAGCCATCCCAGACGTTGAGTCACGTTGAGCATATGTCAAGGATTTGTATGATCAATAGGTCATTCTGGCCACTATGGGCCTGGGTAGTAGTGGTGTTGTGGATCTGCCAGGTGATTCCATGGTTGCATGATTGAATCTGTAGTTGTACCACACTCCGTCCTATTGTTGTGTTACCATGTATTGCAATTTATTGTGTGCTGTTCCGCCCTGATCGATCACAATGCAAGAGCTAACCATCTCACTATCATTGATCACTATATGGGATCTAGCTCAGAATCTAAGTCATCTTCCCCAGAGTCTATACCACTATTGTTCTCTGCTACCCCATGACGACTCTCCTGGATACACTGGTAATCCCTCCATATTGCAGTTGCAATGTTATCTTGTACAATTACCAGATCATCTCTTAATCTACCTGCACCAATCAGATCTTCTCGATCAACAGTCAGATCCGTGTTTGGGCCCGTGGGATTGTCATCAGCATCCGAGTCTTGTCTATCTGATTTCTCTTCAATGGGATTATGTGCGTAGATTATATTGTGGATGGCACAAAGAGCTGAGGGAATCTGCACTTGGACTTCAAGGGAATACTTGGCTGGTAATAAAAGGATACGAAAATGCCGTTTCAGGACACCAAATATGCGCTCGATGACATTCTGTAGGGAGGCATGGTGCAATTTTTGTCAGGACCAGGAATCACAGCCAGATTGGATGGCATGTGAAGCTGTTACCTGTAAGGGCTGCCATCAAAGGTATTTTTTTTTCTAACCTCAAGATCTCACAAGTCTCACTCCCCCAAACAGCTGGCAATGCCAGCCCAAGCAAGCAATATCACCAGTTCTTTCTCCTTCCCCTCATGCAACTGAAGCTGCTATATCTATATGCCACAGTACTTTGTCCAGGACCCTGAGTATGGGTTCACCTGTGTCCCCTATGCACGCACATCCACGTAGTGGCTACTACTATACTAGTCAACTCCAACTGATACATGACTCCAGTCGACTTGGAGTTGGCTCAAGTTGTGTAGCATGCAAGGTTGCAGGCTTGAAGAAACAATCACACTGATCAGAAAATCCAAAAGTGACTGTACAGTGGGTATAGTAGATCACAGTGTCACAATTAGGTCCTGCCTATACAGTAACAAAGTCCAGGGGTGAGACTAGTGTAAGATTGGATTGGACTTGAGCCACAGATATAAAGATTGAAGTAAGTAATAAGTGTGGGTCGACTCACCTCATTTAATTCCAGGAGGACAGAAACAACTGAAGTGTTATAGAGTGAAATGGAAGATTTAAGTAGTATGTGGTAAGGCACACTCTTACCCCAATCAATGTAGAAAGGATTAAGTGATACTGCAAGGCTAGGGCTCTATGTGGGTGAACCCATGGGTACCTGAGGTCATACCCACACCTATACCCACCACTGTGGGTATGGGTTTAATCATGGATAACCACCTGGGCACCCATGGATTTGGGAAAAGAATGGACAAAATATAGTACTATGTGTTGAGTAGTAGTAACTGGAATTCGCTTGTACTTTAGCTGTATATCTACTTCTCAACACCATCATCTATAGCATCCCAACCCTTTGGCATCCTCTTATTATTTCCTATTAGGATCTTGCTATCCACAGAGAGAAGAAATAGATATATCAAGACTCGGAAAACATTCATGTATCTATAGCAGCATGCATATACATACACATACAAGAGAAATGAATCCAAACCTGACTAATCTAACAGACAAACCAGAATTATTTGGAATTACAATGACAGAGAAGGTTAATTTTAACATTTCCCACAACATCAGCAAGACTAGAAACACTTTCTACATCATGTTTGAAATCTAGTTACAAGACTGCTAAAAGACTTGGACTGGACTGGGACCAGACTGATGGCAAGTAATAGCTCAGTCCAGTCCAGTCCAGTCTTTATTTGTTATAGAGTTGTAGTCTCAGTCTTTTGATTTTCAAAACATTACAGCTGTTTGCAAAAAACACATTTGAACATTCAACCATCAGAAGCTGCCAGGCAGGACCCCAAACTTGGCTGAGTCAGCTCAGTGGGAAAATTTCCTTGTCACACAGCACATAACATACTGCTTGCCCTCTACCCCATTGCCCATGCTAGTTCACATCATGTCCAATGACACAAAAGTCCATAACCCCATTCTTTTTCAAGATGGATACACTGCCAAAGACATCTGTCACCTTCTTGGTGTGAAGAAAATGCTCGTATACAAGACTCTCGACTTCTACCACAGATTTGTAATTGTGTACAACTTGTACACAATCTAGTGTCACCGTGGCTCCACTCCGCTCAGTCAGACTCCATTTTTTCCCAATTTTGGGTGATATTGGGTTCACTGGAGCAGAGCTGAACCAATGCCAGAGCCGATGGTAGAAACTGGGTAATTGAAGGCATAAATAAGGACGACTCAAGCTGACTCAAACCAGCTCAGAGGATCCCGGTCAGCTCGGAGTGTCTCTGGCTACATAGTAGTAGTATATCTAGAGATAGATGGCCTAGTCCTCAAGTTATAGTGTGGCAACAAACGATACTGGAACAATTCTGGGGGTCACAGGATATCATACCTCACAATGGATGGGTGACTTGTTGATGAATGTGGATACTGTGGCATATAGATACAACAGCTTCAGTGAAGATGACGTGGCTGTCATATACCAAAGAGATGATCAACTGCAAGAGCAGCTCTGTCACAAACGAAATGAGCAACTACAACAATATTAAAATATGGAAAGAATAGTGCAGCGGAAAACTTATGTTTGGTTTGAATATCTGAAAGTGATTTTTCACCTCTTCTAGCATGTTTGGGTGCAACCACATCTGGGTTAATGGTTGTACAATGGAGCAATAAATGGTACTGCAAAAAAAGTTAGATATAAGAATCCAGAGACTGAAAAAGCAACCTACCACCCATTGTGTTGACCAGAAGACAGCCAAAAAAAGATCGATTACATAAACATTTTCCAACCTGATTGATTGATCAACAACAGAGTTGGCAACTTTTGTGTTATAGCACTCAAAGGGTAGGGACATTGCACAGAGATCAAACAACTAAGTGGCCTTTCGCTTGTTGGAAGGCCTAGATACGCAGCTGCCAGTGAAAACAGCAGTAAGCATCCCACGTTGAACCTCGTGAAAGCATGCCTGAGTGCGGACCTGGTGGGCACTGGCATTATAGCATTGAGAAAATATAGCCTGGACATAATCACCTGGATGATGAATGTGCTGAGTGTTCTCATCATGCTGTGATAGATTGTTGTTTAACGAGTGAAGCAAGGGTGTAAAGCAGTGAAATGTGCCATGTGCCTGCAATTGACCAACATTATGTAAATCCAGCAATGGGATACATGTAGTGGGAAATGACAGCATCAGAGTTGTAGCCAGTGGATGGGTTCTCAAAGAGCATGTGGAGATTTCGCTAGCCATGCAAAGCCAAGTCCTATATGTAACCTTGGCTACCAAAGTGATGTCATCCTGTAAGCCATGTAAAGCTGAAGTTGGCTGGATGATAGCTGAGTTACAGCAACACTAGGATGCAGTGTTCCTGATACCAGAGATAGTACATAACTTTGCCATCCAAATAAGGAAACTCTAACTGCACTGCTTTTGAAAATGTCTTAATTGTTAGATGTTCAGAATCTCAAAGAACAGTCAACATTCAACATATCTAATTTGTTGGAATATCTTTTCAAGTAGTTGTGAACACAGTCTTATAAATTGTTGTTGCCTACATACAAGTTGTTCTATATGACCTACACTGTAAGACAGTCCAGCAGGTGGTACAGTCATGGACTGGCACTTTATACACCACCGGCACTTTATACAAAGAACAATAACATGCAAAATTCGGCCTCGATTGGTGCAACATCTCAAGTAGCATAGAGATATAACCCATTCACATCATGTCCTGTAGTTCTTGCAGCTTTTATGCTGTCTGATAATCATATGATATATGTTTTCTGCTCGAAATTACAGTAAACTATGAAATAATACTCAATGAGGTCAGGTATACAAGAAAAAAAGCTAATTAACAAGGGACTGGATGTTAATACAAATGGTGGAATCACTCCGAGTGCTTATCAAAATTCAGTGGTTGTGCCAGTGCGATGCCGGGCAAGCAAGTCGAAATGCCTACTATCAGTGTTATCAGTACGCGTGATATGCCATAAAAAGAAATTGCTGACCAAGATGCGCATTGAAAAAGCACCTGTGATGTTGGGAACTGGCTATCATGGTTGCCCGGCCAAAAGCTGGAGGGAGCTCCCCTGAAATCCTGGATGAAAAGCACTAGTGGTATCGAAGGTGAAGGTGGGA
This sequence comes from Boletus reticuloceps, assembly GCA_018397855.1. Classification (NCBI taxonomy): domain Eukaryota; kingdom Fungi; phylum Basidiomycota; class Agaricomycetes; order Boletales; family Boletaceae; genus Boletus; species Boletus reticuloceps. The sequence continues at coordinate 177,168 of JAGFBS010000022.1, forward strand.
ATGAGCCAGTGATGAGGGCATGTGGTCTGATGGTGGGAGCGAGGAAGAGTGACAGGTGGCGATAATGATCAGATTATCGCTTAGATCCACTGCCGGCACTGATATCCCAAATTTGGTTTGTTCAAAGTGCCAGTGGATGACGATAAACCGCCTTTTCTTGTTGTTGGTTTTGCTCTTTGTTTCTCAACATCCCATACATAATAGACCTTATAATCTAGTTGTACATATACTATACCATGCATCATACACTACTGATCCACAATCTGGATGATGTTGAGTTTCCCACACGACTTCTAAATAAGGTGTATAAAGTGCTGGTCCATGACTGTAATTCTCTAGACTCATTGCACCTGATGCACATTTCCTTTCCATTTTCTTCCCTGACTAGAAGTGATTAGGCTGGTTTACTGATGAAGGGGAGGAATTGGACAATGATATTCACCCTAGCAAGGGAAATGACATACTTTAGGTTCATGTGGCCTCGACCTTCAGGCTTGTATGACTCAGTCTATATACTGTAAGACTTCATAATGTGCCCATCAGGGCTACCACCCTAGCATGATAAGCACTTGTGAGACATGACAAATGTGATACATGTGACCCATAATTGTATAAATGGTCAAATGCTGGTAAGCTCAGGGAAGACATTATGAGTGCTGAGCAATATATTCCCAAGCAATGACAGAGTGATTATTAGTGACACTCCTAGCATACTATCCCAGTTCCCATTCAAGTCATCTGCAAAGGATCTCCCCTGATGCATATCATGATTGTGATTCATGACTGAGCTTACCTGAGTGATTTCCACTGGAGGAGTCTAGGCCACCTGATTTGGCCAAGAACAGTGTGGCTCATGGAAGAAAACAACATTCCACCAGATGCCATTCTCAAGCGTTGCCACAGTGATTGTGTGTTGAGCTGGTTGAGTAACACTGGGGTAGATATTTGAATGCCTTGAATCTAAATGCATTGGAACACAGAGGTGAAATCACACTAGGTGCATCTTTTCTTGTGTATGAGGTGCCCAGGACTTTATATGGTTGTGTCCACTTATAGCATGCATGTAGTTATGATGAGTGGCTTATACTGACATGGACTTAGCATCTGTGTCTTCATGAGATGGTACATTGTTACTAGTTGATCCTAATAGCTCATGAGATGTCTCAACAAGCTGATCCAATATTATTGGTAACTCATAAACTGTCACCAGTATGTCAGATGAAGATTAGTATATGGAGGGGAAAAAAAAAACAATATACAAGAGCAATGCATAAAAATAAGTTATTGATGGTGTACTAACATGTCCATTAGTAGATCCATCACTTCATAGCCAGTAGTTGGCACTTTGTTACTTATATCAATAGCAGAGAATGACAACACTTGACAGGGACTCAGACAAGAGTGAGAGGCAAGAAGAGGAGTGTTGGTGTTGCTCCCTCAAATCACTGGAAGGTCTTTGACAGGTGAGAGAATGGGTCAAATTCAATCACACTAGAAACAAATGTAAGAGGAACCATCATCAGAAGCATAACCCACACTGACGTTGCTGTCACTGCCATCCTGACTCAACTTGTCCTCATCCTTGTCTTCATCTTCCCCTATATCTTCCAGAGATACTCTCCACAAACCAGGTTCTTTGCTATCCTCATTATCATCAGCATGAGCATCAGTGTGGGACCATCAATGGCCAGCCCATGTGCATGGCTTTCCAAGAGCACTACCTCATGACCAATGCCAATGCCTGCAAACCACACAAACATGTCACAGTCAGCAAATCTGTATCCATTAGCACATAGTAGCAAAATATAGAGAAGATAAAAATAAAAACATATATATTCACATAGTATCCTACCAATCATCAGTTTCATCATCATGTCTGGCTACAGAGGGGCCTCTCTGTAATAGCTGATTGGTGTAACCATCAGTGAATGCAGGTATAAGATGACATCCACAGATCACTAGAGAGGGATGCAAGAAGCTGAAGGCAGGGCTATCACCTTGTTCTAGCACAAAGCCAACCTTGGGAAGTGCACACTGCTTTAAACCTCACTTATAGCTGGGATCAATTTCAAGCCAACGGACCCAGAACGCCTCCAACATTTCCTCAGACTGCTTACACCATCCAGACAGAAGTGAACCTCGATGTGAAATGCCTTCAATAGCTGGCAATACCAGATGGGATAATGGTCAGGATCATCTTCCCTTGATAATGTCATGAGGAAACCACTTGCAAACCAGAATGACATCACCAACAATGTCTAGATTGATCCCACGGTCCCACTGATCGTAAGTCAACTTACATTCACTTTCTGGTGCATGACTCATCGAACAAGCTACCTTCAAATGTGTCATGTCCGAATGTATTGATTCAACCATCTACATGTCACCCAACATGTTGTTTGTTCCAGAGCTTCACAACTTCAAAGAAGAATTGCATGTCCAGCTATATAACAAGGAGTTCGCCCAGCAAGTTCTAATGATCAAAAAGACTTTCATAGTCTGGGATTCTGCCCTACTTATCCCTCAAGTCATCACAACTCAATCTGTGTTTCAGTCACCTGCTCCCTATGATCAGTATCCCTGCCTAAAGCAAGCCATCATAGGTGTGCCAAAACTCCTTCCCATATACCCAAATGTCTACAAAGATGAATCTATATATGTGGCATCCAGCGAGATAAGCCATGCAAGCACACTGTTGTAGACTGGCCTTAATTCTTTTGTGTCAAAGTCTGGCTTAGCCCTCTGTTGGAGACTAAGAATTGCACCATATAGTAAATTTGGCCACACCCATGACAAATCTCTACCAGATAATGCCTACATATTTCTTGATGGTGCACGCCCCTGTGTAACTCCAGTGTCACCTTGAGATCAACCATCGTGGATCCATTGCTCTGTTTACTCTGACTTTGATTTCTCAGTATAGATTCTCTGCATAGATTAGTTGACCTGTCAAATCATCAACAGGACTAATGGGCATGGCCTGCATCGAGAACATGTCAGCCATGTTAGTGCTGGGAAGACTAAAATGAGAACAACACCTCGTTGGATACTTCACTGTCATCTATTGTTGACTCCAAAGTAAGAGTGGAATACATGAAAAATACATGAATGCTTCAGATGTTATTAATGCATTGGCATTTAAATTTGACATTGGAGCATCAATCAAGGTGATCGCCTGAGACAAAATAATTTCCTGGACTGGAACAACAGTCAGGCATCACTCTACAGGAAGTAGAAGATGTGAGTGAGATCAAGGTGGATATCTCGGGTGGGGTAAAGACGACTAGGAGAATGTTTGACATGATGACATTTCCAGAGAGCAATATTCACTGGTTTTATGGACATGGGGCTGGCTGAGACAACAAGAAGAAGTGTCAATAGTGATCCAATTGACAAACATGTATATGGCTAGGTAAGAACAATGAGCTGTACTGAAAGAAATATATATTGCTGGGTGCACCTGATACCAAGTGAATCCGGAGACATTGTGATGTGTGATTGACCATGTCAAGATCAAAGACCGTGCATGGCATGATTGGCAGTACCTATTGCAATCAAAAGTAGTAGTGTTAGTTTCATCCTTTCATCCTAGCTATTGACACACCCGTAATTGTTCGATTGACTCCGAGCCAACACAACATTTTGACTTTGTCATTATTGTTGCAACATTGCAACAATTAATTCCAAGTCTAAAAGTTGAATGAGTGCCATAGCGGCAGGCATCAGAAGATGAATGAAGGGAAAAAAAAGTGCTGTACGAATTTCTTGGCCACAAATAGTTGTGTTTGATATTGAGAGTAGGTTTTAAACTCACTGAAGAGATGGTCTGAGTCAACAACCTCAGAAGGTCTGTCAACTCTCCATCCAAGGGGCGCTTGGGGGAACTTGAAATTGTAATATGGACAATCATGAGTTGAAGAGATGAGTTAGAAATGTCGTACCTGGCAATGAAATGCCACACATCAAGGATACAGTCTGCCTCTGGCAAAGCGGACTCCACAGCCTGATGAACTTGGCAACAGTTATCTGTGACCATCATCTTGGGCATGGAAAGACCCAGCACTTCATTGTGACACCTGATGCCCATCAGTAGCTCAGTGATCTTGGCATTGGCTTTAGTTTGACAGAGGCGCTGTGGAGAAATTTCATTAGTCATAGTTGAGAGCACGCCCGTCCCAGTAGGTGTCCCTTGCACCCTTGTGCAGCCTCCAGATCTCTGAATCGACCTTGACCCCATTGTCCAATGCACCCACCCGACCCGCTGCTGATTCAAGTTCATCAGGCTCCCTGATCACATCGGCGATGGTACTGCTCAGTGCATGTGCTGGTCCCAACATGACATAGATGGGAGATCATACCGCATCAGCAAACGATCAGGGAGCATTCACTCCGCTGGACATACTTGCCGTGTTGGCCACCATCATCCTCCAGATCGTGATGCTTCGAACACAGTGCTCATCATTCCCTGGTGGTCGACAACCCCCTCCAACTCACAGCGGAACCAGACCGGAGCTGATGGAACGACCCATGTGTTTGAGGACTCGGATATGTGGTAATCACTGGAATCCCATGCCCGACTCGGCGGTGCGACACAATATCAAGGAACATCTTAAAAGCTTTAGAAACAAGCACATTGACAGAACGGACACGCCGGATTGAGGCAATGACCCAGGAGCATCAAAGTCGATTCAGACAGCCGAAAGGCTTTCAACAGCACTGATATGATCTTACTCGCTTGCCCTTTCTGGATGGCCCAGCAGCGGAGGCCTTCCAAGAAGAGGAAGCAAACAAGGGTGGTGGGGGTCAGGATGGAATGGAGGTGTGACAGTTCTGGATAAATTCATAAATCATGATATTAGGATGGCAACAAAGAGAAACAGATGGGTGGAGATCATACACATCAATGCTCGAGGGTCTGAATTGAGCTCCATCTGGCCAACTGGAGTCAACTTGAAAGGTTTGTCAGTGGTGGAAACCAGGTGTGACAAGCCAGCTACAATCATGCTGAGGATTTCAGTGCTTCTGCTTCAGATCAAGCAATAGTAAGCATCTGTCTGGCTGCCCCAGTTTTGATAGGAGAACACAGAGCCTCCAGTGCTTTCTTTCCCAGTTGCCTTATTGAGTGACCGAGGAACCTTGCAGTGTGACCATTTTCCCACCTTAGCATCATCATTTGTGTTCCCAGCGCCCATTGTTTGGATCACATTGTTGTCAATTTTGTCTGTGGGATTCTCTCCATCGGCCAAAGCTGCACTGCTGAGCTGACCATTAATGGTAAACTTGAAGGCATGCTCCAGCTGCAAATGTAGTATCAGTATAATAGACAGTTGAGATAGTTTGATTTACCAAGGCAGCACAGAGCACAAGAGCACCTCTCACTCCATAGTCACATTTTGAATGAAGCTTAAGGGAGGGAACATCCACCCAACCACAATTTTGCTGTAGGTAGGTCATACCAAGGAGTTTGAGCAGTAGAACCAACTGGAAAGCTTTCCCTTGGTTTCCACTCTCGAAATCTTCATATGCAAATGAAAGATCGTCCAGTAAAGCCTTGGCCAATTCCTTCATAGACATGTCCTCAGTGGTGTTCTCCCTTAGAAATGTGGTCACAATATGGCAGGCAACATTACTCATGGTGTTACACCAACAGTTAAGGTGCTGAATGGCCTGCCAGTGTTATAGAGTAAGTTTCCAATGTCAGAGGCAATGTTTATATGGACATACCAGGCCATAAACCGCTGAACCATACTTGAATTCATCTTGCTTGTCAACCATAGGATAGATGATCTCAGTGATTGCAGAGAGAACATGGGAAAGCTCATCCTCAACAACAGACCATACATTATCTTGGTCTCCATACCACATGATGAGGCAGGGGAGGATTGTCTTGGACCACTTGTCATCGGCATCCTTTTGCATTGGCTCTGGGAGGTCACTTTTTATGTGTTTCCTCTTCACACCTTTTGACACTTTTCTCGCAGCAGTAGGGTGACTATCTATGATAGCCTGAGGTTGTGTCATGCTATCCCTGTTTCCCTTTCCCATGCATCTGTCGGTCTTGACTCTCTTAAGTGGAGATGCTTCCACAATACCTATGGTAGTCTGTGTGATGGATGATGTAAGTATTAATTAATCTTCTTTCTACATTGGAGATCATGCTGAGTATAATTCTCATTGCCTTTGTTGTGTGCCACAGTCTTACTCCTTCGGGAGGTTGGAGGTCAACCTCCATTGAATTAGCCTCTTTCCCAGGCCCCAGCTCCCCAGTAAATCCCTTGTCTGGTGAGTTGTGTTTTTGCTTCAGGTCTGCATGCTCATAAGTTATTTTGTCCCCAGTGATGCAGATGGGTTCTTTATCTCTGGGTTCAACTTCTTCCACTTGTGCAAGATCTAATAGTGCCTGAGGATAACTGATATTAGTGTACATCATAAGCCAGTCATATGGTATTCACTTACTTTAGTTTGGACCAACCTCCTTGGATGCTCTGCTCTGAAGCAGCACTCATTTTCATCATCATCATCATTATCAGTGTCAATGATCACCGCATCAGCTGCTCCTGCGGCTACTGTGTGTGACTGAAACAGAGGGTAGGTGTATCAGTGTCCAACACAAGCCAATTGTACTTAAATCACCTACTTTAGCTTGACATGACTCCCTTGAATGTTCCACTGCAAAGTGATACTTGTTGCTGTCATCATTGGGCTCATTGCTATCATTAGCAGTGTTGGTGCTAGCCATCCCACCTGCGGTATGTGACCACAACTGAAGGTAAGAGATCAGTGTACTATACTGTAAAATATCAAAGAAGTCCTATAGAGGTCAGCAGGACTATCTCAAAGAAAGGGGTGTGAGTATGACTCGACCCAAGGGAGTAGCAGGGAACATTGAAGGACTATAGTGGGGCAGTTAGAGGTATCCCAAGACCCAAGGAAACAGTCTGGAAGTCCGAGTTTTGGAAGTCCAGAGTATAGGAGATGGATGGAACACAGTCCAGAGATCGTGAGGGACTATAGGAAGTCCGGAAATCTGAGAAATGGTGTTGGGAACAGTGGGTAACGATAGCGGTCACATGGGACTGCATAGGCCTTAGACTCAATGGAGATGGGGTGCGGAAAGATGTATTTCAAACTGAAATACAATGTGTTTATAGTCACCAGGCATTCCTGAGACTGTAGGAACAAGGTTCTAAGTAAGTAAGTCCGGACATACTAGTCCGAAGACCAGCATGTCCAGTGTCAAACCCTATGTAATCAGGGTTGGTCTGACGGTCTATGCTACCGGACTGTGTTAGACCAGTCTGGACTTCGATTGGACTACATATGGAAGATAAAGGATACATACAGGCCATGTTCCAGATTGGATGGATGAACAGAGGTGGACATTTGACATGGTGGAGAATCGTGAAATGACTGGATGTCGACCTAGAGAACCATGGATCTCTACAATGCCATGTAAGCCACTGCATTTTTTATTGCTCACATTTGATGTAGCTGAGTTTTCAGGATGTGTTGCTACCGAACGATGCTTGTTATCATGGTCAGTGTCAATGATAATTGCCTTGGCTGGCACAGGAACAATATGTGACTGTGACCAAGGGTGAGCGACATCAGTATATGTTTGATTGTTCCAGTTCATCACTTACATTAATAGCTGGAATCAAATGCTTGTTACCATCATCATCAGCATTGATGGTTCTTGTTCTGGCCGATACTGCTTGAGCCACTGTGCCACTGTTTGAGCCGGTTTCAAGAATCTGCTGATGAGTTGCTTCTGCAAGGATTTCACGAAGACCCCTCTTGTCAACCAACTTCTCTTTGAGCTCTGTCAAGACAAACAATTGTGAGTTAGTTTGTATAGTATGCTGACAATACTTATGAGGGTACCATGAATCTAGAATCATGGGAAGCTCCAACTGAGGCTCTTTCTTTATGACACAAGGTTTTGGGTGCACGGTGGCTCTACTCTTGCTGCCCTCAGTCTGCTCCTTGGCCATTTCTGCTTGCATGGCAAAGATTAACTGGTAAGCACCTTTCAGTGTGAATTTCTTTGCCTCTTTAACTTCGTTTGCCTTCTCTTTGTCAGCATGTTTTTCTTTAGATGTGCACCTTGGTGTAGGCTTGTCAGGTAGACCTGGATGAGCAGTTGCATTGGATGGTCGAGTGCGACGAGGTGACAACTCAGCTGGCTGAGTCTCACTTGGTATCCTCAGGCAGCTAGGTGCTACCATGACTGACAGATGGGTCAGGAGCAAGTTAAAACAGATGTAAGGAGAGTCGAGGGATTGATAGACAGCCAGTGACCATCATTTGTAGTGTCACCACATTGCTATGTAGACAATGTCCCGCTGGGCCTTGCTGGGCCATGCATCGCTACCCAATTTAGAATACTAAATAACATGTAACAGAGACTCGGATATAGTGACACCATGGTTGTTCAGTACAATTAGAATTCAGTTACCTACACTGTACTTGTCAAGTAACTCCTGGCCATGAGCCCAGATGGTGGAAAAAAATGAATTCATTAATACTTGCTCTTCGGCCCCTCCAGTTCTCAGTGTTGACAGTCAATTGAGTGCATCGTGGTATGTTGGCATGAACTTCGAGCTCTCAAAGTCAAGCTTGGGTCCACTTCAGAGGCTTAGCAGAGCCTACTGTAGGATAGCACATGAAAATGCTACAATTTTCTCAAGCTGAGAGTCTAGGTATTGCTGCCAAAGATATTTGTAGTATGTTGGCTTGATAACCCATATAGCCTCAACAATTATCATCAACAATGCAGGGAAATGGCACAGGAATGATATTGTTGTCCCACTAGACTGCATCACCATCAGTGAAGCTCAGTGGATTTGGGCACGATCACCTACCTCAATCTCTACATCAACAAATGCCCAATTACTGAGAACAGAGTGCACTATCTGACTCCAGTGAATAGCAAGATTGCAGTGGCTGCCAATAGGGACGCAAAGATCAAAGAAGTGCTTCACCATCAGCCACGTGACATCCTTGAAATGTCATACAATGTCCTGCCACATTTTGCGGCTGGCATTGGTGATGGTCTTGATATACATAGACTTCCACATGTCTGCACTAATTATCAGTAGATTGCTCATATATAAATGCTTTGTACAAACTGGGATTGCTAGGATTGACACTTTGCGTGAACTCTGTGGCTAAGCTATCAAGGAAATCTGCATTCCCGACAGTAGAGCAAATCTGTTCCATGGTAAGAAAGTATTGTATCACACACTCATTGATAGAGCTCTTGATGGTCTTTGATAAGGGTTGGACTTGGTCATGAATGTGTTCAGCAGGTGCAGCAGGCTGTGATGCATCGTGCATTTAAGATTGGCTGCCAGTGGGCTAAACGTGCAACAATTGCTGTGGTGGGCATGCACATGCTCTCTTTCACTTGGGATACTCTGGACATGCAGCTGGCTGTGATAATACGTCATGATGAAAATAAGTGAAGAGTAGAGAAACACATACATCTACATGAATGAACTCAAATGACGTCCCATGAGACACCTCGCAGAGAGGAGTGGGCACTGAGGCTGTGGCCACAGTCATACACTGCGAAATGTAATGGTTTTCACAGGATTGTACTCCACAGAAGTACTTGATTTGGTTGTGAATGATTGTTGGGCTGGGTGGTACCCAGCTGCCATTTGTTCGTACAAATTGGGCAAAGACAGAGAAAATTTGAATCCCACTTGATGGGATGGTTGCGGCTCTTCCAGTCCATTATCTTCAGATGGGAACCCGAAGTACTGGTATAATGATAGATTGAGGGGATTGGAGCTGAGCTGTGGATGAACGAACAAGGCAGCGGAACCTGCTGAGTTGTAAAGATGAATGTGGGACAAGTTCGTGTCATCATCTTGGCCATCGGTCTACATATCTGGTCAATAGATTCTAGCTGTTAGTGGCACTAGACAACATACCAGAAAATGATAGGACAACATTGCCTTCTGGATGTAACTGGCAGGCTGGGGATGGGAGAGTGCGAGATGCTCACAAGAAGGGGCAATGCGGGGACTCGAATAAATTTAGAACTGTAGTGACACAAACATATGACTACAGTGGTGGGTCATACATCATGTAATAACTGGTTCGAGCAACAAGACACCCCCATTTTAAGGACATGGAATGGGAAATGATTCAAGGCAACCTTGCACATTAAAATGAAGTGGTCTATCTGTACAGCATCCCTTCAGCACCTTCATCCTTGGGGCAAAAATCTCCATGACAATCATTTGCTGCTCATTGATTATTCACAGCTCCTTCTCCACTTCCCTTCTCCAGGCCATGACCTTGGTGTAATATACCATCTTGATCTCGATCTCTGCCCCACTTTCATCAGAGCTCATTCCCTCTGTACCAAGTTCTCTCACAATGTTTCCCAACCACTTCCAAATCTCATTGTTGTCTTCTCCTGCCTCCTCTTTTAACTTCACAATACCTTTGGCAACTGTGAGACGGTGTTCATACTTCTACAGACAATATCAGGCACCAGTTATGTTATAGTCAGTTGCCTTACCTTGACTCTTCTTTCTCGTATCCTTGCTCTTTTCAACCTCCTGTGGGTGAATTGGGATCTGCAGTTCTCTATTTCATCACCATCCTCAATCTGTCCTGACTTCATCACCTGCAGCTGTGCCCACGTCCTTTCACCCTTTATGTGGACAAACTTGTCATGGATGATTGTTTCCCAATATCTCCTGGATTTATTAGGGAATGGTGGTGGTCGCTTTTTCTTCAGTTTGGCAGTTTGGCAATGGCTTGGTCCGCCAGGATATCTATCACTGCTTGATTCCATACCGAAGATGGGCTGCTTCTCATATCCCATCGTGGGTAGTCATAATTAGGCCCCTCTCCTCCCAACACAAATTCTTTTACTTCATCTCATGTAGCTAAAGAGAATCCCCAAAGTCCACATCTTGCTCCACATCATATACTTCTTTAAATAGCTTTTGGATGTATGTCTATATTCATTAGTGAGATATGTACATTGGATCCGTTGGTTGTCATACCAGATGCTAAGTGTAATAGGGTAAACAATAGTTTTTATTTCCATGAGCATTTCATTGATGTCAGAAATCTTAAATTTACACTAGACCAATGATCCAGCTGGCATTCAAGTGCACACAGTTGGGGGAACTGGGGCGCCGAAGGCGACCCAGTTCTTAGTCAGTGTACGAGAGAGGGAACTGAGGTAATTACGATGTGCTTGCACTGTCCGTCGGACGTCCGTCTCCTAGGATTCGGACCGCGCGATAGGTGTGGCCGTACTCGGCACGGTACAGGAGAGGCAAGGAAAGGGGGGCGGGATGGTAGCGGTTTCGAGCCTGCGAAAGCTCTCGTCAGGGGGCTTACCGCTACCCCAACCGCCAGCCTACCTCAGAGTCGTTTAGGGAACTACCCACAGCACCAGACAGAGGGAGTAAGAACGTGCGATACGCTGACCCTCCGCGATGTGGGTTGCTTAAATGGGAGAACGAGGGTGGGAAGGGGGGAGGTTCCCGATTAGCGTGATTGCCAGCAGAGGCCACGGGGGGCATGCTCCCATCCCCGATCCGGCGTGCCTGGCTACTTTCGTTAGCCTAGACTGACTTTTCCGTTCCCATGCGATGCCACACGGGGATCCAACCCGTGTGGTCCCTACTCCCACTGAACTGAATCGGCCGATGTCCACTGAAGGTATCATCTGTACACCTTCATGAAACCTAGCTCTAACCAATTCAATGACAGTATCTGCGATCCCCAATCACCTCCTAAAGCTATGGGTGACCTCTGGGCTGAAGAAATTGCTCACAAGATGTTCATCAAATGGGTAAGTTTTGGAAAGGAATTTGCCCGACTGGCTGCAGGGAGTACAATATATCTGCTGGCAATTATAGCAGGGCTGGAGTTGAGTTGGGAAGTAGCCAAAGCAATCCACAATGTTGCCTTTTCTTGTTCAACAATATCAATGATGACATAAGATCTGACCATGAACTTATAGTGGGGATACAATCATAGTACAATATTGCATTTAATTAATTGCATCTTTCCCTCCTCATATATATATCCCTCACTGTGAAGTTCTGTCTCGTCCAAGTGACACCATGCCAGGGCTACACAATGTCATTAAAAATGTATGTTGTAAAGGTACATGTTCACCTCATTCCATAACTCAATGTATGGCTTAAACTCCCGGTCTCTATCATTTTCTCTCTCCTCTAACAACTCATCGAACGAATCATACACTTTGGTGACAGATGGGAAATGGCGCATGAGGATGTCCTGCACTGAATGTGCATTGCTTATCAGAGATAGAGGCAAGGACAGCTCTTTGAGGGCAGGATTACAAATAATGTCCCCTATATTGACCAGAATCCACCTTGCATCCAGAGGTAGCATAAGATCATACAGCTCTGGGCAATACTTAAGGAGGGACAAGAGTCCTGTAAAAGTGATAAATTTTGATGATAGCCAAGGATATAGATATGTGGATTTTGTGCAGTTCAAATGCAGGACTTGAAGTGAGGGCCAGTTGAGAGCCAGGGATGCCAGGTCATCATCATTGAGAGAAAACCAGCAGCCAAGATCAATGATTAGACAACAAAGGTAACAAAGAGAAGAAAGGGGATGAATGGTGTCATATATAACTGGTAACCCATCCAAATCTGCATGAGTGAAAGGTGGGCTCTCCACATCGGGGGGGTTGGGCTGAAGGGGAATCGAGCGCAGGGATGTGTGTGTTGATGTGATGCCAATGCAGTAAATAAGGCAAATACTGCTTCACTGGTAGGCTGGAAAAGATGGCAAAGTGTGAAGGAGCAAAACATCTGGTCCTGGGCCTACAGGAGGGTTGTAATGAAATGAAGATCCCATACTTCCAACAACAAGTCCTCGGCATTGCAAAATAGTGTAGTGTTTAGTGGAATGTAGAATTGTGGATTTGACTTGTCAGGATGGTGCAGCAGCGATACATTTCTGAGTTTTGGGGCCATGGCAACATGCATCAGAGCAGTGTCATCAATGGGGTTGGAAAGGTGGAGCTGTTCAAGATGCTCGTGATGAGTGATTGCCTGAGAGAGATGTTCAATGGTCATGAGAGGCACATTCTCACGTCCATCGAGTTCAATAGAAAGAAGAGACTTCAAATGTGAACAGAGGAAGGGGTGGTGGGCGAGAAATGACTATACTGTCACATCATCCATATTAGTCAGGCTGACCTTCAAGGAGATGAGAGAGGTGCTAAGCAATCATTGAATGAATATCATGAATGAAGCCTAATGACAGTGCATGTATAGTGGCTGCCAGTCAAGTACTCTCAGGTTTGGCAGCAGCAGAGATGGGTATAAGCTGGTAGCCTCCAAAATGGCAGAGTAAACCAGTCATCTGGGCCCACTCTGAGGCTCCTTACACAGTGTGAATACCGATGAATGATAGCCCACTCAGTTGGGGATGGTGGAGCCTGTCAAACATAAGTGAAGATATGAGTGAATGTCCTGGTGGAACAAGACAGTTTAATATGTAGTGAAATAAATCACATTGAAACAATGGGTTTTGTGACTGCAAGCTGGTGGTAGCCAGGTTAACCATGATAGACAGTAGGTTGAAGTGCTGGTGAAGGTTGAAATTGAAAGGTTGACCAACACTGTCACACCAAGTCTTTGTCCACGGCCATCAAATTGTCATGCAGACCCACACCCAAGACCCTAGAGGAATTGCTCAAAACATACAAGCTCATGCTGACGTTATACTAGCATATTGCGACAATACAAATATGGGCCTCTTCTTTACATGCTGGGCATTTGGGATCTTGCCAAGGGCTCAAAGGTGCGCTCAACCAGTCATCACAGTGTCACACACTATCCATCTACAATCTCGAGTTACGTTGACAAGTGTGATGGAATAACACTTGGAAAATATCCACCCATATACAGCCAGGAGACAAACAAACCTGTCATGTCTTCCATGTGGGTCTGTGAAAAGGAGTTCAAGACCCCTGTGGATGCATGAGTGCACCATGCTTGATGCTTATTCCATGTCTCTTTGAGTGGATTGACAATCACCACCTTCTTACATAGTCCTGCGACCAATGGGGTCGGTTCTGGTGGTTCCAAAAGGGCAAGTTGTGTGCCATGCTGCTGATGCACAAACAGCATGAACAAGTCTTCCCTGGTCCAGTCAATGAGGATCTCTTTAAAGTGCCCCAGCTCATACACAAATAACTTGTCACCAAAGATGTCCACTGCTCGGCACAGTACCTCTGACATGTATCTCACCCACCACAACCATTCCACATTCTGAAAAAGCGACATTGTCACGACCCAGAATTTACCAAGTCCAACTCCAGACAACTCCGGTTAATCTCGGACAACCCTTGACCTAGGACCAACAGACATCCACGGAGTTGTAACTCTGGACTTGTACCTCTATTAGTCTCCTTTGGTTATAGTCTGCATTTCACCTGTCCGATCGTTACAGCCTTCTCCTGCTGTGCTCCGTGCTCCGTTACTCAGCCTCCCCTTCCTATGTACATCGCCTTCGCGCAGTAGTTCCGAACCCAGACTTACTCCGGGTTTCGAGTACTATATAAATCCCCTGTATTATTCTGTTGTACCTTCAGTACGAAAATTAACTAAGTCACCTCCTTTCAAGTCTGACTTCCCTTTCACCTCCCTCTTCTCTAAATACGAGGACACGGGATTGACAAGGGCGCAACACATAAGTCCTGCGCCAACATCCTCACCCCTCTGTACCTCTGCACCTCTGCACCTCTGCATCTCCGGCGACTTCGGTTGTACCTCCGTCCCCTCAGACCCAGTACCCTCGGACCTCCGCCAGACTTGAACCCGGAGGATCTGGACTTGACAGACATCAGGCCCATCAAGCGAGACATGTCCTGAGCTTGAATGGCAGAACCAGGGCTGCGGGATGGGTTATCTCCAGTCCATTAATGTATGAGGGTGCCCCAAAGAATGCTGCTGATTGCTCCACAGCTGGAAAATCTTTTCAGCAGTATTCCATTTGACATCATTGTTGCCTTTACCATAAGCCCCATGGCAGACAGCTGGTAAATCTGATCATCTAGCCCTGTAGGTTACTCATTAGCAATTGGCCACAGAACACCCCAACTGCAATCTTGATATTAGAATTCTGCTTGACATGCTCTGTGAGGCCTCCTGGTGGACAAGCTAATGCAGAATAAACTAAGTAATGAACCTTTCTATTAGATAGTTCCTTGTATAATCATGTACATTCATGTTGTGCCATTTTGACCCTTTTCCAGAGTGACCAGAGCAGAATGGTGAGCCCAAGAATGGTTGGCAGGGATGAAACAGATGCACATGTTACATTCCGCTCTGTTGAGTAAGATGCATCCTCACCTCTATGAAAATGAGCAGACCAGATCAAGCAAGCTCTGGGAGAGCACTCAGTTAGCTGGTTTGAGGTAAATTGGATCCCACATAGCTGAAAGATATCACAGTATCCCTTGTTGGTTTTATTCTCTGCATTCATACTGCCAACTTTGCAGATATGGCAGAGGAAGTTACACTTCAATACCCCATGGTGTCACGACCCAGATATTACCAAGTCCAACTCCGGACAACTCCGGTTAATCTCGGACAACCCTTGATCTAGGACCAACGGACATCCACGGAGCTGCAACTCCGGACTTGTACCTCTATTAGTCTCCTTTGGTTATAGTCTGCATTTCACCTGTCCGATCGTTACAGCCTTCTCCGGCTGTGCTCCGTGCTCCGTTACTCAGCCTTCCCTTCCTATGTACATCGCCTTCGTGCAGTAGTTCCGAGCTCAGACTTACTCCGGGTTTCGAGTACTATATAATCCCCTGTATTACTCTGTCGTACCTTCAGTACGAAAATTAACTAAGTCACCTCCTTTCGAGTCTGACTTCCATTTCACCTTCCTCTACTCTAAAATACGAGGACACAGGATTGACAAGGGCGCGACACATAAGTCCTGCGCCAACGTCCTCACTCCTCCGTACCTCTGCACCTCTGCACCTCTGCACCTCTGCACCTCCGACGACTTCGGTCGTACCTCCATCCCTCAGACACAGTACCCTCGGACCTCCGCCGGACTTGAACCCGGAGGATCTGGATTTGACACATGGCCACACTCTTCCGTTTGAATCATTGATGGGGTTGTCACCTGCAATCAACAATTCATATAGAATGAGCAGCACTTCATGATGCTCAATGTCAAATGCCATCACAGGTAACATGGGGTGAACTGGATATAAAAACCTCTATTGTGGAGCTCCTTGATAACCAAGTTCTAGAATCAATTATTAGTGAATCATTGTCCCTAGGTACATTCATCAATCACCTGGCAACAGGACAGACAATCTGGTATTCAATGGATGTGCACAGTGTATTACATTTGTTGTTTCCCTTGCATCAATGACCATACATTCATGTCTGGCTGGCAGTCACACATTTGGGGCAGGACAATGTTCAACAAGATGTTCAGGAAGTCATTCTTGTGCTATACATAGATGTGAGATAAGGTAGAGAGAGAGAGGACTGATTCTAACTATAAGACAGTAATAAGTATTCAATGTGGTTGTGTTCTCAGTAGGAAACCACTCTCGATCACTGCTTGATTAACCACTGGACATTGAGCTGGATTATCTGGAAAGAGTTTCAAACCCAATGTCAAGAACATCAGTCCACAGAACACTGTAGCAGCCAATACCATCATTGTGGGAGTAGAGTGAAGCTAGATCCATCTAGCTTGGAATCTTTGTGAGATGAATGGTCTTTACAGCAAAGAGGAGTAGATGATTCAAAGCGAGACCAGAGGAACCACCAAAGGGATTAAAAATGATCCTCTGCAATGGAAATCACCATTGCTACTACAAGAGCAATACTGTTTGCATGCAAGCCTTGACACAATATCAGCATGTGGTGAATGAGCTGAGAAAGAAACCAACTGATCCAATATTATCTAAATCCTTGATGAATGCAAAAACCAAAGCATTGAGTGTCATCAAGGAGGAGGGATCATGGTTTTGTGAGTTTTGTTGACATGTGTATTACTGTAAGTTGTATTCACAATGCTGGCAGATTATACACATCACTCAGTGACCACACTCAAAACAGCCAAATTCTAGATCTCTAAGGACTTTGTTCTCATCCAGCATTACATATGTGAAAATTGTCTGAGCCATGAAAACATAGGCATTGACATATTGGCCCAAGTCTTGACCACCTAGGGTTCTATTAACACCAAACACTTTAAATCATATCTAGGTTCATTGCTTGTCAAGTCAAAATGCACTGAGTCTCCAAAGACAGGGATATGCTCGACATTGCTATCACTCTCCACAAGCTGCCACACCTGAGGTCACCCCTTGAAGGTACAAGGTGGCAAGAGTGCATGCCACTTTGCTGTACACTGTAGAACCTTGACTAATTGGAAGCACAATATATTTGCATTGTTGTAACATTGCCTGCAGGTTCACCATTCTGGTCCAGTTTCCATCATGGACCCATCCCAGTTCAATTCACATTTAGAGTTTCAAAGGTGAGTTATACCATTCATTTCTACTCCCTCCTGCACCCAGGCCAACTTTTGGTCCCTAATTGCAAGAATCTTTTGAGTGTGCTATATAATTTCCCAGCCTAGGTGACAATGTATTTATGGCCTGCCTTACCTTGTGTAGTGTTCTAATGGTGCCACATCTGCACAAAAAGGATTTGCTGGTAAGCATAGCAAGTATCTGAATGTCTAGGTCTTAATTTCAGTTGTCCTCAGCAATGCAGTGGGTTGATGTGGTCAGTACGTCTTCTGGGATATTGGATATATGTTTTGGATGCCTCAGGTACATCTGCTTTCATATGCTTGTGCTTTGCATACTGACTTGCTTGGTATTCAGCTAGTACATCCATTTTGACTCATTTTGAGTTGCAGCATGCTATGCCTGTTATGGTGCTCTTTCATCACCTTCTCCATCCATATTACATATGGGTTCTACACTCTGGTTCATGCTTGATGTCTATGTCACCTCTTGGACTATCTGGACTCCTGGGTTTCTTTTCAATGGTTTGTTGGATCTTGCCACACTCCAACTCTATGAGTGAGATGTTCTTCAATGTGGAACCTGTATAGTATTTAATATCATGTACATACATGCATGCATCTCTCTCAACTCTGTGCATTCACATTGACAAACCTTCTCATTGCTCCTGTGGCATATCCAATTGTGTAAACCTTGCCAAAAACACACATGGTCTGGACCACTTTGGAAGATTTTGTTTAACATGTCCACATAGAATATGTACAAGGCTTACTTTTTTCTGTCATTCTCCTCTATGTGCTGGTACAGAACAACAGTCTGTACCATTGACTGACTCTCTCCAGCAGTGGTGGCACATCCATTCACTGAGAAGGCCAGCATTGTCCAGGTAGGCAGCCTGCACCAGGTGTTGATGTTCTCGCGATGATTTGCCAATAACAAATGTAGTGGCTTTTGTGGCTCATGTAAGTCCTATCTGACTCTGTTGTACAACTAGCAGTGGTTACATAATATGAATCCCACCTGGCAGAAATGTTGGGAGACTGGCTGTCCATATTCAGCACTCTCCATCATGGCCAGATTATCTATCCCTGCAAGTGTAGGCTGGGATCCCAAATATGCTTCAGTGCGCATAGTCCATGAAATCCGTGTGTGCCATGGCAATGTGACAGCTGGAGAATGGGATTCAAGTCCATTAGATGAATGTGCACAGTTCTCACTCACCTGATGGTTGTCAACTTGGGCTCATCTCAAAGCTATTATTCAAGCCATGAATCCAGAATGGTCATCATCCTGTTACATATTGTGTTCTGTGGTACTGGCCACCTCATGACAATTGAGATCAAGGAAAGTACAGACAGAGAGGACTTGGAGACTTTGATGACAAGGTGATGATATTTGGTCTGAGTACTCTGATATGCTTAGATTTTAACTAATGTTCATGAATCCTCAGATTCTCTGCAAAGTTTGTAAATCCACCAATGGTTACACACATCTTTGCATTTAAACAATTATATTGCACAGGCATATAAGCAGACATGGTATATTGACATGCATCATGGGCTGCAACCAGCTGTGAGGAAGTGGGGATTGATTATAAACCATGAAATAGATATTCTTCTATGTTAATATATTGACCTGAATCAATGAACACATCCAGAAATCATGCTTACCTTTTTTTCATCTTGGCAAAAATTGTGCCATAAATTATATCTAGTATGTGGTGGACCCCAGACAACTCTTTGAGGTACACACATAGATGGGCTGGCTCAATATGATAGCACACTCACCACTGTCATATGTTAAACTGGTCTGATATCATTTATTACTTCTGGTGCTGGGGTGATAATCCCTTATACAATATCTGGTGTCCCACTCTTGTAATAACATCCATGGACTTCTTGGGTAGATTCAGGGAGCTGAATGAGCTCTGGAGCTATGGCAGGGCAGCTAAACTCCCCTTCAAGCAAATGACCATCACATATGCATGACTCACTCAGAAGGTGACCAAAAAGGACTTACAGTAAGAGTTTTCAAAGATGGGGATGTAGGGAATCCACATTGCCCTTGACATCTGGGTGATTTCAAAGAAAGCAATAAACCAAAACAAGTGATGGCTGGAACGGTTCACATTACCCAAGCTTTCGTGCCCAAAAAGCTCTGTCCACAGAAACTCAGAAAGGGAGGTTCCATTAACCATGCATTATGGGGATACAATGTGTGGAAAATGTGGGGTCAGGACTTGGCAAAGTGAAGCATTGAAGGTACCCTGCCACCAACATGAACTCAGTCTATCCAGGACAAAGTGTCCCATGTGCCACCAGCTCTATCCAAGAATTGCAGTGATAATCACACAGGATC
Organism: Boletus reticuloceps; assembly: GCA_018397855.1. Classification (NCBI taxonomy): domain Eukaryota; kingdom Fungi; phylum Basidiomycota; class Agaricomycetes; order Boletales; family Boletaceae; genus Boletus; species Boletus reticuloceps. The sequence continues at coordinate 197,065 of JAGFBS010000022.1, forward strand.
AACATGGTCATCATCTACTTGAATGGTGTCCCTCAAGTCTCCCATTCATCCACAATGTCAACATTGATGCTACAATATTGAGAATCTGCAAACCATGGTGTAGAATCTCTGGGAAGAAATGCCAGGAGATGGTCAGGTAAAGAGAAATGGACAAGAATGTATGGAAATGTGGATGCAATCGAGATTCATAATCATGTCAAGAGGGCTAAGTAAGTACTCAAATTCTGAAATGTATAGATGTTAACCTACAATATGTACTTCATAGACAGCAACAGAATGAATATATGGAAACTGTTGAAGGTTGCATCCAGCAAGAATTCTGGTCAAATGATATTTGAGAATACAGTATCCCTGGACTCACAATGGCAGCAGGCAATGTAGAACTGAGAATTCAGAGAGAGCTTTCAGAGATTATGTGTAATTTGTACTACAACTAGATATACACACCAATACTGATTGTTGCATACAACAGAACCCCAATGGTTGACTTGGCTGCTCCATCCACACTTCAGACGAAGGCTCCACATGTTGGATGCTGCAATGAATGTACATTGGCAATCATGTGGTGAAATTCAACAGTCCAGTGAAGACACTAATTGCTGGAAAATGCAGTTAGATCAATGTCTGACATATATGGGTATAGTTAGCTGCACTTCGGGAGTCATCCTCAGTCATATCTACTTAAGATATATACTTTAATACCTTTGAAACCTCACAGAAAAGAACTGGAACTGGAACGATCAGAAATGAAACAATGGCTTTTCTGACTTTCTAAGGCAAGGTGTGCTTGCAGAGCCAGAATGTTGATACTCACATGGTACTGAAGCAGCTAAGGATGCAATCAATCAGCCCCAAAACCACACACCCAGGGAAACCTGGGGAGTCACAGGGCACACTTGTACAAATCCCTCAGTATCTAATAGATCATCATCAATGTCATCTGAACATCTGTCCATTCCTGTGTCCACCCGAGTGCAATCCAATCTGAGTCTCATCTGGTCTAGGTTTGTCATCCAGATCATTCCAGCAAAGCTTTAGAGTTTTCATTTCCAAGAAGTTCATTTCTGTTGTGTCAAGCCTGGGTTGTAGGGTCACATGTAGTATTTTCCATTTTACCTTATTACCTTTGCAGGGATATGAGTGCCCTGGAAGTTTTCTTATCCATTCCTGAACATAAGATTCAGTATTTGAATGAGTCTCTCCCAGTCAACAAGTCTCACCTGAACCCAAAGCTTTTCCATTTTGAGAAGCCCTGCAAATAAATGATTAAATATTCATATGAACATGTCCAATACAACCTGAGCGTAAATCATGTGAGTTACCTCTAGAGGTTAACAGGAAAAGACAACTCACAAGGCCTTGAGATATGCATTGTAAGCTGACCACTCGACACCACTGCTCTCCCAATGCTCATCCTTGATCAGCTTCCTTCAGCTTCTTCAAACCATCTCTGGCAAGCTCCACAGCAACATTGTCCTCTGGTGTCTCACTTGTGGCAGCAGGTGCTGCTTCCTGTTTGATATCTGCTTCCATGTTGTGTATGATATACTTAAAAATGCCCTGAGCTTGCAAAATCCTTGACTGTTCCTTGTGTATTGATTTGTCCATCAAGCATGAGAAGTGTATGACCTGTACAGGAGCTGAAACAACCCTAAAGACTCACACTTAAGTGAAGCTTTGTGCTAGGTCACTTGCACAGAGAAAAAGACAAGAGAGAAGATGAGAAGAGTTGCCTGTAGGGAGAACTCCAGGAGAACAAGACTAGTGTTCTCTGGCGCTGCATTGGGGTTTATATACTAGGTACATGTATGCACAGACCAAGCAGTGCTACTACTAAATACGGTAAGTATCCTTGGTACTGGGTAACATGAGGTAAAGGCATGTAGCGGACATGCGTGATGCGGATGTATGCTGTGGCAGCATGAGGATGCAATGTGGATCTAATGTAAATAAAAAGCATGGATGTGGGAGATTAGATACACTTGTGTGAATAGAAGCGATAGAGCGGAGATGAAAAGGATGCATGTGAATGCGTGAAGGAAATAGATAGGGGTTGAATAGAAAGAAAAGAAAAACATTAAGTCCATTAGCTTGAGTAGCAATCATAACAGGAGCTGCATAGTAGTTATACTTGTTCAAGAAATGTACTGTGCCTGAGTAAGTGTGTGGGTTAATAGACGATTGAGGGAGCGGGAGTCTAAAAACTTGAACTTGAACAGAAGGAAGCATTCCCAAAGGGTCTTCAACCCCAATGTCACATGAAACAAGGCAGTGATGGGGCGACCCTATGGACCAAAATCTAAGAAGTGTTCTCTGTGCAACAGAAAGTCACACACAGAAGAAGGGATAAGCAACATAAAGTCAACTTTCAGTAGGCCCTCAAGTTGAAGCTTGTAGTCTGACTCAGAGCAGACACATCCAGACAGTCAGGTACAGCAGGATTGAAACATCACAAAAATTGCAGAAGTGTGAAATTACCCAATATATCCCGTCACATCACTGTCATGTCATGTCATCATAATCTATTTTCATAAGGTGTAACCAATATTTTCAGGATTGTTCTCATTGGTGTGACAACAGATCACTTATCCAGTAGTATCTAGTACTACTACTGGTCAAAGAACTGGCTACTGAATGTATTATCTAATGCATGAAATGAAGGGTGTCCACTGTAGGTAGTAGTCATGTCTGCAGGAATGGAGTTGTATGATGTCATCAATGAGGATCATACTCTACTGTTGAGGAACCAGATTGTGGCTGAGCAAATGTCACTGTTGTGTCATCACACTCTGGTACATCACTACGACCTTCCAAGTCCGGGGGGATCCAGGACCACCAGTGCTTGCAGCAAGCATTTTACTAGGAAGGAATTGTCATCATGAACAATCAGATATATGAGATGTACTGTAAATACAGTCCTTGTGTATTCAAAAAATTGAGCTAGTTGATAAAAATTTGAGAGACACTTGCATCGCTGATGGCTTTCCTGATCCTGTCAAGATATGCATCAAAGTATTTGCCATATGTTTCACCATTGAACTCAAGCATGCTCATGCCATTTTTTGAGCAATTTGACTGTTGACCCTGCTCTTCCCAGTGCATTGTGCAAAGCAGCTAAAGTAGAATATTAGTGAATGGATGAAGGGGTACTTGTGTAGATCACGCAAGGCAGGATCCAGGCACAGTAGATATTGACGAGCATACGGCTCAGCAAAGGCAACCACCTTCAAGCATACTCAAAGCCATGAAACCATTTGATTAGTAAATACCAGTGGTCACATTCAATCAGAATATTAAATTACTCATAAGTAGTAAGCAACATTGACTGATATAGTTGTGTCAGTCAAAGAAAAGAATAGAAGACGATGTACTGTGTTCCAGTTTGCTATAGGCCATGGTGAAAATGTCTTTGCAAATCATTCTTTATGACACAGCTGTGGATTCATGGTAGAGCGAACCAGTAGACAATACCATGTCATTGGCCAGGACCCAGTGTGCACACTTGAGGGCTTCTTGTGTTGACTGATCATATCAGGTAAGTAGTGGTGATACCTTGCGAGCGCTGTGTGAACAGGTACCTATCCCTTCTAGGCTGCAAGTGTGGGGATTTGAAACTTGGCTGGTAGAGTAGAATGTGGAGATGGATGGACAAGGCAGTTGAGAGTATATTGAATGAGCGAACATATGAAGTTAATCTTGAAAAAATAGATTAAAGGTCCCGTGCAGTTGCTATTGATAGTCAAGCACATCGTTTCCTGCCCCACTTTCTTCCTACCATGGATTACGAGCAAAGTTAATTAATACATAATTTGCAACTTACCTGTATCAGATCTGCTGTAGCTCAAAGTTGTTCCTCAGTGGTTGTAGAGTTGAATGTGGGTAACTCACACTCAAATGTAGTGAAATATTGCTCAACTAGCTCAACTGGCCTAAGCAGCAGGGTAGATGCTGGACTCAGAGGAACAGTATACAGAGTCCTGACAAATGTGGGGACATATGGGTGGGCAGAAGTTGGTGACACATGGGAGGAATGGCCTCTTAAGCTAGCATGGGGCATGAGGGCGAGAAGACATTGATGATGGTTGATTGAGTCTCCTGGCCACCTTTAACACTCCTAAAATGACACCACCGCAGTATGGGAAGATCTTGCACCAATGATTGATGCAAGTCAAAGTGCAGTGTCTCCAAAAGCAAGCATGCAGGTGTGTTTTTCACATTACTGCATTGGGGTAGTATTATGGAGTGACCATTGATACACAGATTGAATGAGTTGTTATCCATTTTGTAAGTGATCTTGTAAAGAAGGCTGCATGAGGAGCCTGGCTTGTTGCAGCATAGATGCATTAGGGTTTGAATCTGGCAGTATTACAGGACAAGTCATGATTAAAGTTGACTGTTGAACTGCTGGTAGAGGATGAGCGACAGTAAAAGAGGATGTGATTAGGAGTTTCTGCATTTAGGGGGATCAGCACTCCTACAACAAAGAGAAACCAGAACATGTAAATAATCTAGAAGATGGTCAGAACAAATAAACCTGCCAGGGACAGTTTAGCTGAGAAGAAGTGCACCTGGCTTGTTGTAGTGTGGATGAATTAGGGTTCAAATTGTTTGAATCTGGTGGTATTACAAGACGAGTCACAATTAAAGTTGACTGTTGAACTGGTGGTAGGGGATCACTGACAGACTAAAGAGAAAGTGATCAGACACCCAGGTAGAACCACCAGACTCCATTTAACTACTAAACAAATTCACATCTGACACATGGGCCCAACCCAAAGACAAGTACATGTCTATCTTATTCCTGGATATCAAGGTAGCATTCCCAAGTGTTGTCATTGATTGCCTATTGTACAATATGCACCTAAAATGCATCCCCCCACAATACATTGAATGGTACCACCACTGCCTCCATGGCCAGCTACCACCCTTTCCTTTGACGACTACATTTCAGATCTGTTTCAAATCCATGTCGGGCTTGACCAAGGATGCTCCATGTCCCCCATTGTGTTCTTGTTCTACCACATTGCCTTATCAGCCTGGTAGGACAGAGTAAGGACAGACTGGCACTTGGTTTCATAGACAACACTGCTCTTGTGACAAGAGGAAGGACTTTTGAGGAGGCAAATAACAAGCTAAAAAATGTGATGGAAGGAGAGAAAGGAGCACTACAATGGGGAGAAGAAGACAAGGTATAATTTGAGCTAGACAAGATGGTGCTACTATGTGCCTCACATAGGAGGGTACTGGACCCAACCATAAGGGCAAGTCAATTCCAGCCACTTGGCCCCATAGTCATACAAGGGCACTGTGTCACACTGTCCAAGACATACAAATTTCTTGGGGTAATAATAGACAATGAACTACAATACAAAGAACACACAGCACTTGCAATAGCAAAAGGAACAAAGTATATATTGGCATGTGGGAGGATGATGAGAACAATGAAAGGAATTAGGAATCAGATAAGAAGCAGTCACTATCCCAAAAATGCTCTATGCTATAGACATATGGGGAACGAACCTGCTGAGGAGAGGGAGGGAAAAAAGAGAGAAAGGATGGGGATCTTGGGGCTTCGTGAAACGAATAGACAAGATACAATGCCTCACTGCAATGCTGATCATAGGGGTATTCAAAATACAGCATCTGATGCCCTCTACACTCACTTGGACATTCAACCAACAATAATCCTTATATGGAAACACTGTCACTGTGCAGTTCTATGCATGTCGATGCTACCTGAAAACCACCCCCTGCACCCACATATAAAGACAGTAAGGGAAGGCTGCAAGCAACACTGGTTCCCACTACACCAACATGACCTCGTTGACAACCACAAAAATGTCATTGTCATTGATGCGACATGGCACAGTACCAACAGCAACAACACAGCCACAATGGCATCCCCACCACCATAAATACGACAACAATTCAGCCACAGCAGCATCCCCACCACCACACAAGGTCGTCATCAATGACACAATGTAGCCACTGTGGTGTTCCCACCACCAGGTCATCGACAATTACATTATGCAGTGACGGTGAGAGCAACAACAACAACAACAACAACAACAACAACAACAGCAATGGTAATAGCGACGACGATGCAGTTGCGGCATCATCACCACAACGATGATGACAATGCAGCCACCACAGCATTCCCACCACCACCACCACCACCAGTCGATGACATGACATGACACATCCCCACCACTGTAAAGCTGACATTGATGATGATGCAGCCATGGCATTGTCACCACCATGGCGACGACGACGCAGCCACTGTGGCATCCCCACCACCACCACCAGGTCACTGATGACATGACACATCCACACCATCATAAAGATGATGATGATGATGCAGCCACTGTGACATCACCACTACCACCACCAGGTCATTGACGACGACACAATGCAGCACCACAACAATGCCAATGATGCAGCTGCAATAGCATCCCCACCATGGTGGTGGCAGCAGTGATGAAGACAATGACATAGTGATGGCACCATCTCCTCACCATATTAATGACAACAACCTATCACCACTGTGTCAATGACAATGGAATGTAGGAATTGCACATAAATATATACATTTGTTGTAGTTAGAAATAATACATTTGTTTTTCTACTACTTGGACTGACAGGAAGCTGAGTAAGAGGGCTGGTGAGAAAAAAAAAAGCCCGTCTAGCTGTAGAAACTGCAAATAGTACAGTGGTCACAGATGCTTACTGACTGTGGCTGACTACACAGCTTTTTCAAATCTGCACTGTGCTGTGTGCTCTGTGGCCTAACTGCACAGGAGAGGGACCTTCCTGTGAAACTGTGACCAGTGTAACATGCTGTGCAGGGTCCTATAGAACTATACAGCTAATTCGTGATTTGCTGATGAGTGTTGTTTCATTTCTGAATTGTGAGTATATAGTGTATTTGTGATGACAGGTGTTGGCTCTGGTGAGTAGTGACTTTGTGGTTTTATTGGTTTTATGTTCTTTAGTAGGTTTGGACTAGTTTTGGACTGGTTCGAACCGGTCCAAATCAATCTTTGGTTTCAAACTGGGACTCTCAGATTATGGTTTAGTTTGCTTATATAAACCAGATCCTGTGTGAACTGGATAGAACCAGAACTCATTTGTAGCTAGTTGAACTGTGAAACACTATGCAGCACAGTTGTGTGCCTGGATGGAGGCTTCCTTACTTTTTGGTATACAGATTTGGATTGGGTTATTGCTAGAGGGATTGCGACAAGCAGGTTGTATTGTTTCAACTTTGGTGGGGTCAAGGTACACTTGTTAGGAGAAGTGATGGTATTTTATACTGTGCTTAGCAGCCCATTGGAGTAGGGGGTGTAGTGGATATTGAGGGATCCCACATGTAATCCAAGTCAGGATGCTACTGACTAGGTTTTCTTCATAGTAATGGTCATTTCCTTCGTTGTTGTCATCATCCAAGTGGTCGCTCATATCAGGTACTATGTAGTACACTGATTCACATTTGCAGTAAGTGGTGTCTATGGTTACGAGGTATGACTGATGGGAATTCTAGCTAGGTCTTGCCTGTTTGAAGGCCTCCACTAGTGTTTGGTGAGGTAATGTTTGTAGTGGTTTGGTTTGGTTAGGTAGACAGATTAGTCTGTAATCCCTTCTCAATGATACTTCTGAGCTCAGGACAGTGATTAGTTGTGTGACTATTAGTAGTACATCCCTGACAAGCTGAGCTGTGGATGTGTGATTGATTATCTTGGTTCCTTCCAGAGGTGTAGCTATTTTGCTGTCTGTTAGTAGACCCGCTGTTAGGGTATTCTCTAGGATAGTCTAGGTCTATCAAATACTCTATCTATCAAAAGGTCAAGGGATAGTGCTTTGTAGTAGATCCTTGCATATGCTGGTTCATGTAGACTCAGTCTACTCATCTGATTTACTAAGTCATTTATGGATTCACCTTTGGTAGGTTTCTTGGGTTCACCTTGTAGGTTCTGCTCAGTTAATGTCATCAATGGGGAAGGGCTTAGATATATCCCTGTTAGGGTTTCTACTTTGTCCTTCAAAATATCAGGTAGTCCTGTCCAGAAGTATGTTTCTGTTAAGAGCAACAATGCTAATGGAAGCAGACTAGCCACTTGCTGGATCAACTCTGGAGTCGTAAGTAACCTGATGATATTGAGTGGTGATTTCGCACCTCATTGATACATCATTTCGTGTTCTAACCATGGCCACTTTACTTACCTACCGCTTTTCAGCTTCTCTTTAGCTTGTTGTGGTATCTCTACCCATCTCAGTCTATTGTGGCTGATCTGTTTATGGCTGTTTACTTAGTTCAGTCTGGTCCAGCTTTTTGTCTTTTTTTTTGGAAAGACCAGACTGGACTGACCAAAACTGGTCCTAAATGGTCTTTTGCAGTTTTAAGATCAGTTGCAACCAGTCTACCAAAGACCAGTCTTTTGCAGGTAATGATGTTACATTGAGGCTTACAACATTGTGGCTAGAGTGATTGTAGTATGGACCCCTGGCAACATGTGGAGTGCTTAGTCAGCCAATTCAGTGTAGATACACAAGAGGTCGCTGCTACCCTTCCTGGTGAAGTGCAGTTACTCCCTGAAGTGCCACATTGTATCCTTTGGTTACTCACTGTGGACTACAGGTCAGTAGAACATTGTTATCCCACTCAATATCATCTTGGTTACTCACTGTGGACTCCAGAGTCGTCCTCAGTTGATCCTGCAAGTGGCTTAGCAGTCCGCTTCAATTAGCATTTTCGCTCTTAACACTACTGACCATACATGAGTAAAGTGGCCATGGAGAACAACATGACCATCGTTAGAACACGAAATGATCTATGAATGAGGTACGAAATCACCAAAACTAACAATATCACCACAAAATGTATTATTATGTGTACATACACTATACACTCATTAAAATACCCAAACTGCACATACCCGCTGACAGCAGTACTGCGTGACACATGCACATTTCTATATGGCCATATCAAGATATATAGGATAACCTCTCATTCAAGACATACACTGACACTTTGCTGTGTTGAAAGGTGGTGTGAGAACAAGTCACGTGACCTGTAATTACTAGTAGTATATAAGACTCGTCTGAGTCTGAATATGAATAACACTTCTTGATCCTGAACCACATCGTTCTATTAAGAAACACCTTCCCAAAGGTAAGTACCACTGCAGCAGTTCCCTACCCTGTGCGGCGTCTGCCACTGGGTACGCGTCATTGCAACATGCTGATGGCCCTGGGATGGAAGTCTCACCATTCCTTTTTGTCAGATGATGGACTACAAGATCACCATTTTTGGCAAGGTGGGTCGCCATGTCCAATGGGTGACACAGCAAGGAAAGGACCATATGGTGGGGAGTGTATGTTGTTGACAAGATACTTGTGAATTGCAGCAGAAGCACCAGGGGATAGATGGAGATTTTGCATTATGGAAAATGTTTGGGAGTAGTTTACTTGCAATGAGAAGGGCAGTTTGATGAAGAGGTCTCATTCTGTCGGAAGTTGTCATGTACCCAACCAATAATAGGTATCTCTGACATATGTGCCATCAGAGGTGGATGGCCAGGTCATTGAGTTGACATTCCACTCTCGAGGAAGGAGTTTATGGTGAAGAATGGAATTGAGATTGAGTAGCACATTGAGACAGGATCAATCAGCTTGTGAATCATGTCTGAGGGTATTCTTGAGGGTGTTTTCCAGCAGCCCCATTGGGGTTTGGGGACAATGGGATGTTGCATATTTTTGAAGACATGATTGCTTTCATGAGAAAATCGCAGATTGCAGTTGTGGTTTCTGGGAGGTTGACATGTGAACCTAAAAGCTTTGCTGCCTCTTCAATGACAACATTGAATACTGAGAGTGATCTACAACCCTTCCAGAATGGGGGTTGAACTTGAGGGTCAGCTTGTAGGTGAGCTGTTCAGCAAACCAATCTGATGACTTCTGGCTAATGTGAGACATTGTCCCAAATTTGCTATATCAGGTTGGATTGACTTTACTATGTGCTGATATGCATTGTCATGATAAAGGATATTCCAATGCACACCATTGAGTGAGGGATAACTGTCATTCACGTGCCATGGAGTATTTGGTCATGGACAGTGTGCAGGGAGCTGAGCTACATGGACATGTAATGTTGAACAGCATCATAGGCTAAAAGCAAATTCACAATAGACAGCCTGGGTGACAACCTTGTGGTACAATAGTGTCAATGCCAGTGATAGCACCAGGTGCTCATTGCATGATATTGCACAACAGATGTCCAATTGACAGAGTGAGCATTGAGATGCACATAGTCAAAGTAGAGTTTACAAGCAAGGACCACAATGGAAGACAATCTAACAAAATAAATACTGAAAGACAATCCACTGATCAACACAAAGCCTACTGTCACCATAGTGGGAACCAACATTGTTAATGTCAAAGGTACACATGGCATTAAGGTAAGACATAGATGGAATTCATTCACAAACAGTCTCATATTTGAGGTCTTCTATATGATTTGATCCACCAAGTATTAGCTGAGGTTCTCGCACCGTTGAAGACTGTGGCACATGTCAGGATTATGATGAACAATCCAGTTGACAACTTGCGGTACTGTTCCACTGCCCTAGCCACTTATATCACAGACATGCCAGAGCAGTCCCTCATGGCATGTACAAATCCAAAAGCTTCCCCATTTATGACTGCAACATCCAATATGAGCACATCCACTGACAATTTCCCTCACTCCAAGACCCCAACTTGGGAAAAGAATACAAGTCACTAATCCACCCCTGGACTGAAGGATGCCCTTGGAGACTTTCACTTATCGTTGGTGTCAGGACACCCACACTCTTTTCAGCAATGTGGCTATATTGTGCTTATCTATTTTGGTTTTCCCACTTGTAGTTAAATTATGTTCTGTATCCATAAGACTGACATGGGATTGAGGAACTCAGGGGAGCTTATCTGCCAGGATTGCTGCCTAATGGGGTTCCATGAGACTATGACAGTTACCATTTGAAGTATGTGAATAAAATTGGTGTTGGGTTGAGTTTGGTTTTTCTACAGCCCTACCCACCAAGCAAGATGCCCAGGGAATCAACCAGTACTGAGGAACAAGAAGTAACTAACACTTCTGACACCTTTGGATGAAGCACCTCCATTCTCCCTGTCCTTACATTCAACTTGTCCCATGTACTTTGTGGGTTGCTGCTGTGCCAGTGCCTCTCACATCCTCTTCTGGCAGGATGACACAGTGTCCACAGTTGCCGTGGCTGTGCTTGAGGATGGTACCCACAGGAATTGGGCATCCTGGTATCAGGAGAGTCGTCTTTGGATGTGTCCAGCCATGCTCAACTGCGATCATGTTGAGGATTGTGACAATGTTCCATTTGTATCCCACCATTTGGAGTGATGGGACCAGTGGCCAGAACTTCATGATGTACATGAGTGTGGACAGTGTTGTGTTGTAACACCTTCAATCATCTCCATGGAGGTTGTATGTGTGAGCAGACCACTTACAGTATTATATTAAATCAAATGTCATGAAGGAAAATAAGCTTACCCTGAGTCTATTGTGTAATCCAAACCTCCAATGAGGAGTTCATGTGATCATATGAAATCCCAGCACATCTGGTTCTTCTCACTGCAAGGGTTGACAAGGACATTCTTAAAGTCCCCCCACATCATATATGAGATGTCTAGAAACTTCCATGCCATCATTCAATGTGTACAACATCATAGAAGGGAAACTCAGAGGACCACATACCAGTCAGATGATATCCATCCATAATGAAAGCTGTTCTCTCAAAACAAGGTTACCTCCAGTGTTTGTCTAACATTTCTGTGAAATGGGCTAATACACAAGAACAAAAAACAGACATTAGTTAGACATTGATCTAATTGTGTTTGTAATTCAAAAGGACTTGGTGATTATGTCAACAAAAGAGTGCTACTGCCCAGTCTCACACCATCATCTGCCATGTACTGTGAGAGGGAGAGCCACAAAGTGAAGTGGAAGCGATATGGAGCAAAGCCAAAGGGCAACAGGTGATCAGCAGGAGTGGAGAAGGGCGGAGCAGAGGAAACTACACATGAACAAGATTGGATAGCGAGACTAGTAACAATGTAAACCATTATTATTGTTCATGCTATTTTTGTCAAACAGTGAACCATTGAGGTCTGTGTGTTTATGACTAGTCAGCGATAGTGTAATAAAGTAAAGTACATACTAGTTGAGTGTGGTGCAGATGGATAGATGCCAGGGGAACATAAGCAATATACCAAATATCCAATTAAACTAGTACATTGCAATGGTCATGAGCATGGATTGCTGCCAAGGTTGGTCCTCTTGGATTCTTTGCTCTCAAGCTCACTCATCCACACATTGTGAATGATGCCTGTGCATGGAATACCTCTGACCAGCCAAAGCTTGGTTGATTTTTAGGGTATGGCAAGTGGTGACAAACCCATCATGGTTGATGAATTGCATGACATTGTTACCTGCAGGACATTGTGTTAAGAGCGAAAATGCTAATGGAAGCGGACTAGCCACTTGCAGGATCAACTCAGGATGACTCTGGAGTCCACAGTGAGTAACCAAAGGATACAATGTGGCACTCCAGGGAGTACCTGCACTTCAAGGTAAACAACAATAAACAGTTCAGCCACAATGGGCTGGGAAGTGCAAAGGTAATGTCTTGTATGGGTAGAGACACGACAACAAGCTAAAGAGAAGCTGAAAAGTGGTAGGTAAGTAAAGTGGCCATGGAGAACAACATGGCCATGGTTAGAACATGAAATGATGTATCAATGAGATGCGAAATCACCAAAACTAACAAGTAGCCATACCTCTGTTTTCAAGAAATGTTCTTCATCTTCACTGGCTGGCTGAACTGAAGTGTGCTACAAGTGTGGGCCCCAGACAACTCTTTGAGGTACACACATAGATGGGCTGGCTCAATATGATGACACTCTTGCCACTGTCATATGTCGAACTGGTCCAATATCATTTATTGCTACATTGCTTTGAGGGCTTATGTTGATGGTGACTCTGGCAGGATTGTTGGCATCATTCTCATTGAAAATGACCTCCCTAGATGTAAGTATGTGCCCACTCTGACGATGAAGACTGACTTCAAGTTTGTGGTGTTTCTCATCAGGTACATGAATGTGCGCTTTGCCATCTCTGCAGATTCTGGTGCTGGGGAGATAATCCATTAAAGCAGTATCTGGTGTTCCACTCTCGTAACATGCACGGACTTCTTGGGTAGATTCAGGGAGCTGAATAAGCTCCAGAACTATGGCAGGGCAGCCTCGTCGTGTATGAATGAGCAGGTGGAGAGTGATCCCAGACTCATGCAGAAGGTGACCAAGAAGGACTTGCAGTAAGAGTTTTCCAAAGATGGGGATGTAGGGGATCCACATGCCCTCGGCATCTGGGTGATTGTAGAGTAAGCAATTGGCTAAAATGGGTGATGGCTGGAACAGTTCACATTCCCCAAGCTTGCATGCCCTCATTGCAGCATCCAATGTGTGGAGCATCACTCTGAAGTGTGGTCTAGACAGCCAAGTTGACAATTGGGGTTCTGTTGTATGCAATGATTGGTATTGGTGGAAGGGCAGGGTGAAAAACCTCGAAAAGTGTTAATTTAATGTTTCCAGGTTTCCAGGATCCCAGCTAAGAATTGCCCATAGTGATCTAAGACATCCTGCCAAAAATTGATGGGAATGTTGTTATAACAATAATTGTGTTTTCACTCAATCGACCATAATGTGTTTGGTCTCCACATACCTGATCCAGCATTCAGTTCGGAAAGAGCAGAAGGGTGAGGAGGTCCAGTCAAGGTTCGAGAATCAGTCCGGCTTTGTATCCTGTGATATACATACATCCAGTTTCTAGTACAAATTACACATAATCTCTGAAAGCTCTCTCTGAATTCTCAGTTCTACATTGCCTACTGCCATTGTGAGTCGGGAGTACTGTATTCTAGTATATTGCAGGTTAACATATACAATTCAGAGTTTGAGTACTTACTCAGCTTGACATGATCATGAATCTCAATTGCATCCACATTGCCATACTTTCTTGTCCATTCCTCTATGACCATCTCCCTACATTTCTTCCTGGAGCTTCTGCACCATGGTTTGCAGATTCTGATGATTGTCCAATATTGTAGCATCAATGTCAACATGGTGGATGAATGGGCGACTGGAGGCCCTGATCCTGTTCAAGTGTATGACGACCATGTTAATCCTGTGTGATTATCATTGCAATTCTTGGATAGGGCTGGTGGCACATGGGACACTTTGTCCTGCAAACTGATTTCATGTTGGTGGCAGGTTGCCTTCAATGCTTCATTTAGCCAAGTCCTGACCCCACATTTGGCACACATTGGGTGCCCACAATGTGTGGTGGATGGAACCTCTCTTTCTGAGTCTCAGTGGATGGTGCTCAAACAGATCCAGAATGGTGATACTCATATGGTGCTGAAGAAGCTGAGAGATGCCATCCACTCCAAAACCACACACCCAGGGAAACCTGGGGACTCACATGGCACACTTGTACAAATTGTTAGTTTTGGTGATTTCACACCTGATTCATAGCTCATTTTGTGTTCTAACCATGGCCATGTTGTTCTCCATGGCTACTTACTTACCTACCACTTTTCAGCTTCTCTTTAGCTTGTTGTCGTGTCTCTACCCATCTCAGTCTATTGTGGCTGATCTGTTTATGGTTGTTTACCTTGAAGTGCAGTTACTCCCTGGAGTGCCACATTGTATCCTTTGGTTACTCACTGTGGACTCCAGGTCAGTAGAACATTGTTATCCCACTCAATATCATCTTGGTTACTCACTGTGGACTCCAGAGTCATCCTGAGTTGATCCTGCAAGTGACTAGTCCGCTTCCATTAGCATTTTCGCTCTTAACAACTTCTTTGTCGGTGCTCGTATGTCCTTGACTTAGATGGATTTCTCATTTGGTACTTCATACCATTTATGCTTTGACTTGCTGGTTTGGGCGAGCCATTGTTGCAGGACTTTGTACGTAGTTTCATTGTCAGGGAGCAAGGGTGATCGGAAAAACATCAACTGACCCCTCAGCCGTTGCACCAGAATACTCACAGATTTCGGCACATTGGACATTTCTCTCTCTTCTGAGCATCTTTTCTGCTGCAGATGTTGTGAGGAGTGATGAACATGTTTCGGAAGACAAGAATTCTGAGCCAGGAACTGTCAAGGGATTCAACAGTTGCATTTTGCAGTCCTTCTGATGTCTCCTACCTGTTTCACTTTCTCTTCCATAGAAGGCTTGGATTTGGAGTGCACCAAACTTGGCAATGGACTGGATTCCAAAGGCAGTTCTTCCTAGGAGGACATTCCTTTCTAAACCAGGAAGGGAATGTTAAGCAGATATGGATAGTAAATAGAATACAATTGACTTGTTGTGTGAGAGATGAAGATGCAGATGCATTTGATTTGACTGGTTTAATGTGTTTTGGAAGTGTAAAATCATTTAGATAGATAATTAGTTTATTAAATGTGGTGGTCGCTGAGCCAGAAAATCCTTGTACTTTAGAATCCACTCGTCAGTTTTGAAGTTGTGTGATAAGGGATTCATAATGATGAGAAAAAACAAAATGAGGAGCTAAAGAGATGAAGAATAATTGAGTTGCAATGAGATGATGTTGGATGTTGATGGTTATAATGGGTGTGAAAGTGTTTCTGGAATTGGTGCACCGGAAAGGGATGTCCAGAAGTGTAGCGCAATTGATCCTCACTACCAACACAAATACCTTCAGGCTAGTTTGCCTTCATGTGGCTACCTGCTGAATCTCATGCTTACACTGACCAGCTCAACAGATGCCACTGGGTACATACTTCCAAGATGAGAAATATTTGAATACAAAGTATTCAGATCCTGCAACAAGTGTTTATGCTTACATGCAGTTAAATAAAGAGTCCAAAGGCAGTACAAATGAGGTGATACACAAGGAGTATGAATTTCATGCCAGGAAGGTCGAAGTAGCTAGTATGATAGTTCAATTTGCACATGTGCCATGAGAATGTACCTGGTCCATGTTACAACAGATGGGAATTTCCATCACTGCCACAGATGTAGTGCAGGAGATAGCCCTTCCTTCTATGATCCCTCCTATTTCCTTTTCAAGGAACAGGTTGATGCCGGGGGATCTGATTATAAAGGTGCAAAAGCATCCCGCATCGACCAGTAACCGGCCAGTAACCTGGTTCCTAATCACTGTCAAGATGATTTCTTCAGCACATTTAAGCTTTTGCTCCTCTGGACGCATGCCGAGCAAAAAAAATGGCCCGACCAAGGCATATTCTCACAGGAATATATTCCCATGCAAAAAGTGATGTTGTCCCAATCAAATCATGCAACATGCGTCTGTGTTTGCTAAGGAGCAGTAATGCACGCACTTGCCCATAAGATGACTATTTGGGTAGAGAGGGGTGAAGGAAAGTGGTAGGCCTCCACGAGGGAAGTACCGAGGGATTTCCAACATCTACACCTGCATATGGAACGAACTCATGAATAGTGCATACCAGACCATGACAGTAGATCTCACGATGATCCCACTCACAGATTATCACAGTGACCAGGGCAATATGCTCGGTCTTGTGTCAGAGCTAGCAGTCACTCCGCAGTCGTTCACCCCACTATCCCCACCCTCCAGCCCACCCACACGATCATTACCCATAGTGAATCTGTCTCCAACTCGGAGTCAGACTTCCAGCCCTGGCATTAATACAAGGTCACCAATTGGATGCTCGGAAATCCCTCGGTACTTCCCTCATGGAGGCCTACCACTTTCCTTCACCCCTCTCCACCCAAATAGTCATCTTATGGGCAAGTGCGTGCGTTAATGCTCCTTAGCAAACACAGACGCACATTGCATGATTTGATTGGGACAACATCACTTTTTGCATGGGAATATATTCCTGTGAGAATATGCCTTGGTCAGGCCTGCCATCCCCATTTTTTTCGCTCAGCATGTGTCCAGAGGAGCAAAAGCTTAAATGTGCTGAAGAAATCATCTTGACAGTGATTAGGAACCAGCTTACTGGCCAGTTACTGATCGATGTGGGATGCTGGAGTGCTAGAATTGGCAATGAGCGAGCAAGGCGGTGGGGAATTCTTGCTTGATGCCGTATATGGCATTGAGCAATGGTTATCAATCTCTAAATCTCCAAGAGTGGCATCGGTGGACTTGACATCCCAGCACGGCATAATACTGGGGGTGGTGATGGATTAGTTGTGATATTTACGATGACACTGGTTCTTTCACTTGTGATTGTGGCGGGATACATAGCCAGTCTGAATGTTGCATTTTGATGGCCTGCAGGTATTTTCAACCTAGGTGGCACTCTGATATGATGTTGCTTCGAGAGTCAGAAATTGCCTTATGGTCTCCTGAAACAGCTTCTGGTTCCAGAGAAGCCATGGAACTCAATCTACATGGACTCTATCGAACAGCTTTCCCCTTTGGAAGATTATACCATGATCCTTGTCATAGTCGACAGACTATCCAAACAATCTATCTTCATCCCAACCCATGATACAATCACCTCTACAGGACTCGCCAAGTTGTTCCTCATCCATGTCTTCTCCAAGCATGGAGTTCCATCCACGTCACCTCCAACAGGGGCTCCGAGTTTGTTGGCGGAACACTGGTGTTCCTTTTACTCATAGCTAGTAATGTCCTACATAGGGTTTGGTTTACACCACATGGACAGAAATAGATTACAAAAAGAAAAAAAACCGCTCACGACGACCCAATGTAGGCTCTGTAGGTTCTTGCAGAACCTCCCTTGTCATATCCCTCATTCACCAACTTTGTTCACACCCGCTAATCTGTCCCTGTATCCATTCTTGCATTGTCCCTACTGTTCGTTCCTCACTCCTCAGTTCATGTTTCATTTGAATCCCGCTCACTTTTACTACATTGAATCCATTGAGTTGGGTATATCATGTACATCTTCATACTTTTTGTTGCCTTTTATATCGGACTGGGTGCTAAGATTCTGTAGTACGCTGGATACTTTTTAATAGCATTCTGTTGCTTTTTGGGACCGACTTTCATAAAATAACAAGGATTGAGTTATCCTTGTTATCCACAGATTGACTTGTCCGTGCTACACAAGGCTGTGTATTACAAAGCAAGGCACGTGCACCAAAAGTCGCGCACTACTCCCGAAACATTTCCATTTTAGGATATCTAATCAGGGGATGGTTTTCCTCATTGTTTGCTACATACCACACTTTCCTGCCTGTATTACTTATCCAATTCACTTAGGATAACAGTATATAGTATATTTGAACATAATGTACCGCTTAAATCATTGTATTACACCCTGGATAAATAGTAATAGGACAAAACAAAAACACTGTTTGCACTTTTTATTATCAGGCCAAATATACTTGGATAAACAGGTCCAAGGTGGTATATAGTTATAGGTATAACATACCAGAAGCTCAGGTACTGTAGATCTATATTTATGATGGAATAGATTAATATGGCTTGTGCCCCTATATTGCTTGGGAGCGGTCATCCAAAGGGCGGAGCATCAGGGCAACTATCTAGGCACTTGGAATACATATGGTACAACATCTGACCAATTTTGCGAAAGGATCACACCGCAATTGAGAGTAGGGGAAGCAGAATGATATGTCAGAATGCATGGGAAACAGATCTAAAGATAGGAGAATTGTAAAAACATACCAGATATGACAAAATGCAGCATATAATCTGGGCTAGGAAAAATGGGAGAGATATTTGGGGTCATATGGAATCAGTCTAACCATTGTTCCTGGCATTTCATAGTACTAAGATGGTAAAAAATGCGAACATTGACTAAATCTCCTATACAATTGGTAGCATTGCCTAAACTGGAATACTAGTGTATTACAGTAGTTCACATTTTTTACCATCTTAGTACTATGAAATGCCAGGAACAATGGTTAGACTGATTCCATATGACCCCAAATATCTCTCCCATTTTTCCTAGCCCAGATTATATGCTGCATTTTGTCATATCTGGTATGTTTTTACAATTCTCCTATCTTTAGATCTGTTTCCCATGCATTCTGACATATCATTCTGCTTCCCCTACTCTCAATTGCGGTGTGATCCTTTCGCAAAATTGGTCAGATGTTGTACCATATGTATTCCAAGTGCCTAGATAGTTGCCCTGATGCTCCGCCCTTTGGATGACCGCTCCCAAGCAATATAGGGGCACAAGCCATATTAATCTATTCCATCATAAATATAGATCTACAGTACCTGAGCTTCTGGTATGTTATACCTATAACTATATACCACCTTGGACCTGTTTATCCAAGCACATTTGGCCTGATGATAAAAAATGCGAACAGTTTTTATTTTTATTTTGTTCTATTACTACACGTATCTATTTACCAAGGGTGTAATACAATGATTTAAGCGGTACATTATGTTCCAATATACTATATACTGTTATCCTAAGTGAATTGGATAAGGCCTGAAGGCAGGAAAGCATGGTATGTAGCAAAAAATGAGAAAAACCATCTGCTGATTAGATATCCTAAAATGGAAATGTTTTGGGAGTAGTGCACGACTTTTGGTGCACGTGCCTGCTTTGTAATTCATTCTGGAAAGGGGAATCCTTGTATAGCACGGACAAGTCAATCCGTGAAAAACAAGGATTACTCAATCCTTGTTATTTCACCAGTGGTTATCCCTGCTTTTTCATGCATGAAATGTCGCTTGAAGGCTCAAAACGATATGATAAAAGTATAGTGATCTGGTTGTGTCAGCTTTTGTCTGGTTTGACATCAACAGAGAAAATGCAGCAAAAGCCTAATAAAGCATTATGTGGATTTACTGATGTCACAGTAAAGGTAGCTTATCTAAACTACCTACCCTCTGAATTTCATTCTACTTGCTCTATTCCTTACAGAGATATTTACAATCTCTAGTAACATGCCACATTACCATAGTATACTCAAAACACTACTATACTAATTACTCTTCCAATAGACAATTAGCTCTTAGTTATATTATCTAATCATGTACTACACAGCTTGACCTGCACAGCCCACATATCACATGACCACTTGCCTGCTTAGGATGCTGCCCAAATTGCCATCCAAGCACAGCAGTGAGTCTCACTTTCATAGAACATTCTAAATAGAAGTATAGCCATTAACCTATGCAAGGTTTCTGTAACTCATTGTATAGCCCTGCCTGAGTCAGTATGAGTCATACCTCAGAGAGTGAATATGAATCACACCTGAGTCAACATGAGTCACACATGAGTTATGTCAAGTTAGTCTTGCCACCACTATTCCTAGTCACATATTCTGTCCATCCAACCATATTCATTCTTGGCAAGCAAAATGACTCTGAACATAGCCTCAAAGCTGCTAAATGTAGAAGCACAGCCACCTGTGGAAAAGGTATATAAGGAGTGGAATTTTGCAGTAAAAGATCATCTGAAATCTGATATCCCTTATCTTATATCTGATATCTTAGAATCTAAGAATCTAAGGAAGTCCAAAGTGACTCTTAGAGTTCTGATCTCTACATACTTGGTAGATAGTACCCAGCACAAAACACCACCATTAGAGGCAGCTAACACAGCTACTCTTACATAAGCTATTACTAAGTGGGCAAACACACTACCAACTGTAACCTGAGCAAATCTAGTTTAGGAATACTTAGTATCTGCTACACACAGAAATCTTGCTGACATACATTCCACTCTAGTCTCCCAATAAATGAGGTTATAAACAACCATATTGCATTAGAACTGAGTGACCCTTTTGGAAACAATTCTACACCTTACACCAGACATAGCCACCACAGATTCCCAGGAATCCAGTTACTTTTCAAATAGGTGTATATTCACAGCAAAGCCTATAATTTGGTACACACAACCAAACAACTCATATTAGCACATACATATACTACTATACAAGGTAGTTTATTCACACCCTTGACAGCTAAACCATTAGCTTTAGAATTTATACAAACTACACTACAATTCTGTATGTATCTATCACTAGTATCTCTAGCAATCTGTTAGCCAGTAACAAATAGTCTGCATATTCCTTATTTCCTTAGAATCTATATTAGCTAGGAAAAAAGCCAACCCTTTTACCCTTGACTAACCATCAGGAAAGGAAGAACGAGGGATCCAATTAGTTAAGTTTCTCACTCATTCAGTAGACAAGTTTTCTTTTTCTATAGTATCTCCTTTTTGATCTGGTAGATAGAGTTATCCTATCACCAGCTTATAACTAGATTGGGCCTGGAGCATTGATTGCATAGGATTTTCCCCTAGTGAATCCAGCACTCTATATCCTGTAAGAACAACAATAGTTCGTCAACAGTTCATCTAAATAGGGGCTAATTATATATGTGTTGAATAGCTAGTGAACTACCACAGGAAAAGGAATATGGGAAAAAGTAGGGCATGATTAGGGCATAATGCAGCATATGTAACAGCCAAGGATTGCTTTGAGGTCAACAATTTAATGCTTCATCAGCACCACAGGTCATGAGATACAATGGAACCATCAAGGATGGGCTTATTGACCCTGTCAAGGACAATAGGGGATTTACTAATCAGTCACCAAAAGCTTTTTCACAGTCATTTTCCTGGATATTACTGTGATCTTGGAACTAGCAAGTGTTTGCATAATAATGTGTGTGGCTTACTACTTACTTACCATGTTTTAGAGATTCTTTGTCCTTTGTGAGTGAGCCAGGAATGGTCCACATATCATCATCTTTCAGATAGTTTGGCAATCAATGAATGTCAGTTATATTTTTTTCTCCAGGATTTATCAATGAGTCTTGTGAGCACTTCTGCATGTCAGTGAGTCCAGCCTCCTCTGCCATGTCCTCAACCAGATCTTTCTTGATCACAACTGTCTCTTTGAGTTGAATGTCATCCATTGGTGGCTGTTGTTTTTTCTTTTCCCTTCCTTGTTCTCTTGAGAGGAGTGTCTGTTTTGCAAATTGGATGGCACTGATGTAGAGATACATGTTATATTATCTCCATGACTAACTATAGCATGGAAGCTACAATACAGATGACTCCACCAGTTCCTCTCCCTCCTCCTTTTCAATCATATCCTCAAGTCATGCATTAAATTTAATGTTGCTTTTGACACAAAGCACAGCCTTCACAAGAGCTAAGAAATTTGATGTTAATAACAGTAAAAACAATGACAAATATTATAGCAAAGCCATATTGACAATAAACAATGACACTTCTTGTTTGTAGGTTTGGACATTTTTCAATAGTTTTCCATGTATAGATATCTTTTTCTCTATGTGTTGCATGTATCTGCTGGAAATGTGGCTATCGCACCACATCCATCCTTCCATGTCCCAGCAGGAACTATAGACCATGTTACCAATGTACTTGCATGACACTCATTTACTTCCCTTGTTATACATATGTGGAGTGAGATCTATCTACAGGAGCAAATATTCAATGTAATCTCATGCCTCTGTTGGTGTTCTTCATGACCCCCATCTTCCTCACCCATGCTTGCCTGCCCTAACAGGCAGCTAGTCTTCAACAGTGTCTGTTTCTCAATCATTGTCACTTCCCTTCCAACAGACACTACCTCTCACTTGTTCCAGGAGTTGAGCTGCACATCAATAGAACTGTGGTAGCTAGATCATTATCCTGCCCATATTATTTCCAGATAAGGGCCCACATTCTGACATTGTTTCTCAGGTAGTGTTCTGTACTCTCAGCCTTGCAGTTCAACTGCTTTATTTCCCACTTCCTTCTGACAAGTTTACACTGATCTCCTCTGTCATAAGACTCATGCTCATCATGACAATATATAGCCTGCTGGTCTTTTATGTTCTTCAGTTTGGTCACTCTGCAAACAAATGGACTCAGAGTTCTAGGTTAACGTGAGATGGCAATCAGCCTCACCGTTGCAGTGCTCAGATCCAACATGAGGTTGATATAAGGTGTTATTTCTGTTCTCACCACAGCCTGCCCTTACTCACTTGCCTCTCATATTGATTAGCTTCTCTTGTCCTTGGCCAATGCAATGTTGCCATCATGGCTGAGTCACTCCAGGGTCCAGTCAGGTTGAACAGGCCCTTCGATTGACTTCTCTGCCAAGGACATTGCTCTAGTGGCAGTTCCAAGAACTCACAGGACCCAGCACCTACCTGCACGTTTTAGGGAGCAGCTCAGAGATCATGGTAAAGAATTGATATCAACAATCATTCTGATGTCTTGGAAAAGGAGTTGAATGCACCAGGTCCACGTGGTTCACAATGCACAGGCACCACAATAGTAAACACAGCCACTACTGATGCCTTAGCCACCAACAGATCAACCTCAAATCCTACCAGTATGGATCCCCTGGCTACCAATGTCTCCACTTCCAACAAGGCACTCAACATCAATTTCTTTTTCCCAACGGAGAAGGATGACACCATCTGTAAGCCTTGTGAGTAAGTACCATTCTGTCCATGTGTCACAGCAGTTTGTTAACAAGCAGTTACTCATACAATAACCATAGGAAAATCATAGCTGAATTCATGGCAAAAGGGGAGCCATACAATGTACAATACCATTTCAGTTCCCAGACATCCAATACCCCTCTCTGCTGCCACATCAAAGTTCGATGTGTTTTTCTCCACCTAGAACAAGCAGAGTGGCATGGATGGGTCATCAGGCTGAAATTTGCAAAGGCCATGTTCACATCTGGATATATGTTTAGGACTCTCAAACAGGGGATCACACAGCCTGGGTAAAGCTAGACATTTTTCTCCCTCCTCCTCCTCTAGATCTCACTGATTACCTACCATCCAGTTCTATTGCACAACAGAAGCCAGTGATTGGTGGCAATCTTCCCCCATTCATGATCAATTAGCTCAAGAATTGCATAGTATGTTATCTCGTTGCAAATGACCTGGTTCATATTCTACTGCCCATCTTCTGCTTTTCTATCTAACCTGCTGTGCCAATTATTTCCTTGACTTTTCAAATCTGGGTTGACCCTTCCACCACCACCAATCTCTGATGTTCTACAGACCAATGAATGTATAGGAAGCATTGAAGCTGCTACCTGTCTTGCTGGATCACAAACCCTGGATCTTTAACGACCCAATATTCTATCAAGGACAATAGGAGGTTCTAGAGGTTGCCGATAGATTCTAGAGTGCTTGGAATGAGTAGTCTTGAGTAGGAGAGGAACAGTAGACCACTAGGGTCTTATGGTATTACTATCAAGGGAGGAACAGTGGGAAAATAACAAGAGAACTAGACTAGACGAACATAGGGGTATTTTATAGGGGCTAACTGTGAGCACAGACCAAGCTGTGGAATGGCTGTGGGAATCTATATAAGGTTAATACCACAGTCACTGGTTACCATGAGGATGCTCTAGATAAGAGCTATTAATGCTATTGAAGGGTAAGGGAAAGTGAGTCAAGAGGAAAAGCATGAGGCAAGCACAAGGATACAATGTGTATACCATGAGGCGGAATGAGGTGCATGGCCTAGATAAGGGATAAGATCATGTGACTTGGTCATGTGACTAGTAGCATGGGAGACATGTGATCTGATGAGGTAAGTCTTGGCAGGTGAGGTAAGAGATAAGGAATTCTATGGTATGCTTTGGTAGTGTTCATGTGCACTAGTGTGACTAGTGTTGGTGATTAGAAAATGGAAGGTAGTGAAATGTAATCGAGAAATGTCTGTAACAGGACCTCGTCTGTCTTTATGTGTTCTGTTCATTTTCTGGGTCAGATAGACAGAATATGAGTCTGGATATGGATTGGATGTGGAATGGACATGGACTGAATGTTATATGGGAAGTATAGGATGGAGTATGGACCATGTTCTGGAGTGGATGGATGAACAGAGATGGACTTGGATGTGGTGGAATATCATGGAATGACTGGATATGAACCTAGAGAACCACAGATCTCTACAACGATACAATGGTGGACAGCAGTGATGTTGATGCTGACACAACATCAACACCATACTTTGTCACCACCCACCACCACACCCAGGTAGACATCAAAGGAATGACATGTTGACCAATATCACCACCACCTTGACGTGTCAGCATCAAGGATACAATGGCAGTGACAACATTGTGACTCAAGGCACTCACTGGCAGGTTTAAAATGCATCATTGACCAGCAAGAGCCTTGCAGACAAGGTCAAAGCAATTGAGAGTGGATTGGGAAGGTGTTCAAGTAGTACTAGACTGACATGTTGGTCAGGCTATGTTACTATGTTGGAGATGCCAGTGATCTGGATGACAATGTACCACTCAATTGTATCCTGATACCTGTCCTGTATTTACTGTAATACATTGATCAGCTAGTCATGCAATCTAATGGGAAACAGTACAAGTGTAAACAAGATTTTGCCAACAAAGTTCGGCCATTCATCTGATTTCCCATATAACAGATACCAGGTATAACCCATACATCAACAACATTTTGACATGCAGCCAGAGGTCCTGAGTTAGAGGGATGGTGGTTGCTAGGGAACAGCATGGGTAAACACATGGGTGTCAGTGCCCATACCCATGCCCACTGAAAACCCATACCCGCATGACAGGTACATGTACAAAACCCACAGGTTTTACTCACAGATTGGTGCAAACAAGCAAGAGCGATGCCACAACATGCACAGTTCACACATGTTGTATCATTGCCCCTGGTATACCATTGACAGGGCCAAGGCCCATCGTCTGAGGGTGACTGCTCACATACAAAGGTGAAAGTGAACACATATAGGTGTTTGTGTTTGCATTTGTAGGCAAATGGTCAATGAGGGGGAGGGAGGGAGAGGGAGAGGGCATGGCATCATGTTCTTGTGAGGTGGATGAGGATAAGGAGCTGAGTAGGGCATGGCACGGGTAGGGGTAACCCGCACGGGTTTTGTACCCGTACCCGCTCGGGTATGGGTATGGGTTACATTTGCGTGACCCATGACAACACCCATACCTGTACTATGCCTGTGTGTCAGGGTATGGGTTACCCGTGCGGGTCCCCCTCTTTACACCTCCCAACGGAGAGGCTGACATCTGACATAGAAACCTTAATGTTTTTAGCATAGCTTTGAAAATTTACATTGTGGGCCTGATCAACACTCTGCTTCCAACTCGACACACTGCTGCACCCTTCAACCATGCCACCAGAACTCAACTTCTTAATTCCTCCTCCAAAAGCGCATGACAGCCGAAGTTGACTGACAAAGCGAAAGCTGCCCTTGATAATAATGCCGAGACCCAGAAGACCACAAGGAAGCGGAAGACTGATGGCAACCGTGACCGCACCAATGCCGATGCAGTTGGCAAAAAGGCACGACTTGGACTGGGTAATGATGATGGAAACACCAGCACAACAATGGCAGCGGCCACGAAAATGGCAGCAGCTGCAACAAAAACGACGGCAGCCGCGACAACGACAGCTGCAACAAAAATGGCAGCCATGACCACCACATCATGAAAGGATGACCCCACCAGCCTGTTGACCGACAATACTGATATTGAAGAGATTGATGCAGGTTCCTTTCATTCCGATGCAAAGCATGAAACTGCTCAAGATGAGCTAAGTATGTTCTCAATGTCCTCATAGGACCTGTTAGCTGAGGTACCATAGCTCGTCTTTGAAGGAATGGTCCTCACCAATATATGCCTTCTTTGAGCCCATCCCACAGATCATTGAGATTGATGGTTGGTGTGCACATGATTTCAAATGCACTCGACAAGGGTGCAACACCAAAATACGACGATATCTTGACAAGGGGGATGCACGATCCACTGGTAACTTGCAAAAGCACGTTAAGAAGTGCTGGGGAACGGAGATCATGGCAGCAGCCGATGATGTGAAGGACACTGACGAGGTACGGAAAAAGATCATTGGGGAATACCTGCGCGATGGAACAATCACAATGTCATTTGAACATAAGGGTAAGGGAAAGGTGTCATATTCTCACCGGCAACACACCCGCACTGAAACACGGTATGAATCCTTACTAATACATACATGGTTATTGATGCATTACTTGCAGTGCTGAGATTGTACGCTGGGTGGCTGAGAGTCTTCGCCCATTTAAGATAGTGTCTGATCGAGGTTTTCAATCATTGATGAAGATGGGACGTCCGGAGCATTACATACCATCACCATCTACTGTCTCACGAGATGTCAAGCTGGTATTTGCATGAACTCGTCAGCGGGTTGCTAAGATGCTACAGGTGAGTCTGTTAGTCGACTCCGGGAATTCGATTTGAATGCATCAATGCACCAGGACTATAGTGGCAAAGTTAGCTTCATGACCGATGCATGGACATCACCTAATCACCGGGCATTTGTCGCATTTTGTGTCCACCTAGAGCACAAGGGTGTACCATTAAGTATGCCGTTGGACATTGTTGAAGTGGCGACATCACACACCGGCCTTGAACTTGCTACAGTATTTGCAAACATGCTAAAAGAATTCGGAGTATCAGACAAGGTAAATGAGTACATTGTCTCGTACCTGTCACTCTAATCTTGCTTAGATATTGAGCGTAACATGCGATAATGCTACACACAACGACGCGATGGTCCACGAGCTCGAGTTGCTTGTTCCATCATTCGGGGGTGATGCCAGCCATACCCGGTGCTTCCTACATGTCATCAACCTGGTCGCGAAGATGTTGATCCATCAATTCGACACCAACAAGCGGGACGTGGACAAAGCGCTGGAAGATGGTCACAGTGCTGCGGAAGTAGATGAGTTAAGTGACGAGATCGAGGATGAAGATCACCTGGATCTGGATGAAGACGATGCTGCACTGCTGTCCAATGAGAGCAATGGGTGGGTCGATGAGCGAGATGAACTCAGTGCGGAGGGGCGGAAGGAGCTAGAGGACGCTGTACATCCCATCAAATTAGCGCTGGTGAAGGCGAGTTGAGGTATCACTCACCTTTCGTTTTGAGGCTAAGTAATGGCCCACAGCTGCGAAAATTAGCATACAAAATCATCCATTCAACCACCATCGTCCTCCCGGCCTGGAAGAGCATTCTAGAGGATCTGAAGATGGCCATCACACTTATGCTGCGAGACGTTGCAACCTGCTGGAATTCGAATTACGATATGTTGGAATATGCTTTGACCCATCGAAAGGCTGTTGATGTGGTCGCTTTGAAAAGGAAGCTTGGTTTGCGGAAATTCGAGCTGGCAGACCATGAATGGGAGATTGTCGACAGCTGCACAGCATCCTCAAGGTGAGTCATCTGAAACGCACGCAGCGAACAAACTGGAACAAACAACTCATTCACGCTCTAGATCCTCAAGGAGGCTACACTATTTTTTTCATGCTCGACTCCAAATCTTGCCACAGTCATGCCTGCAATGGACCATATTGAGGGCCAATTTTGGGCCTATTCACGCAACAAGAAGTACACCACGGCAATCTGTTCATCCGTGGCGCTAGTGAAGAACACTCTGAATCGTTACTACTCACTTACTGATAGCTCGGAAGTCTATCGGATCGCTATGGGTAAGTCTATTTTCTCTCAAACCAAGCCACTCTAACAACAAGCTAGTGCTACATCCACGACACAAGTTATCCTACTTCAAAACAGCACACTGGGAGGACGAATGGATCAAGACCGCAGAAACCTTGGTGTGGGACAAATATGTGCGGTCCTATGCCTCTAACAAGGACAGCAGTGATGATGTGGAGGATGTAGACTCGGAGACACAGTCCGATCCCAGTAACCAGAGTGCAAAGACCATGACCAACATTTTTGATAATTTGCCAGCGCTTGCACCACCCAAGCCAGCCACTCTAGGCTGTGAGCTTGACCGGTACCTTGCATCTGATGTCGAATATGTGGCCAACCCGATTTCCTGGTGGTACAACCATTGCGACATATACCCTCACCTTTTGTGGATGGCACTAGACTATTTGTCAATCCCTGGTACGTTGTACGAAAATGTTATATATTTATTCCAATACTAACAATAATCGATAGCGACATCAATCAATGTTGAGCGCCTCTTCAGCCACGGCCGTCTCCTCCTCTTGCACGTACGCTCTGGACTTTCAGCTCAGTCCACCCGGGCACTCTTGTGTCTCGGCACATGGAGCGAGCTGAATCTTGTCAAGTCTAAAGATATCATGAAGATTAGTGCTCTGCCAGATGTCCTGGGTGATGAAGATCATGTACTCGACAATGGATGGGATGCAATCAAGTTAGATTTCATATAGATCAATACAAGTAGTACTAGTACTGTCTTCTGTTTAGTACTAATGAATTCTCGGGTGGGTTTCATGCCCAACCTGCGGGTTTTTTTACCCGTACCCGCTGTGGGTACGGGTATGGGTATTGTGTTGTAAACCCAAGACAAAACCCATACCCCTGGTGTGGGTACGGGTTTTTGGTGGGTACGGGTACGGGTATGTTACCCATACCCGGGGGTTTACCCATGCCATGCCCTAGAGCTGAGTACAAGTCGGGTCAGCACGGAAAACACGAGCGCACAACAACGCACATACCTGAGGTGTCCAAACCACCACACAGCTATCCCAGGTCGCCTACCTACCACACCAACCCACCGTGTCGCCGAGGATGACTGAAATCAACACCTAGAAGTGTCAGTATCACCAAAAGCACTCACCAGGCCACCAAAACGCGCCGAGACCAAAACGGGCAAATCGGACATGCTGTACACAATGTACATGGACCATAGGTGATGCAGGAGCGATCCCAGGGCGTGATACGCGAAGACGGTGCCACCCGAGTTGATTGAAGGCAAGGTCTACACTTAGAGCGCAGCATTAGCAAAGGTCAGCCGCGACCTACCATATACGGACATCGTGCGCACGCACATAATCGAGACGCACCGGACACATCTCGGACGCAACTACTGCCCATTTAATGGTTAGTACTAGGTATATATTTACCTTGTTATTCCGTTTTCTCCTGACTACAGTACACCCACACCTTTGAGGGGGAGTGTTGGAAATAGTGCATACGGTGCGGTCATACAGCCACTGCTTATGTGATCACATAGTACATTTCTTCTCGTCTCATAGTTAGACACCTCAGTTGGTTTCCCAACCACTGAGGTGAGCATATCATTCAGCTACTTACCTACATTAGTACTGACTACCTACAGTACTTATCATTCTACAGGTAATACATTCAGTTGGTTTCCCAACCACTGAGTACTTATCATTCTACACTACATGACTGTAATGTCCGTACAACACCAGAAAAAAATGAAACATGGTTAGCGAACACGAGCCAGCCTGCTACTTCAACGAGTGAAGATATCTTGCTTCTGGGTAGTTTTTCATCCTCCCTTCCTGAGCGTACTCGCATTGGTTGGAGAATGTTAGAGTAGAATCATTCACCACTTACCGCTTACATAATAACTGTACAGTACCTAGCTTATCTCGTAGCCACTCACCCTACTGTACCTTGTCCATTATCATGAACAACATCTGCCACTCTCAGGCTGTCCTGCATCGCTCACGTCCCATTCCCGGCATACGACTCTTCAACATAACGGACCTACCCTCGTGTTATCGGGGTACATCAATTCGATAACCGCATGATGGGCTGTGCGAGTGCACTGACGACCGACAGGCTGTGTCGCAGGCACTGCAACTGCACGAACACGCTGTTGACCAATGGGCCATGTCGCAGGTGTCACAGATTGTTTCTGGAACCCAGAGTAGGTGCTCCAACCTGCATATATCCACGTTCCAACTTTTTCGACACTCTTTATCTCGTTATCACCATGTCATCTATTCTGAACACCACCATCATGCTGCGTCTTAATGAGACCAACTACCTCACTTGGCACGTTCATATGCATGCGCTCCTCATCCGTAACAATCTCTGGGGCATCGTCTTGGGAAAAGAGTCACCACCTGACCTGGTTAAGGCCTCTCCGACAAAGATTGACAACTTCACATCACGCCAACTCAAAGCTGCTGCCGAACTTGCACTATATGTCGACGACAGTCAAATCATCCATGTTCAGGGCGATGATCCATATGCCATCTGGAATACATTAGCCAGTGTCCATCGTGCCCGTGGCCTCTCGACCCAACTCGCTACTATGCAAAAGTTCTCACACATGGAGAAACGCCCTGAGCAGTCCATCATGTCATGGATCGGCGACGTAAAGGCACAGGCATATCTCATGAAGGACATTGGAATTGAGCTTCTGGATCTCCTCACCATCATTGTCCTCACCTCTGGGCTCCCCTCCAAGTATGACTCTGTTGTTGTTGCTCTCGATGCTGTCAAACCTAATGAACTCACACTTGAACTCACTATCTCGCGCTTGCTCAACAAGGATGTGCGCCACCTCAGTTGCAAGCAACTCAGCGATTACAATATCAAGAGTGAACCCGACACCTCCAACTCTACTTTCACTGCCCGTTCCAGGGCCAACATCACTTGCTTTAAGTGCGGGAAAAAGGGTCACTATGCTAAGGACTGCACAGAGAAGGAGCATGCTAACTTTGTCGAGGAAGAACCCGACTCTGTATGGTAAGTTCTTGAACCTTCAGGGAGTGTATGTACATTATTTCTTTCATTATTTCTTTCATTCACTTGGTCTGGCTCATGATTCAGGGGGTATGTTAGAGTAGAATCATTCACCACTTACCGCTCACATAATAACTGTACAGTACCTAGCTTATCTCATAGCCACTCACCCTACTGTACCTTGTCTGTTATCATGAACAACATCTGCTGCTCCATCCTGCATCGCTCGTGTCCCATTCCTGGCACATGACTCTTCAACAGAGAAAGTAGTAAAACAATGGGAATTACTCACTTTTGTCCCTTGGCACTGCTGCCATCATGACCACAGCTGTGGTATGTTTTCTGATGGGTAGTTGGTCCCATTGAGATCGGTGTGGTTGCCAGAGGTACTACAGAGTCCTCACATTTATTGTGAGGTGGTGGAGACGGTCTCGTGTCATTCATGAGTCCGCCGAAATGAGGCAAGCCGTGGCTTGTGGCTGATGCACTAAGCACAAGGTGGTGGAGCAGCAAACGAAGGTAGTCGTAGTCAGGTTTTGCCACGTAGGCAAGAGTGTGTGAATACTGCAGGAACATAGTGAACTTGTGAGGGAGGCTATCGCACAGCTCGTCAACTGTGGTGTCTTGTTTCAGTCCGAAGATCGTGTCGTTGGAGAGGCCAGGGTGAATACTGCTGAACCATGGGAGCAATCCTTGCAGCAGATATATTAGCATGTATGTGAGAGACTCGAGATCATCGCAGCAGCTTGATTGAATGCCCAGGTGATGATTGATCGAAGCAAATGAGGGGGTACAGACAAAACAGCAGCCCTGTTGGCATGAAACATGTGCTTGAGTGGCAGAGTTGCGATATTGGAATATGATACCCAAGTCAATGAGAAAGACAGTGCAATTTGAGGTGCTGTTTCCAATCAGGACATTTTTCGGCTTGATGTCGCGGTGGATATAGTTGTGTGAGTGTACATGCTCGAGTCTATGTACCTGTCGAGCAAGCAGTTAGTGTGTTGGACACTTCAACAGTTAGCATCATCAGATACTCACCAGCTGACACCCCACAGTAAGAACGATGTCCAGGTTGAGACAACCACCCCGCGAAGTGAGTATATCACATAGGGGTGTCGCCACATTACTCATAATGAGAGCATGGTATGATGATTCTCTGCCAAAGAATAAGGGTTGAGAAAATCCGACGCCTCCATGTAGTTTCTTGAGA
The DNA here is from genome assembly GCA_018397855.1 of Boletus reticuloceps. NCBI lineage: Eukaryota > Fungi > Basidiomycota > Agaricomycetes > Boletales > Boletaceae > Boletus > Boletus reticuloceps. Next base: position 229,840 of record JAGFBS010000022.1, read on the forward strand.
ATGTGGAACTCGTGTTCCAGCGAAGAAGGGTCCTGGGTACAATGTTCAAGTTTGACTGTGACATCCTGGCTGCTAATGAGATCTTGTGCACAATATACAATTGCTGAGGGTGGGATCAGTGCACGGTGAGACTCAACTAATATCATTGTCATATTGTGGTACACACCATGTGAGCCTGCACTGAGGACTTCTCTCAATGTGTATCTTCCATCTACACGATCAATAGCTGTTACAAGGGGTGAGTGCAGCATTGTTGAAGGCATCCTCGGAGGAGCGAGATGTGGATATGCGTGCAGCTTACACGTTCAACTTTCAACTTCACACACCATATTGTTGGACACTGTTACACCCAGGCCTCAAGGCCTCATTGCTCAGCTACGACCAGCATGCTAACCGCAAAATCAGGTAAGCTTGTGTTCTTTTTGTATTGGTGGATTAATCAAACAACTCATGTATCAGACCCTTTGCCCTCAGATGGACACCATTGGGGCCATTCTGCAAAAGGGCCGTCCCACGATCAAGCACACTGAATGCCATCATCAACCACTTTGATCTTCGTCTGGAGTTGCTCAGATCCTCTGACTGAGTAGGACCACAGTGTGGATGACCATTATGGGTAACTACAGGTGTACTAACACATTTTTTGTAGGTCTTTGTCAATCCCCTGCACCCAGCAGCACTCGTCTCTTCGCTTCGATGTCTCTGGTGCGTATTTGTCTTCATTTTGCTTGCAATGTCCTCCTCCTCATCGCTCTCAGCTGACTGCACTCATCACACAAGAGTCCATCATGCTTGCTGAATACCCACTCTGTTCGAACCCAGAGTACGTGTGTGATATGTGACAATTTGTTCCCCTTATGATTAAATCAATCATCTCAAGGGCTGCAGGGTGCAGCGTGAATGAAGGCCGTCTTTCATGATCATCAAAGCAGCTCCCAGGAGCCATGTAAGTACACATCCATTGTATATAAGACTGACTCAGAACTTCTCACTTGAACTGACCCAATTTCTGATGGCTACAGGTACTGGCTGATGGGGCTGTCACCGCACAGCTGTTCCCCCAGCTTCCACCAATACAATTAACAGCCCTTCTCAGCCTGTCGTCCCAGCTGGGCACCCTCCCCCAGAACCTGCTACAACAACGAGAACCAGGAACAATTGAAACTGCTGTGCCCCTGCACGATACTGTGACGCTGGAGGGGATTCAGAGTTTATTGGTATTAATGACATCACTGAGGAAAGTAACAACAACAACAACAACTTCCTCCCTGATGGTTCCTGGGCCCAGCCCAGTGGCCCTGCCCACCCTCCTGCCCATACTATGCCAGCTGCACGGACCACTCCAAATCCTGCACACGCTGGTGTTGGTATCACTCCGTTGGCTGTGACAACAACACCTAACCCAGCCAGCCCAAATTTAGCAACCAGCGGAAGTTCCAAACCACTGTTGACGTCAGCCAACGTGCAACATTTCTTTGAAAAGTCGAAGGAAGCAGACACAATTTGTAAAGTGTGTAGTAAGTTGCTCCAGTGTCTTATACCACTACAGGGGCTAATTTCATTGTAGGGACCAGCAGACTGCTAATGGCAAACTCGATCACAGGTTTACATTCAGTTGCAACATGTCCAACTACTCCCTTCATGCCCACATCGCTAACTGGCACCTCAATGAATATCTTGAACTTGCGGAGAAAAACGACTGGTCTGTGCAAGTTGACCCAGTCCGGAAAGCCTTCAGTACTAAGGGGTACATGTTCAGAACACTCCGTGATGCAATCCGATGAGGACACAAGCTCAGTGTGCTCCCTTTTGCTTGTCCTGATCACGGAGATTCCCAACCACACGACTTTCTACCATCATCGGAGAAGAACACACTGGCCATCCCCAATTTCTCCCTTGCTACAATGCATGAGTACTTGGTAAGATTTATCATTACAGACGACCAGGTATGCAAGTTCCAACCTCTCACTGAACATTTTTTAACAAATATATTACAGTCTATCAATGTTATTGAGTGTCCTGAGTTCCGTCAACTCATTCTCCTTTTACATCAGGACCTCCAGGATACTGATATCCCACACTGCACAAAGGTTCACAAGTTGGTCCTCAAAGCATGGCAAGAATACTTCAGGATCATCAAACAGGATCTTGTGGTAAGTGCCCTAGTTTGTTCGACCATGCTAAACCTGACAAATATAATAGAACGTGGCGGGAAAAATATATCATTCACTACTGATATCTGGTCAGACAGTGAATACTGCCCTTACCTTGCCCTCACAGCCCATTGGATTGCCCTCGAGGGTGGTTCGCTCAAGATGAAAGCATCCCTGATTGCCTTCCATTATTTCCCTGCCTCGCACACTGGCCAAGCAATGGCCAAGCTCATCCTGGAGCTCCTTGATCGTGCTGAGGTAACTTTGAAGGTATGTGACTTCATGGTACATGTTGTATTTCTGCACTAACAAATGTTGACCAGATTGGTCACCTGACTATGGATAATGCTGCCAACAATATTGTAACTATGTGTGAACTAGCAAGACTTCTTGAAGAGCACGAGATCCTGTTCGATGCACTCAATTGTCATATCCCTTGCTTCCCACATATGATCAACATTTGCATGATGCACACGATCAAGGTCTACACCACCACCCACTTCACTGCCATCACTGCCACATGGGTTGGCGCCCTCGATAACATTGTAGACAAGGCAGAATATCTTGAGGCTATGTTACACTTGGACCGGGTAGGTACGAGCATAGCCCTTGTGAAGTGAAGAAAGAGGAAAGTGTCGACTCAAAAGCACAACGAGGTCTTATCGAAGTAACGTCCTTCGGAGTAGGACAAAGACTACAAGGAACAAAGAGCTTGTGGGGTTGTCCACACAAGGTTCAAGAGTTCAAGGGTGTTGGGCTGATTACCAACAGGTTCGAGTGGAGACCACAAGAGCGATTGATTGTACAAGGTACAAGAATACAAGGGAGCTCAAGAGTAAGGGAAGTACATGGGAGATAAATGTCGGTTTATATACTACATGGGAGAGGCATTAAGGGTAGGCATAGAATGCAAGAGAAAGAGATAGAACGTGAAGGAAGGTACACGATGACTAAGCAAGTGGAGTACCGTCAGGAAGGAACTGGAGATAAGGGGAAGTCATCGTGGAAAAGGAATAGTGTCTGAAGTACACGTAGTACAAGGTAAGTGATAAGAAAAGAGAAAGTCGTAACAGGCTCTCACCATGGATCCCGTTGCTCTTGGCTGCGATATCGTTCACATCATCTGCACGTCCGGCCAGCGTCGCAAAGGCTTTCATGACACTATTATCAATGGCAATGCTAACCAATGGTATACTGGTGACACTACTCAAGTACCACTTGTTGAGCTCCTTTGCAATGTCAAATCACGCTGGGACTCGATCTATTTCATGATTAACTGACTCTGCACCATCTGTCTCATAATTTACCATTACCCATTAACTTGTCATACATTACTGACTTTCTTCAGGCCATTGACAGCTTCCTTTTCTTACCTCGTGGGCCAAATGACAAACTTGCCCAATGCAGGTTGACACTGATGCAATGGGAAGTGCTGCAAGATGTGGAAGTCATCCTATATGTAATACTTCCTGTGTATATAGCCTTACTAAACTACTAACTCGAATATTGTAGATACCTCATGCTGCACAACAAAGCATGTCGAGCAAGAGTAACCCTGTCCTAGGCAGGGCAATTCCTGCCTTCGAAATGCTCATGATGCAGTGGGAAGGGTTAGCTACAAACACATCCCATTGTGCTTATATCAAGGCTGGATTCAACTGGGCTCGGGAGTACTATCAGCACATGGGCCAGACATGTGCTTACATACATAGTTGCCATGTGTAAGTCTTGAGTTTCGTCAACACTGCACTGCTAACTTGAATCCCATCTCAGTTGTCGATCCTACTATCCGACTCAGCTGGATAGACCAACACTGGAGTGTGGCTGCAGCTGCAAAAGGATGAGAAGATATAACAGAAATGGTAGGTTTATCGACATTGTGTCTTTTTAATATGCGCTAATGACCACAAAAGATGACAGAGTACCGAAACAATTCCCCAGCGCAGACTGTACCACAGAATGTCGAAATACCGGCTACTGGTGCAGGCCAGGTTCATCTCCACTCCACACTCGCAGCATGCTATTACGGCCTCCCCACCATCAGAGTTCAGGCACCATCCCAACCAGCCCAAGCTGTTGATCAAGAATTCAATGCATATGTCTCATTCATGCCAAGCCCTGAAGGCACCCATCCACTGGCCTTTTGGGAGGTAAGATCAATCATTACGTCTACCAGTATGTTATCTCACATCTTAATAGCTTGCACAAGTCTCATTCCCAACCAGTGAAACCAATTCAAAGAAACAGAATCACATCTCGCCTCTGTTGATGGAGGCATTACAAATGTTGAAGTTCTGGCTCAAGAAAGATCACCTTAATTTCACGAAAGGTTGGGTTACACCACAGAAGGATATGGTATTCAATGAAGATAATGATGATCTCTTGGTGCAATTGTTCTCGACAACGGATACAAGCAGTTTAGACAACATTTTTGGTGCCATTGCCAGAGTGGAGGGTGACAAGGTTTCTGGCAATACAGACATTTTCGCATGATTGATACATTATGTACTACTACCACTGCTACTGTGTACCTACTACTGTAATGTTATGTCTTTTCGCACCTCACCAGCCTCACCTTCTTATCACACATGACACATTACATAATGCAGAACTCTTGGATTCATCAACACCATCATTGAGCATGTATGGAATGGTTCTTCAACGTATCCTGGAGCAAGATACATTGTTCACGATACTGGTGAACATATAGACTTGCATCACAACAAGTGTGCAGATGCTTTTCTTCAGTATGAGTGGATTGTCGAGACTCGAGAGGCATCTCAAGGATGGAGAGTAAGTCATCATTGTTTCCAGGGTGTGAGTTAACTTGCTGAACCGCAACTAGTTTTGTCCTTTTCAATCGACAACCCAGTCTGCATAAGATGAGTATGATGAGTCATCGGGTGAAGTTGATGCTGTATTCTAGTACATTTATATTCCGTTCCAGCTCCAGGTTTGGAGGCCTGACTGACGACTGGATACACAACATTCCATTTAAATTTATCTGTTATGCCAGCTTACAAGGCCGATTTTGACGGTGATGAAATGAACATGCAGTATGTCAATCTGACTTCATTCAATTGTTTGCTTGACTTAGTGAGTACTCTAGCATACCCCAGTCTGAAGAAACCCATGCTGAGTTGAGCCAGATTGCATGGATTCCACGTCAGGTCAGTAATTTGTTCTAGTATTAACCTCAAGTTTGGTACAAAGTTTCCACAGATTATATCCCTGCAAGCGAACAAACCCGTTATGGGTATTGTACAGGACACGCTGTGTGGCATCTGCAAGTTTACCCTGCGAGACTCAGTCTTGGACTGGAACCATGTCCAAAACATCCTTCTTTGGCTCCAATGGCGGAATCCAAACGGTATATGGCACCCTTCCACACTCTGCTGCCCCACACAAACCGACATCTGAGAAATGTTGATGTAGGAACCTTTCAACCCAGCGGTGACCATCTGCTTAATGTTGTTGTCTTCCTTCAGATTCTGTTGAGTGTATTGATCTGAGTCATCACGAGTGTGGTTCAGTTCTCGCTTGACCTTGCTCTTGAATGACTCCCAAATAGTCATCCCTAGCATGGGCTTGAGCTGGTCATGGTAAGTGTCATCGATGATCTCTGCAACCTGCTGCTTCTTCTCCCCGATATGTTGGGTGATGTAACTCATCACCTTGGGGCCTGGGATTGTGTCACCAATGCCGATACTGAAACCATTGTGGAATAGCCAGAAGTTGACGACCATTTGAATCCCTGTAAATACTGATCACGTGGCCTCTGGACCCATTTTGCGGAAGACAACGTGAATGAGACCACCCTGTGTTGCACTGACAGTCTTTTTGTCCACAATTCCGAAAAGAATTTCATCATTGTCCACCATCATGCCATTGTCGAAGACAGGATTCCATGACTTGGGATCAGGTGTGCAGTGAATGTTGATACCACGGGAAATGACCATGCTCAGGATTTGTTTCCCTGTCTAAAGGGGTTTCAGCTTGATGATTGCAGGAGTGGGGACATTGCCATCCCAAATGACTTCAGCCCTGAAGCAAGAGGGTTCGTAGGGAACTCCTACCTGAGAGGGCTGACGCCCCAGGAGTACTTCTTCCACACCATGGCTGGTCGAGAGGGATTGATCAATATGGCCATCAAGACAGCCAAGACAGGTTATATCCAATGACGTCTCGTCAAGGCGTTAGAGGATGTCATGGTTTGCTATGATGGTACCATGCGGAACTCCCTGGGAGATCTTATTCAATTCATCTATGGTGAGGATGGGATGGACAGTGTGTTCATTGAGCGGCAGAAGATCAAGACATTTGGGATGTCGGACAGAGAGTTCGAGCATAACTACCAAGTGGATGCAACAGATAAAGAAGGAGGTTTTTTGCCAGGTGTTTTGCAGATTGGCATCGATGACAGCTTGCAGGCCAAGCTGGATGAAGAATACATGCAGCTCATAGAAGACCGCTGTGGCTTGCAAGCATTTCCCCTGCTCTGATGGTCTCACACCACATTACCTCCCTGTCAACCTGCAGCGTATCATCCAAAACGCCACCCAGATCTTCCATATTGATCAGCGAAAACCCAGTGACCTCGAGCCTGCATACATCGTCGACACCATACATCAGCTCACGGAGTGACTCCTGACTATCCCTGGGAATGACCCACTTCACAAACAAGTACAAATCAATACCGGATTTCCACGTGCTTCACTGCAAGGCTTTCCCACCCACCCTGCAGCTCACGCAATGCCTGGGTCTCCATCGTCGCTTGTCGCCGGAGAGCACTCTGCGCTCCCACCCGCTTAGATCTATCTGACCCATACCTCACCTCCCTTTATTGCATAGCTACTACACTTCCCCACACATGTATTCATAGCTTCGCTGTATCTCTGAGCGACATACAAAGAGTCAAATATAATGTAATGCAAGTTCCAGCTATTAGCTGCATGGCTGAATGATTTAGCCATAGCTGCAGCTATTTACAAACAGGCAAGCTGCGGCTAATCCCCAAAGTGGCTAACAAAGCCATCCGGTTAGCCGGGTTGTTGGCTTCGGCTATAGCCGGCTTTTGGCTGTAGTTGCAGCAACACTATGTACAGCCTGTGCTTGTGCGAAGACTCCTCATCATCATCCTTATGGTCTCCTGAAACAGCTTCCAGTCCCAGAGAAGCCATGGAACTCAATCTCCATGGACTTTATCGAGCAGCTTCCCCCTTTGGAAGACTATACCGCCATACTTGTGATAGTCAACAGACTATCAAAACAATGTATCTTCATCCCGACTCATGATACAATCACCTCCACAGGACTCCCCAAGTTGTTTCTCATCCATGTCTTGTCCAAGCATGGAGTTCCATCCCACGTCACCTCCGACAGGGGCTCCAAGTTTGTATCGCACTTCTTCCGGTCTCTTGGTAAAGCTCTCGACATGCGCCTCCACTTCACCTCTGGATATTATCCCAAGGGGTGGCCAGACAGAGCAAGCCAATCAGACGCTCGAGCAATACCTCCAGATCTATTGTAGTTATCAACAAGATGATTGGTCTGAACACTTGCCCCTCACAGAGTTCGACTACAACAACGCTCCTAGTGCTACCACTGGAGTATCTCCGTTCTTTGCCAATAAAAGATATCACCCCAACTTCTCCATCCACTCTGATCGCGACCTTACTTCCTCTGCAGCAAAGTCCTACATCACAGACTTGGATGAACTCCATGAGTTCCTCCGATTGGAGATGCTGGAAGCACAAAAATGCAACCAAGGACCAGCAGGCAAAAGATGCAGTCCCGCTCCAGACTTCCAGGTCGGAACTCAGGTGATGCTTAAGGCGAAATACCTCTGGTCTACATGACCATCCAAGAAACTCTCCGAGAAGTTCCTGGGTCCTTTCAGTATCATTATGAGACCCGGTACTCTCTCCTTCACCCTCCATCTACCCGAATCCATGGAATCTGTACACCCCATTTTTCATGTTTCACAGTTAGAACCTTCAGTTCCGAACACCATTCCAGACCACGTCCAACCTCTGCCACCTCCAGTTGAGGTTGAAGGTGAACCAGCGTACGAGATCAAGTAGATATTAGACTCCAAGATTGATCAGAGAAGGCATCATTGCCAACTCCTGTACTTGGTACATTGGTTAGGATATGAAGGAACTGACGAAGAAACCTCCTGGTTACTTGCTACGGAGTTAGGACATGCAATGGACTTTGTCTCAGACTTCCATTGGAAGTACCCAGACAAGCCCAGTCTGCTCCTGGCTTAATCACTCTATTTCTCTATTTCTCCTTTTTCTTTCTCTCTGACTCTGTTTATACAAAAATAAAGACAACATTAAAACCACTGCTATCTATTCCATTGTGTTATCCTCCACTTCTTCCTCCGCTCCAGTTTCTTCTCCTTCCACGTCCACATCCGAGTCCCCTCCAGTTCCACGGTATACCACCCAGAACAAATTCTCCGCATTCTCTGCAGTCAGCTCCATCAACTCCATTCTCACCTCCTCTGTCTCAGCCTCCTCCACCTCCTCACTCCCTTCAGACTCATCCTCTCTGAACAACTCCATCGCCTTGAGGTCCGTGAGACACTCCAGAATCCGGTTCTGAGTGTTGAGACACCAGCCTTGTAGCCAAAGCGCATCCTGGATTTCACGGAGCGCATGGACAGCATGAGTCCCAAGCTCCAACCAAGACAAGACGAGCTCTCCCTTGTCGTCGTCCAACTCCTCCAAAGCCTTCTTCTGCTTCTTCGATGGACCTGCTTCACTGTCCACCCTTCTCCTCCACTTCTCCAGCTTCTCCACTCCGGGGCGCTCGCACTTCACCTTTCCCTTGTGACACTGCAGGCACAAAGTCACCTTACCAGGTCTGGCCTCGCACTTGAGGTTTTGGAGTTTGCACCTCACACATTGCAGTGGTGCTTGCCCTTTTCCCTTATTGGTGCCTTGTTGCGCCTGCACCTCCGCAGCCTGAAGTCTGTTAGCATAAAAACACTGGAACCCCGAAGGGTTACTCACCTGCTTGCGTGCTGCCTCCTCAGCCTCCTTCTGATGCTGCTCCTGCTCCACCTTTTTTCATGCCTCCTCCTCTTCCGCTGCTCGATGCTGCTCCTCCTCCTTGCACCTTCGTCAATCCTCTTCCTCCTTGTGCACCTCCGATGTTGTGTCATTGTCGTCCTGGTGCTCCACAAGGCTGGTGTCCGGCCACTGGTTAATGTTCACGATGTCGGACATGGGGGGTTGTTGGTTGGTTACAGAGAGTACTCTTGCTTTTATATTCAGAGGCCGACAGAGTACTAATTCTGTTTGTTGATCTGTGGATGGACCACACCATGTGACTTCAGACAACGTGTCCACATGGACATCCACTCAGGGGTTTTTCTTAGGAGACTTCGCTGGCCTCGAGGGCTTGGCCTAAGGGGGGGATACTATCACATCCCAGATTTCGCCAAGTCCAACTCTGGTCAACTCCAGATGATCTTGGACAACATTTCACCTAGGAGCAATGGATATCCACAGAGTTGCATCTCCGAACTTCTACTTTTCATTAATCTCTTTCAGCTCTAGTCTACATTTCACCTGTCAGTTAGTACAGCCCATTCCAGCTGTGCTCCACTCTCCATCAGTAGTATTTTCCTTCCTATGTACATTGCCTTCGCCTAGTAGTTTCAGACCCCAACTTCCTCCAGGTCTCCAGTACTATATAAACTCTTGTATTACTCTGTTGTACCTTTAGTACAAAATTTAACTGAGTCACCTCCACTTTGAGTCTTGACTTCCATTTCATCTTCCTCTGCTCTAAATACGAGGACACGGGATTGATAAGGGCGCAACACATAAGTCCTGTGCCAATGTCCTCACCCCTCCATACCTCCAAGCCTCCGTACCTCTGCACCTCCGGCAACTTTGGTTATACCTCTGTTCCCCTCAGACCAATTATCCTTGGACCTCCACCGGACTTGAGCCCGGAGGATCTGGACTTGACAGGATGACTCAAGAAGATCTTAGAATTTGAAACAGGAAGTCAGAATACCTGGTGGGAGCTGAAGAACACACATTAGCTTCTCACACTTATAATGCCGAAAACAAGCAGGGAAGCTGCATCATGCCAGGTTGTAGATTACAAGGGTATGAAGAAGTCTATCATCACCAACATATGAAATACCAAAGCTGTAGTGGACCGTGTCAAGTCAAGGGAAAAGTGGATCCTAATTGATTGTTCCATGGAAACAGTCTTGCAGGCATTGGGAGTTGATGATCACAACTCGGAGAGTGACGAGGAGAAAAGTAGTGACGAGAGTAGTGATGATTAGTAGGGTAGTAGGGTGAAATACTTCAATGATCGATTCAAGCAATACTCAAGTTTTGAGTTCAATATCCCATTGATTTCATGGGTTTGGTAACTAGGATTCAATGTCTGCAGAGTTGAATGTCACTGTGATTACTGCTAAGATTCAGTTCAATGATTCAGATTCACTTAATACTTGTCCTAATGTAGCAAAAGAGGTGACTGGATTCATGTGGAGAGCAGACAGGACCTCAAAATTTTCATTGACTTTTTTCACTGAATCCATGCAAATTATGCATTCAGCAAATCACTGAAAATAACAGCATGCATTTTCAGTGGAAAAACTCAATGAATCTAGTGATTCATTGAGTGATTCATTGAAAAAATGTGATTCTAGTATCCACAGTGATGTCCTTGCACAGAAAAAAAATTATGACATCATATCTTATGTGTCTATGTGAGAGAACTCAAGATGTAGCTATTGGTCAAACTATGACTCTAGATTGAAGGTTATCATCACTCTTCCACTTGCTCTTCTCTAATGGATCCACTAATGTATGAACTTGGTTGCCAACTCCTGAATTCTTGCTTTGGTACCTTTAGCACCTGCACTCGAATTCTGTATGTACATGCCTTTTTGCTAGATAGTTGAATGGTGCACACATACCTGTATAGAAATGCGTCAACAAAGCATTACCACTACCTACAGCATCAGTAACATTGATACCATCATGATGCAATGTACAACATCGACATAAAGTTGAATGTCAGAATGGAAAATGATCCATTCCTGATCAGTCAGAAGTAGCACCCTTTCAAGTGATTATATTGTGAGGCCATGCTGGGGATCACCTAAAGTGACAGGGCAAAAACCATGCTCATCCCAATGGCAGTGGAATCTCTTCCTTCATTGGGAGAATATTCAATAAAGGCACCTCATCACAAGGAGAGTCACAATTGACAGCATGACCAAGCCAGAACATGAATCATCAACAACAAGGTGGAAAGGAGCGATCCACTCACGACTGTGACCCACTATGTTATCACCATTAATGTGGTCAACCTCAACAGTCAGCCATAAAGGACATCCCACAATATTCTGCCTGAATTATGGCACTGTGAGCTTTACCATTCAAGGCTCCATGAGACATGACCACAGGTGAAACGAGGCATCGAAACATGGTTTCATCGAACTGACCTGACCATTAAGATGCATGAACAGAGAGTGAAAGACTGGAGACAAGAGGTTCGACAAGAGCAGCTGCCACAATAAGTGAGGCCACCAATCAAGGAAGTCAGTCAAACATGTAAAACCAAATTCCTGGACCCGTAAGGGTTCAGGTTTTGTCATCCTGTTTCGTGCATCATCCTCCTATTACCATTTTCAGATTACCCCTTTTCCTGTGTCGTGATTGATTTGCTTCGACAGCTGCAAGTTCTTTCAAAAAAATTGAAAGGATCAGCAGGGTACAATGCAGTTTTCATTTGTACTGACCTTTTATCAGTGTGCAGGTTGAAGTGCCGTTCGCAGAATAAAATGGTCATCTTAGTATTTACCTACATGTACTTTTGCTCTACTGGTTAACTAATTATCATACTCCCGATGGCTTGAGGGCCATGGTATAAAAATAAACATAAATGTAAAAGTGTGCAAATCACTGTAAAACAGAACCATAACTGGTCCCTATAAACCCACTACTTCCATAGTGGGAATATGTAGTTTGTGTCTAGTGGTTTCTGGGGTCCTTACTTACTACACTTTTACAGTATTGCTTGTACAGACCTGAGTGATAACAGGGGACCTAGTATTACAATTACCCCTTTTCTTGACTTATCTTTTCCTTTTTTACTTGCATATTGATCTTATCAGATACCAATTGTCAAGACTTATCTTATCAAGTCATGTGATCTTATCACATCTAGTCACATGATAGGTCACATGACCTTATCTCTTATCTTGGCTGTGCACCTCATGGCACACACATTATATCCTCATGAACATCTTATGCTTTTCCTCTTGACTTATCATATACAGATAGCCAATAGCATATTACCCTCAGATAAGCATAGCATGGTCTGTGTGCATTCTCAGATAGTATATATAGTCATACTTCAGTAGTACTTATTTTCTAGTCTAGTTCTCTTTTTATTTCCCTTGTGTCTTGTTGTTTCCCTTGCCAGTGAATCCTCCTCTTGAATATAAGACCCTTGTGGTTCATCTTTTCTTGAACTACTCATTGCAAGCACCTTATTGAAACATTGTTCCTTGCCAGGATACTCAGTCATTACACCTAGAACTTATGCAATTTGCTGGTCTGTCAAACTGGTCATGTTCAACATATTTTTAATTCAGACATTGGATTATATGACCCACCTCTAAGATGACGAAAAAACTCAGATGACACATACAACTACCTATATTGACCTATCCTCTTTTTGCAATTTTGTGATGACTGAGTCTCTGCTTGAACCAGACATGACTGATTATTCACTACATCCAACCAAGGTACCACAACACTGCCTCTCTCACTTTGTGCAACTGCTCTCTCACGACCCATTTATCAAATTGGAAGGAATGGAATAATAATCCAAATGTTGATAGTACCAGCACAGATGTGTGGGAAACTCACACAGACTATTCCAAGGAGGGATAAGACTTGAGTAGTGGGAAAGGCTTAAGTGGAGCAGTGACTCGACACAGAGGTAAGAGAAGAGAACAGAGATGTTCGGTTATTGGCACAGGCTGTAAGTCCTGGTTTATATACATACAGGATTGTTTGTACTTGTGTACACCCTTTACTAGTATGGTAAATAGAAAGTTGTACCATAGAATGTCATGGAACGATATAGAAGAAATGTGTCATCTGATATGACACATGCCAAGACACGATGACTATACATTGGCTGGTCTTACTAAGTGTTAGTAATTATCAACATGTCATATCAAAGATAAGAGTCTAGACCATTGATAAGAAAGATAAGAGAAAGGCTAGACCTTGAATCTTTGATTTTCAACACCCTTTCCTGAACATGTTTCCATCATAGTGTACATGTTCATCTGTCCACGTGAGGTAATCATACCTAGATAACACTCCACCGGATGTGTGTGGAGATGTGCCATAAACTTCTTCACCACAATCTTGGGCAGCATATCAGCCTCAGATTCAGATGGTGGGATGCAGGGTACGGAGTAACACAGCCTACTTTGACTAGATATGGAATGGAACAGGAAGGTGGAAGCGGGTTAGTGGGTGGTGATGGGTATTCAGGTGGGGACATCAAATCTACATGATGAAAAGGCAAGAGATGAGAATGTGCATGATCAGGAAAGGAATACATGATGCATGTTACCAAGGCCAGACTCTCCATGGATCCAAATTATATGGATGTCTGTCACAGCCAGAACCTTGTCCTTATCCAAGTTATGTGTGTCATGGCCAATGACAGTCCCAGCGCACTGCATCCACTATAGAGCATGCAGCTGCATAACCTGGACATACTCTTAAAATGCAGCACATATGAGTTCTAAGAATAGTAGGGGATGATTGAAGAGCACCATTGCCTACCATCAGCAAATCTCTTAAGTGCTGTGCTGTGCTGTACAGTGTTTTACTGTGCTTTACAGTGACACAGTGTCATAGTTAGGTCCCCCACTGTACAGTAACATAAAATATGTTTAAAAGTTAATTTAAATGGTATACAAACAATATAATTTTTGCCTGGACACACTATGAACAACTGTGGACAACTGTACTCACTGTACCACTGTGTGAAAAAAAGTGGTTTGCTGATGGCTTCTTGACAAACCTAGCACAATACAAGAACCAGTCAAATGTGAGGAGCTCCAAGAATGGAAGTACACCATCTGACAAGACATATTTGTATTGTTCCATCACTGAACTGAGCATCATAAATGGGAGCTGGTAAATTAAACTAATGCACAATATAAACTCACCTCTGTTGCCATTCTCAAACCATGCCTTGTCAAGCTACCAATGCAGGCTGAGCAGTCCCCCATTGATCTGTGGCTGTCCCTTTTAATATGTCCATTTTCCTCAGAGTTTTCACCATGCAGGTACCATCAGTAGAGCACTTGAGCCATTGCTACTTGCACAAGCATGAGTCAGGCATTTCCAAATGTCATGACATGAAGACGACGATGGGCGATCACAGCAGCAGTGTGTGCAGGTGTAAGTGTATGGAGACAACACTAGGTTGTGTGCAGCAGCATGTGGTGTTGGACAGGTGAGACAACATGGGAGAGTATGCCTGCCCTACAATGACAATCATGGTCCAATTGAAACAAAGATTAGTTGTGTATGACAGCCCATAAAGATAACACCCATTGTGTCTTCTTCATCTTCAGGCTTGGTCAACTTGGAAGTATCACAATCACATTGCTGGACTGAGCAAGCACAGATGCCCAGGTTAAAGCACCTGTGTGTTACTGGTCACATCACATATTAGTAACAAGTGGAGTATGGCACCTGGATAACAGTAGTCCCTCCCTTAAAACTAGGGCCAGCATTGCTGACAAAATACCTTGCTGACTATCTTGCATTGGCTTTCTTTTTAATATACAGTTTTGCCATCCAAAAAGACCACAATGGAATGAAAGTTAGAATACAATGCAAATTTAGGGAAGGTGTCAATATCTCCTTTTCTATTTTTAATCCTCTCTTTTTGTCAAAAGGTTGTTTTATCTATGGAATCAGGCTGAGTTGTGAAGAGGACAAGAACTCAGAATAAGACAGAGGGTACTTGCTTTGAGGTTTAAATGTTGTCATATGTTTCGGTCGAAACTGGGTGGTCTGCAATCCACCTGAAAGAAATATTGTTGGTTTTCCCTTGTATCAAGCATGAACATGAATGCACACTTAGCTGTGAGTTGAACAAATACTGTGAGATCATCATCTGTCATATCAAATATTTTGAGGTTACTCTAGTCCATAGAAGTTGCTATTGTCACCATGAATTTTTGTTTTCTGACACCTTGTACTGGCTGGTTTTCATTGTGGATGAGAATCACATAGAGATTTCTTTTGTTTTGAACAACAGGGAATTGTTCAATTCCGAGAGTATTTCCTTCGAGTGTGAAGTATGTTCCCAGAGGGTAGATGTTGTTGAATAGACTAGTAGGAAGTGTAGAATACAACTCTATTAGTAGTATAGTCAACTCCAACTTAGTCCAACTTAGTCCAGACAAACTCCAGATATAAGTCTAACTTGGATCCCTCCAGACAAAACTGGAGATGTACCAGAGTTAATTGGACTGAAGTCAGATCACTAGATTCACTACCATACACATGGGGAAATGGTATATTACTTCCCCATATATAACTACATAACATGTATATAAGTACTAGACTCACTTCCAATACAAGAGAGACTTTTCACCTCTTACTTCTATCTTTTGCTCTGGTAACTGGCGGGCTTTCCACTGCCCTGGATACCTATATTGCTGAACAGATGTATCCTGTTTTGTTGTCAAAGAGAATTTCACATGTTTGCAAAGTGATGTGATCTTCCGCAATATGGATGGTGAGATTTCTCGTGTATGCATCAGCAAACCTACATTTTTTCTGAGTTATTGAGGTCAATGACAAGACTGACAGGCATGATATGGCTGATCAATGATAGTTTGATCTAAATGACTGAACTGGTTGACTAACCATCTAATTAACTAACAAACTGACATGACTGGTGGAACTAACTGTCTGACTGACTAATAAACTGATGAGACTGACAGAACTGACCAACTATCAGCTGGTACAAATAGGCTGAATTGACTGATTGGCTGACCAAATAACTAACTGATAGATTGATGTGATTGACTGACTGGTCAACTGACTGATTGGTAGACTTATAGGACTAACTAGATGACTGATTGACATACTTATTGACTGATGGAACTGATATCACTGGTGAACTGACAAGCTGATATGTTGACAGCCCTGATGATACTGATAGCAATGAATAACTGCCAGACTGATGAACTGAGAGCACTGATAGCACTGTTTTACTGATTGACTGATTGACTGATAAACTGAATTGACTACTGTCAGTCATGTCAGACAACTCAGAAAGGTCATTGACTTTGATAACTCAGAAAAAAAGTAGGTTTGCTGATGTGTGATTGCAGAGAGAAAAAATACACAGTTACTGTCCAGCATGTCAACATTTGAGAATGTGAACCTCTTTTACAGTTGATGATGAAAATGATTACATAATGCTAATTATTGACCTTTGATGATGCTAAGTGAGGAGGGCCATATTCTCCAGTGTAATAGTCCACTTTGGTTTTCAACACCAAATCTTGTAGACAAATCTCCTCTTCTTTCAAATCTTGGGAGGGTGGTATTATAAAAAGGTAGTTTTCAAAGTCATGCAGCAATCTGGTTTTGTTTCATTTGGTGGCACAAGAAAGTGCAATGTAGGCATTGAATGGTGTCAGCTTAAAGTTGGCAGTCTTGCCGATATCCATGATGACATTCTGAATGGTTTATTCTTGCAATTTGAAATCTGTAAAGGCATATGCATGGGGCAAGAGGAAATTGTTGACATGTAATGAAACATGGTGGTTTGCTTTTAATTCTAAATTTGTGTATCATGGAAAGAGGGGAACTTCTTTTTTGGAGAGGTGAGGAAGAGCCTTTAAAGCTGTCTTTTCCATTGGAAGAACAATGAAGCAGGGTGGATATATGAGTTTAACAATTTTGACACCATCAGTCATCATCTCCAGGACAAGAGGTGGTTCTCGTTCATCCAAAACTATGTTTGAAATTATTGCTCTTGATCCATTTGCAAGGCTTGCAGTCATCACGATGTTTTCTGTTACCATCACCTTCATACCAATCACAAGTGAAATTTTCATCTCCATGTGACGATTTTCATCAACAGTGAGTCTGGCTACTATCAAACATTGTTGCAATGAAAGGGAACCCTGGTTAACAGTATCTTCAGCTGAACAAAGGTAGAGAACATTTCCAGTTTGCTTGCAGTGGTTAGATATAGCAAGCATGTTCCATGCTGATCACACACTATTACACGGAGTTATTAGGATCGCTTCGATCCAAGGAGGGTTTTGAAAATTAGTAATGTTGCAAGATTCATTCATTAAAACAAGATGTCGGATTTCTTGAAGATCCAATGATGTGCATTGACCATAATGTGCACAATTTATGATGGTGTTCCAGATGGAGTCTGAGATGCGGTTTTGTTTGATGAGCTCGATAACCATATCAAATTGCTCAAAAATCTGGCATCCTGTTTGAGCTACATAACAATGAAGGAGGTTGTGCACAGAATAACACCTTCTTCAACTTATCTACTGGAGGAAACTGATGAAAGTCTCTGGTCAGAAAGATCACTAAACCAGCAAGAGATACTGATTCATCAACTTTTTCTTCTATACTGTGAATGATTCCGACCACAAGGTTCAACAATGCAAGTGTGTCCACAGTAAGCAAACTCATTTCATCAATCCCAAGCAGATGTTTGACCAAAATGTTTCATTTCTTTGTTGTTCCATTATTGCGGATGGTCTTCTTGTCCATTTTTCCCCTCTCAGAATGTGTTGACTTGGAATTCCAGCCCATGAATGGAGGGTCACACCACCAATGATGGAAGCAGCAACACCTATCATTGCAGTACATGCCAACAAGTGAGACAGACCTACGGTTTAGTGTCAACAATGTACAGCATAAAACCAATGATATGTGTGCTTACCTGTCTTTTCCAATTCATCTGCAAGAGTATGGATTATTTTTGTTTTCCCAGTACCTGTCAAGTCCAGATCCTCCGGGTTCAAGTCCAGCGGAGGTACGACCGAAGTCAACAGAGGTGTGGAGGTACAGGGTATGGAGGTATGGAGGGGTAAGGACATTGACGCAGGACTTATGTGTCGCACCCTTGTCAATCCCATGTTCCCATATTTAGAGTAGAGGAAGATGGAAAGGGAGTCAGACTCAAAGTGGAGGTGACTTAGTTAATATTCATACTGAAGGTACAACAAAGGAATACAGGAGTTTATATAGTACTAGAGACCTGGAGGAAGTCGGGTCTGAAACTACTAGGTGAAGGCAATGTACATAAGAAGGAAAATGCTGACTGATGGAGGGCGGAACACAGCTGGAACAGGCTGTACCAACTGACAGGTGAAATGTAGACTATAACTGAAAGAGGTTAATGAAAAGTACAATTCCGGAGATGCAACTCCATGGATGTCTGTTGCTCCTAGGTCAAAGGTTGCCCAAGATCATTCGGAGTTGGCCGGAGTTGGACTTGGCACAATCTGGGATGTGACAGTACCTCCTGCACCATATATCAGCATAAGTGGTGGTTTCTTGTCTTTCGGAAAGTGCCCAAATAGATAGCTTTTAAGGATGGTGAATGCAATCATTTGTTCCTCATTCAATTCGGTTGACTCAGTTCCATTTGATTCAGCAACATTGCTTGTACACTGTTCTTCTAACAACTGAACAGATTTGTTTCCTTGTCCTTCATCGTTATTGGGTTGAATGTCACCAAGATCATCTATGTCATCTTCATCATATCCACTTCCTCTCATATTTTCCACATCAGCAAGTAATGAGAACCATTGTTTGACATTCAAGAGATCATCTTCAGTCGCAGTTCATGTGATAACAGAAATAGGTTTTGCTTGAACCAATTGATCAAATACTGTTAATCCAAAGGCAATGTTTATTGCTACCTCTGCATAGAGTTGTTCCCGTGCAGAGAATTTCGGAGTGAGAACCTCATCAATGTCCCTTTCTGTGAGGTCTTCTTTTTTGCACATGGGTTTGTCTTGGTCACAGATGGACAACTCGTCAGGACGTTCATTATTTACTTTCAGAATCAATGTGGAAAAAAGTGATGATGTCTTTTTCTTTTGCTTTATCTCAACACTCATAGAAGTATTGGATATTTTGCAGAATTCATTTTGATTTGTAGCTCATGTGATCTGTAAACATGACATATTCTTTTTCAAAAGATAGAGTTGGATCTTTGATATCTTTTAACTCTCTCCATGGTTTAAGAAGCACGAGTACAGCTGCACAATATAAACTGTGTTGTTGTGGATCATCAGCACGTGGAAACCAAGGTCCAGAAAAAGTAATCATGGTTTCATGGTTATTGTTTTGTAGAACTCGATAGTGTTCATGGTGACATGTGTCTGGAAGATAAGGACATACAGGTTGTGAATTTGTTTGTGAATGTGGTCTTGCTTGAAGTTAGGAATAGCTTCATCATATGTATTTTGAAAGAAATGAAGGAAAGATATGTCAATGAGATCATCTCCATGATCCATATATTCTTGCATTCAATCATGGAGATATAAACTGGTTACACTTGAATGAAGGGTCACTTTTTCCATCTATATGTTAGGTAAATTTGTATCACAAATCTAGATAGGGACTTGATATTTAATACATACCTCTTCGGTGCACTGTTTCTGAACATCACCTTCACTGGTGACTTCTAACAAGCTCCTGACATAAAGAAAACAAAATGTGCTTAAGCAAGTATGTTCTTATATGTGTTGATGTAATGAACCTTTTCAGATTGAGGCAAGGCCATATTTTTTTCAACAACCTGATGATGGAACCAAAATGTAGTGTTTTAAAATAGTGTGAAATGTAATGGTCGCCCCAACCCATGATATAGCTGATTACCTCTGGCGCACTGAGTTCTTGCTTGCAACTAAGTACATTTGTGCATTGTTGAATCAAATATTCATTTGTGTCTTGAATAGATTGAACATCATATTTTGGTGTTGACTCTGGAATGAATGCATATGATTTTGCAAGGAGGACAGTTGCATTGGAAGTGTGTTGTTGATTTTTAGCAGCATAGGTTGTAATGTAAAATGCAAGATCTTTTGTGTCCTCTCCATTAGTAATTCACTTGATGTCATGGTTAGCACAAATACAAAGCATCATTGTCAGGTTCCAAGCATTCATCATTCCTACATTGGAAATTCATATGATAAAACATTTCAACAATGTGATTCTTATCTATTGTTCTTTTAGGTCCCCATGAACCCTTTAAGTCGATCCATGCTTCTTCAGCACAGTTGAATGGTGCTCGTCATTTGCAGATGACACCACCTCTCACATATTTTCGACAACCATACCTGCATTTGTGAATTTGGACTGCATGAACTAGATTCACCAGTTGCTCATCCTGCCCATCGAGATGTTCATCATCAACTCTTCTAGGATCAAAAGGCCTCGAATATGAAACACTTTTCTCTTTTGGTTGAGAGGACAACACATGTTCTGTCAAATGTGGATGATGGCCTCTAATGTTGACAGCAATAAACTCTGTGGTCTGTCTTCGAAACTCATCTGTTTGTAGATGAGCTTTCATCTCAGATGCAGTGGGAGCACCTTATAGCCACAAAATGATGTGTAGATGTAGTGTCCCATGATCCTGGGCTTCCACTGTGCCAATGTAAGCCTCGACCTGCCCAAAGATCCCTAATTTTCTTTTAATACTGTGATAATCTCCAAAGTTGTGGATTCTGAATAATTCTGTGAGAACAATGTGAATGATGAAGTGAAAGAATTGAGAGGTAGCATATGGATCGTTTGCAATATGTGTCAGCTGTGTAGTTGTGTCAGGTCCTGAAGTACAATCAAAGAGGTTGAGATCAATTTCCACACCAGTCAGAACTTGCACTATACTAGTAGAGTCATGAATATCTGTTGAATTTGTGATCCACAGAGATGGTGGATTCTTTAAAATTGTCATGCCCCATATAAGAGAATGTATTCCTAAGTTGTTCACATTAAACTATATTCACCAATTTGTGCACAGAAAAAATATGTACCTCATCATGATTCATCCATTCCAAAAACCTTTGCATGTACAGCAGAGACATGGTGCTTTACAGCGGTTTTCAAAAGTCTGGGAAAAAAAAAAAAAAAAAAAAAAGTTGGGTATGGGAATTGCTGGGAAGGACCCGAGAAGATTCTGTGATTCTGTGACACAAGCGTAGATAAGCAGTGCTATTCCTTTTCTCCCACCACTGTATCACTCGTCTGTTTGCCTTTTGCTGGCCCCACCCACTGCACCTGACCTCAAAACCAGGTCTCTCGGCACCTCGAAGCTTACAGTGGTTTTTAAAGTCCATGGAAAGACCAAAAAAAAAAGTTGAGCTGTGGGGATTGCTGACAAGGACAACTACTAGTAGTGCTTTCAACCATGGGTCTTAGCTTGTTTCATCTGTCTCAGAGGTGCAATTTGAGTAGCAAAAATGACTTTCTGATGAGCCCCAGTCACAGGCTCACCCGGAAGCACCTATGAATTGTTTGCATACAACAAATGAGCTGTAGCGTACATAACTATTGCAGGCTCACATGGAAGCGGAGTTGTAGCTAGATCAAATAAGCTGGGGTTGGCAGCAAGGAGGTGGTTGTAGTAGCTTGAACATACAGTGTGGTGAGGCTAGCTACTACACAAAAGGTTTGCTATGCAAGATGCCCAGGACAAAGAGAGAAAGATGGGAGTAAGCCCAAAATGACAACAATCCATGCACATGAGCTGCAGGGCAGTGAGCATCACAGAAAGTTATCTGAGCGCTTGGGAGGTTATTAGTAAGTTGTGAGGTGCCAAGAGACTTGGTTTCGAGGTCGGGTGTAGTGGGTGGGGCCAGCGAAAGGCAGACAGATGAATGATATGGTGGTGGGAGAAAAGGAACAGTGCTGCTTACCTATGCTTGTGTCACAGAATCACACAATCTCTCTGAGCTACTTCTTGGGTCCTTCCCGGCAATTCCCATACTCAACTTTTTGTTTTTTGTTTTTCCCCAGACTTTTGAAAATGCTGTAAAGACCTCACAGCCGGATTTGAAATAGACTTCTTCTCAAGTTCCTCCTTTTCTGCATTAACCAAATCTTTTGTTGTTATATTTCATATTTCGTTTTCGTTGTTTCGATAGTCCGTCTTGTAAATTTGCAGGCATGCAGACACATCCACTTGATGCTTCTGCATTATACCAAAAACTTGATAAATGAACTGTATGTCCATGTAAAATCATCTATCAGCATATCACATTGCCCATTGTGCTTGTTCAGAGTATGATAATTTACATGGGCAATCAACTTCAAACCCTCTGTAACAACCAAGGTTCTACGAAGTCGTTGGTGTGAGTAATGTTGACGAGAGGCTTGCTATATGGCACTTGCAATGTCTATGATCAAGAGGTCAAGAGGGAAACCAAGAATGGTTATTCAAGGGAAAGAACCAAGGAAAACAACAAGAGAACTAGACTAGCATACTACATGTAAAGTACAACTATATATACTATGAGAGACCGTGCACAGACCAAGCTGTGTATACCTATAACTAGTAACTAATACACTCACTGGTTACCATAAGGCAAACCTAGAGAAGAGCTATAAATGCTATTGGACAATAAGGAAAAGTGAGTCAATAGGAAAAGCACAAGGTGTCCATGAGGATGCAATGTGTGCAACATGAGGAGCACAGCCAAGATAAGAGATAAGGTCATGTGACCTATCATGTGACTAGATGTGATAATGATCACATGACTGGATAAGATAAGGGCTTGATAAGCAATATCTGATAAGGTCAATGGAACAATAAAAGGACAAGAAAAGGAAAAGAACAATAGGCAATATGGGCCAGCGTAACACCCTTCTAGACCATAGAGGAAAAGACAGGGAAAAGTGCTCCAATATTTTGATGACCTGCATTATCCAATTGAGGGCATTCATTGACAAACCCTCCATGACAGACAATGTAATGTTTATCCATTTTTGCAAGATTTTGGACAGCATGAGAAAACATGTCATGATCATTGATATCACTTCCAATGAGATCCACAACACCATATGCCTGCAAAGGTGTCTCTTATTGTCATTTGATAAATGTATATCAGCTCCTTATGCTTCACAAAATCCATCATGGCTTGCTCTCACCTGTGTTATCTTTGTTTTGTCTTTCCTTTCAATCTCTTTGCCATCTACAAGTACATTGTACACATTACTTGTGAAACAAACTCACATATCAACAGAAGCAAACAACACACCTGCAACATGTTCAACCTCATGGTCTTTGTCATCTTCTGCAGAGTAACCACTATGATCTTTCTCAATATCCTCTGTTTCTATCATGTGACATATGATCCTGAGTAGCTGATCAGGAATGTCGTTTTCAGGCAAGAGTGTTATGTTGGTCTTTGATAGTTCAATGTCAGCATATAGTGGATTGTTTGCATTTAGAAACAACAGGGCATCCTGAACACGTTGATAATTGACATTCAAAATTGGTGGAATAGGATGATTTGACTTGTGGTGAGCACCTATGATAGATACTCTGATAACGGCAGCAAGAATGCGAGGATGATGCAGCAAAAGGTTACCCTCCACCATATGCCTAATTTCATCTGAGTTGAGGTGGTAAGACAACACATTACCACATAAACCACTGTTAAATGATGGTTCTCCAGAAGTCTTTGAACATGGATAGAGTTTCACAATTTGAGCGCACAGGTGATAACTGTCAGAGTCCATATTTCTCCAAGGTCTAACTCCGGCGGAGATCTGGAGGGATTGAGATTGGTGGACCGAAGTCCAGAGGGAGTGAACTGAAGTCCAGCTGAGGGAGTGGACTGAAGTCCAGCTGAGGGAGTGGACTGAAGTCCGGAGGAAGTGGACCAAATCCGAAGGTAGTGGTCCATTCAGAGATGATACATAGGGGTTCCGACGTTGGTCACTGACTAGCAGCGATGTACGGAGGTGTCGGAGGATGGAGAGACCAAGGAGCAGAGGGGGTGAGGATATTGGTGCAGGACTTATGTGTTGTGCCCTTTCCAGTCTCACAGATCCTCATATTTTAGAGGTTCAGAGGATTAAGGGGGAGATAGGGAGATCATATAGGAGGAGTGAGGTTGGAGTGAGTAAGACTAGATAGATGAGGAAGACAAGATATTCATACTGAAGGTACGACTGAGGAATACAGGGGTTTATATAGTACTACAGACCCGGGGGAAGTCGGGGCCCGAAACTACTAGGTGGAGGCAATGTATATAGGAAGTGGAACACAGCCGGAACGGGCTGTACAGACTGACACCTAGAATGCAGACTAGAGCTGAAGGAGATTAATGAAAAGGTACATGTCCGGAGTTGCAACTCCATGGATGTCTGATGGAGGAATAGAATCTCCTGTACAAGTCCGAGGTTTTCCGGAATAGGGGCTAAGGGATTTCCGGAGATACAAGTCCGATGTTTCCTTGATAGGGGCTAATTTCCGGAGATGAACTCCTAAGGGAGTTTGATGGAGATGAACTCCTAAGTGAACCCCTAAGGGAGTTTGACGGAGGATTGACCTTGATTCGAGGGAGCCCAATGGAGTTGGTTGGAGGTGTACGGAGATATACTGAGGTGACCAGATAGGGGTTGGAATGGAATACAACAAGCTAGCACATACTGTTCAATCGTGTATGGTAGTTCCAATACAAATCTTTCCTGGGGCCAAAAAACTCGGTTTCCACATCAGGCGCAGGTGATGACCTGGGACTTGGAGCCTGAGGAAACCAATCGGCATTCTGCATGTCGTCCATCTTGCCATCGGCTCCTCCATTAGATATGTCCCATCGTTCATCGGCTCGACCTGGGGGGTGTGCTAATACCGGATGCTTTGCATTGAGATGTTGTGTCAGCCCGCACTTGTTCTTGAACCAGCGGCAACACTTGGGGCACGGATATGTCAGCAAGGTCACTTGGGAGGGCATGGTACTCATACAAAGAGGCTGTGGTGCCGGCAAGTTACCCTGGGTGTTTATTTATTCAAGTAGGGTAAGGCTCACTATATATTGTGAACACCAACATTGCATGCTGGCATTTAACCAAAACCATCCCTTCGTCTAGTATCCCTCCTTTATTTTTACCTTTCATCAGAACACAAATGGATTCTTCGAAGCCACCCTCACCTCGTAGAACATGCCCGTCTAATGTGACAAAGCACCCTGGGCTGCCTGATGCCCCTTCAAAGAAAAGAACACTGGCACAAAAGTGGGCCAATGAGCGGAGTCTTGCCTAGGAACAAGCTGTGAAAGCAGCAAAGGCAATGGTGGCAGTCAAGCAAATGGGTAGGCTCGAAGAGAGAATGGAGACTACCCAAGCTGCCGCCATTGCTCCGGTAAAACCTGTACGCCCGTGCGCCAAAACCGTCAAAGGCCAGGGAGCTACAAATGAAGAGGGCAGCCAGCTGAACGGTAAGGCTTTTTTGTTTGCAATGAAGTGGCTAGACTTACCAATGGACTAGCCTCACAGCAACGTGAAGGCACCGAAAAGGTAGCCAGTCAAGGACCTCAGATGCCTGTGAAGCTTCGGGAGACTTCAATGAAGGGTGAGTAATGGTGCAGTTGAATCAGTGACGGCATGAGATAACCAAACTCACTGTTGGGATGCTAGTAGCTAAACAGGACAATGGCCAAGCGGAACATCACAGCGGCGTTGATGACATGACTGAAGGGAAGAAGTCAGTCAAGACAAAGATGGCCCTGCGTGAGGCCGTTGGTGTTGCTCGGACTCAGCAGGTAGCAGAGACAGTGGGAAAGGAACACCAATCAATACGTGGCGTGAACTGTGACAAACCGATGATTAGGTGTGTCAAACAAACCTGCTTGAAGCTCCTCCACGATGTTCTTGCTGATGGAGGTGACATTGTTCTTTCTCAACCTCAAATCACCTAGTTCAACCAAGAATGCACTGGCCAGCAGAATAAAAAACTGGGCAGTGTAGGGAGGCTACGCTCCCTAACCTGGTATGACCTCATATAGCCACCCCATCACTCATCACCAGTACCCAACACCATATTCATCACGTCTTATCCAAGTCCAAAGCTCCTTCATCAAACCCAAACGAAGTCTGACGTGTTTGTCCTCGCATCTCAAGTCCGAACCCTCACATCGCAAGTCCGAGCCATGTCCTATGTCCTATGTCCACCCGGATCATGTCGGGTGTTCTTTATATTGGTTCGTAATCAATTGTATGGCTTCTAAACTAAAATCACAGGCTCGTTTCATGAGTGTCGTCATTCGTAGTGACGGTCTCTCGTTTGTTCCTGATCACACTCGGACATAAGGAACGACATGTCACACGGACCTAGTTTGTTTGTTTTGTTTCATCTTTATATCCTTGTCCTTGGTTACCATTAAGTCCGGAATATGCTCCGAGACTATAAATCTTTGTATTCGGACATCTGAATACATCTTTCGCCCAGTCGGTGTTGATCATCTCTTTCTCGTCCACATCGTCCCAAACGTCCACAATACGAAGTCCAGTGCCCGTTGCACGACTTACCATCGCTCTCATTCACGTCTCGCACCTTCAAAACACCTCGCGCTCTACAAATCGATGCTCAGGTGTCTCTTGGGTGTCCTTGCATCCATTTCTTTCGTCTATCCGAAACTCTGGACTTCGTCCAGGAGCCTCAGACTTCCTGTTTCTTGTCCTCCCACTCTTCAACTCACATTTGAATCCCTTTAGGGTCGAACCTATCGCACCCTCACCCCTTTTCTTTAGCTTGTGACCTGATTGGCTTAGTCCAAGAAGGTTTTCAGCGAGCCTTTGTTACCTACAAGGAGCCCACCGCGAGGGATTCACAAGAGTCGACCAGGAGGACTCTCCGACCCACTCCTCAATGAAGGGAGGTCAAGGAACTCCTCTGGCAGTTCCGAAACGTTAACATTTCAGAGGACTCTCATTTTTTTTCATCTGTTTCATCTGACAATGCACGTCACAACCATCTCGACGCAACTGACAGCTCCGAGTCGACACCTGAATCTCCTGTTTCACGCTCCTCACTACCGTCGCTAAGGGGCTCCTCGCCACCTGACTCTCATCCTTCGAGCTCACCTGTCGTACTGGGCGCATTCATAGTCTGAAACCAAGTACCATTCGATTCTCCGAGTTTCACCTCACTTGCGGTTCCTGGCGGACTTGACCATTCGACGCCTCCAAGGACTTATCTACTCTTGCCCGAAGATCCTTTCGGGAGTTCTCCCTTGACCCCCCTTTCTCCCTTATCACCTGTAGGAGGAATCTGAGCTCTTTCGGAGAGGTCAGAACCATCCACCTCGTCGCCCTCCTTATCTTCTCTATTCCATCCTTCACCTGATGCGACCTCTTCCTCGACACCACCGCCTCTATTCGGATATCCGCATCACCCAATACCTGATATCCAGACTTGGTTCGTGTCAAAGTCCATATTTCTCCAAGGTCTATCTCCGGCAGAGATCCGGAGGGATTAGGATTGGTGGACCGAAGTCCTGAGGGAGTTGGACCGAAGCCCGAGGGTAGTGGACCGAAGTCCTGAGGGAGTGGACCTAAGTCCGAAGGTAGTGGAACGAAGTCCGTTCGGAGATGATACATAGGGGTTCCGACGTTGGTCACTGACTAGCAGCGACGTATGGAGGTGTTGGAGGACGGAGAGACCAAGGAGCGGAGGGGGTGAGGATATCGGCACAGGACTTATGTGTCGCGCCCTTGCCAGTCTCACGGATCCTCGTATTTCAGAGGTTCAGAGGATGAAGGAAGATCATAAGGAGCGAGGTTGGAAGTATATGGCTTTAATTGAGGAAGACAAGTTTTAACGAGAATAACGAGATATTCGTACTGAAGGTACGACAGAGAAGTACAGGAGGTTTATATACGATAGAGACCCGGAAGAAGTCTGGGTCCAAACTACTGCGCGAAGGCAATGTACATAGGAATGACTGACAGAGGCGGAACACAGCCGGAACAGGCTGTACGGACTGGTACAGGGAATGCAGACTATGACTGAAGGAGATTAATGAAAGTACAAGTTCGGAGATGTAACTCTGTGGATGTCCAATGGATCTGTACAAGTCCGAGGTTTCAGGATAGGGGCTAAGGAGATGATCTCCGGAGTTGAACTCCTAAGTGAACTCCTAAGGTGGAGACGAACTCCTAAGGGAGTTCTTCGGAGGTGTGGCCTTATTCGAGGAGTTAGTGGAGTTGGCCGGAGGTGTATGGAGATGTTCGGAGGTGACCAAATAGGGGTTGGAATGGGATATGACAGTTCGCTGCTGTTCCGATCGGTTGGACTGTGTCTGCACCACCTATCGCTGCACCACCTGTCCCAGTTCCTCCTTTCGCTGTTATGCTTGGACCGGGTAGGTACGAGCGTAGCCCTTGTGAAGCGAAGAACGAGGAGAGCGTCAACTCAGAAGCACGACGAGGTCTTATAGAAGTAACGTCCTTCAGAGTAGAACGAAGACTACAAGGGATCAAGGAGCTCGTGGGGTCGTCCACACGAGGTTCAAGGATTCAAGGAGGTTGGGCTGATTACCAACGGTTCAAGTGGGGACCACAAGAGCGATAGATTGTACAAGGTACAAGAATACAAGGGAGCTCAAGAGTGAAGAAAGTACATGGGACAATAAACGACAGTTTATATACTACATGGAAGAGAAGTTAAGGGTAGGCATAGAATGCGAAGGAAAGAGATAGAATGTGGAGGAAGATGTACGATGACTAAGCAAGTGGAGTACCGTCGGGGTGCCGACGGGAAGGAACTGGAGATAAGGGAAGTCATCATAGAAAAGGAATAGTGTTCGTAGTGCGTGTAGTACAAGATAAGCGATAAGAGAAAAGATAAGGTCGTAACATTCGCTGTCCCACCTACCCTTCCTACTGCCACTCCATCCTCATCTATCCCAATGGCTAATCCAGTCATCCGCATGCCTCTGCGAGGTACTCAGAACGCACCCAAATTCAACGGAAAGGTTCCCACGCAGCTTCCGCGTTACCTCGAGGACATCGAGTTCCTCAGAGTCGCTGCCGGACTTACAGCAGAAGAGAAAGTCCAAGCAGCTATCCGATATGCTGACCTCGAAGAAGCCGAGGTTTGGGAAACCTTACCCGAAGCAACTGCTAATCCTGCGGACTGGAATGACTTCGTAACCGCGGTCAAAAATCTATATCCAGGTTGCAAAGGTACCAGTCGTTATTGTCGGGCCGACCTTCAATACCTGGTCCAGGACTACCAACATAAACCTATGCGAAGTCAAGAGGACTTGGGCGAGTATCAAAGGAAGTTCACTAAAGTCGCTTCTCATCTCATTAATACCCGAAAACTCTCTGAGACAGAGCGCGACTCACTTTTCCTTAGCGGGTTTCCAGTCGACGTGGGCGATCAGGTTCGTCACCGATTGTCCATTGTCAAGTCCGACCTCCATCCGGATGATCCATATCCAATGGAGGAGACTATTAAAGCGGCTAAGTTTCTCCTTACGGGCTCAGCGCTCAGGTCCACTATATGGGGAGCACCAGTAGCATCGGGTGCATCACCTGCGACACATTCCTTTCATCCAGCAGGGGCACCCATAGCTCCAGTGACGTCGATGATCCCGCCTCCTGCTCCAGCAATGAAGCGGGAAGTCAATACGACATCCCAACAGCCTATGCAAACTTCTCACGCGTGCTCATTTTGTGCCGGATTTGGTCATTTCATCGGGGATTGCTCCCACGTCGTAGAATATCTCGCTGCTGGGAAACTGGTACGCGGATCTGACAGACGTTTATATTTACCCGACGGGTCTCAGATATCTCGCTACCTGGGTGCAATTGCCTTAGGGATAGTGTGGATCATCTTGCGTGAAATGCGGTTCCTATCGCATCTTCTTCTTCTGTGTCTACCTTTGTTAGAGATCCACCCCCTCATATGACTGCCGGGATCCTATCCATGGCATACCCGAGTACTGATGCGATCCTTGACATTGATCCTTCGGCCTTCTTCACAGAGACCGAGGGGAGGGAAGCTTATTCCGCGCTTGCTTATACTGACCCGGACTTCCAGCCTTACTTCGCACAAGCATGGGTGACATTTCAAGCTGATAAGGGGCCTAAGGATAGTGCTCCCAAGGACACGTGAGGAAAGAGAGTCTGATTTGACGGCATTGAGGTTCCACCTCGGTGCAGCACACGTCCTAATCCTCGGACTGCGACCGTCTCTGAGGAATTGGAAATAATCTCTCCAGAGCTTCAGGAAGCTTCTAAATCCTCTAGTGATGCGCCTGCGCATCCTGCGACGCCCCCTGTCAATGTCCCCAAGTCCATTCAGGACACTTCAGCTTTGAAAGGGGCACCCCCTGCAATGGCTAAATCCGGACCTTCGTCTGGACTTCCTCCACCCACTCGTAACATCTCTTCTCACCCTCCTGCTGCTAATCCAGCCTTCACGCCTGTACCCCAGGGCCAATACAGATACTCGTTTCCCCTGGAGGATGACACAGCTCCAAAAAGAGTCCTTGAACGGGTGCTCGGTACTAGCATTCCAGTTCCTGTCAAGGATCTCTTGGCTGTCGCTCCGGACTTCAGGAGGCAAATCCGAGATCTCACTACAGTTAAGCGTGTCGTGAATGCTAACGAGATACAGGTTAATGAGCTTCATGCGCGCGATCCCGATGCTGTCAATCGTGCGTACGGAGATCAAGTGCACCGCAGCGACGATGGAACCATTGTCGCTCATCACAGCATACCTTTGTGTTCCATCGACGCGAAGGTGAAGGGTACTGATCACACAATTACCTGCGTCCTGGATTCGGGATCCGAGATCGTAGCCATGCCCAAACGGGTATGGGAAAGTCTCGGACTTCCTGTCCGATCGGACCACATCATGCGCATGTCATCCGTGAACACAACTACTGACGCCACCTTAGGAGTCTTGGAAAATCTGGCCTTAGACCTCGGAACAGGCGAAGTATGCCTCCAAGTCCAAGTCCTAGCCAGGGCAAACTTTGATCTTCTGCTCAGACGACCATTTCATTGTCTCGTCAGCGCGACTACCAACGACTTCCCAGACGGTAGTCAGGACATCACTTTGCATGATCCTAACACCAGAAAGGAGTATAAACTACCGACCCGTCCATGGCAGGAAGGATGTCCGAGGTGTCGTAGCGGTATAAAATGTCAAAACCATCAATCGGTGGTAGAGATGGGTTTTTAAGCATCGATGATCCTCCTAACGGATGGGGAGAAGCTCGAACCCGAGCGTCCGCATTTGAACACTGTTTCCCCTTTCTTCATTCCTCTATGTCCGCATCTCTCTACCGATCGTTTTCTTTCACGTCTGAGGTGTCCGCACCCTCGGTCTTGTCTCTCGCACTATCGTCATCCCCTGCTACACCGCTCACAACGTCTCCGAAGTCTCCCTTATACAACTTCCTTGCCTCTACGCATTCCATTCTTCATCCTTCTATCGTGCCCGCTCTTTCCGAGATTTACCATTCATATGCATTCCGACATTCTTTGGCTCATTCTCTGGCTTATAAACCAGTGGCCAAGAAAGTCCGATCCGTCGTCGCTCCTGTCGAGGACAAGTATCGCGTTATCCAACGTCTTCCTGATGACCCACTTGTCGGACTAAAACCTCTTCCCACCCATCCTCCTGATTTCGTTCCTGGGGTTCGTTTTACTCAGGAACGCGCTGATGCTTTAGATCTCGATCCCGCCAACTGGCTTTGGCCCAAAGAACTCAAATTAGTCCAATGGTTTGTCCTCAAACATGAGCCGGCCTTCGCTTGGGTCC
This sequence comes from Boletus reticuloceps, assembly GCA_018397855.1. Taxonomy (NCBI): domain Eukaryota; kingdom Fungi; phylum Basidiomycota; class Agaricomycetes; order Boletales; family Boletaceae; genus Boletus; species Boletus reticuloceps. Next base: position 261,873 of record JAGFBS010000022.1, read on the forward strand.
CCACCGAGCGCGGTCGTCTCAACGAGCGGTACTTTCCTCCGGTTAAGATCCCTACAGTTCCTCATGAACCATGGGCACTTCGGAATATCCCTGCTCCCCCATCTATGTGGAAGGAAGCGATCCAGATCATTAAGGATCGCATCGCTTCCGGGGTCTATGAACCATCTGTTGCAGCTTACCGCTCTCGCTGGTTCTGCGTATTCAAGAAAGATGGCAAGACCCTTCGTCTCGTGCATGACTTGCAACCCCTAAATGCGGTCACCATCCGAGACTCTTCTGTTCCTCCTTTCGTTGAACACTTCGCTGAATCCTTTGGCGGTTATGCCGTATATGCTATGATCGACCTTTTCGCGGGTTATGATCAGCGCCCGCTTCATCCGGACTCACGGGACTTAACCACTTTCGGTTCCCCGATGGGTCCACAACGATTGACTACTATTCCTATGGGTTATACTAATGCTACACAGACATATCAGGGTGATATGTGCTTTATCTTGCAAGATGAGATCCCCAAGCACACTATGCCCTTCCTGGATGATCTCCCGATCAAGTCCGAAACTTCGCAACACCAGCTCGAGAATGGTTCATATGAAACCATACCAGAGAATCCTGGCATTCGCCGTTTCATTTGGAATCATCTGATTGTTGTTCACCGCATCATACAGCGCTTACAAAATGTGGGGATTACCATATCCGCGAAGAAATTTGTTCTCGCGGCCCCTGACATGACTGTCGTTGGTCACAAATGTACCTCCGAGGGTCGCGTCCCTCACGAGGACAAGGTCCAAAAGATCCGAGACTGGCCTGAGTGTCAAACGCTCACCCATGTCCGAGGATTTTTGGGTACCTGCGGTGTAGTCCGAATTTTCATAAAGGACTATGCAAAGATCGCCCGTCCCTTGGTCGATCTGACTCGGAAAGGGGTTCCTTTCACCTGGGAAGAACCCCAGAGGAACACGATGCAACATCTGAAGGACAAAATCATTAAGTCCCCTGTGCTTCTTCGCATCAACTATGAATGTGGTCGCGAGGTCATCCTGGTGGTCGACACTTCCGTTGTGGCCGTCGGGTATATCCTGTTACAAGTGGGGGACAATGGCAAGCGTTATCCGAATCGTTTCGGGTCCATCAGCCTCACACAGGTTGAGAGCCGTTACTCCCAAGCGAAACTTGAGCTCTATGGCTTGTTTCGTTCTCTTCGCGCAGCTCGCATTTTTATTTTCGGACTTGCCAATTTCACTGTCAAAATGGACGCAAAGTACATGAAGGGCATGATCAACAATCTGGATCTCCAGCCAAACATGACCATTAATCAATGGATCGCTGGGATCTTGTTGTTCTCCTTCAGATTGGTACACGTCCCCGTGGACAAACATACCGGTGTGGATGGTCTTTCTTGTCGACCTCCCTCCGAGTTTGACCCTCCCGAGACCGATGATCTCGAGGATTGGTTAGACGAAGCATATTCCTTTTCTGTTGTCCTTCTCAACGAACTTCCTCTTCCTCGCGCACGAGTTGCTGACGCGTCTACTTCCTATCTCTCCGGACTTCACCCGGTTTACTTATCGTCCTTTCGGACTTCGGAAGGCGACAACACCGACATCGCGCCTTCAAGTCCGATTGCCTCTGCCCTTCCCCAATCCACCAAGTCCGTCGAAAAAGACGCTCGGTTGGATCGCATTCGCGATTTCCTTAACACCCGTACTCGCCCTGCTGACATCTTAGACTCGGACTGGATTACCTTCGTCAATGCTGCGACGAAATTCTTCTTTCTAAACAATAATCTTTGGCACTGGGAGCCTCACGGACATCACCAATTGGTCGTTCCGTACGAAAGGCACTACGGACTTATAAAGGAGGCACACGATGACCTCGGGCACAAAGGTGTCTACACTGTCCGGACGTGCCTTCTCTTGTGCTTCTGGTGGCCCCTTATCCTTCACGATGTTAAATGGTTTGTCCGGACTTGTCACAAATGTCAAGTCCGACAAACCCAAAAGCTTCATATCCCTCTGACTGTGCCCATCGTAGGTGGTCTTTTTCACAAGGCCCACCTTGACACCATGGTCATGCCTCGAGCAGGAGGCTACCATTACATTGTTCAAGCTCGGTGCGCGTTGACCGCGTATCCGGAATGGCATGTGCTTCGCTCCGAGAATGCGCACACTCTCGCATCCTTCATTTTCGAGGACATCCTCTGTCGTTGGGGTGCCATATCCGAGATCGTTACTGACAATGGCCCCACTTTTATCCAAGCACTTGACTATCTTGCAGCGAAATATCATATCCGACATATCCGAATCTCCCCCTACAACTCTCAAGCAAATGGTATTGTCGAATGGCGTCACTATGATGTCCGGGAGGCCATCATGAAAAGTTGCCTGGGGGAGGAGTCCCATTGGCCTCGTTCTACTCACTCAGTTTTCTGGGCTGAACGAGTGACCATTATCAAGTCTGTCGGGTTATCACCATATTATATGGTCCATGGCGTCGAACCTCTTTTTCCTTTCGATCTCCTCAAAGCTACCTTTCTTGTTCCTCTACCCGATATAGATCCATCCTCCGCGACCGGACTTATCGCCTGGAGAGCGCGACAGCTCCAGAAGCGTCAAGAGGACCTCGCATCCATTCGGGAGCGAGTCCTCGAGTCTTGGTTCGCGTCTATTAAACACTTCATCGCTGAGTTCAAGAATCGGATCAAGGACTATGATTTCAAGTCCGGAAATCTAGTTCTAGTCCGAAACTCGCGAGTCGAAAAGGAACTCAATTGGAAAACGAAGCCCAGATACTTAGGTCTGATGGTAGTCATTCAACGCACTACTGGAGGATCCTACCTGCTGGCTGAGTTAGACGGTTCAGTCTCCAAGCTTCGTTATGCAGCCTTTCGCCTGATCCCTTATTATCCTCGGTCCGAGACTACTACCTCTGTTACAGATCTCACCGGACTTGACGAAGAACACTTGGACAATTTGGTAGGAGAAGACGCAATCGAGCCGGACGAAGAAGATACGGGATCCATCGATTTCGACTAAAAACAAACAAAGCCATCTTACGATACGTCTCTGTTTTACCCTGGGTTTAGTCCGGCGACATATGTTCAACCTTGGCATTAGTCCGAAGATCTCTATTTCACCCTGGGTTTAGTCCGGTGACTCTATCCAATCAAGCAAAACAAAGTCTAAAAACATCCAACAACGTCACTCACTACACAGACGATTACAATACTAACAAAACACAAAGAACAAGTCAACCATTTCATTTCAACGCCATCTCATCTTTAAACAACAGCGTCTCTCTCAATCAGCAACAACCACATTCACCTTCTATCGCGTGAAGAGATGCCATGCCTTTTACACACTTTCTTTCTTTCTGAAGTCCGGTACATTTCGCATCATGATCTGGCAAGTCCGACGTGATGGGACTTCGTGATCAGTACGTTTTTGGGATAAGGAAGAATAAGACGCAATAGGAGTACGACGAAAACAAGTTGAGTGGACACTCGCAAAGTCTCGCAAACTATTCTCGTTCTCATTCTAATGTTATTTCATATCGCTTACCACATTCTCTCATGTACAGATACCACGACAGATCTCGGACTTGGACATCGGACTTGGACATCGGTTAGGACATCGCGCTTCGTTCGGACTTATTCAGATCTCGCTCGGACTTGGTGCGAGATGGACACGTGAGTTTTATATTTTACAGGCGTACACAGACAAGGTACAGACTATCTACAGGCAAGGAACGGACTATCTACAGCTTGTCTTTGAGGGAGCGGAGGTGACGCTCCATGCTCTCCACCTCTTGCGACCACTTCTCTAGCTCTGCCTCCACTCCCTTCTGCTTCTTTCGCAGACCCAGCCCTCGCTCCTGGAGATCCATCAGCATGCTGATGGCCTCGCCCACCGCAGCCTTCGCATCTCCGCCGCCTGACCCAGACGCTTTCGCCTTGCCCTTGCCCATCTTGGGCGGCGTCGCATATCCTCCCTCCTCATCCTCCAAGATCGTCAGCACCTCTGGAGAGGCCTGACGACGCGGCTTGTTGCTAATTGGGCGTTGTACTGTGAACGCGTTAGATCAGACTTCGCATGATTGACTTCCGGACTTACCTGGCGCCACCTTGATCGAAGGCTTGGCCTTTGCCCCGCTCGTCGACGCGGCCTTCGTCTTGACCTTGCCCTTGCCGGCCGACATCAAGCATTTGATGCGCGAGTTCGCGCAAGCCCTACATGCCAAGGAAGGGCACCCCACACAGGGCAGCCTCTTCCGAGCGCAGGACTCGCACGGGGACGCATGCCGTTCCTCGACCTCGTCTTCTTCTTCCTCCTCGCTCTCGTCCTGCCTCTCGATTGGCTCTTCCTCCTCCACGCACTTCACTCTCTGTCATCACAAATTAGCGCCTCGGACCTAACAAACGACCTTGTACTCACCTTGCGGAGGGGCACCGAGACCTCCATCACCAGCCGCTGCCTCTTCGCGCTCCTCGACTTGGTCTCGGACGGGGTCACGCAGGGTGCCTCTTTCTCGGTCCCCTTCCCTCCGTCCATCTCCTTCTCCAACGTTGTCGTTGTCGCCGTCGTTGGGGCCGGCTCACCTTCGAGCTGCAAGCCCCTGGTTTCGATATGCGAGGCCTTGGCCTCGGGTTGCGACGCTCCCGCTTCTGCCTGGGCCTTCTCCTTCTCCTTCTCTGCATTGACGACCGCCTCTAGCGCATCCGCGAGGTCGAGACGCGCCTTCCACAGCTCAGTCCATCTCTCCCCCTGTCTGACGGCCTGACACACGTCATCCTCGAGGGAGAGTACAAGCCCGGCCTCGGAGATGGCCAGGCTCGTCAACAACAGCGCTTCCTGGACGAATGGTTAGCGTACTCATGACCCGCGATCCCAGCGGGTACTCACCATTGCCTTCTCCCACTGCGCGATCCACATTTCTTGCTCGTCCATGAGGTCTGACTTGTTGTCGGGCGCGCACTTGACCAAGTTGACGAGATGGCCGGCGGCGTCGTCGTACGCGGCGAAGAGCGCCTCCTTCTTCGCGGCATTGGGGTCGGGTGTGGCGAGCACGAGCAGCTTGTCGAGAGCGTTGGACATGATGGATGGAGGAAAATGTGGGGAGAGTTATGAAAAGACAAGATGCGAGTCGCGTCGTGCGGTGTCTTTTATCTGATTCATGATCCAAACTTCGCACGGTCCACACAACAGGTCGCGGCTCGCAGGTAGTCCCACAATCATGTGACTTGACTGACTGGGGACAGTCAGTATCTAAGTCCCCCACGGATGTAGGGAGACTACGCTCCCTAACCTGGTACGACCTCATATAGCCACCCCATCACTCATCACCAGTACCCAACACCATATTCATCACGTCTTATCCAAGTCCAAAGCTCCTTTATCAAACCCGAATGAAGTCTGACATGTTTGTCCTCGCATCTCAAGTCCGAACCCTTGCATTGCAAGTCCGAGCCATGTCCTATGTCCTATGTCCACCCGGATCATGTCGGGTGTTCTTTATATTGGTTCATAATCAATTGTATGGCTTCTAAACTAAAATCACAGGCTCGTTTCGTGAGCGTCGTCATTCGTAGTGACGGTCTCGCGTTTGTTCCTGATCACACTCGGACATAAGGAACGACATGTCACACGGACCTAGTTTGTTTGTTTTGTTTCATCTTTATATCCTTGTCCTTGGTTACCATTAAGTCCGGAATATGCTCCGAGACTATAAATCTTTGTATTCGGACATCTGAATACATCTTTCGCCCAGTCGGTGTTGATCATCTCTTTCTCGTCCACATCGTCCCAAACGTCCACAATACGAAGTCCGGTGCCCGTTGCATGACTTACCATCGCTCTCATTCACGTCTCGCACCTTCAAAACACCTCACGCTCTACAAATCGATGCTCAGGTGTCTCTCGGGTGTCCTTGCATCCATTTCTTTCGTCTATCCGAAACTCCGGACTTCGTCCAGGAGCCTTGGACTTCCTGTTTCTTGTCCTCCCACTCTTCAACTCACATTTGAATCCCTTTAGGGTCGAACCTATCGCACCCTCACCCCTTTTCTTTAGCTTGTGACCTGATTGGCTTAGTCCAAGAAGGTTTTCAGCGAGCCTTTGTTACCTACAGCGGCATTAGTTGAGAAGGCTACACCCAGTTCTGAGAAGCCCTTACATGCAAACCCGAAGCCACTGCAACCTGCGAGCACTGTGTCATCCATGACTGGCGGCAAGTCAAAGACCTTGACGGTCAGTGATGTAGCAGGTCCCCCACCCATGGAGACCATCTCTTCTGCAGGCCAAACTGAATACACAATGGTTGATGATGACACCCCACCAACAGACAAGCTAAAGGATGTACCTGAAGAAGACTTGGTGGGTGGCTTTGGCGACATCCTAGACGATGATGAGATGGAATGAGAAGCCGCTCTGCTCAACAAGAAACAATCAGTACGTCGTCCATTCGAAAAGTAGCATGTCACTTACTTCCACACAATGCTTCTCACACAGTGTCGCCATGATCACAGCCAATGTCGATGGACCTGAGGAGGACCACAACAATTTCTCTGTTGACGCCAAAACTGAGAGCCAGGTACCGCCTTGTGCCAACAATGCTCACACCCTCAAAAGGAAGCGATCAGAGTCACAAGATGGCGGGGAGACCTCCTTTTTCAATGCCAAGGACTGTGATGAGGAGCATGCAGAGTCAATTAGGCTGATGAGAATGCCTATGATGGCATCGACATGGAAATGGTTACGGGGGAAGAATCAAACACCAGGCACAGTGCAGTGCGTTTAACTACTGAGGTGAGCCTTCAATTGCCGTGCCTGTAACACACCATTCACACGTGGCGTTAACATCAGATGACGATAATGGCCACCACCAACAATCAGCCAATCAAAAAAGTCAAGAGCAAACCAACCAGCGTTGATGCCAGCGAACAGACGAAGAACGTGCTCATCACCCCCCATCTCAATTACAGCATTATCATTGAACTGGACTGGTTCAAAAAAGACCAGTGGCAGGATGGCTGGAAAAATAAGATTCTTCCCACTCTCTGTCTCTGGGCTGGCACCCAAACTAACATATGGTCAAGCCCCAAAGTCAGGGTAGCTAGCGTGCTCTTACACGTAATCCCTGTCATCTTTCCTGACCTGGGACTCTTTGCTATCAAGCTCACACCGGCAGACAAGTGTGTCAGAGCGGTGCGTCCCTCATCCACATCACTATTGTCGCTGATCCCCTTTGATAGGCTTATCAACACCTTTGTAACTGGCGACATGGTGTGGGCTCAGCAGGGCTCGCACTGTGTACAAGCTTTTTTATGTCCTCGTCGAAGGAACAGATCACGGAAGAAGTCGCGGAATTCCTCAATGACAACAGTTACCTCTACGAAGATCTTACCTTGCATGAATCACAGAAAGCTTTCCATGGCGACTTCATCATCAATTTACTTGTGATGACATATCTCCCCAATGTCAAAGGTCATGTCCATGTCAAGGAGCTCAATACGCATGCGCTCGTGTTCTACAGCATAAAGGGAATATTAGGTCTTTGCTGTGCAGCAGTATTTTCCCTCTACACTTAATGTTTCTCAATGCTCACTCGATATTTCGAACAGATAAAGCGTGGTTTATAGCTTATCAATACTGTCAGATTAGAGGGCCTTGTGAAGGGCAAACCGACACCGCACCCTCTTGCCTCATTCAACAAACAAGCGGGAAAGGTCACAACAGGTGAAAACTCTTTTTCAGACCAAAATTGGGGAGATGCCACACAAGGAATTACTCGTGCAGCAGAACGTCGCTCTGATGCCCAGCTCCATGACATTCTCTGCAAAGTACAACAGGTCGCACATGAGTTGGCACACGCTGGTGACGAGCAGATGGATAATGATTGTTTCAAGGATGAATATGCTCGCATTTGTATGTCGCCTTGCTGTTTTGCTGAGTATACTAATGTGGATTATTCAGGACAATTCTTGCTGGTCCAACCACTGCCATTACAGTGCTGCAGGTCTTGTTTCTGTGTCGCCGTTCGAGTTTTCTGCCCGTCGCTTCGTTACCACATACCCTCTACTGCTTCAATCCCTGCACCAATATCAATACCACACCTGATGGACCTTCTACGCTGTCGTCATCTTGTTATGTTCACTCTATCGAAGTCGTTTTTGTTGCTTGCTCGGGTTGCTCCATTGGCTAATATTTCTTTCATTTTTCTACCACTTTCGTGCTAAGCTACTGTACTAGCACTATTTCTTGTTTTGCTCCAATTTTGGAATATAATGTTTGGTTTCACTCACCCAAGCCGGAAAGCACCCAAGCTCTAAAGCTCTAAAGTGGGAAAGCCAAAGGAGACACGAAGTCACAGACCTACTGAAAGTGTGAAAGTGCAAAAGCTATTGGGCCGTAAAGTGCGAAAGTGTGTGAAAAGTAAACTTCAAAGATTCCAGACCTACATTGAAAGTTAGATTTTACTTTATGCACATGAGCACGAAAGTGCTCGTAAACTGGCTGCAAAGTGGCTGTAGGATTTGCTGATGAGCCCCATGTCTATATAGTACTATGTATAGGGGGGAAGACGACACATACTACAAAGGCTACATAGACAACATAGTACCATGTAGTGTTAATCTTTTTTCCTAATGAAGAGTTGGTTCATCAGACACCAAACACTCAACCCTCTCACCAGAAAAGGTCGTCACAAAGAAAGGGAACTTGAAGGAAAAGGAAAAGGTGTAATGCAATCACTTTGTACATTGCTCCAGTGGAATGTTCATCGCTACACTGTCAAATCACTCTTCAGATTGATAGTACCATGTATTCTCAGTGACCATTTTTTTCATATTCTGTTTATCTATCGATGTTAGCTTTCAATTGTGTTCAACCATTCACATTGTGTTTCAGATGGTGGGGTTCAATTATTTTTATGATTTGTAATCTGTTTATTTACATTGATTTATTTTTGACACATGAAGTCAGTTGGAAGAATGACTAGGGTCGGCTTTGCCTCCGAGTCTGGTGACCAGACTGTCTATGAGGTTGCCACGTTGAGAGGCAAACCATCGATAGATGGTCTGGTAAAATCCATGAAAATTTTGGAGGCAGCGTGGATTCTCAGGGTCATGTGAGATGTAGCCAATGATAAAAGGGCTAATTTGGCCTTGGTAAATTATTTCAAAACTGAAAACGAGAATAAAGTAATTACTTTGATGATCAATGACTGAGGCGACACGAGAGCACGTCATGTCCGAGTCACATCTTGACTCGTTCCCTCGATATGGGGCTGTCGTTCCTTATTAACCTATACCTTAATTTATCACTGGACGCTCTCGAAGGCTTTGCCCATCAAACCCTACAGGACAGGCTCCCAATGGACTACATCTCGACACTTGCAGAACCCGACCAAATAGATGCGCTGCATGCATGTTTGATTATCTATGTCCTCTCCTCAATGACGATGGTCCCGAGAGTCTTCCAGCTTCAAGCTTCAATTACGACCCTCAAAGGACATGATACCATCATCACTGCAGGTACAGGATCTGGAAAGACGCTCTGTCTCTTAATTCCGCCACTACTCCATCCAAACACAATCTCGGTAACAATCTCACCACTAAAATGGCTTCAAGCAATGCAGGCGAATAGCGTGGCTCAATATCCTTGTACATTCGAAGCTTAATTGACTATATTCATAGGTTTCAGATTGTCAGAAATATGGTATTAGTACGCTTGCAATAAACGAAGACACCCCGAATGACGCCGACCTATGGAATGTGAGTTTCGACACATCTCACGTTCCGCCAAAGTAAAACTTTCTTCGCCATAAGTCTATCAAGTCTGGCCAATACCAACACCTCATTGTATCTCCGGAACAGCTGAGCATGTTCAATGGCCATCTTCCTCGTTTAGCCTGACTCATCTGACAGGACCGTTCATTCATGAGCCAGATTCGTTGCGTCCATATTGATGAGGCTCACAATATTTACACTGCTGGTCTCTCACATCATGGCGAACCTGCCTTCCACCCGGCATATGGCCGTCTCAGAGACTTTTGCATCCTTCTTCCAAGGGGAACTCCCTTTCAGGTGCTCTCAGCCACACTACCGCCTCATATTCTCACAGCTGTCAAACGCGAACTGAACTTGGCACCCGATCATCTCCACATCCAACTCTCGATGAATCGCTCCAATATTACTTATGCCATCACGACTCTTACAATGAGCTTGAGCAACTTTCGTAATCTCAATTTCCTTCTTCCACACCATTTCCATCTGCCGATGCAAATACCGAAAACATTGATTTTTCATGACAGTAAGCAGGAGGCAACCCGTGCTGCGCTCTACATCGATTCTCGCCTCCTGGTTCATCTGTGCAACCACTGGCAGGGGATTGTCAAGCACTACCACAGTGACATGTCCGCACAATATCTTCAACGGACATATGAAGATTTCTCTTCTCCAAATGGAACATGTCATATCATACACGCAACTGCAGGCACATCTACAGTGAGCCAAGTCTTCTTTATGTAGTACACTAACTTTGTATCAACTTGAAGGGCCTTGACATTTGAGGTGTTGAGGTCGTTATTCAGTACAGTATATGTAAGAACATATCCGAGATGATTCAGCAAGCAGGACGGGCCGCGTGAGATCCCGATGTACATGGCCTTTTTTTGGAGATGGTCGATCCTTGGGTGTCTCAGCTTGAAGTCAACGAACTGGTACACGCTGACCCTGATCAACCGTTGTCTGGTGTTGTTGCAAAGACATCATCAAAACGAGATTGTACTGGCTGTGCCTCCATACAGTTCGCTCAATCCATGGCATGCCGATGGAAGTTCCTCGTGGAGTATCTTTATGATAAAGAACCAGAAGGTATAGGTTGATACAATGGGATACAGGGTGTACTGATCATCCGTAGCAATGCACTTCGACACACAGTGGTGCTGCAACAACCATCCTGGTACTAACTTTCAACTGTCTAGTTTTTTTCTCGGTGATATGGACAACAACCACGGCATACCAGTAGATGAGACGACATCAAAAAAATGTAAACGAGTTGAATACCGAGCTCTAGAGGACCCACCATCCCTTCTACAGGAACTTGAAGATTGGCAAAAGGATACCTATGCTCGAGACCCATTTTCTGGTGTACGACCCGTGGCGTGGCTGTGCGATGACAATGGACTCAAGCTTTTGAGCAAGACTCACCCGAAGAACATCCTGTCAGTCAAGGCTATCGTCGACCTACTTGAATGGACAGAGGAGTGGGGGGAGGAGATCGGTTCACAGGCTCACAGCTATATACCCTCATCAAGGAGTTTGACAGGAAATGAGTTAAAAATCGGATCCATGAATGGTGAAAAAGGGCGAGACTTGCCGCGAGAGGCTCTCATGTTGATACAAATGCATGAATACTTGTACAATGCCAGTGGCATCATTATATTCTGTTAATCATCATCACAACTCAAAAGATCATCAGAAAATGCTATTGGTGGGAGCTCGTCTGGTTCCATCTTGACAAATGACAATAGTTCCAACTATTCCGTGTTCTGATCTTGGAGCCCCTATTCCAGAACCACTTCCGGAACTTTCCCGTGCCTTCCGAACTCGGAACCACCGGAACCACTTCTGAAATATCCCCACGCTCTTCCGAACTCGGAAACATTGGAACCACTTCTGGAACTTCCTCGGAACGCGCGGAAGCACCGGAAGCACTACAACTCTTATTCGCTTAAACCTTTCAGGTTCATCACAGCAATATTTTAGGTAACATAATACAAGTATACCTCCATCCACAGCATATATATACCTACACCTCACTTACAAGCACCTCAGTCGTTTCTGCCCATCTTAGGCACCGGCTGAGGTGAGTTACCTTTACTTAGTTTTTATCTCTAACTAATGTACTATAGTATCAAGCAACCGCTCCTCTCTCTCAGACTTTGTTACATCCCAAACTCCAAGTCTTTTCCTGCAATCATACTTTGTACTTTCTTATTAAATGTTGACAATGTTGAGGACTTGAGTTTCTGCTCTCCTATGGAAAGTGCATCAGCAACAGCCTTCACCACGAGGTTTTCTGCTCTATCAGGTCGATATTCATGGAGTACGAGCTCTTTGATCTTGTGAGCAATACTGTTAATGGATGAAGTGTCGTCAGGCATGATATGGGTGATCCCATGATAGCCAACACCAATCCCATGCGAGACTTGCTTCCAAAGGTGAAGCAAAAGATCAACAACTGCGGAGATGTCGCCAAGGTGATTCCAGCCTGCATAGACACCTTTTGCAGCAAAAAATCACTTTACAATGTTGTTACAATGTCAGAATAATTCCAGAAATGAAATAAAACACTATACCTTTAGAAAGCGAATAAGATGTTCAATATTAAGGTCTATTGGCATGAAATGCCCCTCTAGACCCGTCAGGTTGACAAGCATGCTATCGCACATGATATCTCTGAAGAGGACTCAGAGATGATGAGTAATCTGAGATCAACCTACGCAAATTCTGGGGTCCAAACTCGTTTCATGTTGAAGAGGAAATGAAGGATCTCCGTGCAATAGTTGTTGGATCCAGCGCCACGGAATATCATGCACAGATGTCTGAGCATGTCCTCTACCCTACCAAAGTCTCCATCTGAGATTGCACTATCAAGTTCAAGTATGCAGAGTAGTAGGTCCCGAGTTAAAAGCCGTAGGTTTTGATTTGCTATGTCGGTTTTCTCAGGTTGAATAGCGGGGATACATGGTTCTTGAGAATACAGTTCGCAATTTCATTGAGCTGTTCAGGAGACAGATCTGAGGCAAAAAAGCATGCTAAGGATGAATGGCTGCATTCGGCCTTCCATGCATTGAGGATGATGCCCTTCAGTATTTGCATCAATGTAGAAAGGAGAGTATGGTAGTCTGGATGTGCACCAGCTAGTCGGGTTCGATCAAGGACAACGAAGAAATAAGAAAGACTTCCTGAGTGATTGGCTGAACCCCAGTATACGTGAAGAAGAGCCCAGACGAGATTCATTACGAGGTGAAAGAGTCCAGGTGCAAGCTGAAAGCAGTCAAGCCATTCGAAAGAGTCGACATCCTTGGCTCTGAGAACCTTTGCTCCACAGATTCGTGCATTTGTTGATTGGTCATTGATACTTGGGATTGCTCTATTAGAGAGTTCCTCGGGCATCATCTTAAGTTGATTCATATACACGTCATTGACCACAGCAATGTTTCCTGTGACCGAACTCTCATTGATGGTGGATGTTCGGAGAGGGTACTGCTTTGTCTTGTATCCGGTCGGTAGCTTGCGACAGGACATGTGTTGAAGAGTCACGTCTTTTTGGTACAGGTAGTCTCTGAATTATGATGAACACTGTAGGAGGATAGTGATGATGTGGATGCGGAGTTGGTGGTTGAACACACTGGCAAGCAGTTGATTGCGAGTTGGACAGACATCAGCATAGAAAGTGAGGTCAGAAGTGTCAAGCTCCCATTGTAACATTGGTGACAACTGCATGTGCTGGGGATTCGGGTTTGGGATCTCGTAGAGGATAGCAAATGTTCCCGACTGGACTTTTGGGGGGGCAGACAAATGTTGTTCAACGTGAATAGACGTACTGATATTAATATTGTCATAGCAGAAGATGTGTGGTTTGAGAGCAGCGTGCATTGCATCCCTGATACAGCTCGTTGCGAGATTGTTGAGTAGTTTGGTGAGCAACATAAATGAGATGCATAATCCACACTGATACAACACCTCGATGGTCAGACATGAAGTGCCATTGGTCCAAACGAACAGAGTAAATGGTATTGCAAAAAATGAGCATTGTTGCAACCACTGCTTGGCAAGCTGCATGGCAATCACATTGCAAACCTTCAGATGATAGAAGATGTCATATCAAATAGTAAAGTTAAGTAACTACCTACTGTATGGCTCATTTTGAATTTGTTGTTTTCCTCTGCAGTTTGTGTTTGCGATGCGACCAGGAGAACACAACGGAGAATCGAGGAACCGTCCTTGACAACACCATCCATCAACGAGTTCAAGTCCCAGCTCCTGAGCAACTCCGGGGTGACTGAGTCAATCGGTTGTCGCAATGCTACCTTCACTACATCCATCTCCTGGTAAACCTTCTTCATCACGAGTTCAATGGCATGGGGTTCCATCCATTGCATGATTTGTTCCCGACCATGTTTGTCATCGTAGATAAGGTCAAGAAACCTTGCAAGCTTTCCAGTCGTTTGGGCTCTTGGAAGGGTATACAAACGGTCACGATGTGCGGCATATGCAGGTTCATGAGGATTGAAAATCTTGATCATGAAGTCGAGAACAGATATTCGGCCAGCACGGAGGATCTCTAATGCCCGCTGGACACGCTCATCTGGCGAAAGACATTCAGGTGGACTTGATTCTGCTGCTCCATCTGCAGCTTGAGCACTAGTAGGCACCATGGTATGCCTGTGGATCACAGAGGTTGTTGACAGATAACTTGAAAGAGTGAATGGTAGCAACTCAGAGTACAACACTAGCGACTTAACACTTATCCAAGACCCTTATCCCAGTCCACATGATCTCAGACAAGTCCTAAAAGGGTTTGCAGTCATGTGACCCTGAGAATCCATGCTGCCTCCAAAATTTTCACAGATTTTACCAGACTGTCTATCGACGGTTTGCCTCTCAATGCGGCAACCTCATAGACGGTCTGGTCACCAGACTATTTGCCTCCAGAGACCTTGCTGGTATGAGACAGTCATGATGTGAGCAGAAAAGACAAATTGTTCATGTTCCCTTCAATCTTCTTGAAGAGGACAAGATTTTAGAGGGAAAAGCAGAGCATACAAAGAGAGACTACCTAGCCAGGAAGTATGGACCACCTCACCAATGCAAATCAATAAAGACCATACAAGAGAAGAAACAATACAGTTTATTAGCTGAGAAGACAACCACAATCCGGAAATCATCAGCAAATCAGTCACTTATAGGTCCCCACTTTACAGCACTGTACAGCACTGTAGGTCTGTACAGTACTGTAACTCACTGTACTATACTACTTGATAGCGCCGCACGTGTCGCCAGCAGGAACCTTGTTTACAGAGCAAAATATGATTTGTAATGGTACAAAGATAACAGAGTTCAGTACATGTTGAGCATTTGTAGTTGAAAGTAACGGGGAGCTAGGCATATGCGAAGGAAGCATAAACAATCAGTTACACTGTTCGACAGCTATCATACAGTTACGGAATTGGAATTTCGAGAAGTGGTATGCCTAAGGACTCAGTGTTGCGAGAACATCAAGTGCTTAGGTGTGAGCTGGAATGTGGGTTAGGATTTGAGAAAGTGAGATGATACAAAGGACGTACATTGAGAGATAGAAGAATTAGCAGTCATTGAATCAAGTTTGTCGTCATCAACAAAGAGAGGCCTCTTTGCGAACCATCTTTTTTTGTACGGACTGGATGGGAGTTCATCCACAGATCGTAAAATGACCAGTTCATGACAAACAGTGTTGAAGATATGGTGTTTGTTACTCTTGACATGGAAGGGACTGAAAGCCAAGGAAGCAAGAACAATGCGCTGGGCAATTTATTCTTGTATCTCTGCGGAGACATTCACTCGTATTCAAGGTCAAAGACAGGAAGGAGGTTGATGTGGTGAGTATCAGCATCTATGATCCCTTGCAGCTGATCCTCGCAAGTTGCAACGTTGACTAACAGGCCAGTTCTCAATCTTGAATTCATCCCCAAGATCTTATTTCTCGATGGAGGCTGAGGGAATTGTCAAGTTGCAATTTCTTCCAGTTTACGTGTTGGTTAAATTGCAGCGAACGAAGGCAAGCTGACTGGAGGGTTTAGAGGAAGGAGTGGTGCCCATGGTCCCATTGGTACGCACGTTCAAAATTTGACAAGGAGGGGAAGAAAGAACCATTACACAACATCAACTGCCACTGACACCGGCCTATGCATTTACGGACTATTGTTCTCAAGGCCAAACAATAGAAAAACTAATCGTCGACATAGGGACACCGCCGTCAGGGCAACTCACCCCATTCAACGCATACGTAGCGCTTTCACATAGTCAAGGGAGGGACAGCATCAGACTGCTTCAGGGATTTGACGAAAGACTATTTACAACTCATCCTAACGAGCATTTGCGAGAGGAAGATGAACAACTGGAAACATTAGATAGACAAACCACACAATGGTGGCAGAATATACATCAATAGTTTAGTGCACTTAGAGTTGATGATAAGAATGCAGGGGAAAGTCGGAAAGTAACTCGGAACAAACTGGTGCAAAATCTGTGGACTCCACAGCCACTAATTTCAAGTGGAGTGACCTAGTAAACAAGGTAATACAGACCTGACCTATCTGTACAGTAAGGTACTAGTTTGCTGATGATAGCCGAGATTCCACAAAGGATCCACCAATACCCAAAATTCAAATTCTTTCACGTATAACTTTTACCTAAGCAAAATCCGGCAACACCCGAGATTCATTTTATTTCCTTTCTCTTTGTTGAATAAACACCTTGCCAGCAAGGTAACTGGTGCCTATATGTACTCTAAATTTATTCCGCAAATTTCAATCTTAGCAGTTATAAGGTCTTGCAATAACATAAAAGATGTCTTGCAAAACAAAAGCAAGCTCTACCAATGGTATACACCAAAGCAACAATAATCTATGCCATCAACAAGCAAAGACAATACCATACTGTCACCAGCGCTGGTCCCTGCCATTACCATTACCATGGTTATCGTGTCCTCCACCCCCGTACCGTGGACCTCCCCCACCTCGTCCACGGCCACCACCACCATAACGGCCTATATGAATTGATTTAATATCAAGACTTGATTCAATGAGACGGTACACACTTCGGCCACCCCCTGTGCTGTACATCGCCATCTCCTCTAACTGAGGCGGGACATGAGCCTTCGCTTCTCGCAAGATGCTAATGAGTTCGCGGGCCGACTTCGAATTGTCGGTGGTGAAATACGTGTATGATGTGCCTTTCATACCCGCACGCTAACGACATGTGAGTTACCGAGAAAACACGTGCATGATATAGCCTACCCCTGTGCGACCAATGCGGTGGATATAATCCTCACAATTGTTCGGAAAATCATAATTCTGGAAAATCGTGTCAGGGAAACAACGAGGCAACGAGCGAGAAACGTACAATGACATAGCCAACATCCTTCACATCTTGGTGCAGACCAATGATCAAGTGATCGAAGGGAGCGACGAGGAAGGCGACGCAAAGCAAGTAAATGGACATGAAGCACATACAACATCAATAATCATACAATGAAAGGATTCAAGCGCTTCTGTGGGCAGGACACACCAGCAGGCGACACTGCAAGCTGACTCCACGGGGTAGAAACATCGTGGCCATGAAAACAGGGACTGGAAACATTGCCAAACCTTGCAGGTTGCTCGCGTTCACACGCGCGTAGTCCCAGTCGGAGCGCTTGGGGAAAAAAGAAACATACCTAGACCACGCGAAGCAACGTCGGTGGCAATCAAGATTGGGGATCGACCTGCCTTGAATTCCCCGAGGACCCAGTCGCGTTCGCGCCTAAAGAATATCAGTTTGACCCCAACCTAGAGAGCGAACAGGACTCACTGTTCTTTGTCTCCGTGTATCGCTAACGCAGGCCAACCGTCTTGCCTCAAATATTTCGTGATGTCGTCGGCCACTCTTTTGGTGCCTACGAAGATTAGAACCTTGGCATTTTCAGAGCTAATTTGATCCAGGTGCTTGATCAATTTTGCCCGCTTCTCGAATTCGCTGCAGACCTCGACAATTTGCTGGATGTTGTGGTTGGCGGTCAACTCCATGGAACCAATGTTGACCTGAATCATATCCTTCAAGAAGTCCTATGAATCATTTCGTTAGTAACGCGCGGTAGCTATTCAAAAGGAAGAGCAAACATTTGCCAACTTTTGCACGTCTTTCGGCCACGTCGCGCTGAACATCAGAGTCTGGCGATCTGGGCGGATTTGAGAAACAATCTTCCTGATCTGAGGCTCAAATCCCATATCCAGCATGCGATCGGCCTCATCCATCACCAGATAAGTGACACGCCGAAGATTCGTCTTCTGTGTCTCCAGCATATCAATGAGACGGCCAGGAGTGGCGATTACGATCTCGACCCCGCGTTGCAAATCACGAATTTGAGGTCCTTTAGGAGCACCTCCGTAGATAGCAGTGTTGCGGATGCGTGAACTCGACCTACAACGATTTTCATGTTTGAATCAGACACAGTTTTAACAGTTTTACTCACCCAAACTTTGTACATTCTTGCTGGATTTGCACCGCAAGTTCACGAGTGGGAGCCAACACAAGGGCGATAGGCCCATCGCCAGGGGCCAGCAAAGGTTGACTGCACGGATAAGCGCAAGTCGGCAATTGAGTAATGTGTACTCACGCGTTGATGTGGAGCATGGCCGGAAGTGCAAAGGAAATTGTCTTTCCACTTCCAGTCTGTGCAATTGCTACGACGTCTCTGCCACTCAATGCCATCGGCCACGCCTGGCACTGGATTGGTGTTGGAGCAGTGAAGCCCTGAGCGTGAATGGAGGACAAGATGTACTCCGGAAAACCAGCTTCATCGAAGTTTCGCACTGGCCTTGGGACTCCGCGCCCTTGAATCTTGAAAAAAAAAAAAAAGATTCAAAAAAAGTACACCGGTACCTCAATGTGTACTCTTACCTTGATGTCTTGGGTCCGCTTAAACTCTTCGACCTCGCGCTCGCTGAGAGTTGAGATCCGTTTGTCTTCCACGTAGAAATTCTTCTCGAAGCGTTCCAGCTTCTGCGAGGACCAGTCGATAGAGCGTAGACTACCTCCCAAATTACTCATTCGGTCGTCAGATCCTCCTCCCCAACCCCCACCACCGTGGCTACCGTGTCCCCCACCATAGCCGCCACCACCATAAGAACCACCGTAACCATTGCTATGACTCTGAGGGCGCAAGAAGTGAGTCAGTTACTTAGTAGAGCAATTAACGACACACCATTGTCCGAACAATTCTAGGAGAACGACAAAAAAATTGATGAGGTGCAGAAACAGCAAGTATGACTCGAAGTCGAAGTCGTGGTGAAAGGTAGGATCCGACAGTGCCACACTGAAGAAAAGAAAGATGGCAAATATACACATATAAATTACATAATCCGAATCAAAGCCATTATGTAATTCACCAATGCCTTGGGCGATTATCAGGGTTCACAACACTACCATAGTATAGTAGGATCAGGGTATCATAATAGCAAATCGTACATGAGATGGTAACATTGCTACCTTTCCGACGAAACTGAGATAACGCAAGACGTGCAATCATCGAGTGACATACAGACAAGATGGAATCTCACATAACCGTGCATGGTTTGCGAAACCGGGTCGGTTTCTTGCATGAAGGATCGTCAGGATGCCGTGCGAGCATTTGCTTCACAAGGCCTTGGAACACATCGGAAATGTGCCAGTTACGCTTGGCTGACGTCTCGTAAAAGGGAATACCCCAGCGCGCCACCAACGACTGAATCGTACTGCGAGAAACCTCTCGTTCAGCGACTAAATCTAACTTGGTGCCAACGACGACGATAGGAACTGTCTGCATACCATCAAAGTTCAGTTCTCGACTATAGCACCACGATGGAAGATATACTTACAATGTCACCACCCTTTACACGATAGATCTGCTGGCGGAGATTATTCACCTCACGGAGGCTTGCTTCTTGAGTAAGACTTGGGGACAGATAAGTGATAAAACGAAACAGAAGACAAAGATGATACCTGAAAACTAATACAAAGCCTTGGCCGGACTAACAAATCATGAACGATGAGCATGAGTAACACGACCGTTTCAAAGAAGGAAAATGTCTACCTTGATGTAGAATTCTTTAAGTGCGGTAAACTGTTCGGCGCCCGCAGTATCCAGCACTTCGAGCTGAGCGACAAGTATAAGAACAGGATTCCCAAGGGACTCGGATCTGGCTGAGGTAGAACACACACGAGCTCACCGAAGCCTTGACACCATCGACGTCGAGTATACGTCTGTAAGCTTCTATAGTGATGGTCAGCGTAAAGATCAGATTGGCGGATTGTAGCAAGGGCCACCTTCTATTGTTGGATCATAAGTCTCGAGGAAGACATCTTGTACGAATCGGACTGTCAGAGCTGATTTCCCTACCCCGCCAGCTGGGGCCAAAAAAATCGTTGCTTGTACGATCGACCTACAAAGCAACAGTATGATGTACTCACCACCAAGCACAACAACGTTAAAATGCCTCATGCCGCGCGTCATCGATCCAGATGAACGAGTATTGGATGGGAGAATGCAATGAGAGGGGCGGCCAAGTGTGGGAAGTATGAAAGGACAGGCAGTGTCGTGCACAGAAGTGGGCTTGATTTAGAGTCCCCACTAGGCAATAGCAAAGCGGCGAAGAATTAACAGTGCAAGCATGATGGCGATGACCAAACTGACCTAACCGCCAATAAAGCCACAGACACGCGGAGACGTGGCTGGCCGCTTAGTAGAGTGGCGTAAAAGATCAAGGGTCCTCGATTGAAACGTTGACCGAGTTTTGATAATCCGCTCCTTAGAGCCTGCTAATTCGGTGGTGCCAAGTGATCAGAGCGTTGCCGGCAAGAAGTCGTGGCTCGTTATTATGTAATTAGCCAGCCCCAACTTGCAACTTGCAACTTGGTATTTCTGTATGCCTCGCCCACGCGTCTTCTTTAACTTTTCAATCGATTCTGATCCTGCAGGACGGTGCGACATCTCCACGGGTGACATGCGAAGCATCCTCACATTATTTCAGAGTTATCTTCGAGCTATTCAACGATACAGCCCCAAAGACTGCGGAAAAGTAAGCTGCGGCTCAACTTTCCAAAGATAAACTAGAGCTGAGATCTCAGTTTCCGAGCACTATGCACAGGGGAGAAGGGATTATCTGTTGTCTCGGAGCGTCCACTCTATTACAAGAACAGTATCATCCACCGGTCTATCGATAATTTCATGATTCAAGGAGGAGGTCTGTCTTTAGCCACGGTCGTGTTACTCGTTACTCATCGTTACCACAGACTTTACAAAGCACAACGGCACCGGAGGGGAATCAATCTATGGCGGCCATTTTCCTGACGAAGATCTCTCTAGACCTCTCGACTCAGAAGGGTATGTATCAAGCATCATTCCTCGCACACAATGGCTCTTTAACGTTCTATTCTAGACTGTTGTGCATGGCAAATCGTGGACCTGATACCAACGGATCACAATTTTTTATCACACTGAAAGATTGTCCTCACTTGAACGGTAATACCTTCAATTTCAGTTGGTCCCCACGTCACTAAGAAAACACCAGGTAAACATGTCGTCTTCGGAAAGATTATCAGGGGTTATGAGGATGTGGTGAAAAGCCTGGCGCAAGTGCCCGTAGATGCAAAGGATCGACCGCAATTACCAATTGTGATCACCAATTGCGGTGAACTTGAGCTAAGAAAGCCGAAGCCGGCGGAGCAAACGAAACGTATGTCGCTGTTTCTTTCAACCAAACATCACGAATCATTTAAATTTATGTAGGAGAAAATGCCAAAAATCGCAAGCGCGATGATAGCCGCTCCCGATCACCTAGTGCACACCGCGAGCGTCGCCGCAAGAAGTCGAAAATGCAGATTTCCAAATCAGAACCCGAGCGTGAGGATTCTCGAGGGTTGGAAGGAAACCCCATTCCACAAGAGACAGAGGAAGAATATGATGCCCGTCTGGAACGTGAAGAACAAGAACAGACGGCAAAAGCTAAACTTAAAGAGCTGGAGCGCATCCGACGAATATGCGAGAAGACGGATTCGACCCCAGGAGTCCGTTTCAAAGGTATATTGAAATTCGCTGTCGGTTTACAACACTAATTTGCGCTGTAGGCCGTGGACGCATGAAGTTTGTTGATCCAGAACTACACCACCGACAATAGCCACGTGTCCATCGTACATACTTAGTGTGAGAGTTATTTTGTCTCGTGCCACTTGAACATATGATATCCTACAATGAGAACCCACGCACTCATACGATCTGTGTGAAGAGCCATGACATTCCGATACGATAGAGAAGAAAATGTGTCTAGCTAGACATCTCGAGCACCTCATTAGTAACATTGTCCACCGCAGATAGCGTGTCCTCCTTCATAGCCTCCTGATCATCAATCTTTCCGACAGCAGTTGTTTTTCCACCAGCAGCATTCGCAAAACTAAATGACGGCCTGATGGTGGAAGGAGCAAACGAGGCGGAAGGTCCAGGGGCAGAAACAGTGGGGGTGGAAGTTGGTGACGCTTTGGTCAGATGCGTGGATCCTCGTTCAGTAGCCTGCCGAGAGTTTGTGCGCGACATTGGGAGCTGGGGAGCCCGATCCTTGGCGAGCTCCATGCGGGCAGTGATTTCACGTTCTTTCGTAGAGATATCAACTGGTCTACAACATGTCAAATGATGAGCGTCCATTGGGAGTAATGAACTAACTTTGCAGCACCAAACGGGTTTGGTTTCGGAGCATTAGGAGCTAACTTCGGAGATGATAGAGGGGATGGGTTCGTAGAACCTGTGGAACCCGTGGATGAACGGGGCAATAATTCGAGCCTTTTGCGACCAATTTGAGGTGTTGGAGGTGTAGAATCGCTTGCTGTGGGGCGAGCGAATCAGCTATGGCAATGTATCGTCAGACACGCGGTACTTACGAGAAGTGCCGCCAAGGGCTTTCCGCGCACGCCAGTCGCCATCGTCAGGGGCATCCCGTGCGTGAACGGACTCGTATTTACTCTTTACGCTACCAGACTTGCCAGATTCTTCAGGCGCTGAAGGCTTGAATTTACCCCCGATGGTCCAGTGCTCTTCTCTATCGGCAACACCGGCCTGGCCCTCCGTGATAGAGAAACCCGAGCCCTTCCGGCGAGGTGCTTCCGGCTCAATCACTGTTGATAACCGTGATGATCTCCAGTCGTTGGCTTCATCAGACATTGTTGATGATGGCAGTGGACGTTCTCCTGGCTGACCGTCAAAGCGGCGCCGTGAAGACTCACGAGAATCTCCAAAAGATGGAAGGGGGCCCTCCCTACGCCAGTTGCCAGAAAATTTGGAATCATCCTCCAGAACAGCACCGCCGAAACCAGGCTTTTCCTTCGCTGTTGGGGAAGTAAGGCTACCTGCAAACGCAAAACGGACGAAGACTCACGGGGCTCAGCAACGCTCACCCGAATAGTACGGCTTGATAGACTCTACCAAAGAGCGTCAACATGTGTATGTATTCAAAAGAATTGGGAAAACTAACAGATCCTGTCCTTGAGAGTGCATCTTTCAAGGCATCTAATTCCGCAAATTCGACGTAACCAAAACCCTTGGGTTTGTCCTCGCGGTCTTTGATTATCTTGATGGACTTGGTCTGCGTGTATGTTAGATATTGCAGGCCCCGATGAAGTAAAGCACGAACCTCAAGAGGACTGAAGAAACTGGCCAATTCATTTTCATTGATATCGAAGGCGAGATTTCCGATAAATGCAGTAAAAGGTGGATGAGATGGCAATGGGACATCTTCTCTCGGAGGGTACGGACGATCGACTGGGAAAAGGTGTGAATCAGAATGACACGGACAAATTTGGGACGAAACATACATCGAGAGGACCCAAAGTCATCACGCCTGCCAAAGCGATCACCAGAGCGTAGGTCATCGTCCGTCTTAATCGAGGCTGGGTGTGGTTTACAGGGTAAGGCAGTGCAGCCAGTGATGTATGAAGATCTTACGGGCTGTTGGGAGAGAATCCATTTCATCTGCCCATGAGCCGAGAGCTGTTTGCGAGATCAATGGGGGGAAGCGAAAGTGTACGAAAATTTATGCGCACTGCTATCGCCGAGGAACTCGTTGAGAGACATCTTGGATGCCTTTGGCTTTTTGGGCGCTATTCTGGGTGAGTTGCATAGTTTTGGAGAGGTCGAAAAGCGTACCCATGGCTGCTGAAGCTTTTGTGAGTGTATTGTACGCTGGCTGTTCGCTGAAATTCTAGTCAGAGGAGCTGTCGAGGGAAATTACGTCGCTTGGGAGATATTTATTCTCACGGGTATCCACCCTCATTCTAGCGATCATGATCCTCCTCGAAGTAAGGCGGGATTTCACCTCCACCAGCCAAGCTAACATGACACTAGTCTCACAATGTTATCATACAAACAACCTTGGCAGATAAAGTCGCCAAGTACGTCCGTAATCTATACATTGCCATGGTCATCGTTCTCATTGATGACGTACAAGACCCTCATCTCTCGATGTCCTGTTCGTAGATTTCGACGGTGTAAGATTCCACTTGTCGACGCCAGACAAAAAGACGGTGGTGCAGCTTTCGATGAACATCCGCTGCTGGGACGAGCTCGTAGCGTACGGTGCACTGGACGTGCTTCAACGAGCATACGGGACCCTGATCAAGGCCCAAACGGAAGCCGAATACCATATCAGTCTTGATATTGACCTTGAACAGCTCCCGAGCGATGAAGGTGTGTGTTCAGTATCGGCTGCGAATCCGGCTAATCAGCCGCAGCGAGTCGGGATGCATTGATCAAATCTATCGCTCTTTTAAAGCGGAATGCCCTCGCGGCCCCATTTGAGCTGGCATTCCGTCAACAAAAGGACTTGGAGGCTTCGGGAGGCGCTCTCGGAGACCTGATGCAGATCCATTATCGTGACGAAGAGGCTATATACATTCGAGCATCGCCTGACCGAGTGACAGTGATATTCTCAACCGTCTTCCGAGAGGAAACAGACAGAATATTTGGTAAAGTGTTTTTACAGGTGAGTTAGTCACGCTGGATTCGACAGCAGAGTTTCGTGACGTCGCCATCAGGAATTCGTTGATGCTCGACGTCAGCCTAGCATTCAAAATGCACCCCAAGTACTTTATACTAATCGTGATCCGCCCCTCGAAATCCGAGACGTGCCCGGTCTCCGTAATTCTGAAGACATCGGATATGTCACCTTTGTACTCTTTCCCCGCCACTTTTCCAAGCCCGATGTATCATACGATACGATCTCGCACATTCAGTTGTTTCGCGACTACCTCCACTACCACATCAAATGTTGCAAAGCCTACATGCATTCGCGCATGCGTCATCGTGCAGCGGAATTCCAGAAGATCCTCAATCGCGCCAAGACAGAGGTTGCAGCTAATACAGAAAGGAAGACTGTTACGTGGGTTCACTCCATAAGATTGGGATCCTGCGCTGTCCTGACGCGAATTTATGTAGTGGCAGAACTATGGTAGTTCGGTAGGTAGAGAGTGTATGGATACGCGCTTTCTCACGCCACGGCGGCGGTTTTGTAATGAACGTAACTTTGGAACTGCTTCAGTAACATCAGTCCAATGGATGTTGCGACTGCATCCAGCGAAGAGGTTGGGACACCAGGTTCAATCCGCATAACCAGACAGGGGAAACTTCGTGTTTGGGTCAAGAAGGCGCTGGATTTTTTCGAAGTGCGTCCATTGCTCACGCGACACAAAGCATCCCAACGCCAGTACAGAGCCATCCAGACAAACCACTCGTTCTTTACTCGGCGCCGGCAAATGTCTCGGCATCCACTATTGCGCGTCTTGTCTCCGCCGTCGAGATCATCAAGCGTGAGTACTTGAAAGGACGAGACGTGTCCGCGGGCGATGCTTCCGGGCTGCACCAATACAACCAGCTCCTATTCGAGCAGCAGGGTAGCATTCCGGTGGAGACCGAAGACCGAAGGGACACGCTACACCTCGCGCTCAGTGGTCATTCACAGTGCGTGACACGCTGCTGTTGACAGGATCACTGATTCGAACAGTGGTGTATAGCGTGAAACAGACGTTTGCGCCCCAGATGAAGATCACACTGTCTACCAAGGTGGTCATGGGCAGCCACGAGAAACGAGAGACGTGAGTTGTACTGACGGATCCGAAGAGAGTGCAGCTGAGGACGGCACAGATACCAAACGCCTGCGATCCGTCGGATGTCCAAGGGAGCAAGGGCGAGGATGCGAAAGCGGACGAGGAAGCAGGGCGAAAATGGCGAGGGAAAGTAGATTTTGTGTCGAAACTTGCCTCGATATGGTATATGTATGACGTAAGATTAGCAGTGGAAAATTGCAAAAGGGGGGTTGTTGGAACTTGCTCAGGTCGACTGACTACGGTACTGCAAGTTGTCATTTTATTTCAGCGAGCCAGTCTCAGCAGTCTAGTCGAGTTTCTTCACTCAGAGACTTGAGATTTGTTGCATTATCTTGCCTTATCGCAACTGCACCGATATTGCGTCCTGCAAGTCCCGCTTGGTCCAAGCCTGCCGGTAGATCTCCGACCTTTTCTATAACGGCTTGCTTGGCTGCGCGTATGCCTCGCCGCATCTCCACCCGCACCGTCACGTCCTCTGCGACCACTCATGCTCCCGCCGTCCCCCAACACCTAGAGACCCCTTACGACTCCAACATTCACCAGCTCCGTCGCCATTGGAAATGGGCTGCCTTTTCTCAATTCTTCTTCACGTTCAGTCCTCTTCTGGCCATGAGCGACGTTGCGCTCATCGTAAGTTCGTTTCTCGTTGCGTCTGCTCGATACTTATCACCACCTCTTCCCTTGTCTATAGGACGTCGAAAACGATCTCGTTCACTCCACGAACCGGGTTCTCTCCCGCATTATGCAACGCTTGCTCATAACTCTCACTCAGGATAGGAAGATAACGTGAGTAGCCTCTCATCACATGTCGTTTCCATTTCGCACAACCTCCATTGATGTCCACGTCCAGCCCTGACAGCTGGCAGAATGTGTTACGACGCCAGTACCAGAGGAGGGACCCGGAAGCTAGCCCTATTGGCCTCATGTCCCGTTCGAAGCATTTCGTTGTAGAGTCCTCTCGAGCATCCACGGCACCCCCGGGCACTCTCTCTGAAGCACCTATCGACGAACCGGAACCTGAGAATGAACCCTTGGAACCCGATCACCCTACTTCTGCAGCCTCTTCGCCCGACAACGTAGCCGAAGGTTCGGTAGGAGATCCAGAGCACATTTCTGTTGCAAAGGTTGAGGAAGATGATTCATCTTCTGAAGTACTAGAGACACCGGAGAAACAGGTTGATTGGTTAGATCTTTCGATGCTTGCGAAGCTCGAGTCTTTGCATACCTTGGCGGAATGGCAATTCCAGAATCCACTTCGAGTTCGCCAACAAATGAAAACTGATGACGAACAAGCCACATGGGTACGTCGCAAAACCTCCGTTTTCCGTCTTCTCGTCCCTGACCGCTATCTTGTTTTCGTAAAATATAGCGCATCGAACCCATTGGATACGATTCCAAGGGAAATGCATATTGGTTAATTGGTAGTACCCAGATGTGATGTCTCATTGACAATCCCAATTAATATCGTGAGCAGGTGACCGGCTTTGGATCCAGCGAGAACCACCAAAACCTGACTTGAAGCGGAAGCGGAAGCGGGAACCAGGTGGAAACTCCAGGGATGCCAATAAGGAGCAGCCGCAGTCCGTAGTGAAACGTCAGCGGATGGATCGAAACTCGAGAACCCTCGGGCGATCACCTGTTACAAGCTCCACTCGCAGCAAGGCACAATCTCAACCTTCCTCAAGTCCTAGAGGGGGACGTGCTGCGAAAACGCGGGCAAATCAAAGACTGGATGCGCAAGCAAGGGATCTCGCCGAGTTTCGGCGCCAAATGGCAAGTTCTCGCACTAGGACTGCATCAATGACCCCTCGCAAGCCTACTGGCATAAGGGTCAGTGCGCGATTGCGAGGCACAGTAGCCGAAGAGGATGCGTGGCAAGAGGTTCCCGACGAATGGTTGGCTGGGAGCGATACCCATAGAGGCTATGCCAAGGGTCCACCTTCTAGTCTGTTACCTTCCGGCAAGCAAAGGATGAAGACTGGTTTAGAGAGCGATGATAGCTCGATCAGTGAACTCACCGAACTCAGTGACGGTGAGGACGGTGCGGTGGGGTTGGAACGAGACATGAGCGAGGAGCCGGTGGATGCGGCAGGGAAGGACCCAGATGTGGAAGTCGAGGTTCGGCGGGACGAGGTGGCTATGTTAGTCGACCCACCCATAACGCCACCCCTTCCTGACAACTTCGTCGAGTGGGAAACGGTTAGTATGACCTGGCTTATTGAATTAGTCAACCACTGAACCGTCCGAACAGATATGTGTGACTCTCGAAGAGTGGGAAAATATTGGACAACAGTTCGAGAAAGCACCGCATTATGCTGAGAAGGCACTTCACAAAGTATTGTCACAGAACATAGTACCTATGATTACCGCTGAACTCAGGGTATGTTTTATTTATTTTCCAGCTCGATATACCCTTCCTTACCTCCTTCAAGGAAGTCGAGAAGAAACGACGGATAGAAGAGGCTGTCGTACATCGTAAACGTTCCTCCAGGATAGCCATGAAGGAGATCGGAAAGGAAGAAGAACGTGCAGTGATAAGAAAACGCCTCGAGGAGGAAGAAAAGATGGGCCGAGCAAGAAGACTGGAAGCTCGTCAGCAGAGAGACCAGGTAGGAAGGCTGAAAAGGGAGAGTGCACGAGAGACGCGTCGGAGGGAACGCGAGCTTCGGGAGCAATATGCTGAGGCAGACTCAAAGTTCGGTTATTGTCAATGTTCTACATCTGATATTCTGACTGCAGCTTGTAGACCCGACGCTCCTGCAGACACTGTCCGGGAAGGGACAAGCTCCATCTTGTTAACGGCCGGACAAAGTAAGGCTACGACCGTTGCCCCGATTAACGGTACAGGCAGTGGGTCTCGTAGTCCCGTTGAAAATTGGGAGCTTGATTGTGAGGTTTGTGGACGAAAGGGAATCAATCAAGTGGGTTTCTCTCTGTTAAACTCGAACTTATTCCTGACATCACACCTTCATAGGACGACGGTGTCCCCCTATTGTGTTGTGGTATATGCGGAAAGTGGCAACATATTGTTTGCCACGACCGGCAAGACGCATTGGCCGGACATCCGAAGCGGAATTGGGATGCTGAGGATTTTATTTGTCGACAATGTCGTCTAATAACTTCCAAGAGCTTGTCACCCAGTCACCCTGCCAGCTTCCTTTCGCCCGGAGTGAACAGCGAGAGAGGACAAGTTTCCGGTACTCAAGCAATTTACGGCCTACCGTCAAATCATCCAGGAAACTATCCCAACAATGGTTACTATCAGAATTCGCCCTCCAATGCAAGATACCCGCACGATCATCCTGACACCCAAACAACTGTTCCTCTTTCTTCCCCTTCGTCCCATTCCTATACTCCACGAACCCGACCGACAGGCGTCACATTTGCACATTATCAGCCCCAGCGAGGCGGGTTTTCAACCTCTCGACCGACATACTCAGTGCAGGATGCCAGTTCTCAGCACGCACGATATACTATTACACCCCATACAGTCTCAACAAATGGAATAGCTCCATACCCACCTACGCTTCACGTGAGTCCTCAATCAGCGTTTCCACACAAGCACGTATCTTACGTTCGGTTGTCTCCAGACGCAAACTATATCCCCCTCACCCGCTGGTTCCCACGAACAATGGTTCTCATCTTCGGCGTATCCCCGCACCACCAATTCGTACCCAATAAACGGTGGAGCACCTCTTCATGCGCAGGGGGTTCAGCCATATTACAATGGACACGCCCATACATCATACTCTCATATGCGGGGAGCAATTAATTCGACCGTGCTGGGACATTATGCTGGGCCCCAACATGTCCCATCTTACCAGCATAGTAAATAGCGATCAACTCCATACCGTTTGTGGTTCATTGTTGTTCTTTATCTCCACAGTTAACGAATGATATTGTGGACACACTGTTATATACAATGTAGAACACGGGTAATGTGGAGTAGGAATAATCTATCGAATTGTTTCATACATCTTGAATGCAGGGGACGTGAACGGGAATGGATCATCATCTGTAACATTGTCCCTGACGAGTCTCAAGCAATCAGGCTTGTGACTCGACGAGCTGGGTAACGAATTTACGCACTCGATAGGCCCAAGGATTTTCAGCCCACGGATATGAGTGTCTTTGCCACTCATGTGGTTTGCTACAACGATGATTTGTAGTACGTAGCCATGGACCGGTTTGCTGGAGAACAACAAGCCAAGTAAAGCAACAACTGATCAGTAAACGGTTCGAGAAACCCACTAGGTGGTTCCGTCTTCACTTAGTTCTGACGACACATCAAAGGTGATCCAGCCGTCGGGTTTGTCGAGGGTTGCCACTCGAACGTCTTGGAGATCGCTCGGACCAGTTCCGGCACGAATCGCCAACGTCGATGGCGTGTAAGAGTCATCTTGCGGCCAACTGAGATAGATGCTGATTTTCTGAATGGACGCCACGCGTCATCAGATCTTTCAAGACAGTACGGAATCTAGATGGGTATTCGAACCGACCTGAATCGCAACTTTGCGAGGGAATTCTATAGTGATAAAGTGAGGCTGGGGACCATCGGAACTAGCTCGATTGAAGCTCGTTGAATATGCAGTGATTGAATCACGAGTGGAGAATGGACTGACTGCCAAAATGTGTCTGGATCGCCATCTCTCAGGCACTCGGTCCCAAAACCGAACTTGTATGAGGAAACGGACCACTTGGCAATACGACCAATGTCTGGCCAGGGAAGGATAGGTGGTACACGCGCTGGAATGTGTCAGTCTGTGGATAATCGTCCGAGTGGCAGCTCACTTTGATGCATGATGGGCATGCCGTCCTTGGGCATATTGGCCGAAGCAGACGGTGCAGGATTGGCGGCATTCTGTACTACGTCGTTGCGTGTGTTACCAGCGAGTGCCGTCATACTGGCTAGTCGTGAAGATCGGGAGTCGCAGTCAATTCGGACTCTGGACCGAGCCCGTTACCCTTCTGCCTCTGAGTTTATTCAGTGTTTGTCTAGGAGTCTTTCAGAAGTACTCCAGTCAATTACGATGGACTCGGACACCACCAACTTACCTGGCATGATGATGGAGGACGCAAGTCGGTTGCCAAGACTGGCCCATATTGACGATTACCCTCGTTATGGCCGACAAATGATCCTGGACAACTTCGGGTTACAAGGTCCTTGACATCCTTTCTTACGTTGTCCAGGTATTCAGTCAGGCGCTCTCAGGTCAAATCAAGCTTCAACGTGCATCGGTAGCCGTAGTTGGTGCGGGGGGTCTTGGATGCCCTGCACTCCAGTACCTTGCCGCTGCTGGTGTTGGCAAGCATTTCCTCTCCGTCGCGTTATCAGCGTAATTACCAGCTGGAACCAGGACGAATCGCCATCATTGATCACGATACAGTCGAACTCTCCAACATACAGAGGCAGGTACTCCACAACGAAGAGACGATCGGCATGTCCAAAGTACTTTCTGCGGCAGCTGCTATCAAAAAGTGAGTGGCTACATGCTCGTTTTCTTTCTTCATTCAAGACGCGATATGTCCTAGAACCAACTCGACGATTCGAGTAGAACCCATCTGCGAGGCGATAGAGTCGTCCAACGCGATGGCGCTCTTGCAGCCATATGATTTAATTCTAGATTGCACAGACAATGTACCGACGAGGTATCTTCTGTCTGACACCGCCGTTCGACTCGGAAGACCTCTAGTCAGTGGTGCCGCTCAAAAATACGAAGGCCAACTTTGTATCTACAACTTTGGCGAGTCGGGACCCTGTTACCGTTGCATATTCCCCAAACCTCCTGCTCCAGAGATGTCTGGGAGTTGCGAAGAGATGGGCATCTTGGGTGCTGTTACTGGTGTCATTGGGGTCATGCAAGCGTTGGAGGCCATCAAGATCCTCACCGGTCTGCATGGTGTGTACGATGTTTTTGAGAGTCATTCCTCTGAGATAAGCTACTAGCACAGACGGAAAGCCCACCCTGATGTTATTTTCTGCTTTGTCGATGGCACCGTTCCGGACCATCAAGCTAAGGGCAAGGAAACCGACATGTGCTGCCTGTGGGATAGAGGGACAACAACTTGGTGCTATTCATGAGACCGACTACATTGCATTTTGTGGGGGACCCCGCCCTGATTGGGAAGCGAAGGGTTTATTTTCAGGAAACCCTGGTCACCGCATCTCTGCTCAAGTGAGGTGTCCAACTTTACCCTACACGTACTCTCAATTCTTTTCAGGAGTTACGAATAAGGCTGGAATCGCAGGAACAATGCGTATTGCTTGACGTTCGTCCCAAGACTGAATTTGGCATATGCCATTTACCGGGGTCATCGAGTAAGGCCGACTACATTCATCTCTCTCCATCCCTTACAGATCTCGAATAGGTGTTCCGCTGTTACAGCTGCTCGCAGATCCTCCTGCATACGTACCATCGAATGTCACCGCAAAGATTGTGGTGTTGTGTCGACTCGGAAATGACTCGCAAATTGCGGCAGAAGCACTTCGCGAATTAAATCCGTTATTCGATGTGAGGGACGTTATCGGAGGGTTGCGTGCATGGGCAAAACATGTGGATCCACAATTTCCAGTGTACTGAGACAAGTTAAAACAACGATGCGGTCATTAAAGTACATACAAGTGAGCGTGAATCACAAAGATACATCGATAACTTGTGTGATAACTGGGATCGGAGTATGTAAACGAAACACGGCTTACTTCTCTATAGGCCATCCTTGAGTTACTGCGACACGACCA
The DNA here is from genome assembly GCA_018397855.1 of Boletus reticuloceps. NCBI lineage: Eukaryota > Fungi > Basidiomycota > Agaricomycetes > Boletales > Boletaceae > Boletus > Boletus reticuloceps. The sequence goes on from JAGFBS010000022.1 coordinate 294,536, forward strand.
CAAGAATCTGCTTACTCAAACCAGCTTTGAACCACTTGGGTATCTTCTTCTCTGAGCCGGTGCTCTGCGGACCTCGACTCGACGATGCCTCTGACTTTGGGACTGCCTCTGGCACCTCGAAAACAGGTGGCCTTGGTAATTCTATTGCTTGCGCCGCAATAGTCGACAACAATGGCGCTGGCACATCGCTCTCTAGTTTCGATCAACATAACTGCATCGTGCGAGTTCAAGAGACGCACTGTTGAGAGACTCGTCCTCGAATCTAAGTAGAAGCACGGAGGATGGCGCCAATTGAAGCTCGGCTAGAGTCAAGTCCCTGACCTTTGGATCAGAAACTTTGAGATCACGTTTAGGGGGTGACTGATCTAGAACCAACAACATGGATGAGGACAGATTGAAAGCGAGATAAAGTTCACCGACATAATATGAACTTGATCGGTTTCACATCATCACGGAGTGACGCGCGAACAAACGCATATACTGAACGAATCTTTTCCGACGACGGAAACGCTTTCTCTAGTTGGGTACGATCGCTAAATCTGACACGAATCGTTGTCTGCTGGATCTCAGCTCAAACGACACACACACGAGACAAAAAAGCTGACATTTGGCCATCTATCCCTTTTCGCTTTCTCTACTGCTTCCCTTGTGGCCCGTAACTGTAAAGGAGCATTGACCAATACTCGTGTACGTGCAGTCAAAGTCGCTTGCGAGGCCTTGAGATCGGCTGTTGTTGGCGTGAAATACGACTCTGGCAATTCTTTCACTGCAAATATACAGAGTGAGTGCCAGCAAGACACGATCCAGGTCCCATGAACGCACGTTGAGAGCCACTGGGAGAAGTAGGTGCTTTGTATACCTTGAAGTCTGACGGATCAGCCACAAGGGGAGCGCCGTTCCCGGGAGACAGTGCAGGAGGGGTATCAGACATTGAAATGAATTTGTTCTGTGTATAAGAGCTATGGAGTGACTTATCAACAAGATGTTATCTCTACGGGGGGACGCCACACGAACAGACGATCTCGTTGCGTGAAATCCAACAAACGCGGCTGATTTACCGTCTGCGACGTAGAGAGCTGGACTGAACGCGTGAGTACTTGGAATAAGAAAAAGCATCGAGGAGAGAAAATCAGGAAAATGAAAGCTGTCTCAGCTCACGGACCTCAGGGTGAGCCGGCAAGCCCACCTTTTGGAACAAGGCCCATGAATCGAACGCAAATTACATGAGTTGCATCATGAATCTGTATAGCATGATAAAACAGTGTCAATACTCACGAAATGGAGTGCTTTGAATCTATCTGGTAGTCCAATGAAGATGACGACGGTAGCACGCAAGCAAGCTCAATTTACGCCTGTTTGACGAAGGCGTATGTAGTGAAAGGTTACCTCAACCTCGCAGATACTAATATGCCCGATAATCATCATCACCACCACAACGAAGGCTGCGGTCATGAAAGCCATGATCATGACCACGACAGCGGAGACCTAGGTCCCAACGACAACCTGTTCCCTCACATCGACCGTCCCCACGTTGTTGCTCTGAATGCGGTAGGACCAGGAGCCAGCGTCATTAAGCCATGGCACGCGCGTATGAATGAACAAGTGGTACGCGACAACAAAAGTTCCATCCTATGCTTGTCCATTAAGACGTCCAGCGCAGTATTTGGAATCAGACGCAGACGAACAATTGTGAGCTAGGTTCCATCTCATGTCGGATCTTAGCCTACTGTAACGGGTCCTGAATGGGGCTCCTACACTGAAGAATCATTCGCGTTCCGTTTACTGGCTCCGTCAAGCTGCGGTCTCTCCTTCTCAAAGCCGGTCCCGGTGATCAGACTCCGCAGAAAATTGCACTGGTGCGTGTTCCTCACATTCAAGTGCACAACGTTCTGTATATGCCAACCTCTTCGATTTTCGGTTCAAGTTTGCAAATGAACCGAGCTTGGACTTTGATGATGTTTCGGATAAGAGTCCAGCGCAGGAGTTTGAAGTCGCAGTTGGGCGAGAGGTGGGCGAATATGCTGTCAGGCATGTTTGATCCAACGACCTAGTTGTGGCTTGAATGATATCGCTAACTGCTATCATTGATAGGGCGACAAAATTTACCAATGTCACCTCCGTGACCTTGTTCATCCCATCAAATCAAGGAGCCGACACGACTCGAGTGTACTATATCGGATTCCTAGGACAGTGGACTCAAGTACGCTGAATCTTGTTACTGAAGTGTACTAGCTTTGACCAACCATCTGGTTCTAGCGAAAGAGTAATCCTGTCATAACTGTATATGAAGCACAAGCTAATATAGCGGACCACGACAAGGTTCAAGGAACTGAGGGTGCCTTCAGCACACCCCACACATAGTAGGGTATTAGTACAATGTTCGATAAGCAATGCATGTGTAAGGTAGTGAAGCTGTACAATAGTAACCATGGATGGCAGTCAATCAGGCCTCAGGATCGAGCGAGGATATATGGGTGAATCGGGTGGCACAAGCTTATGGACATCTAGCCCGGGTTCATTTTCCTTGCGAAGTAGATCCCTCCGCATTGCGCTGCATGAAGGATTGCAGCATCTCGTAGTTCACAGTCCCGCCACGTGCGTTATATGCTCCAGCGTTTGTAGGTGCATTGACATTTGTCTTCATATGAAAATTGTTAGTGCAGTATCCCAAAGGCGACTCACAAGGTACTTACATGTAAACCTGCGGGTATATTTGGCACACTGTACGGGTTTGGAGGTATGGACATCCCGAGCGAGCCCAAAGCCTGACCTGAGGCAGTATGAGGTTGCTGGGTTTGTAGTTGCTGACGTCGTAGCCGTTCCTGCTGCTGTAGTTGAAGGCAATGGGCGAGTAGCTGTCTTTGTGTCGCAGGATCGAGACCTTGCATGCGAGCCAAGAGTGCCGGAGGGATGGTTATTCCGCTCGGAGGCTTAGCTTCCTGGACCGAGGGTTGAACATCCAATGTGTTCCCGCTTCCAGGAAGATCAGGTAGACCGTCAGGAAACACGGCCCCTACGAAGCCCTTGTGAGTTGCGAAAATGAAGATATTATATGAGAATTTTCCTGATGGCAGCTGCCATCCTGCATAGGCGTACTGTAGCTCGGGTGAATAGGGTGGTTACGACATACTGGCGAAGGATACCTACAATGCGGTGCTCAGACATAAAGTTGTAGAGCGCTTGAAACCTCTGCTCGTTTATGGACGCGTTAGGAGCACGAGGATTAGGTATAAATTGCATTATGCGGGTCCGAGATTGGTGGCGCCTGATCCAAGAAGTGAGCTCCGTGTTATCTCTCACAGGTTCCTTGCAGGGTTTTAAAGTAAGGTTCTTGGGCCAGATATCTGTGCGGATTTCTGCGCGACTGCAAAAACTAGGTTGAGCTTACATCAGGAGAAGGATGTGAACGACCTACACATCAGTCGGCTTAGGTGTAGTGAAGGCCCCAACCACATGTATTTGTACTTCGTTCGTTCCCTGGCCGCTGAGCCTGGGGAAGGTCCCCGAGAACATCCCAATCCATGTACTATTGCTGCTCTGGATAACCTGGTTATTTGTCACATTGGGACTAACACCTGTTTCGTGTGACGTTGTCCCATATGTTTGTGAAGACGGTCCAAAACTTGGCGGCCGAATCCCTTTCATCTCAATCAATTTCTGCATCTGAGCGGCTACTTCTGGAGTCACGGTCGGGTGTGATGGCATTTGACTGGGTCCCGCTTGAGGATTACTGCCGCTGGGGGCGGATATCGTACCACCGCGGGCCTGCCAGAATTGTGCCACCGCTTGTGAGTCAGAAACCATGGGTTTATGCTCCTCCATTGTGGAGCCCGTTGGTCGTTCACTCGACGCACTTGGTGCATTCGGTGGGTGAGACTGAGTGGGCGGACCTGGCTCTGTCGATGGATTCGGGAGAGCTGGTCCAGTGGCACCGACTTGTGCATCCAGGGAATCTTTTGCGAGGAGTACCCTGTGATAGTGTTGTTTGAGTAGCGTTTTGATCTGCTCTTTGATGCGACTCCTAGTAGTTCGATCTTCTTGGAGTCCAGCCAAGACTGCTGTCTGTCCGGTGTCCCGTGCACTGGCTATGCGCGCATCTAATGCCGCGATTTCTCTTTCTAACATTGGAAGACGTTCTATCATCTGCCTAAACTTGAGTCCTGTCGGAGCTACCACCTGGTCGAGAATATCGTTGTTCATGGAGGAAACAGAAGGAGCGGAAAGCGGTAGTGGAGCAGAAGGGGAGGCGTTTGCGGGTGTGGATACTGGTACCGACGTAGGAGCTTGAAGAGGCTGAGTCGGAGACGAATTCTGACCAGAAGTCGTAGATGGTGGCTGTGTGATTTGGGACACTGGTTGTTGGAGACGTTGGTTTTGTGGTATGCGTGCGGGAGTGAGAGCAGGAGACGCAGACGATGGTTTTGGAATGGGATCGGCAGCGACCTTCTGTCGCTTCGCGTCCGGACTTTGGTCGGAGGGCTGAGGCTCCGTCTGGCGCTTCGTACCTTGAATCTGGTGAGGAACTTTCTCGTAGGATTCCACGTATACTCACTTGTCTTTTGTGGCGTAGGGAAGCCTGCAAGTAACAAGACATGTGGCGTATGTACATTGAACCATGGGGATTGAACTCCGGGACCTGCTACCTATCAGAAGAGATAGTAGGCACAGTGCTCAGGAAAAGAGATCGAGACGAACCGACGATTGAAGGTCCTGAAATTGAGGTATTTTCCTCAGGCAAATCAGGCTCAAATTGATCTTTCTCTGCCAAATGTTTGTGTAGTTTCACGATAAGGGTGCATAGGATATCACTCACTTTCCTGAGTTCTGAAGGGATAGAATCCCAATTGACGAAGTCCAGATGTTGCAGAATGTTGCAGTGGGGTCTTTGAGCAGCGTCAGGCGGAGACGCTGCGATATGCAGGATATGAGATATCAATGATCGGTTATCCTTCTGTGGTGATTGCATGTGGTTTAAGGTGTCGAATAGCTTGTGCAACATATGTAGCCAGAGCTGTACACCGAGTCGAACGATGGCGTACCTCGATCGCAGCCACAAGTCCTTCAAGTGCGGACAACCCCTTGCCGCTTCCAGAGTTCGATTGGCCAATGCCAAGCTTTGAGGGCTCTTCACGAAGTTCCTTGGTGATCTGAGAGAGGGGCGCAAAGTACCTCCTGGAGAGAAGAGGAAGTGGTCTTGTGTCGGCGGATGCATATGTTACAAAAGCTAGACTGAACTAGAGAAACATTGTCAGAGTGTGTCAGAAGGATAGAAAACCAAGTACATACCTGATGGGAAGGGTATAGCTCGTGCAAGCGTTTGAGGAGTGGATAGACATACTCGATCAGAACGCGGGACCACTCAGAGGCGAGAAGGAGGGAGGCATCGACGACACATGCCACGGCGACGAGGTCAGCACTTGGTTCCGGGCCCGCTGACATGTTGGTAAGGTGTGTAGATGAGCAGAACAAGCTTCCATCAAAAGGTCACCGCATACTGATGGCAGTGGTCAGGCACACAGTGTGAGAAAGTCGGTTCAGACAAGATCTATAGTTCCGAAACGTATGCACAACACTAGTACTAGTAGAGATGAAATAGTAATGCCATGTAGATGTGGTATGGTAAGGAGATGAAGTCGACGTCCGTCAACCAAGCGGTAGTACAAAGTGTCCGGATATATGGCCAGTGACAAAACAATATTGTCCAGTACATGAGGGTCAATTCACAAAACGATGAGCCAGGCCCCTCCTACGAGGCCAGCAAAGGCAGTTGCTGCGAAATAATACCACCCGGTTGCCACTGGCATGGACACGCGACGGGCAGCGCTGGCTGGTGCTGTGTATGTTCCAATCATCGATAACCACTGGGAGTAGGGCAAGACGGTGCCGGTCGTTGTCGCAGCGGGAAGCACACTTTGTGGCCCTGTCGGTGTGAATACACCTTGCAGCACCACCTGGTTACCGTTTGCGTCGGTCGTGGTGTACTGGTAAGGCGTTGGACCACCAGGCGCTACTGGCGTCGTGCCTGGTTGACCAACTGGGCCGACTTGTGTCGCCGTCGTCGGAGCCACCGTACTGGCCTGCGACAGCGAGTTGGAAGTTTCCAGAGCAGCTGTCGTAGAAGAACTGAGTGTTTGCGATGTGCTCGAGCCACCGAGTGTTGCGCTTTGGTTCTCATTAGCACCGGAGAGGGTGTGCTGGGTTATCAAGGCTTACAGAACACGGGTTGCTGGGATCCCAACAGCGTTTGTTGTGATGAACTCAACGACAGTAGCGCCGATGCTGCAAAAGATCAGCAACGAACGAATCCTGGAGCATCGTATGGCTCACTTGTTGACAACGGTCTCTGTCTGTGCATCTGCAAAGAGGGACAAGAGTAAGACCACCACCAAAGAACATAGATTCTTCATCGTCGAAGGGGGCGGGCACTGACTGCGTCGAGGACGGTCAACTGGTGGTAAGAGTGAGAGACCTGCGGATATTCGGCAAACTCGGCAGACAACCTCTTGGCTAATACATAAATATTTTCCTTTTCTTATTTTCCTTTTTCCAAGATGATTGATCGATTTCGATTTTGTCGACCTCCACTCGTCCTTTTTCTTACGCGCTCGTTCTCGCTCTCGGCGACATCACAGGCAAAGGCTAGAAAAATGCCTCCCAAAAAGGCCTCCGCTCAGGAAAAAAAGACTCTGCTGGGTCGCCCAAGCAACAACCTCAGGATCGGCATCGTCGGTGCGTCTCCTTTACCCCTTCACGCTTGCTACGAAATCTACGCAGATCACACCCAGGTGTCCCCAACGTCGGAAAGTCATCCTTCTTCAACGTGCTCTCAAACTCAGGTTTGTCCTCTCTGACGTGCTCATGCAACCCACTGAACCCGCGCAGACCTTGGCAAGGCTGCCAACTTCCCTTACGCGACAATAAATCCCGAGGAAGCGCGTATCCCTGTCCCCGATGTGCGATTCGAATGGCTGTGTGATCTCTACAAGCCAGCTTCTCGCGTTCCAGCTTTCCTTACTTGTATCGATATTGCCGGTTTGACCGCTGTGCGTACCGTCGCGCATTCCGCTTAATTACATCTAAATCAAGATTAGGGTGCATCAACAGGTGCAGGTCTAGGCAACGCCTTCTTGTCACACGTCCGAGCTGTGGATGGCATCTTCCAAATGGTCCGAGCCTTTGATGATCCCGAAGTCACCCACGTCGAGGGTGAAGTTAACCCCCTGCGGGACATGGAAATCATTCAAACAGAACTACGGCTAAAGGATATAGAATGGGTAGAGAAACACATAGAGGGTCTGAAGAAAAGTGGACGGTCTCTCGGTAACAACAACTTGGCCGATAGGGCCAGAAAGGAAGAAATCGTACGGTGTCTCCCTTACTTACTCGATTTGATCCCGTGCGGACTAAGCCCACAAGGCTACAGTTGAAAAGGTCTTGAAGACTCTGACCGTTGACAACAAGGACGTGCGCAAGGGGGAGTGGTCAAACAAAGAGGTGCGCATTGCGAATCGTGACACGTTTCCTTTCTCTCTTCTTTGATGAAAAAGAGCTTCTTGCTCGCAAACTCAGCTCATTGAGGTGGGAGTAACGCCCCATATACCCGTGATATGATATCCAGTCTGAATTTTTCAATGCCTAGCCTTTCATTTACTGCCGTTTGAAGCATACTGACGCCTCTTTCAGGTGATTATCTATTTCACACACTTTTTTTCAGATCAAAACAGTGTTTCATGCGTGTTGGGATGGAAGTGATGCCTCACATGCACCATGGAATGACTCTTTCTGTCTACCTGGTCAAACTCACTATCGCTCAGAACTGACTGCAGCTGGTAGATCGAAGTTGTCAATGGTCTCCTTCTCTTGACAGCGAAGCCTGTCACTTACCTCGTCAATTTGAGTGAAGCAGATTATATTCGGAAAAAGAATAAATGGTACACCAGAGGTACATGTTTGTAGGCACCTCACCGAATCCTTGCAGGTTACCAAAGATCAAGGGATGGATCGATACCAACAATCCTGGCGACCCTTTGATACCGTTCTCTGTTGAGTTGGAGGAACGTCTCGCTGCGCTCAGTGAGGAGGACAAAGTGGCGGCCCAGAATGAGGGAGCTCAGGGCACTATGGGCAAAATCATGCAAGCAGGCTACGCATCTCTTGATGTGCGTGATCCCACAGACCCGCCCCGTAAACCATACTCACTGTTTCCGTGATCAGCTCATCCGGTACTTTACGTGTGGGCCTGACGAGGTTAGGGCATGGACAATTCGACGGTCCACCAAGGCACCTCAAGCCGCTGGCGTCATTCAGTACGTTTTTATACTAGAATTACCTTTTGAATCCGGCTAACCATCTGTCCAGCTCGGACTTTGAGAATAAATTTGTCTGTGGTGAAATCATGTCCTATGAAGACCTCAAAGAGTATGGCAGCGAAGCCGCTGTCAAAGCCGCGGGAAAACTGAGACAGCAAGGTAAACCCTATGAGAGTGAGTCACTTTTTATGACGCTTCGATCTGTTCATCTGACACCAATTTTCAGTGGTTGATGGGGATATTGCTTACTGGAAGTCCGGGGCGTAACGAGTAATGCAGTTGAGATGTAGATCGTCTAAGATTCATAGCAACTAAAACCCATGAAGTCTATCTCAAGATGTTTCTAGTCCATTTTGCAATCGATCAACTCTTGGACTCTAACTTTTAGACCACTTCAAATGCTCCCGACGACAGGGTTCAACCACACCAGCTTTCTATCCTTCAACCTCGTCTTATTCGCCCAAGACTTCCTCGGCGTCGTCAAAGCTGCCATTGACTTCAGCTTCTGGATCGAATGGATCGTGGATGATCGACTCTAGATGGGCAAGAGCGGCCTGCAGAGGTGTCTAGTACGGTGCATAACGGTTATCGTTGGCGAAATCACTGCGCACCCGCCCGACCTGGCTCAGCTCCTCTCCCTCCTCCCCGTCGAGCCTCTCGAAATGACTGTCAGAGACAAAATCACCCTCAAACTCGTCGTCTTCTTCCGACACGTTTGGGTCTGGGTGCAGGGATGCGCAGAGGGACATGGCTTCAAAGATGGATTCGACTGCCCAGGATCAAACGTTTGGTTAGTTGGCGCCATGTAGAGCGACAGAGACGGGACGTACGCAACTCGGGGTCTTGGGGCACGATCGTCAATTCTCGCATTTCTGTCACTTCTTCGGATGTGTCATCTGGTGGTGTGCTGGTGTTTGACTCGTCTAGCTGACAGTATATAAATGGTGTTTCTCCGCGTGCTATGGCGTGAAGCGTGATCGCAGGGTACTTGACCTGCAATCCACGGCCAGTGGACGACATGAATACAAGAGCACTGGAGAGGTTGAGAACAAACGACGCGCAGCGTGTAGAGCGATCGGCGTACCTCTCGATGATGTATAGCACGCCATTGGCACTGTCCTCTGGAGTGAACGCATCGAGGGGGGGATCTAAGATTACAGAGACATGCTCTTGCTTGTAACGAAGGACAGGGCGTATATCGCTGAAAGATGAGGGTGTCGACGCGACGATGTTTCTGTGCTCCTCTGGTGAAATAAAATCGGGAACGGCGGTGATAATGAGCGTCGACTCGGAGGACATGCTTGGACGATCTCGTCAAGCCTGTCTGCTTAAATTTGTTTGATAACTTAAAAATATTTACACAAGTAAATGCTATGGATCGCGAGCACAGCCGAGGGTTGTATTTATACCCAGTACTGCCTTTGTGATATTCCCATCCTCCCCTCTTGCAATCCATAATGTCGGTCCCTCACGAACTCCAAACCGCGGCTTTGCTGGGGCATATCGCCAGCCAGATGCAGCTCAACGTTGCCTTTCTAGAATCACAAAGCTACCTATCCCCACAAGACGCAGCTACCATGAAGCAGATCATCGGGCGTCTCCCCGTTCAGACCCAGATCAGTGTCGCCACAACGACGCAAGTCAGCGTTGTTGCAACTCCAGCTGGTAGCGGACGCGTCGTTCCTCCACCTCCAAGACAAGTGGCAGCGACGACATCCACCGTATATGCCCGCGCCATCTGGAGTTACAATGAGGGCGGGAGTGTACGGGCATCTGTCTTGTGCATTCCTGTGGCTACGGTTGACCATTTCTCATGACACAGGAAGCCAATGACCTGTCCTTTGCTGCGGGTGATATGATCGAGGTCATTTCACAAAAGAATGGGGACTGGTGGCTTGGCAGGGTCCGCGGACAGGAGGGACTCTTCCCTTCGAACCACGTCGAGAAAGTAGAGTCTGGTGCACTTGCACCAGCACCAGTGACGAACACGATGGCGACGACGAGTACTGGCAGACCGTATCATCCGTTTGGAGCTGCGCTCCACGGCATGGATACGCCGCCGCAGAACGGAACTGGGGTCAACTCGGTCGGCTTGCAACAGGCGTCGGGACAGCCTGAGAAGAAGAAGAAGTATGGTGCTCTGGGCAACACGGTAATTGGCACGCGTACTCATGATTAAATCCGCTGATCAACGTGCAGATGGCAAACTCTGCTGCTGGCGGTGTTGGCTTTGGTGCCGGTGGGTCTTTCTGTCACAGTTGATACCAACGTGAGTCTGACATGGTCTGTAAGGTGCTGCCATCGGTGGTGGATTGGTGAGGGCCATCTTTTGAGTTATAGTGGACAATTGTTATTACATTGATGACATAATACATATCACGTGGACTGAACAACCTATGCTAGCATCGCCGACGATCTCCACGTCGAACTGTGCATTTCCCCTGCGCTGCCTTGCATAGCAACCCCGTACACATACTACTTATTGTCCGCCTCATACTCCACTGACTCACACCCCTTTTACTTCTTCACGACTCGAGTTCCACCATGCCCTTCTTGGAATCATTGCAGGATGGACTGGATCGCATTCTGCCCAGGAAGGGCCGTATGATTTCAAAGTCGATGTCTGGTGGCATAGGGAATACAGTTGGAATTGTGACATATCAGGACGACGTGAGATTCCTTTTTTTTCTGTTTCTTTCCGCTCCGTCTTGTGCTCGCTGTTGCCGCGTTGCAGACTTGCAGTCTGGTTGGTCGTCGCAACGCATCTTTAGTCCTTCCAACTCGATTTACGTAATCCTCCCTTCTCTTCTGCCCTCTCCAGATGCAAGCTGGATGGACCAGTCTGGCACGCTGGTCTTTCTCCTCTTCGTACCCCTCCTATGGGTCCTATGGCTCGCGGTCATTTCATTCTCCATATTCTTTCCTTTGCATCCCTATTGACGCGACTCATCGATGATTTCAGATGATAATATCCAAGCCAGCCATCATCTTCCACACCTCTCAAATCTTTTTCAACTTCCTCGCCATGGCTTGTTTTGCCAGCGTCGCTAGTTTCCAAGCTAAATGGGGCGTCGGACCTTGTGAGTACATTGCTTCCCCACGCGCCCATAGTATGCGATTGGTGGCTGACCTTCTCTCCCCTACCCAGCTGGCCTTACTGGATTCGCTCTATTCGTGTCCATATCTGGCATTCTCCTCTCCTCTTTTTTAATGTTTATCCCCGTGGTCTACGAAAAGTACGATAAATTCGGCTACATTGCACGAGCCCTCCAGGAGGTACGCGTCGGGTTCATTCTCACGGGTACAGGTGTGACACTCAGTCTTCTCATCGCGTGCGTTGTCTTTCATTCTCCCGTCATGTCTCCATTCCTCATGCAGTGTCCTTTCCGCTTTCACGTATAGCTTCGTGACGACCATCTCGGCATGGACGGAAGCCGGATGCAAAAATGCAAGCAATGACCCCCATGCATCCCTTGGTAGTGACTTTGTCAATGCCTTGCCCTCATGGTGCAGCACGAAGAAGGCGGGGAGCATATTCTTTTGGCTGGCATTTGGTAACGCATTTACCCGTGACTCCAACCTTGCACTCATTCATTATGACCAGGCTTCTGGCTTGCATCATTCGTCTTGCTCATCATAGATTGGCGGTCGGGTAACTTGTCGACGCGTCCATTAGACTCCCCGTTCACTCGCCCAGATATCGAGGCCGTTGAAGAGCTAGAGGAGGAACCAGAGACAACGTCATATCAGCCTGTCGGCTCTGTGCCCCCACCTGCTGCTGAAACCAGCCAGACTACCACCAGTTCCACACCAGCAGCCGTGGCTCGTCGACGATCCACTTACGACGACCCCAACACCGCTAGTTCGCCCTTTGCTGACCCTACCCGGTGGTCTGCGGCCACCGCGACCACGACTGCGCCGAGCGGCACGGTGTACGCGAGCAGCGGACTGCAGAACAGTGGATATGCGACACCCCCAGCAGCCGTGTCGCGCCCCTCTCTGGACGCGTATGGCGCGTTCTCAGATCCTGCGCCATCAGGGTTTGGTGGCGTGTCGAGTTCGTTTGGGCCACCTACTGGAGACTCAAACGCGCCACGAATCAGTCGGACGATGCAGTATGCAGATCCATACGCAATTGTGCGGGCATCTTTGGCTGCGAGTGGACACACTACTGCACCGCCAAGTTACGAACCGTACTCTACATTCCAATAGGAGTTACACTTTAGTGTCTTTGTTATGACGTTGGTGGACGATTTTCCTTGTACGCACTGATATTACTGTTGCTTGCTTTCACGTTTTTAGATAATTAAGGACATTGTTGTTGTGGAGGATATGATGTGTACTCGTCTTTGGGCGTGGTTGATGTTGAACTTATTGGGTCCGAGTCGGTCTCACGTTGTTTAGGCTTGTCTCGAGCCCAGTTTCACTCGGTGGACATGCCACGACACCGACGCTCGTTCGACGACCCAAAGCCCAAACCATCCGGATTACTCTCGCATGTATTTAGCTTTGTCTCCAGAGAATTCGAATCCTTCGTTGTCAATGCCACAGCGCGTCCTGTCTGTCTTACTATCCTATCCGAATTCCCTCGGTTCTGATCGCTGCATCCTCAGGCAAACCAACCCGCATCAACCGGCCGCGTCAAGAGACGGGGTCGAGACTCGGAGAGAAACATGAGCGAGGACGAGGCGAGGTACAGGTCGAGAGCTCAACACCGCCGAGAACGCGAGAGACGCTCCAAACCCGAACCGTCTCGTCGAAAACCACGTTCAAAGTCGACAGACGTCACCAGAAAATGCCGCCACAACCATGTGCAACCAACGGATATCGACGACGACCGAGGTGGGGCTGTTTCTCGCATGCCGTGTTTTTTTTTTGGTGTTGTTGAACTGGTGTGTCTAGTACTCTCAGCCAGTGACCGGGAGCGCTCAAAATCTCCTGCGCCTCAACGATTGTCCGTTTTGCCAGTACCTCCGCCTCCAAAGTTGAAGAAACAACCGTCCATCACCATGCCTGGCTCCCTCTTCCCTCGGTCCCCCTCGCTTGTACCGGACAAGCCAGATATGTATCAATACACGCAGGCGACCTCGAATGGCCCAATCTCCATTCACCGGTCTCACCCTCTTTACGACAGTGACCTAGACGGAGCTGAAGCTGGACCGTCAAGGACGCACTCCTCCACAGTCCCGAGCGCCGGCTCTGTAGACCCCAACCCGCCTTCCCTTGACCAGTACGTCTCCCCTTGGCGCACTCGTTCTGTGGCTTCAGTCCATGATGCGGTACATCGTTTCAATGTAACGGATGGCGCCGAGGCAGATTTTTCACTCATGCTACCTAGTCCCCTTTCGTCTCCGGCCAAGCCTGTCTCCAAGACCCGATCTGTCGACGAGGCGTCTCCGAACCGCCCAATTTTGAACCCTGCCCCCTTTCCCACGACCTCTAGGAAAGGCAAAGAACGAGCGCGACACAGTAGGGACGAAGACGATTTGGATTTTATTGTCTGTGGAAGCTCAGGGCATGATGTACACGCCAAGGAGCGTGAGTTGGACGCCGCGCGGGAAGAGCAGCGAGAGCATGAGAGACTTTTAGGCGGGGACCAGGGCAGGCGAGCTTCGGATGAGCGTGAACGAGATAAACGGCGAATCAAAGCCCTCGAGGAAGAGGTCAGAGGGTTGAAGGAACAGGTGTGAACTGTTTTTTCTCGTATCTTTCACTGGGTTATGTTGAATTCAATGTCTTGGTAGCTCTCCAGAAGCCAAATGCGGTCTTCTCCTTCCCTTCCTCCGCCCCCGCCTCCACCACCGCCACCGCCACCCTTTCCGCTGCGCATTGACACGGCGCCTTGTACTCCCAATTCCATGTTTGCAACGGCTCGCGCCTCTCTGCGACACGCGATGACACCCGTCGAAGCACCCATTAACAACCCTGGACAGGCTAGGGCCAAGAGACATGGCCAGCCCACCGTAAACGTTCCATCCGAAAAGATGGCTGCGTTCTTGCACGAAATCAAGACTGCCAAGTTGAGAAAAGTCGGTTCTGGTACGAATGCGATGGGAGGTGATGGTAGAGCTGGACCGTCTGGCTTGAGCAAGAGCGTCAACGTGACCACTAGTTCTTTTTCAACAACTGCTGCAAAACTCAGTGCCCAGGAGTTGAAGCGTCGACGTTCATTAGCAAGCCTTCGTGTACCGGTCGGTTCTTCGCTGGCTGCACCCCTGTCACTATCCGCGTCAGTGACAGCGAAGGAAGCGGAGGTTCGGGTAGGTCAGAAGCGCAAGGCGGATGCACTTGGCGTGGATGAGTTGAGGGGCGTACCACGTATGTCCCATTTCCATATCCCTAGTGCGAACTTCCTCTGACTAGTACTACCTGATGCACGTAGTGAAGCGCCGTATGACACAGTCATCAGTTCAATCTTCTTCGGGAACGAGGCAGCACACTACTTCATCATCGTCAGAAATATCGCCACGTCCCAGTTATTCTCTTCCGCCTCAGACGCAGCCGACGAATGAAACGGATGTGACTACACCTTCGCTCTGTTCAGACAATGACCGAGACGAGAACAGTATTGAAGACCGAGTCCCATCAACTCCCCCTGGACCCCGAGCTACTACTGTCACTCAGAAAGCCTCCAGGTCAGACGCTCCGGAAGAGCAGATAGAAGTCATTGATGTCGACATGGAAGAACAATCACACCCGGAACCTCGAACTATCGGCCCTAATTCTGTACCGCGCCGTACCTCTCAACTATTTAAAAAGCGTCCCCCTACGTCTCCCATACCCATCCCTACTCCTCGTAGACCCTCGGCGCCGGCACGGACGAAGCGCGGAGCGACTCCAAAGCCAAAGTCCGTCCCTTTTCTGGAATCAGATATAGAGGACGAGGACGGGGGAGTATCACAACCCTCACCTATTCCGTTTCTGTCACTCATCCCCGTCCCTAAATTTAAACCAACCAAAGCGAAAGGAAAGCCTATCTTGGCAGGAAAAGGCCGCCCACGAGCTGCGCTGCAACAACAAGCAAGTCGTTCCTCCACTTCGTCAGCTTCAGGTTCGAGTTCCCAAAACAAGCGCAAGAAAACCCACAAACGGCGTCAGACGCTCGACGAGGAGCTACGCACTGCGAAGGCTCGTTCGTCAGACATTGATGAATGCAATGACGAACTCGACCGAGAAGGGGACGACGTGTTCACTGCTACAGGGACAATGAGTAAGCGGAGGGGTTTTCTAGCGCATGGTGGGGGTGGAGGTACCCCTGTGTTTATGGGTGTGGGATACGTCGAGGGAGCGGCACTTGACAGCGAGGACGAGGATGGGGTCCCTGACGCGCGGCCTCGGAGGCCGTCCAAGTCAGCAAGTCAGCCTTGTCTCATTCCGCGACCGAAAGGTAGAGCGTGAGTGAGCAACTTGAACTCGAAGAAGAGATGATACCTCCGCTATGCAATACCGACATTTTTCGCTATTTATCTATATTTTTTTGAATGTATTGTCTGTTGTTTTACCCCTCCTCGGATCGGCTCGACTCAATCACCGGTGACACTCCTGTCAAACTCTAACAATATCTTTCTGCGAGTAATAATATCTTGACTTCATAGAACTACCAGCATCATGGAACTCCAAGATTTATCCGATAGAACTAGATGTGGTGTCGAGCGACTCCGCGCACATGGAATCCTTTGCCAGCAACCAGATCTGTCAGTGTTTTTTGGATCCAGTCAGTCTTCCGACGCATCGAACTCATTGTGCACCCAATCTGCAGGTCAGCGATATCGAGGAGGAAACTAGCCGCTGTGCTGGTTCTGCTTTACGAGAAGGGGGACGAACTCCGAGTCCTCCTCACCACACGTTCCAAGCTCCTCCGTGCTCATCCAGGACAGACAGCATTGCCAGGCGGCAAAGTAGACGAGACCGACGCCGATCTCGTCCATACAGCTGTAAGATTCACAGGCTCCTGCTATCATCCTTTTTTTTTCTCGTCTGCCAAGATAATGCTTGACACTCATCCTCTTTTTGGGGGGGGGGTTTGCGCGACAGTTTAGAGAAGCTCACGAGGAAGTCGGACTCGCTCTCAACTCGCCGGATATCCACACCCTCTGTACCCTCCCCCCATTCCTTTCTCAGTCCCAGCTCATCGTCACGCCAGTCGTTGCGTTCCTTACGAATCCTTCCGTTCTCTGTACGTTGAAACCTTGCGTCGGAGAGGTGGATCATATCTTCAATCACCCGCTCGAGGCCGTGCTCGACCCGTCCCTAGCCACCAAGGAACCCTTGGTACCGAGGGAGAGCGACAACTGGCCGTATACGGAAGAGTTTCACGTGAGTGCCCAATATCTCCCCGGTCTGCGAGGAGACGCATGTTGAGTATGGCATTTGTTCTCGGGTAAATACAGAACGTCACCGATCAAGTTGTCCAGATCGACGCGACGGAGACGGTGCTCTACCGTCACCATCGGTTTCGTTCTTGTGCCTCTGCCGTCAAGGGCTTGACGGCCGATATTCTTGTACGCATTCATGGTCTGCCCCGTGGGCTTGTTGTGTGTTGAGTCTCTTCCTCGTTAGATTTATGTCGCGAGCATCGTCTATGACAAGACGACGACGTACGAACGTCATCCTCCCGGCAGGGGCGTCTCGTATTTACTGGACCTTCGAATGAAGCAATATCGAACCCTCGAGGGACCTAGAACGAATACTGTATCAGCTACATAGAATGATCTGGATGCGTCGTTCTGTTGCAAAGGTTTGAGAACTCGATACGCATACATCGAATACTTATGCCAGCCAGCGCTTTGAACCGTAGCCCACCCACGGCAGCGGAACTTTGCACCCCGACAATGAAATATATAGCCCTATGTACTGTCTCTAAGACATGTTTGTTGTACTATGATGCACATTTTCGTCATGACTGCGACTGAATAGATTTCAGAATATATCCTTCAAGCCCTCCGCAAACCCAGAGCTCTTGTACGCTAGCACCGACCGTGCGGACCGTGTAGCGTTTTTCGTAGTCCCGACCCTTGACGACGACAGACCCGTCTCGCATGTTGATCCGTATCTCGTGACCCTCGTTGACGGTGAGCTCACCCTTTTTGCCCCCACCACCGCGTTTGCCATCCCTAGTATAGGCGTCCGTGAGATCCTTTACGAGCTCGGAACACTCCAGGCACACGAGCCCATTATTGATGGCGTTCCGTTTGAAAATGTCCCCAAACGAACCCGCAATCACGGCAGGGACACCCGCAGCTTTGAGCGCGGTTGCAGCCTGCTCGCGAGACGATCCCGTGCCAAAGTTGTACCCAGAGACGAGTATGGCACCCGCTTTGGTGATGTCGTTGCCATCGGTGGATGTAGGCGGCGTGGAGAGTTGCTGGTTTGCAATTATCGAGGCGACTGTGCCTGCAAACGTTGGGTCGTAGTTCTCCATGACGACCTGGGCTTGTCGCTCAAGGGTGATGTCATCTTGGTAGGTATATTTTCCGGGGTAGATACCATCCGTGTTCAGATTGTCTTGCGGTGCAAATAACAGGCGACCCGAGAAGGTAGATGGGAAGCCTGGGAAGAGAGGTTCATCCACTGTCTGCACCAGAGTGCTGGATGAAGCAGGGAGTGACTCCGAGGGGACTGCGTAAAACGTAGGTGCATCAGGTGGAGGTAGACGAGTGGAGTCGAGTGAGTCGGGACCGCAGATATATCCTTTTACAGCACTGGCAGCGACCACCGCCGGGCTTGCTAGATATGCCTGCGCATTTGGGTGGCCCATACGACCTTTGTAATTCCTGTTCGTTGCGCTAATTCCAGTCTCCCCTTCCTCAAGAAGGCCCGTACCCAGACCAATGCAGGGCCCACATCCGGCGGGAAGAACTTTGGCGCCAGAGGCGACGAGTGTATCCCAATGTCCGAGCCGTTCGGACTCCTGCTGAACCAATGAACTTGCTGCGGCAATATAAAACTCGACTCCTTGTGCAACCCTGTTTCCTTCCATGACTGCTGCAGCCTCAGCGATATCTGAGACACGTGAGTTGGTGCAACTGACTAGGTAAGCTTTCTGGATGGGTATGCGGGATGTCTCGAGTTTTGGCAGTGGCGTAGATATCTTGACACTGTTTGGGCCTGACACATGCGGCACGAGCGTGGAAAGGTCGAAGACTAAGTGCGAGGAGTACAAGGCACCAGTGTCTGAAACGAGGGGAGCAGCCTTGAGCGCATCAAGATGCCGTCGGTTGATGCGAGGGTGTTCTGGCGGAGCAGGGATACTAGAAGTACCTGAACCAAAGGAACGGAGTTCGACCCTCTTGAGTGTTTGTTCGTACCACTCGAGCAGCGTCTGATCGACGGGAAAAACGCCGACGAGGGCGCCCCATTCCGTCGTCATGTTTGCAATTGTGAGACGTTCATCGACCGAAAGAGAAGCAACGCCTTCACCCGTAAACTCGATAGCGGCGTTTAGAACCTCGTCCTTGTTGAAGGAGCCGCAGAGAGCCACGATGATGTCCTTTCCTGTCACTCCTGGAGCCAATTTACCTCTAAGTTCTACCCTGACCATCCGAGGGACCTGCCACCAAGTCTTTCCAGTTGCCCAAAGCGCAGCTGCATCTGTGCGAACGATTGGAGTACCGACGCAACCGACGCCACCATACATGTTACTGTGACTGTCGCTGGCGACGGTAAGGGTATAGGGAAACGCATAGCCCTCCTCGACGAGGATCTGGTGTCCGATACCCCGACCAGCGGGGTAGAAGTCGACACCGTGCTGACGAGCAAACGACTCGATGGCAAAGTATTTGGCGAGGTTTTTGTCGGATTTGTTTTGGACATCGTGATCAAGGGTGAAAACAAGTTGCTTTGGATCTACGATCTTGGTAGCACCTATGGATTTGAACCTGGCGGTGAGATGATAAGCCTCAGGACACAGAGGTAATGGGGAGAATGAGGGACTGAGAGAGAAGGTATGCGTACTTGGAGATGACTGGCCCAGTGTTATCGTGTGTCATGACATGCTCTGGGCGAATCATAACATAGTCTCCCGCTTTGACCACTTTTCCGTTGGGGACATCGACCGCGTACTTTTGCACGACCTTTTCGATAATGGTTTGTGGAATAGAGGAGGCCGTCGCAAACAAACGCGCACATGCGCACCGGTGAGGTCGGGTCCGCAAAGGCGACAGACATGATCGCATGATGCGCGCCGTCTCAAAATACGGCTTTTTTTTTCAGATAAAAGTGTCACAGGACGTTGTTCGGCTTCAAACCACCAAGGCTAAAGTTCGACCACCGACTCAGTGCCCCACGCCCTCTTCTCGAAATCCATCACAGTGACTCAAGAAACGGGCAGCAAAACAAAAAGCTACCATTACTACTCTCTTGAGTCTTGACAACTGCCAGTGGTACATAACCTTTGACCAGTTCATGTTTACGCTGTATGCCGAAATGGACTCATGTTTTGCATTGACATGATCATCCGTGTCCCATCCATCGTGACACGGATACCGTGCTTCGATTCTGAAGGTTTGTGGTCACATTCCGGTTGGTGCATGATAATATGACAGGACGGAGCTTCGTGGAGAGCACCTGATCTGCGAAACGTAACATTTACACGCTTCCTCGTTGTGCGGCATAAATGTATTCGCGGTGCTACTCCCAGGCATATGGAACGTGACTTCATGTACTCGATACATGAGGTTTGGCGTGTTCTATTTCTTCCACGTCTTAGCTCGGTTCCCTTCCCGTCCGTGTACGGGACAGCGGGCCGTGGTGGCGCACCGGCTAATCGTGAAACTCTTACAGAACCGAACACGCTACAATTGCTAAATGTGTTGGTAGTCATGAGTATACATCGGGCCCCATTAAAACCTCCTGGCTTCCATGCACAAATCTCTCATCCAACAGCCTCGCTCGCTCGACAATCCGTGACGATTATTTCAAGTCCTAGCGAGTTTGGTCCGCAGCTGGTCTGATGTTGATGTTATATCAGGTGGTACTATTGACCTCAATAATTCCATTCGCGGCCTCGGCCGTTGATGTAACGATCCCTCTCTCCGCACCCGGCGGCGCTCCATTGGTGGCGCCGGACTTAGTCTCTCTCTCCATCGAACAAGACAGATGGGTAGATTGGGCAGGAACCACGGAACAGAACCAGTTCTTTTACAATGCTCTCAACAACTTGGCCCAAATCACGAACTCGCCGCCATTCATTAGGATTGGTGCTGATTCCGAGGATCACACTGACTTTAGCTATGATGTTGAAGTACGCCTCCAGCCGTCAGTCCATCGTAGTCACAGTACTGATCGATGTTCCAGTATGAGGAGGATATTTTCCCTGCCTCTTCTTCTGTTTCCCCTTACCCCGAGGCGAGCAACATCACGGTCGGGCAAGGATTTTATGACGTCATATCTCATCTTCCTTTTGGCAAGTTCCAATTCATATATGCCGCTGTTGATTTCGGCTAGAGCCTGTTTGATAGGAACTCGTGTCCACTGGGGAGTCAATCTGAGGCAATACAACTTGACTGCTGCCTACCTTGAAACGAAGGCGTTGATCCAGGCTTTCGAGTCCCAAGCAGTCAAGACAAAAGGGATCACGCTAAACTTTATCGAGATAGGCAACGAGGCCGATCTCTATCACAACAATGGAGGTAGAGATAGTAGCTGGAGTGTTTT
The DNA here is from genome assembly GCA_018397855.1 of Boletus reticuloceps. Classification (NCBI taxonomy): domain Eukaryota; kingdom Fungi; phylum Basidiomycota; class Agaricomycetes; order Boletales; family Boletaceae; genus Boletus; species Boletus reticuloceps. The sequence goes on from JAGFBS010000022.1 coordinate 315,499, forward strand.
CGAATACGTCCCTCAGTATGTGTATCGTCATTCTTGAGTTCGCATTTAACCTTTGGAGAAGATGGGTTCAAATTGCTACAAACGTCTCGGAGACTGCTGGTTTGTCAAAAACTTCCTTCACCAAGTTGATCGGAGGTGCATTTGCTGGTTCATCCAATAACAACATTAGTGGTTTCTCTCCGCAAGCAATTTTTGCGGAAGGTATTCTCGGTACCATGCCCGGCGCCTTAATCACCACGTACGTTCGCGTTTAGAATTTACAATGCATTACTCATTTCTCCCAAAGTATTTCGCAGCACCGATACAGCGGCTCGTTTTGCGCAGGATCTGGTGCTATCCTCCAGGATTTAATGACGAAGAGTTACATCCGCGGAAACATCTCCGTATTTGAACCGGACATCAAGGCTACTTTTGCACACGGTTTGAAATATATCCTAGGCGAGACGAACAGTAAGTCCACGATTATGCCTTCGTTTCGTCACTTCTGACTGGTTGATGACTATAGGCCTCAGCTGCCATGGTGCCCCAGGTGTGTGAACACCGCAATGTTCGTACGCTGACGTCATTCATCCGTTCGTAGGGGTGAGCAATACAGCCGGTGCTGCACTCTGGGCACTCGATTATTCATTATTCGCGACGCAAGTTGGAATCAGTAGATTGCATTTCCACGAAGGTGTCGGCTACAAATACAACTTTGTAAGCTACTATTTAGCAAGCGATGGCCAGCCTGACCTTGTGCTTTGTAACTATAAGATCCAACCGGTGACTCTTAACTACTCTATAGTGGACGGCTCTCCGATCACACCACTTCCTCCCCATATCCAACCCCCCTACTATGCGGCGATCATTTCTGCAGAAGTAATCGGCTCGACTGGTCACGCACGAATGGTCGAAATTCCTATCGACGCAACTGATGTCTCAGGATATGCTATATTTGAACACGGACATCTTGTCCGAGCAGTATTCATCAATCACGTTGCCTATCTTCCTGGCGCTGGAGTCCGTAGTAGCACTCACATCAATATTAACTTTGATGGGTTCGGGCCACAGCAGATGGAAGTGAGGAGACTTGACATCACGTATGGTGGAAATTTCTCCGTGTATAACTGTACTCACTTCTCCGCAGATACGCAAATGCGACCTCCGGGGTTACCTGGGCAGGGCAAACGTATGAAACAACTGACGCCAGGGTTAGTGGTACGCTCCAGATACAAACACTGAATGTTTGCGATGGTTTGGACATCCAAGAGACTGAAGCGGTTTTACTTTCGTTCCTGTAATACATCAAAGTAGTAACATGCAACCTACATAGTTACATACTTTCTGTTTCTGCGGACAAAACGCTCTCCGTTCCCTTACACGACCTAATTGGGTAGCCCGTACAACTTCTGGGGTACCCCGGTCATCTGTGATTTTGACGCAATCTCTGTCATCAAGTCTGGCAAGTTCGATGACCTTGTACTTAATCTGCAAAATTGCCGGGAGAAATATAAAAGTTGGATCTCAGCATGGTCTCGATCTCAGGCCTCAGGCCTCAGGTTAAGTTGTTTGTGCCGCCACACAGGGACACTGTCCCCTTTTCCCGTGCCACCACTTTTGAGTTTTTGCCACTGGCTCCGAAACGAACAGTAATCTAGAGAGCAATGACCCCTCGTACTCTATGCTGTTGTCATCTACATGTACTGATTAGTCTTACCACATCTGAACTTATCATTTTTACTTGTGTATTCATCAGGGGGTTGGGTCGCTTGTCCAGGGGTGCCCAGAGGGCCGTGGTATGTCATAGGCGTTAACTTCCTCACGCGCACGGTTCAGCGCCCCTATTTAATATGCAGTACTACCGTACTACCACTCACACAAATGTCATAGATAGTCACAGGGTGTCACACTTGAAGTATTCAGGCTCCGACAGTCAGCGCGCTTGCAACCTGCATGGCAGGTTGAATAAACTTCAGAGTCAGCTTAAACTCAGCTGCGGCACCATTCGGCGGGTGACACGAGTGACGACTCGGCGCGACAACCCACCTTTTGCTATCTCGCTCATCTCTGCCCGAATTTGCTCGTTCGAGCTCGGAAAGCATTAGAATTGATCATAGATGCTATGAAGTAGTGTGGAACTTGACAGTGATGGTATAATTCTGTTTTTTTTTTAAATACTAGAAAGTGACGATTCAAGGCGACCGATGAAGTCACCGTACGCGATAGTAAGTCATTCCACAGAATGAGTCGGAGGCCTGCCGACTTATAAATACGTACCTCATCTTTGCATAGACGGAATCTTCTTATCCCTGTCTACCAACTTCGCGATTGCTCTGTGACTGGTACACATCCTTCAAAACGCCATGTCTTCCGATGCGCTACAGTCTGCGGTGGTCGCCATTCAGCAGGGTAATTACCTGTCTGGTATGCTCATCCTCACTTGTGAGAGACAAATCCACAACCCTATAATATTGCAGTTGCTCTCGTTGCTGCCGTCGGATACGATTATGGTGAGGTATAGGTTCTGTTCCAATATGACGTACTATTAACTTCTAACATTGTCAGTCCTTACATTCTCAAGTGAGGTATGACGCCGCATGCACCCCACAACTATGTGTTAAGTATGCCACACTGATATACCGTGTAGATAGAACACATTTGGGTCAGCAGACTCGGACAACCTCTATTTTCGAGGTGACATGTTTCTGATAATACAACAGAGCAAACCCTGGACATGGGTGTCAACACTATATATTCCTGTGTGTATCCAAGTCGGATTTACCATGGCATTTCCACGGCCTCCAGCAAACTAAGCATTGTTACAGGTTCGATATATTGGTCTTTTCAATCTCATGTAAGTCCATAATTGTTGTTATACATAAGCTGAATGCTAACTAGAGATTGTTCATCGGGGTCTCTGCCCTCGGTATGTCTGCATTTAAATGTACAATTAGTTAAAATGTGACCCCGCCCCAAGTGGGAACTACCCTCGCACCTGGCCCTGCAAAGGTAATTATCCTCTGCGCCGGTGACCAACAGGGATACTAATGTTTTCCCATAGTCGTACGTATTCGATCTATCCTTACTGACAAGGCTTCCCCACGCGACTAATACCTGTTGAATAGTTGTGAGTACACACACCAAGCTTTCTTGTCTACTCTCTTCACGGATGCTTCCAAGGTCAAATAATCGGTATCATTGATGCATGGACATTCCTTCTCTTCTATGCGGCAGCCGATTGTAAGTTACTGGGTAGCTTTGCCTTAGAAAGAGTAAACTCTGATGGTGACTGTAGTTGCCATGATTCTCCGCATATGGGCAATGTATAATCGATCGAGGGTCATCATTGGCAGTCTCCTGGCGCTGTATTTTGTGGTAATCATTGGCACCACCCTCGATGTTATCGTCAACAGCATTCCGAAGGACCTGCCAGGTGCTTCACTAACCAATTGTATCACCACCCCCGTTTGTTGACTATCGTACAGCGGGAGTTATTCAGATACTGGATATTTCATTTTGCACACTCGCATCTACCGTGCCCACGTGGACAAACGTGGCTGTCATCCTGCAGATCACGCAAGGCGGGACATTATGCCTACTTGGCATTGTCCAGGTAGTGAAACAATCACTTCAAATGTACCGTGCCACGAAGGCATGGCAAATCAATCGGTATATGGCTCTGCTTGTCAGACAGGGCATGCTATCCTTCCTTGCGTACGTTCTAGTCTCCTCCTTCCCATCCGCGCTACCATTCAAGTCCGCAAACAAACCCATAGCATCTTTCTGTTTAACCTCATCAACGTGTTGGACATCTTTGGAAAGGCCCCAACCGGAGAATGGCAGCAGCTGCTCTTGATCGCATTGAAATACGTGCCCATTTACACACTAACCCCTCGATTCATCTTGAGCATGCGGGAGATGTATGCGCGCAATACTCAAAAGTCTGAAGGAATCGACTCCGCGTTCGGCTTGCCGTTATCCAGGACGACGATGGAGTTTGCAGCTGCTGGGCAGGACAGATGCTCGGAAGACATTGAAGAGATACCGAGGGAGGTTGAGACGACGAAGGATGTGTAGGAATAAAGAATGAGGATGACTCGGATTCTCTGGGTACGAGCCGAGTCACGGTGGCGAGCGTTTCATGGGTACATAGCATATTGAACAGTAAATTTGTGAGTACATAGTACCACTGTAACGTAGCGAGGTAGCCGTGTTCCCAATGTTTTCGAATTCACGATCCTAAAACACGATGGTGCTGGTCACTTCGTGACATCTAATATAAGTCTGCACGTTCGCCGGCACCCTCCACTAGGGCATCATTTAAAGGAACCCACATGATTCTGCACAGGAACTTCAGCGCTTCAGCGCCCAGCACTGCCTTGCATGTCGCGTCTGTGCGTTTGCTGTTCACCTGTGACACCGCGACGGGAGCAGACCCTCTTGTGCGATTTTTTCTGCTGGAAACCCGATAGCTTCTACGAAGAAACATCATGTATCCATGCGTGCGGTGTACCCCACGGGCTATGTTTCGCATTGCCCCACACCAAGCGTATAAGAACTTGTCGGGTGACTTCCATCGTCACAAAGCAAGTTAAGCAACACTCCATTCGCTGGTCTTTCCCCCATCGGCCAGACCTTCTACACACGCGACATGTTCATCCCTCACGCTGACCACGTCACTAGTCTATTCAATGGCCTTTCCATCAATCTACCTCCATTCCAATCCGCCAAGCAACCCCGCTTTTCACTCGATATGTCAGGCGTAGCAGGTTTGTTGGGCGGAGACGATGCCGTATCCGCTATGACTGCAGTCCACGTCTACGGGAACAGGCATTGGCTAGGCTGGTACAATACTCCTGGGTCTTTCCAGATAGCCAAGCGATTCAGCTCTTTCGCAAAATCCATGCTTTCACGTAGTATCTCCAACTCTTCTTCAAAGTCCCTCTACATGGATCCCACAGCGTTATGGGAATCGGACAGTTGCAAGGGACCCAAGTTCCGTGCCGCCCACTCGGGCACTGTCATCGAGGAGACGGGCTACCCGGCCGCGCTCTTCATGAAGGAATGTACTGCTTGGAATTCAGAGGGAAAAGTGGTACCGGGGAGGAGGACGCAGCCAGTCGGGATAACCATCGCCGACCTTGGTCAGGCCCCTGCCTCCGAGATGCACCCCGCACGCAGCAGTGCCTTCACTCTCCTCGCCGCCAGTGTCCCTATTGGTACTAGCATTGGCACATGTGCTCTCTGTGCAGTTTGCGAGGACTGGTATGCGTCGTCGTTGATCCTCGTTGGCATCATTGCAAGCGGTGTATCCTGCCTCGTCATCGGCTCGGCAGACTTTGTGTTCACTCATCCCGAGCCTGCCAAAGGGTCACCTGCTGGTGACGGAATCCTCAGCGCAGACAAGGACATCGTTCTGTTGAGGGGGACAGAAGGTGCCGTGAACTCCATCACACGCGGCCAGTTTCTCCCTCCGTTTCTCGAGCGTGGCCCACTACAGTCTCATCCAATGGTGCTCCCTCCTTTTCTTCATCCAATGTATTACCCAGCTCCTCCTCATCCCGCAAGCGTCGTTGTTTGGCCAAGTCATGTTCCTTACCTCACTTGGAGTTTCCGCGCTATACAATGCTTGGCTTTCCTCGTCGGACAAGGACAAGATTCACCGAACACTCTTGTTCGGGAGGGTGCTCGAGAACCCGACATTGACCAAATACACGCTGGGCACCCGTACTGCTGCTGTGGTGTTCGTATTGCTGGCCTTGCAGCTCCAGGATCCGACGAAGCTTCTGGACGAACTGCTCCCCAATGACACCAAGGTGTGGAAGCAATGGAAGACAGTGATCTTGGAGCAGCTCCGCAATTGCAGAGACAATTCCTTCTTATCGGAGAGTAAAGTCGGAGACGTGGACGGATTCACGCAACAAGAGCAGGGTCTGTTGAACTTGCTTTACGACGATGCGCGGGCGGCGTACAATGGTTACAAGGACTATCTCGGGGTCGAGTCGCTGTGAACGTTTGATTCTTATTTTCTCTGCACTGTTCTTCGGACTGCCAGTCACTCATCATACGTGTAGCTATTAGGTTTGATCTATTCTCAGGTATACCCCATTGAACGGACGATCTTTCTCGCATATTATACCCCATTGCGTTATCTTCTATACCTGTAGCCTTGTTTGTGAAATATAGCAGCATCGCTGAGGACCTGCGCTGTGATCCGTCGGAAGACAGGATGACTACCTTCTGGATTCTTGTGCAACGGTCTCCTGTTGGCTGATCCAGTACATCATACTTCGTTCAGTTTCAACACTGCCTTCAGCAGAGTAGGTACAGCCAGTAAATACGGACACTGCAAATGGCTCAAGTTATTCTTCGTCATTCCCGTGTGCTTCAACCATCATCTGAATACCCTGAATCACCCATATCATGGTCCTCCCAATCACTCGCATCTCCCTCCCCCCCTTCCTCATCCACCTCAAAGGAATACACACACTCCTCGTCCTCTTCTGAGTCCTCATCCTCTGAGTCCACCTCGGGGGAATACACACACTCCTCCTCTTCTTCTACTTCTTCTTCCGCCCCAGGCTCCTCCTCCTCTGAGTTCACCTCAGGGGAATGTACACACTCCTCCCCCTCTCCGTCTTCCTCCGCTTCTTCCTCGTCCTCGTCCTCCAAGCCCATTTCGGGGGAATGCACACTCTCCTCGTCCTTGTCCTCTGAGTCCTCTGAGTCCACTTCAGGGGAATGCACACACTCCTCCTCTGAGTCCAAGTCCTCCGAGTCCACCTCAGGGGAATGCACACACTCCTCCTCCGAGTCCACTTCAGGGGAATGCACACTCTCCTCGTCCTCGTCCTCGTTCTCCAAGTCCTCTGAGTCCACTTCAGGGGAATGCACACTCTCCTCCTCCTCGTCCTCCGAGTCCATTTCGGGGACTCGGAGATACACTTTTTCAGAGACTACATGAAAACCGTCATCACCCCACACCGCAACCATGTCAAATATACCAAAACCTGGAATATCACATCGAGTGATGGCGAGCCGGCCGGGGGATCCTTGGCGAGTAGAGAGTGCATCAAAGAGACAGCGACGAGTGATAGCATATCCTGACAGATTGGGACCATCGTCTGGAAAAAATGACATATACTTAAACTCCAATTCCTCCAGCCTTGGTGCCAAAATGTGACTTTGACCTTGATAACCGGAAGCAAGTCCACCATGATTCTGTACAGCCTCACCCTCCGAGTCATGAGTGGTGTGATCCGTGAGAGAGAGCATGGAAAGGTCGGCACCTGGCCTCCGAATAGTGTGATGTACCGTACATCTTGAAGCTGTCGTAGTATTCGTCTCCAAAATGCCGGCGAAAATATGGGTCGGAGGACCGAAAGAGTCTGAACATTTGACAAAGGCATGGAAGAACAAATATCGCTTATGACGTCCCTCGTCAACCGTTAGGTGGTCCAATTCGATGCGGAGAGGAATGTCGCGGTACCATGCCTCGTGCGTTGTGGGGGTGGTATCGCGTTGGTGTGGGCTAAAGGTGAGCATAGCACCTCTCTCGGTGGAGTGGATGACCAATGAAAGAATTGTCGGGCTGGATTGTGCCTGATCTTTGTATCTTTGTGCTAGGAGCGAACAAAGCAGGGCATAATGGTCAAGAGAGGAATTAGGTTTAAATTTGCATTCTAGCCTGACTTGTGTTTTCAGTGGGATGTTTATGCAAGCAAGCAATGTGACAGTTGTCGAAAGTAGAGCGCCAATCCAGAGGCGAGAAAGATGGGTTAAATCAATCTTTTTTTGGAAGGCTTTGAACACCATACTAGACAGAAAACCGGTGGCGCTAGGAAGGGAGTGATAGAGGTATAGATCTTTGAGGTCTTGCATACAGCTCAGTGCGGCCAGGAACTCCTCCATGTTTTGCTGAAACTGGACAGGAAGATTGACCAGACAGAGATCCGTCAAAGCATTCAGTCTGAACGAATGCAACGGCACAGGACAGTTTACAAGCTGGAGTGTACGAAGGGCTGGAGGGTCTCCATCAAAGAGTAACGAGGGCCACTCCCCAGATGGTTTCTCGGCCGTTATATCCAGGGTCTGCAAGCGAGGAGCGCGAGAGGAAAGCTTGGAAAGAACCTGATGGTCGAACGAGGCCGGAAGGTACAAAGTTAGTTCCTGAATGCGTTCTACATGGTTCATCACCATCGCCACACAGAACAACCCTGGGGTTTTACAAGGTACGAGGCGGACACGCATCTTCAACGATGCTTGCTCCGATCTAGCCAGTAGCTGTTCGGTCCAGCGCCGCGACGTGATGAAAAGATAGGTCCAAAGAGTTGGGCAATCAAGAGCGACATTGCGCCAATGACGGCAAACATACGAGACGTTGACCCAGCTAGGCACAGATTCTGTGGGACAAAAGTATCGGTAGTGATAGTCCCGAGCGCAAAGGATAAATATGTCTTGCAGGATCTCGATCGGAGGGCGAGAAATGAAGCAGGAGTAGGGATTCTTTGGAATATGGAGGTTGTCTCTCATGATCTAAGGGTCGTGACAGCCCCGGTATGTTGGCACAGACGAAGAGTCGAATATTGCTCGTTCAGGCCACTGGTGGGATATGGCTAAGCAGAAACAACACAGCACGACAAAACGACGCTGGGACTTACGAGGGCGGGGACAGAAATGCCAGCAAATATGTATGTAACCGCTCATCACCATACCCGACATATTGAAGCGACAGGTGACCCTCCTCCGCCCGGACCTGCTTGCGTGCCTTTGCCGAAATTTAGGCATAACACCTTCGTTTCTTGCAGGCGTGCACCGATCGATCCGAGTCGGCCGCGGAACGAGTAGTCTGACTTGTCCAGGTCGAGTGACCGTCATGATAAAGCTTCAACGAGAAGAACGGCAGCCTCAGCCGCCTGCCCTGACTGGTGTTCCATGGATTTAAGGCGATGTTGCATGAAGAGAATGCCATTCTCCCTCTACCCCGCCTAGCGGTCAGTTACTGGGCAGCTTGGCGGTTACACATGACACGTTCGTTTCCAAGGAATCGTGTGCTATGGAATACTGGCTTACAAGTTACCTACAGTTCCAGCTCGGACGTAGCTGAGTGTCATTGGCGGCTGACAGCCAACATGCCCATAAAACCAACCCTTCCTGCTCGCCGCATCTTTACCAAGACTTCACCTCGATTATCTGCCGCTTTGCATACCTGCCTATATCGACAAGCTACTGCGCCATCATGGGCTCCGTCATGGGCTCCGTCAACGCTTTCAACCTCCAGACCGCAAATGCTTTCGACAAGGACGAGAACGATCGAGACGCATATGCGGGTATCAACACGCACTTGAACGAGAATATTGTCAAGTTCGGTTCCGCTGTCACAGATGATATCCCGTTTAAGGCATTTCAATGACCTGTTGATATCTGACCCTCTTCACAGATGGTGGTTCAGCCCTCTTTTCTCCTCGATGCATGCATGGACACCCAAGCAAAAAAGCATACGAAGATTCTCTCCAAGATCAAATCGACGAAGAACAACATCACCAAAATATTCAAGATGACTGGTCGCGTATCTCCGTCTCTTTTGAATATTTGCCCTTTCGCCCTTAGTGTCCGACAACACTGCGTACAAGAAGTCCATCAATCTTTGTCGCTAAAGTCAATATCTTCTCCCATCTCGAGATCCCGCGGTACCACCGAATTGGATTTGCCCTCTTCTGAACAGCAAACCAGATTGGTGGCCACCACTTCCCTCATCGCATACGGCGAACACGTAGCGAAGGAGTACGTCGACACTTTCTCTATTTTGCGATGCGTAATTGAAGCTCCATCGTTGTCATCACTAGCGCATTTTCTCACTGTACCGGATTCCTCACGCACACCTTCCTCTACCATCCTTCTGAACGAACTTCCAACGATCGAGGAAGCAGTTTGGAACCCAGTAATCGATGCCGAAGGTGTGGAACCGAAACCCCTCATAGCGTCCAGCCCGCGTGCACCTCTGACGACGAGCGGCTCTGAGGAGAAATACGACGCGATCTTAGCAGCTGAGTTTGCAAATTTCTCTTTCCACTCGAATGACACTCGAGAATGGTCTGATGATGTGGAGAGGGAGAAGCAGGCGAGGATGGATGCCCACTTTACATCTGTTTCGGAAGCTCTGGCGGTTCCCGTCCCAAGGCTTTCCGCATACTTCACAGACAGTCCGGTCGACTTCACCACCGTGGATAAGGACGAATTCATCAGCGACCTTTTCCCCGTCAAGACTGAGAACTCTGAGACGAACACATCGTCTGCAGATTTTTCTCTAGTCACTAGGGTCGACGCAGAAGAAGATCGAAGCCAATCTTCGCTTGTAATGCTTCGTGGACTTCGGAGAGTTAGAAACTATGAGGACCTAAGGGTTCGCTTGCTTTTATATCACCATTACGTCTCTTTCTTGACTTCGAGTGTACAGACCTTACAGGTGATAGCGGATTGCAGCGATTCGTTCTCGGATCTCTCCTGCTACTCGCTCGACTTGGGTCCAGACTCGATCATTGCAGAAGGAGCGTTGCGTAGGTCGGTGAAGTGTAACGATCTTCGGGTGTACTGATTAGCCATGTATAGTGTTCAAATACTTGTCACGCGCATAGAAATCGTTCTTGTTACTAGAATCTGGAATATGCCATACGCCAGATAGTGGGAGAACGAGCGATATTCGATAGGAAAGGGTCTGAATTTCGAACCCTTTCTTGTAGAATGTTGCTTTCCGATCCGTCTTACGCGCTGAACGCCTAATCAACGCGTCATATGGTCGTTCTGGCGTCTTAGAGAATTTGGTCTCTTCCCTGCTCGGGCTCGAACGTCTAATGTGCCGCGGACAAAGTCGTCACAGGATTGCAATGACCATGGCAGCTTCTACATACCATCTGGCATTCCTCATGCCGCTTGCTAGGTTGCTTTTTGAGTCTACACTCGCTAATAAACGTCGGGTCATGGCGAAGGAACTAGCGAAAGCACCAAAGACCCTGCACGGTTATCATATCCCTGATCCGTAGAACGCCAACGCGTGTACATAATGTCATCGCATCAGGTTCATCTCGCCTGTTCGCAGAGCTCTCACCTCATTCGACGATCATCATCCAGAATAACTGGGGGGAGACTTTGGAAATGAGTTGGTTTCGCTATCCCCAAGTGAGCTGGATTCTACAAAGTTGGACCGGTCTCAGCCCCGTGATCTCGCTTCTAGTGCATTTTCCTCTGCTCCAATTGCGTTACCATTTTTCCCTCCACTCTCGGTTAGTCACAAAAAACCGGTTCATGCAGTATGTATCAGAGATGAATCACTCGATACAGTCAAGACCGCCACCTAGATTCGAGCCTGGAAACTGAGGTGATAAGAAATTAATCAGGTGCCTTGCTACGGTATATATATTATACGATACAATAGGTCAATTAGGTAGGCATGTATACCAATCCAAGGGGGTAACTGGTATACAGTATATGGGATAACGTATCCTGAAGTCGGGGTGTAATCACTGGCACAACAACGATTGGTGCCGACATCCTGAGGAGTATACGTCCCTGGGTGAATATGTGAGTGACGTTCCGGAAGGGGGCCGCAATGGGCAACTCACATTCAGGCAGTGTCACTTAACTGCCCTGGTGCCTTTCCGAAACATGTTTTTGCACCGTATGGGCGCGGGTGAACTTTTCATGGCAGATTGGACACTCATACCTCAGTTCGAGGTGTTGCTCATTGACGTGTCTTATTATGCTGTCTTTCTGCATCTCGTCGAAACAACTGAACCAGCAGCACACGAATGGTGCCTTCTCTGGACCAACGACCCCATGATCAGAGCGCAGATGCTCGGGAAATTCGGAGGCTTGAAAATGCAAGTTACAAACAACACCGTCTGTCACCCAAAGGCAAACATAGGGACGGTGTTGGGGGTCATTTGCGATTGGTGCAAGCTCACAGAGCGTCGCTGTGTCCTGAGGTGTATCTATTCAGTATTATTCCCCTTCAGTCCGAGTTGACGACGTTCTTACCGCGTCCGAGAAGTCGACGTTGTAGATGGGCTGAGCCATGGGTTGTGAGGAGATTAATGTGAGAGGTAGCTGTCGCAGGTATTAGTGGGATTATTGCTGGTCTATCATCCTCAGAGGTTCCTTGATATTTATGCGTCCAGAAACCGCCATGGAGGCTCTCCAAATGGCGTGTAAAGGGATGGTTGCATGGAGGTCGATGAAACATGACGTCCATTGGCAGCCGCGCCATTGGTACCGGAGGCGAAATGACGCTCAGAAGACCCTATCGTTTCCACTGTAATACAATGAATGCTGTGGTCATCTGCTTTGTATCCTGGGAGGGCGGGACGCCGCAGCAATCGAACAGCTCCGATCTCGTCTACGATTAGACATACCATGATGAGTATTACATCCCTGGGCACGGCAGCAAGACCATCCAGCGGCCCGGATGTTCAACTAAGCCGAACGTTTATCAGGCTATCGTGGTCGCCAGAAAGCGTAATGAAGACAGACCTAGTTTAGGGTGCGTTCACATAGTAGCATCACCTCGAAAGAGCGCGGAGGACCGTGGATCATGCTCGAATCAACCACTGGCATGAATCAGGAATGCCGGACGACCGGAGACAGGATCTTACCAGCTTAGTCTTGCCAGGGTAATCATTAAAATCATGTTTGCGGACGTCAAGACTACGGTTTCCAGGACGCCTAGCATCGGGCTGATCTGGCGGCTACTCGTTGGTAGAATGACGGTGCTCCTGTAATACCTCAGCAACGCTCCACTGGTAGAAAACGATCATGTTACGCCATGGACCAGTTTCTGCCACAACCCAGATCACGGAATGGATCCCATCGACAGTTTTCGGTTATCAAACCATCAACCGAGAACTCGTAGACCCTAGGCATTTTTGACTAAAGTTAGCCGTTAGCGGCAGTGGTAGGTTTGAGATTGTGCAGAGCTGACCAGCGGTAAAACTGAAGGAATAGTCGGAGCCACAAAGTCGTGAGGGATTCATTTTACGAAATTGGTGAACACAGCACACCCAAGAAGCTAGGCGCTAGTGCCATCTTCCTCGTTCTGACTGGCCCGCAGCGGTGTCGGTTTAGGCATGAAATAAAAAACCCCGACCGATTTGACATTTGGGTCATTCCTCATTTGAATGGAGGTTTTGACACCATGAGCGCAACGTACCATTCATGAGACGGAGCGCTCGGTGGGTCCAGGACCTTTGAAGCCTGTACATAGAGCGACCCCTCCCACGAATGGCACATACGCGTAACGCCGAGCACAGTTGGAGGCCAGAAAACCATGGTTGAAACGAACAACTTGAATATGACGACAACGCACCATCATTACCTGACCTGATCTCTGCAAGTCGTCTGGCGAGCCAATGGCCGGTGACCGATAACCATTGACCCGGATACACAGCAAGGTGCCATGAACCGGCCAAGTTGTGATGGTGACGGGCCAACATCACGCTGATGATGCGAAGCAGTTCCGAAAAAATGACACACAGCGGCGCCATTCACGTCCTGATAACGACACAGCTTGCCAACGTCGGAGATTCCTTGTCCAATTATCATCTGTTGGCGGGGCTCAGATATCCTGGAATCTGATGCAATCACGATGCCTTGCCACGATATGATACATGTGATCAACTCGACAAACGTATACACCTTAACGCTACACCACCGGCAAGCCTGATTTGGAGTAATATATCCAGTAGTCAAGTATAACCATCACTCATGCCAACATCTTGCAGAACTACAAGGATGTGTGTGATTAATGTTTCGGGGGAGAGGGGGAATGCGCTCACATATCGACAGTAGCACTCAATTGCCGGAGTGCTTTCTCGACATATGGTTTTGCATCGTATGGGTGCGAGTGAATTGTTCATGGCAGATTGGACATGCATACCTCAACTCGAGGTGTTTCTCGTTGATGTGTCTCATTAGGCGGTCTTTTTGCATCTCGGCAAAGCAGTTGACCCAGCAGCACAGGAGTGGTGTCTCGTCTGGACCAATGACCCCATGAACGGAGAGCAGATGCTCGGGGAATTCGGAAGCTTGGAAATGCAAGTTACAAACGACACCGTCTGTCACCCAAAGGCAAACATAAGGGCGATATCGCGGGTCGTTCGCGATCGACGCAAGTTGACAAAGCCTCGCTGCGTCCTGGGGATTATGTAAGCAGTCAATATCTCAATCCGAGTTGAATGATGTTCCTACCGCGTCCGTAAAGTTATGCGACCAAGCAAGTTCACGGGACATGATCAGGCAGATTTTGAGGATGACACGCGTGGCCCCACTGCTATATATGCCAGCGAAGCGAAGCGCTCGGTACTAGTTGGGTCCTGGCGCTTTGCTTATCCACTCGGATATAGCGTGCCCTTCGGCAAATTTCTGCTCGTAGCTTGCGCCTCCCTCCCGCAATGATGAATTTGCCAGACCCTGCGGTATTAGATGCGTATAATGCATGGTCGTGTTGACAGCAAACATAACAACCATGGGCTGGTTTGATATCCCCTGATCGGGAGTGCGTAGAGTGTTGACACCTAAGACCTAAGTGGCGAAGTAAGAGTCTCGAGGTGGATGTTCAACCTCTCGCTTGAAAGTACAGAACGCTGGTCAGTGGAATTGGTCAGATATCACGATACAAAAAGATGTCGTGCCCCTTTATTCCTAAAGGTCCACCATCAGGAGCGTGCGGCTAGCGCGTATCAGGAGGTCGTCAATTCGTCAGCACGTCAGCCTCGTTGATGGGTCGTAACGGCGAGCTACCTTAGATTGCATGCTATTGTGATATGCGGTGGACAATGGACGATACCTGGATCTGGGTCGATTTTCCGCTCGCTCAAAAAATAGTTGTGAGCGCTATTATTGAAGCAATCTCCATTCAGGTATGAAATACAACAGATGCTTATCTGTTATAAACCACTACATACGCGACAGCACAGTAAACCTGCGATATTACGCTGATGCAATAACTGTGACAGGCGCAGTCTCAGGGGAAGTCACTACTTTCCCTCCCACAGGACTGGGGACTGCTGGGGGAAGGTCCTTTCTTTGTTCGGAGGACGCATTGGAACCTTCTGCAGAACTCGAAGTGTGGTTAACCTTGACCTTTTTCTTCTTCTTGAGCAGGCCTGCCAAATGTTCGTTCATTGAATCCGCATTTGCTCGGTAGAGGGCACCAACCTGTAGAAACAGCGGACCGTACGCTATCGATAATTTCCTGACTTTCTTCCAGGTATTCGGTATCGTCAAAACGATGTTTTTTCCCTGCTGAAGACTCGGGATCGCCCTGAAGCTAAAGCAATTTTTCGTTCAAGGGTTTCTAGCTTGGCCTTCTTAGCCTCTGCTGCGGCTTTCTTGCGTTCTTCTTCATTTTCCATGTAGTCGACTAGCTGGAAGCAGGTCAGATATGTGGGTTGATGAAATAAAGGAATGAAGATACCGTTTGGCAGTCTTGATGGTGCTAAGCCTGCGGCCGCTGAGATCCCTGCACGAGTCATTATTGCTCGTCTTTTGGCTGCTCATACGGCCTCCAGCGGCACGGAGCTGGGACCCAAAACCACCCTTTCCACCACGGAGACGTGGAATGATCCGCAGAGAGACAAGATCCGACGAGTCGCCATGCAGCTCTGAAAGACGGGTGTCTGGTTTGAGGGAACGGTTGTATGAGGAGATGTACAACGAATCAGAGGCAGGAAGGTCTGGATAGCGATCGCAGAGAAGGTCGTAAAGATTATTGACGCAAGTCTCTGAAGGGACGCGGAGAGATAAGGTGGGCAGAGGCGGGAAGGTGGAGAAGAGGACGCTGGTGGACATGACGGAAGATGACAAGACGAGTTACCGATTATGGCAACAGCTTTGGAATATAACATGTGTCAACAAGGGATCGGTCACGTGCTCGATTTGCGTAGTTCAGAGGGGTTCGCTCAGCGCTGTGATTTGACCAGCACATTATCATGGACGTACTCAACCAGCAAGCGCCGCTATTCGTCTGGCCAATCCAGCTCTGCTTGGGAGCGACGTTGACCACATATGTCCTGTCCCTTGTCACCGGCAACGTCTCGCAGGTGGACAGGGTCTGGACATTCCTTCCTATGCTGTACACCGCTTATTATGCCCTTCTCCCACTCTGGCCCCGTACCCCACAAATGTTCCTTCTTCCATACACCCCCGAAACAGTTCACGAGTCTTTCGTGGACACTTTTAGTCCCCGAGCATTACTCATGCTCGCTTTGGTCGTGAGTTGTCTGTATATTCGTTGCAAGTTGGGTCTGATGCGCAAGCATTCAGGTTACTTGGATGTTCAGGTGCAAGATGACCCCTATCTCATTGCATGACCCCTTTTAACGTGCGGCTCGCAGGTTGTCATACAATACATTGCGACGAGGACTTTTCCGATTGTAAGTTTCTTTTGCTGAAGCAATGAGCGACCTCACCGCATGCCTTGTTCGAATCAGGAATGAGGAGGACTACCGCTGGCAGGTCCTTCGCGAGAATATACCTCCTTGGTTATTCCAGGTCATTAATCTCACGTTCGTCGGTAAGTATGACGATCAATATCAGCTATGAAGCTCACTATAGTTTCTAGCTGTGATTCAGAATATTATCCTCATGCTGCTTGGTGTTCCGGCCAAGATCGCCGTTACTCAACCACACACGTCTTTGGGTGTCTCTGATTATGTTCTTGGTGCACTTGGATTCCTCACACTTTTAATCGAGTTCACTGCGGACAATCAGCAGTACTCGTATCAGACGTTAAGCGTTCGGGTAAATTGAATCCGAGCGAATGGTACGGAGCACGCATTGCATGGACGAAGCGGGATGCCGAGAGGGGATTCGCAACAAAGGGGCTGTGGGCATGGTCGAGGCACCCGAACTTTTTCTGCGAGCAAAGTTTCTGGGTATGTTGTACTGCGGTGAATGCCGCGGATCGACTGACAACAGGCGTGTGGCTAGGTCATCGTCAACTTGATCCCCCTAGTGTGCGCGGATGGGCCTTGGAGTCAAGAGTGGCCGACGTCTTTTAGCTCGTTGGCGCCTCTTGCTCCTGGCCTAGTGCTGTGTACGCTATTTTTCTCGTCGACCATGTTCACCGAGTCGATTTCGTTGTCCAAGTACCCCGTGGCGTACAAGGCGTACCAACAGCGGGTGGACATGTTTATTCCGCTCTGCACATTGGTGTGGGGTGCAATTTTGAGCGCGCAGGGAAAGAGACAGGCAGTAGATGAAATCGTATATGGTCAGGAAGCAAAGAAGGTTGAATGAATCATGTACAGACCCGGCTGTAGCAGATATTGTCTTGTAGAGATTGAAGTATATTGATGTTTCGTCGTCCCTAAGGTGTAAAGGGCATTCGGACACATTCGGACATGGGTATCGGCCGAGTCCGCAGGTTGAAAAGGACGGAGATTGACTGGACAAGTCTACAAACGACTCATCATGGCCTCGATCGTATCGCGTCTCTCCTCGCGCTCTCTCCGCGCCCTTGCTCGTCGTGCTCCCCGTTTCCCGGCCAGCACCAATGCTGCATCTTTCTCCCTCCTCGCTCGCTCCCCCCGTCCCGCACCTGCAGTTCAGGTAAATTTTCTGAAAAATTCCCGCGTCTTTTTTTATATAGCTCACTCGTCCCACAAGACTATCCCTGCGCGTGGCGTCAAGACCCTCAATTTTGCGGGCTCGGATGAGGTCGTCTATGAGCGCAGCGACTGGCCCCTTGCCAAGCTTCACGACTACTTCAAAAATGACACTCTTGCCCTCATTGGCTATGGCTCCCAAGGTCATGGCCAGGGCCTGAATGCTCGTGACAATGGCCTCAATGTCATCGTCGGTGTCCGCAAGGATGGCGAGAGCTGGAAACAGGCTGTCGAGGACGGCTGGGTCAGTTCTTCTCTTCCTCGCTTGTCCTTTGCTCACCCGCCCTCCATAGATACCAGGGGAAACCCTCTTCCCTATTGAAGAAGCCATTAATCGCGGCACGATCATAATGAACCTTCTTTCCGACGCTGCGCAATCACAGACTTGGCCCACTGTTGCACCCCTCATCACAAAGGGCAAGACCCTTTACTTCTCCCACGGTTTCTCAATCGTCTACGAGAAAGATACCCATGTTATCCCTCCCCCTGATGTCGATGTCATTCTCGTCGCTCCCAAGGGTTCAGGTCGTACCGTCCGCACTCTTTTCAAGGAGGGTAGAGGTATCAACTCCAGTATTGCCGTCTTCCAAGATGTCACGGGCAAGGCAAAGGAGAAGGCTGTTGCTCTCGGTGTCGCCATTGGTTCTGGCTACATGTACGAAACCACCTTTGAGAAGGAAGTTTACTCTGACCTGTATGGCGAACGAGGCGTGGTATGTCTCCATTCCAGTGCTTTCATTCTGATTTACTCACTGTCTTGGATAGCTCATGGGGGCTATCCGTAAGTTTGCTTGTTAGTATTCCAGGACACTCTGTCTCAAGTGACAAATAGAGGGCTTGTTCTGTGCTCAATACAAAGTTCTCCGTGCCAACGGTCACTCCCCTTCGGAGGCATTCAACGAGACCGTCGAGGAGGCTACTCAGTCTCTCTACCCTTTGATCGGTCAGAAAGGGTGAGCTTTTATACGTCTATCCCACTCTGTCATGTGTCAAACGGATCGGTTTCCTACCAACAGCATGGACTACATGTACAATGCTTGCTCTACCACTGCTCGTCGCGGAGCGCTCGACTGGGCACCCATCTTCGAAAAGACGAACCTCCCCGTCTTCGAGAAGCTTTACGAGAGTGTCAAGAATGGTACAGAAACTCGTAAAGCTTTGGAATTCAACGGCCGTGTGACGTACCGCCAAGACCTTGCCAAGGAACTCAAAGAAATCGATGACCAGGAAATCTGGAGAGCCGGTGAGACCATTCGTTCTCTTACGTTAGTAGCCCGGCCGCTCACTAAGTGGTATATAGGCAAGGTCGTCCGTTCCTTGCGCCCCGACTACAAGACTGAGTAGTGACTAGTAATATTTCTTGACATGATACCCCTTCGGGGCCATAGCATCTTGCTTTCTTTCTTTGAGCAGGGTTGCTTCGTGCTCAAAGCCAAAAGCACCATCGGTGCAGTTGAATTGTAGAGGATCGTCGCATGTACATTACTATTGAGAATCTGACTGGTGCACGATATATGACCGAAGCACTCTTCCAAATGGGTAATAAAGCGCTTCTGTAACATCGCCGTCAAACTAGTCCAAGAGGTTTACTGCTGGTTTACGTCTTGGCCCGCCTTTTGCAGGTCAACTCACTGAAGAGCGGCTATGGACAAAGACAATCGCGATGATTTCACGTTCGCCAAGCTTTCCGACCTAAAGCTGCCATTATCTTTTCGGATGTACGCACTGATTCTGGCTGGTAGTCCAACGACTTACGCCGAATGAATCCATGATCCAGCTCACAACTCGAGGGAATAAGACCACGAAAGTCGGTGTCGGAAGTATTGGAGAGCCCAGAACTGCGGTTTCATGGTGCTCAATCTTCGTACGTCTCCTTCCTGTTTCACCTGGCGGCGGGACTGATGCTCTACCCAGGTCACTCTCAGATCTCTATGTCACCTGTCAGCTGGTAGCTGACAACAAACCTCTGACAATTCCGTTCAAGACGTCCTTCAAGGCGTTCAAAACCAATTACACGTATGTTCCACAGTTTAGGTCCTTTCAAGTGCTTACCTGCCTGCTGGTGTCTACTGGTACAGCTGGAACGAATGGATATCGCTCCCGATACAATATTGCGATCTCCCACTGAACTCGCAGATCACCTTTACTGTGTGGGATATAGGAGCACCGCGCTCGGCTGTTCCAGTAGGTGGCACGACTTTCAGATTGTTCGGAAAGAAATGGTAAGCCAATGTCTACGGTGTATGTACCTGCCATTGATCGTGGTCTAGGACCCTACGAAGAGGTAAACATAGGCTCTTGTTGTGGCCCGGTAAGGAAGCAGATGGGTCAACGGACACGACTACACCCAGCAAACTGGGCACGAGGGATGAAATGGGTCGGTTAGAAAAGGTGTGTGTCTGCGCCCTCAATCTACACGACTTTTGATGAACCCACAATTCACCATCTTAGCTCGTGAAAAAGTATGAACGGGGGGATCTCCCAAGGTCAGAGTGGCTCGATAAGATGGCGTTTCGGAGGATGGAAGAGATACATGCTGTGAGTACATGTTCAGATGTTGTATTGCGCTGTGCAAGACTGACCGTCGTAGGCCGAGACTGCAAAGTCCGAAAACATGTTCTTGTATATCGACCTGCCTCGCTTCGACTTTCCGGTGGTCTTTAGCGAACCTGCAAGTACATTGGCAGCCCAGTTGAGTGAGGAGGCTGATGGAATCGTGGACAGGAGACCCAAAATACGCCATCAATTTCTACACCACCAACAACGGTTGCTCAAACGCCCGCTGCACCTATTCTTCCACTCTCATTCGCGACTGATCCTCATATCTGGGCGGTCCTGGATCCCGAGATGGCACACGAAAATCCTGTAGAGGATAAGCATCGTCGTCTGGTCCGGAGCCATCGAAGTAGTCCATATGACAGAGAACTCAAACCAAATGCCAAGATCAGAGACGAGCTGGGGGTGAGTATGCGGGCCCTCGTCGTTTATGCGCACCTCGCCGACGTCATTACCTTAGGAAATCCTCAGCTATCCTCCCACGCGACCTCTCACCTCAGAGGAAAAAGATTTGATCTGGAAGTTCCGCTTTTATCTCGCCAGAGACAAGCGTGGATTGACCAAGTTCCTCAAATCGGTGACTTGGAGAGATCCGTCGGAAGTTAAACAGGCGGTCGAAGAGTTATTGCCCATGTGGACAGATGTGGATACCGATGACGCGCTTGAGCTACTGGGTCCTGGTACTGTGGACTCGCGTGTGCGAGCGTTTGCGGTCAGACAGCTTAATCGCGCGGATGACGACGTGAGTGTACCGATTCCCATTGTCGTTCTTCCAATTCCATTGACGGGGATGCTTTAGGAACTCATGTTGTACCTACTCCAGCTCGTCCAGGCGCTCAAATTTGAGAGCGCCGCGAGTGATCAAAGATCGTCACGGTCGACGACAAGTGCAATATCATACGACGACAGTGGACTATCCGACTTCTTGATTACTCGCGGAGTAACGAATCATGTACTGGGCAACCGGCTGTATTGGTACCTCATGGTCGAGGTTGCTCTGGAGGATAGAATGGTGGCGAAAATGTACGGGAGAGTTGTGTTCAAGTTCCTGAGCAGGATACTCGAGGTACGTGCATTTTCGTTCTAATGGCTAACTGGATATTCATACCTGTGGTAGTCGGAAGGTGGCAGCGAACGTCGCGAGCTCATGCGGAGGCAAGGCATCATGGTCGAGACGTTGGCAAAGCGCGCAAGAGACATCAGGACTTCAAAGGACCCTCGGCCAAAAAAGATTCGAAAAGCTGCGCTCGTTCATCAATGACCCCAAGAACGGTCTTATCAACATACCTCCCCTCCCTCTTCCTCTGAATGCCCGAATCGAGATCAACGGCATCAATGCCGAAAAGTCTTCAGTGTTCAAGTCCAATCAATTCCCGTTCTTACTCTACTTCCAATGCGTGGATGGCTCGGAATATCCTGTCATGTTCAAAGACGGAGATGACATGCGACAAGACCAATTGGTGTTGCAGCTTTTCACGCTCATGGACCAGTTGTTACGAAAGGAGAATTTAGACTTGAAACTGATACCATACGATGTCCTGGCTACCGGACCATTGCAGGGTATGGCCCAATTCATTCCAAGCAAGACGATAGCGGCAATAGTCAGCGAACATGGGACGCTACTCAACTACCTGCGCGCCAGCCATCCAGACGAAGGAAGCGTAGGCACATATGGCGTGGAGCCGAACGTGATTGACACATTTGTTCGTAGTTGCGGTACGTCGTTTGGTCGCATGGTTCGAGAACAGCCTTTGACCAAGCTGTAGCTGGCTATTGCGTCGTCACGTACTTGCTTGGCGTTGGAGATCGTCATTTGGATAATCTATTACTCACCCCTGATGGTCTGTTTTTTCTTGTCAACCTGCTTGTTTTTCAAGCGCGCGCTCATCATGTTCCACTTTCAGGACATTTCTTTCATGGTATCATCCAGAGTTCCATTATTGCAACGTGCTGCTAATACGTATTTACTCGCAGTTGACTTCGGGTATATCTTGGGCCGCGACCCGAAACCGTTCCCCCCTCCCGTGAAAGTTTGTAAGGAGATGGTTGACGGGATGGGTGGCGCACAATCCACGCATTATGCGCGTTTCAAAAATTTCTGCTTCACAGCATTTACCATCCTGCGCAAGAGCGCCAATCTCATTCTGAATTTGGTCGCACTCATGGTCGATGCCAACATACCCGATATCAGGCATCGTGATGTACACGAACAAATTCAAGACAAGTTCCGCCTCGATCTGACGGAAGAGGAAGCGATCAAACACTTTGAGGCGTTGTTGAACGAGACCTCGTATTTTACAGTCGTGCTTGATCGGATTCATGATTTGGCACAATACTGGAGAAGCTGATCCATTCACATAAGCACAGTATGTACGTTGGCAAGATGAATTCTGCACAGGATTTTTACGTGTTGTAGAGTGGGAGTGTCGGGCGCATGATTGTCAATTTCAAAGATTGCCATATGCACATACCACGAGTAGCGAAGACTACCGGTTACGGTGTTTTTAACCGACGGAAGGAACTGCCAACTGGCCGAGTTGGGATTGAAATTACATGCAAGACAGCGTGACTTGCAAGGGTTGACGCCAGGGACAAAGGCAATCACGCACAACAACAGAGTATATGCTTAATGAAACGGAAAATCAACCCGAGGACATGAGTGTTGTTCTGTCTTCACCTGATTGTTTTCGGAAGATGCAGATCTCCCCCCCGCCGCGGCATGGATCCAAGGCACGCTATCAAGCGGGAGTAGTTCTACATGCTTCTCCACTCGAGGCCGCCACCTACCCTCCAAACGCGAGCCCAGACCAGAGTTCCCCGTCGATACATCGGTCAGAAGCAACGAGAAGACGGAGCTGATGTGTGTGATGGGCAGCACTCCAGGTACGTATGGAGCGTGATGCAGCCACCAGACGCGGAGGTGGAGCGTGGAGTCCTCGTCCAAGAATCGTGGATCGATGGGCCACAAAAGGAAATGCGTATCGTCGGCAGTCCGGCGGATCAGGTAGCCGTGGTCTCCTCGCCAGTGCCACTGCTAGCGCCACGAGACAACGCGCAGTGAACGCACGAAGAGTATGGTACTTCAATTCGACACGCCGCTCACTTCGCGTCTTGAATGCTGGGGGTTATGGAGATAGCTGAGGCTCGGTGGGGAGTCATGGTCCACAGTGGCATGCTCAACGATGGCATTAATAATGGCTTGGTAAGAGTGAGTCTCGAGCGAGATAGGTTGCTCAAAGTCGCCGTGGACCCTGGAAGGGCTGGAAACCTACAGGCCAGCGGACGATTCTGAGAATCTCGAAGAGTCGTCAGAGGATCATATCGGACGACTTCGACTTTGCCAACCATGTACAATGATGCTGGGGTAGCGGCGATGATCGAGACCGAGACGACGTGATGAAGGCAGTATTCGAACAGCGGAGTCGGACATTCATGGGCACCTGGCAGGCGCTGACTGGATCAACTCTGGGGTCGCAGGGTCACGCCTTCCAAATGCAGCACACTCAACAGTGCACTGCTCCTTGACCAGCATCAAGTGCTTCATTTGAACGAGAACAAGGACCAAATCATTCAGTTTTTGTTTTCCGTTCTCTGGCAGGCACCACCCTGAGCCAGTCGGAACACTTTCGAAACGAGGGGTGCTATGCCAGGGTCTAGCGTGTATATGGTTGGTGAGCTGTGTCGCCAATTTTGCGATATGAATTCCACGTTGCATGGCCCTCGTGGTTCTGACTTATGAGTTCCTCTACTAGTTCTACCCCTAGTTAACCTTAACTATCGCAAGCGTTGCAAGGTTCGCCAATGATCGAATGTCCGGCCTTTCAAACAGTCACCCAGCGTTTACGACGCTCGGTTGATGTTTGATAACCGTTTTATGGAAGCCAATACGGCCTTCAGTCCGCGATCTGCGATGTGTGGCAGAAGTCGATACATACTGGGACACTTATCGTAAGGTTTATGTTTTTCTGCCACTGGAGTGTACAGACGTGTTCTCTGACATGTGTACAGGATCGGTGACGTTCTACCAACGTACAGTCGCCAGATCAGCTCGATCCAAGACGCCCTGAAAACCGTAGTCTTGGTGTCCGCGAGTATGGTTTTAGCGACATGTCCGGCAAGGCTAAGTCGGTAGGACCCTGTCTCCCGGTACTTGGGTTCTTAATCCATGCTAGTTTGGTTTATTTCGAGCCAGGTCAATTTGCCTCATGAGTAGAATCCACGCCTTCAAGGTCTTTCGAGGTGATACTACCATGTGAATGCTTCCTAAACTAGGTCGATCTCTATTTCACTTCCAACGGCATTCCTAACGTCCACGATTGCCTGTTGAATGCTTGGCTTGGTTGAACATCTGGGCCACTGGATGGTTTGGCTGGTGTGCTCCAGGGATATAAGGCTGGCCGTGGTATGTTCGATCTCACACAAGATCGGCGCGATTCGAGCCGCCCTCCCGGTATACAAGGCAAATAACCTACAACGTTCATTTACCTGCCTAATCAATTTTCACAATGGTATCGCTAGGGTGTTCTAGAGTGGCATCTCGTCTCCAATATCAATGGCGGGGCTGCTCTCCGGTGCCAATGGGCGTCATGCTTCATTGACCTCCATGCATCCATCTCTTCACATGGCCATTTGGAGAGCCCTCCATGACGGTTTCTAAGCCCATAAATATCAAGGATACCTCTGAGGATGATAGATCAACAACACTACTCATACCTGCAACTGTCTACCAATCCCCTACCCATATTCACCATGGCCTGCTACAACCACAACTTTTCGGACGAGGTATGAACACCATCAACTCGGACCTGCGGGGAATGATGCTGACTGGGTACACCTTAGGACGTAGCGAGGCTCTGTGAGCTCGCATCATACGCGAAAGACCCTCGATTCCGCCCCTATGTTTGCCTTTGGGTGACAAACGGTGTTGTTTGTAACTTGCACTTTCAAGCTTCCGAATTTCCCGACCATCTGCGCGCCGCGCATGGGGTCGTTGGTGCAGACAAGGCATCACTCACGTGCTGCTGGGTCAATTGCTTCACCGAGATGAAGAAAGAGAGCGTAATGAGACACATGAACGAGAAACACCTCGAATTGAGGCATGTATGTCCAACCTGCAACGAACAGTTCACTCGCACCTATACGATGCAAAACCATATCGCGAGAAAACACTCGGGAAACTGAGTGACACTGTCTGCATGTGAGTAGCCCATTGCACATCCATTCCAAGACATCACTCACATTCTTCTTAGCGACGTGTACGCGGAGATCCAATCTGTATTGCTGTCGGCGTGTATCACTGGTGGTTATACCCGACTCTTCTTGGACACGTTACCCCATACCGCACACCTACCTAATTGACCTAATTGACCTCATGTATCTTACAATATCGTACCGAGCCCCTAATTGATTGCTATCACCTCGGTTTCCAGGTTTATCAGCTTGCCAACGCCGAATCTCCGACGTTGGAGTGTTCCTTGGTAAGCTGTGGGATTTGGGCCCGCCACGTGCCCCTTGTAACGTTAGCCTGCCCGACGTACTTCCTAGAATGCTTCAACTACATGCCCGTTCTTCATGGATTGTTGTGGCCCCTACTCGAGGCCCGCAAGATCAAGGTAGGCAGGTGCGTTTGTCCTACGGTCCATTTCGACAATTGTTTCGATCTCTTCATTACTGTTCGACGTTAGCACTGTGCCACTGGAGGGCTCAAGGGGCTTCAAGTGATTGGAAATTCGGGCACTCCTTGCCTTGTACTCAGTTTAGAACAGAATCTCGGCAGTTTGCCTCCACTGGCACTGGCATGCGGAAGTCTTCGGATAACGAATGTTGTTTTGAAGATGCTATGACCAATTAGTACCGCGACTGATCCCGTGCCTCAGTGCCTGCGCTGAAACAATCTAGGTCCCGCCCTCCCATTCTTTGAACCTGGTCTTGACGGACAGGGCAGGATTCCCGCCAAGTATTTACGAAATGGCAAGTGCTCTCTTCATGGCACAACTGGACGGATCATTCAGTTGTAGCATCCTAGCGACTCCACCGGCATATGTCTATTAATGGAGCGGGCACTCCAAGCATTTTATTTTCGGCGGGGGTCACAACTTTTCAAGCAAGCGGAAACCCGTTTGTATCGTTGTGCGTATGTAGTAACGGCCGGGTAGGTTGACACGTAGATGTCCATGTGTATGACCTACCAGGCATGTGCTGAATTCACGACCCCAACGATAGATCTCTGGAACATTAAGCGACCCGACATCTTTGTATCTTCGTATATGACCAATTCTAAAGACATGGCCGGCATTCAGCACATTGACAGATGGCAAGAGCAACCACTCGCTGCCATCTAATCAAATCACTTATTGTCTCCACCTCCCGGTACATATAGAAACTAGGCGGACTTAGGTGCACTCCACACTATCATCTCTACAGTAGACTTTTTCATAATGCATAATGCATACGAGTTGAGGAGGGTTTTCCTATATGCAAAACGACATATATGCAGCACCAAATATGTGACATAGTGTGACACGCGTGACATCGACGGTGACCCCTGCTGCTTCCAATGGCTCTCCAACGTCGTCTGCTTCGCCTTCTGTATTTCCTCCCGTCGGATCTCACCACGGAACTTGCGAAGATGCCTTACCAACTCCAAAGAAGTGTCAGCACGACTCCGAGCGATGCAAGCCATCTCCAGTTTCTCGCACAGCTGAGCAATCTCCAAACTCATCGGAATCAACCTCAAGAGTCGGTGGATCTGTCTGAGGCATGATGGTTCGGATGCGAGACAAATGAAAAAGTTCAAATTTCATGATCCTTATATTTGGACAACGCCGCACTGGCAGGGACAGTACTATAGAGCACATCCAGGGGCAATATTGAATATTGAGCGCTCGAGCCACCATTCTTCGGGTGCAACTTAAAGTTCTGATCCGGACTTCAGCATTCCAATCATCCAGTACAGTGCAAACAGAGCATGTAATATTGCATATTTTATGTCCGGACGCCATGCAGTAGTCTGTGTCGCTTATCGATAGCCCCTTGTGCTAGGCGGGGGACCGGTATCACGTGGGTTGATAGTAACACGTGATAAACTGCATGGGAGCGAAAAAGTGCACACGAGTACCCGAAAGGGCTCACGTGCCCGGTTGGCCCGTGGGAGTGGCATTGCGCCATCTGGCTTCTGCCGAGATAAGAAGCACCCCTTACTCCCCACCCGCCCTCACCCACCCTCACACCATCCCACCCGGGGTCTACCTGCCATCGCTGCTGCTGCTGTTGGTGCACATCGCGCCTTTCTTTTCGCTTTTGCGATCCTTGCTGCTGACCTTCGGTCCTTGTTGGTACTCGCTGCTTTTTCGCTTAGGCCGGATCGGCCCCGCTGCTCTTCGCTGCTTTCGCTCATGGCTCAAGAAAGGTTGAACTCCCTCGGTGTGGTTGGAAGCTCCCTAAACAGACCTGGAAGGACGGCGGTTGGGGTAGCGGTAAGCCCCCTGACGAGAACTTTCGCAGGTTCGAAACCGCACGCCCCCCCGTACGTCCCCTCCCACCTATACTCGTACTGTACAGGCTTGACCTGGTCCGACCCCAATCCTCGGAGAGGGGTGTCCGACGGACGAGCAAGTGGATTTGGCAGCCCAGGACCCTCTCCCTCGCACACAGACTAAGAACTTTGCCCTTCGGGCAAAGTTCGGCCATACTTATGCAAAAATTTGCCATCACTCCCGCACTCCGCTGTGGTGGAACCCAAAAGTCCATGCAATACAAGATTTATGCACTAATACCACATGCATTATGAAAAAGTCTACTGTATATACATCGTCGGGACTGTCAACCAAAGGGTAACCCTAAGAGACAATGTACGTGTTTTTAAATAAAACCAAAAAAAAGAATGGAGATGGAACGCCGCAGTGAGTCGACGAAAAAGCAACTTGCCGAGTACCATATACGTCCCACTACCAGTGCAGGGCTCCAATGGGATATCAAACTCAGAGGGTAAGTGCTGTACTATTACTGCCATGCATTATAGGGCATATATGCCGCCTGTTCCAATATGCTGTCTGCAGGGACTTTAAATACATCACAAACGTTGTTCCGATGAATGTCGATCGCTACCGCTACGTAGTCTGGTGACCCGACCGTCCTATGAGACAAATCAGGCACCAAACAGGTCACAAAATGAGGCTAAGACCGAGTGGCGCAACGGACGATAGTCTTGTCGGACGGTGGACCTGAAGAGGGAGTGGTGCGTGCGTGCACAAAACGGCACCATGCTGGAGCTAGGACGCTCCGAGTCCTCAGCTGAGAGCTGCAGCTGTTGCAGCGAGGCGGCGAAAAGCAAAGAGCCGCAGCGCTTCGCTTACTCTCTAGGAAGGTCACACGTGACCAGCCTAGACGCTCTGAGCGGAGCTCCAAGTATATAGCGCTGAGTGTTGGCCCATCCTCAATGCCAAATCATGTCCGACTTTCCCTCGAACGTATATGCGTGCAACCTTCTGTCACACCGCGGATACCCTCTATGGACTCCAGAACCAAACATCGAACTCCCAGACAGTTATCAGCGGGAGGGGCTCAAGATCGGGGACGTTGGCGTTGTCGTTCCAGACGACGGTAGTTTTGACGTCTTCTTTAACATAACTCTCCCTCGGGAACATCCTCTTCATGCACCTGATGGGGTCCCTAGTAATTTCAGCCAGGTCGAGCTGAGACGTGAAGACTATAGGATCGTTCCTGACGCAGAATGTCCTGGTCGCGTTATTTCATCTTCTAGCGTGGACTGTACGATAAGCTGCGTAGATCCCTTCGATTTGAATGGAAAGGCGTGCTGGTGTGCTGTTTTTTTTTTGATCGGGCAAAAACTCTTCTAATTGTGAGCGATTTAGCTTATTAACTGATCACCACTTCAGTTTGTGCCAGAATGAAGGCGCAATGCTCATACTTCCTGAAGGTGCTGAGCGCCACAGGCTCGCAAAGGACTTGCTACTGTTGGATGTCATCATACAGAATGCGGTCGATTGGTATCGATTTGCTCGAGAACAACTCTATCGAGACATCAGAAGCGACGCCCTCTACGTGGTTACCGGGTTCCACAAGGCATGTTCATGGTCACTTGCATCATTTAAGAACACTGGAGCATCTTCAGCCCGGTGTAAGTTGGTGCAGTTGACAAAGGGCGGTCCCATTGTGACGACTCATTCTACTTGGGAAACTGTTCGTCCTTTGGAATGGCGTATTGGACCTCGACACTCCACGGGAATTCCAAACCAGACTGTGTTTATAACTGGGTTCAAAATTGCGGTCAGAGAGGAACTACTGCACCTGAAACGAGTAACGATCAATGTTGATCATTCGAAACGCATGCTGGCCTCGAGATTAGTGGGATTTGGCGCTGGTTTGGCGAATTTCTTTGTAGGGGGAACATCAGAGGGGACTTCCGAAGTCGCCACTCAGCACGAAACAGGCAACGAGTCAACAACAGATCATAATCCACCCGCAGACGAGCATCAACACGTAACAGTGGAGCGTGTGCCACAATTGTCATGGGTATAGTCAAAAATATTATTCAAAGTTACGAGGACCGACAAAAGTACAGCCCTCCCACCCCTCCGATATGATCAACCGCTATCTCCTAACAAGGGTATTATCAAACTCGATTCTACATTCCACAAGATCTTATATTCTTTATGCAGGAGCCTTCTGCGAAGATCGCTGTGACGCACGACAGTCAATGGATCACTCTGCTGGAAAAAGTCTGTGTTTGTCGCAACGTAATCATATGCTGACTTTGACGTCCACTCGAAGGGAATACTGAGGCGGGAAGATTTAATGCATGAAGGACGTCTGGAGGTGGTGATGTCCCGCGAGTTCCATATACTCACCAAGAATGGTAATCGTCCATAAAACCCTTGTCCATGTATGCTCAGTCAGATCCTCAGGAGCTGTTTACCTGCAAAACATCGAGTGAGTATCTCCATCTCACGCCAAGTCCCGGGATAACCGTATCAAGAGCGGAGGCACCTTCGGTCACGAATAAGTAGGCCCCCAACTGTTAATGAATGGGTTGGTGTTGAAATACTGATACAGTAATAATGCCTGGACACCATTCGAGCGGTGCGTACGCTAGGATGATGACGACGCCTCTCTCCTGACGGACGACCATTGCCCAGGTACTCTACCCTGCCTCTGTCCTCCTCTGCTGGACCAAACAACGCCCTACACCGCTCAACTTCTCCCTCACCCATCTGGCCCTCTCTCGTCTACAACTCTAACTTTATGGACGAGGTAAGGACTTCGTCAACTCAGAATGAGAGGAATAATTTTGACTGCATAAACCCCAGGACATGACGAAGCTTCTTCAACCCCAGCGTGTATCACTCACGAGCGACGACCGCTATTCTTGCCGTTGGACAACTGGCGATGTTATTTGTAACTCGTATGTTCGAGCTTCTGACTTTCCCGAGCATCTACGCTCCGCGCATGGGGTCGTTGGTGCAGACAAGGCATCATTAGTGTGCGGCTGGGTCGATTGCTTCACCAAAATGAGGAAAGAGAACATAATGAGACACGTCAACGAGCAACACCTCGAGTTGAGGTATCCATGTCCAACGTGCCATGAACAATTCACTCGCGCCCATACGATGCAAAACCATATCGCGAGAAAGCACCCGGGCAATTGAGTGCTACTGTCGGTATGTGAGTACTTGGCCCATCCCGAAACACTAATCACACATTCTTGTAGTCCTTGAAAATGTCGGCATGTATGATGGTTATACTTGACTAGGACTGCTGGATACATGTTACTCCAATTCAGTCATTCGCTTTGGCTTGGTGTAGCGTCAAGGTGTATACGTGACATCGTGATCACCTTGCTTGACTTGCACAATTCGTATTGTGCAAGTCGTGAGAAATGCACAACTCCTGTCTTACCGGTAATTTCCTTCGGCTAGCCGAAACTATGTCCCGTCCCATTTTTTCCCACCAATCTAGAGTTTTCCTGTGCAGTTCTGCAAGCAATTCTGACTGGTGCCCCTTGCGAAAAAGTTGATCATCGAAGTATAGTAGAATCCATCACGGGTATCAGGGTTGGGCCATGAGCCTTCCAGAGCGGTGCGGAAGGCGCCCTTTGCTCTCGCTCAGACGTGTTATGCACTCTCAGTGCCATCCCTCGATCCTTTGGCGGTCACTAGACTCGCTCGTACCCTCATTTGGTGTTTTGCGGAAGTGATGGATGCCGGACACGGCAATGGTAAATGTATCTCATCTCTTGTTTAAATGTTCTCCCTGATATTGGCAGACGCTACCCTCCCCCGCCGAATGGGCCATCATCCGCCGGTACGCCGTCTGGGTTAGGGAACTATGGATGATGGAAGCACTGGGAACCACACTTTTTGCGTCGCGCCATCATAGTGTGATCTTTCTTGGACCGGACCAACTCCGAGGGATTGCTCGCTCCCGGACTCATTTCCTTGGACATCGCCTTGGAAGGAGAGGTGGATACGCCGAGCCTGCTCTTCGAGAACCTTGCGCTTCTGTGTCCGAATCTCAAGACATTCAGGTGGGACTTTGGCGACGGTTTGTATGAACCAATCTTGCATGTCGTGGATGCACTTTCTAGCTTGATCGTTTACCTCGGAAAGATTGAAAGTCTCGAGTTTTTCACCCCCCTAGACCCCTACACCCGCAGAGAAATCATCCTGTTTCCATGTTTTTGTTTTTCAAGACTCTCGGCATAGGGTTGGATTACAACTTGTCCAAAGTGGAGTATATCGACATTACACCTGCTGATACGCCATTTCCCAACGTCGAGACGATAGAATTGGAGATATGTGATCTTTATTTCCTTACCAGCCTGCGACTACACCAGCAAAAGTTTCGTAACATCGAGGTCAAACTCCATTCAGAGGGACGTAGACCTCTCGTTCAACCTTCTTCACCACGCTGGCCACCACCCCCCACGTATAAGTCCCTTGAATCAATCAGTCTCGTACTTCACGGCGATTGCTTCGGGGGAGACCATGAGGCACAGGATGCCCAAGATTTAGAGGATTCCCCCGTGTACTATTGCTTCACCCTCGAGACACTTTCTACCCTCGCGTCCTTTCACTGCCTCCGCGAACTCTACATCGTACAACCAGATCTCCATTGACGACGACGAACTCGTGGCCTTGGCCCGCTGTTGGCCATCGCTCGAAGTCCTACAGCTGAATTGCAGATCTGGAGGGTGGCCTTGGGTGACGGCCAAGTATGCTACCTTGCGGGGTTGCTGTCGCTCACCCAAGCATGCCCCCGACTCTGGCCGATTTGCCTGCAGATCGATGCCAGGATCGTCCTGATGGACGCCAATCCCGACATTTGCAATACGCTCATCGTCTGTCTCGAACTACATACCCGATTCCTACTACATCCGCGAGCCGCAGGAGTTTCTGCACAAGCATTTCCCGTCCGTCAGGATCGTGAATATGGAGCCAGCATGGGGAGATGCGTTTACGTTGCGGAGAGGAGATACGGCATACATGGCATGTCGAAGACTCCGAGTCGGACGTTATGAGACGAATTCTGGACTGCTAGAAGCACTACTACTAGTGGTGTGATTATTGTTTTCGAGCCGTTTGCGCCGGTCACGGTGTTATCTTGGACTACCGACCTTGCAAGTGACAAGCAAGGTTTCTGCCATCGCCCGATAATCGGTCAAGGAATCTCCGACGTTGGCAAGTTGTGCCGTTATAATAATTGCTTACATAACAGCTCCCGCCATTGGCACTTTTCGCATCATCAACGTGATGTTGGTCCATCAATGCATCACCATCACAACTTGGCCTGCTCATGGCTTGCTGTATACCCGGGTCGATCGTCATCGATTGTCATCAGTCACCTCGCGAGCGCTAGTCCCTTTTGCCCAAACCGCGCAAAGATCAGGTTGGGCGTGGTGCGTTTGTCGTCATATTATTCGTTTCGACAACGGTTTTTCTGACCTCCAACTATGCTCGACGTCACGCGTACGTGCCATTCATGGGAGGGTCACTCTATTTACAGGCTTTAAAAAGTTTTGGACTCACCGAGCGCTCCCTCTCATCGTGTCCAGTACGTTGCATTCATGATGCCGAAACTTTTCATTCGAATGAGGACACGAGCCAATTGCCAAACCAGTCAGTTTTTTTTTTCCGCACCCTAGCCGACACCACTGCGAGTCACTCGGCACTTCACACGACGAGGAAGGACCTAGCGTCTATATGTATGCGTCTGGAGTAGGTGTGCTGTGTTCACCGCTTCCGCCAAATGGATCCCACATGGTCTCTGACTACTCCTTGGACCAGTTTTACCGCTGGTCAACCTGCATAACCGCCAACGTACCAGTGCCGCTAATGATTGATTCTCTAGCCATTGGAAACAACCGCCCAGCACCTCCCAGTTTTCGGCTGATGGTTTGATAACCGAAAACCGTCGGGGGTCAACATGAGATCCAATCCGGGATCTGGATTGTGGCAGAAATTGGGACATGGCGTGACATGATCGTAAGGCGCTTTATGTTTTCTGCCAATGGACAGACGTATTACAGGAACACTTTCATTCTACTAACGGATAGTCACTCGATCAACCCGACGCAAGACGTTCTGGCAACATAGTCTTGGTGTCTACAAATGTGATTTTATTGGTTTGCCTATCATGACTACGCTAGTAAGATCCTGTCGACGGTGTTCCGGCATTTGATTTCGAGTTCAATCCACGCCCTTTCAGGGTCTTTCAAAGTGATGCTACTATGTGAACGTATCCTAAGCTAGGTCCATCTCTATCACATTTTGAACGGCATTCCTGGCGCTGGTAATCGTCCGGCTTGGTTGGACACCCGGGCTACTGGATGGTTTGGCTGGCGTGTCCAGGGGTGTAATGCTCACCACAGTATGTCTGATCTCTAGACGAGATCGGTGCGATTCGACTGTTGCGGGATCTCGCCCCCCCAAAATACAAAGCAATTGATCGCGCGTTCATTTTATCAACATGGCAACGATGGGGTCCTCCGAGTGTCATCCCGCCTCCGATAACAATGGCCAGGCTACTATCTACTGCCAATGGACGTCTGGTTTCATTGACCTCCATGCAACCATCTCTTTACATGGCCACCTGGAGAGCCTCCACGGCGGTTTCTGAACTCACGAATATAAAGGAACCTCTGGGGATGGTAGAGCAGTAACAATCCCACTCATACCTGCAACAGCTTTCCTCGTATACCAATCTCCTACCCATATTCACCATGGTCTGCTACAATCACAACTTTTCGGATGCGGTAAGAACATCGTCAACTCGGACTGACGAGAAATGATACTGACTGGGTACACTTCAGGACGCAGCGACGCTCTGTGAGCTTGCACGGATCGCGAACAACCCCCAACACCGCCCCTATGTTTGCCTTTGGGTGACAAATGGTGTCGTTTGTAACTTGCACTTTCAAGCTTCTGAATTTCCCGACCATCTGCGCATCGCGCATGGGGTTGTTGGTCAAGACAAGACGCCACTCGTATGTTGCTGGTTCAGTTGCTCCACCGAGATGAAGAAAGAGAGTGTAATGAGACACGTGAACGAGAAACACCTCGAACTGAGACATATATGTCCAACGTGCCATGAACAATTCACTCGCGCCCATACGATGCAAAACCATGTCTCGAGAAAGCACTCGGGCAATTGAGTGCATGTGAGTGTTCGTCGTGCCTCCCGTTCCGAAATACCGCTCACATATTCCTCCAGGGACGTATACGCGCAGATCCGCGCTATATAGATGTCGGCGTGTATCATTGTATGATTACACCCCGACTGCTGGATACGTTACCCCCTTTGGATTGGTGTGTATGCCCGCCTAATTGACGTTTTGTATCGTGTTATGTCGTACTTGATTAATACCTATCACCTCGGTTTCCTCGTTCAAATTTGTGAATGGCTACCAGCCAACCAACGGCCAAGAAGTCTCCTTCTCGTTGGAGCGTGCCTTGGCAAGCTGTGTCCCGCCGCGTGCCATTTGATCCACTTTCCGTCATCCACGTGATGGTTGGCGTTGTCTGATTGCGTTCCTTATGGCTTGCTGTAGGCTCGGCTAACTCCGGGGGATGGTCACCGGGAACAACAATCACCCGACCGCATACAAGCGCCCGTCCACCTCTGCTTGCAGCGCGCAAAGATCAGGTCGGGTGAAGCATATTTGTCGTCAGTATCGTTCGTTTTGACAACGCTTTCTTCAGTATCCGATGGTCAGGAAAGGTCCTCGACCAAGTGTTCAAGGAGAGGGTAACGCTACACGCCTAAAACAGTCCTGGATACTCCGAGCGCCGTTCCGACTAAAAATTACCATGAAATGCGACCTTGGCAGGCTCGTGTTAGGAAGCAATCTTACTTGTTGCGATAACTCGGCCTTGTGCAAGATATAAAAGCGCCCTCGTCTCATAACTTGCATGTAGGTCTTCTCATGGATTACTGCTCCCGGCAACGTCTACACCACTGATCTCAGCTTCATGGATTTCAACGACCCGTTTTACACTTCGTTGCTGGCTAGCACCAGTACGACCCCACTATACCCAGTTACGACGCCGATCCATTCTTTACCGGGGCATCTACTCCCAGGCACGACTTACCACAGGTGAGGTCCTCGTCTCACACAGCAGCAGCGAAGAAGCTGAATTCGTCCAGACCCCGTCAGGCTGAAGCGTTCAGAATCTATGACGAAACTTGTGCTACAGAGAACACATGTGATTTCAACAGCTCTTATCAGTCATTTCACCCAGGTTGGACCACCATGACAGAGAGTAAGCAAAGCGACAGTTTAACCGGGTGGTCAGATTCATCGTCTTACCGAGCACACAGGAACGCAGGATGTGAATGCTGATGAGGTTTTCGGACAGCGTTTCCCACTCATGACGCCCGTCTTCAATCTGGATTCGGTTGGAGAGATGACACCTCTCTCTGATGTCCAAGATCTACAATCACTCTCCAGCGATGTTTTTGATGAACCATGGATGAGTCCGGCTTTTCCCGAGGGCAGTCCCGGTCCCTGCGATGCTGTCATACAAGCATTTACTGCGGAACGAATGCCTTGGGATGTCTTGAGCCCACTCGGGCACGGCTTTGATCGACAAAGTAACTCTCAAAGTGTTTACGACGATGTAAGTCACTTTTTCTCGCACGATCAGACGAGTAACTCAGTCCCTTGCAGCCTAGTGATGCCACGCTTGTGTGTCAATGGTGTGACAACGGATCACCGTGCAACATGCCCTACTCACCAGGAAAAAACCAGAAGCATTCCATTTCCCAGCATTTCAACAAGGTCCACAACCTCTCAGTGGGTGGAAAACTGCCCCAGAGATGTCTCTGGCTCGGATGTACCAAGGAGCTCAAACAAGAGAGTATCGTGAGGCACATTCTTACCGTCCACTTACGCGTCAAGTCGGCATGCGAGGGTTGTGGCTACTTCCTTTGCTCGCCCGGATTCCCTCCAGCGGCACATGAAGAAATCATGCGGGGCTGGTAACGAGGAGCAATAATTTGGGTCCGGGTACTTGTCTGGTTCAACATCAGTGCAAGATATTCTTTGATTCTTATTGATGGGACGTTGCGCGGACGATAGATAATATACTGGACATGGACTACGTGATAAAATGGACGCAAGATATTCTATAATTTACTGGCGACGAACTTGATACCGCGACTTTGCTCTTTCTGGAAATTCACTGCCTTCCACTACCCCGCCTGATCTCGGATTAGATGACCGTGAACGAGGAGCGGAGAAACGGGCATTATATAACGACGGCGAACCCAAACAGGTCCTTCCAGAACGATGCTTCTATGCTTCTTTAATTGACGTGCGTCGCCGACAATGTCTTCCAAAGCCTGTTTTCTATCTCTTCGATCGTCTGTAGCGGCGTATTGAGGCTGGTCATGAAATACGCCACATTACCCAGCGTCCTGTAATGTATTCCAAACGGTGCACCGCCAGGGGCTGCGCTGAGAGCCCCACTTTCGCAGACGGGGCTCTCGATGGATCGAAGCAGACTCTGGGCAGTGTGGGATGCGTAACCTAGAAGCTGTTTTCGGCAAGACAGCGCACGGAGAGACGGAAGGACCTTACCCGCGCCATCGTCCTTGAACTTGATCACGAGCACCGTGCCCAACGTCATCGCCTCGTGCACGACCGCCAGCCTTGAGACGGAGCGGACAAAACCTGGGTCCCAGAAGCTCCACACCACGGCGGACTCGCGCCGCGCGCCACAGCTCCATTTTTCTCGCGCCAGACGCCACGGGTCTTGTTGAGACAGCATCTCAATCATGTCGAGCGTCGTGTTTGCTACTTGACAGCCAACGGCGTGCGCTGTGTAGCTGTGACCGTGCAAGAGCGCGTCGACTTTGGATGGACTGTTGAAAGCCTGAAACACACGCTCGGAGGCGAGCGTGACGGAAAGAGGAAGAACGCCGCCGGTCAGGATTTTTGCATAAACAGCGATGTCTGGGTTGACGCCAAGGAGGGGCCCGAATGATTTCATACCGAGACGGTACAGGCCAACGAAAACTTCGTCAAAGATGACAGGGAGAGGATTTTCAAAGAGCGATTTATCGCGAACCGCATCGACCAGGACGCGTTGGAAGAGCGGATCCACAAAGATCATTCCCCCGGCGCCCATCACGATTGGCTCCAAGACAAGGGCGGCCAGCTTTCGCTCACCCTTTCGGCGGAGCGCTTGCAAAGTGTTCCTAACATGAGTTCGGTAGATGTCGGCGAGTGGCGAGTGGAGTCTATTCTCGATGTCGTATACAGAGTGCAGGTCGTCAAAATGAACGGAAGACGTCGACGGAGAAATCGGGGATGGGACAGACACGACAAAGTTGCCGTTTTTAATCGCGACAGTTGGCGGTTCGAACCAAAAGCCTTTTGACTGGTGCCATTCACATGTATAGACCCCTTCTTCTGTCGCATCCATCGCTCCTATTGTATCACCGTGATAACTTCCTTTTAAGCCGACAATCCAGAGGTCTTTCTTGTCGCGGGGTGTAAGCTCCTTTTCGTTGATCGAGAACGACCGTAGAGCCATCTTCAGAGCAACTTCCATGCCAGTGGACCCATTGTCAGTGAAGAAAGCACGTGAAGCCCAGCCCACACCAGGTCCTTCGTGAACCAGACGCTCCGCCAGTTTGAGCGCAGGGAGATGAGTTGCATTAGGAAACATAACGTGCCCGTACCTCCCTGCGGCATTCGCAGCGGCCAGGGCAAGCGAGGGATGTGCATGCCCAACAGCCTGAGTCCACCAGGAGGCAGAACCATCTAGCTTGGGAGCAAGAAGAGAGCATGTCGATGGTTCTGAGGATGAATCATAGACACTGAAGAAATCTGCCCAAGCACTATCGATGACAGTAACGTCCTTCTCGGACTTGACCAGACCATGTTGTACGAATGGCCACCAGATGCTGTCCAATGTTCGGCGGGGCATGGAATCGAGTTCCTTGATCCGATGAGCGTGGCACTCGTTCAAGTGGCGCAGGGCATGGAAAATCTCGCCGTCGAGACTCCGGGGAGCTAAGTTTGCATAGTAGGCTTCCGTAGCAGAGATGTCTTCGTTGACATTTCCTTGGAGAGGGGGTGGTGGGTGCAATGACGTGACATGCACACCACGTTCGGCAAAATAAGGAGAGAGATACTCGTAGTTCCGATAGTAGTCATCACGGAAGAGAAGAATCGCGTCCACGATGTACCCGCGCAAAACAAGCGACTCATAGGACGATATTGTCGACGAAATTCCACCGAGCTTTGAGTCTCCCACCAGAACCGTAGGAAGAAACAGTGGTCGATAACTTTCGAGCTGTGTTGTTCCGGATAGTGTTGGACTATGCACACCTTCAATATGCGTCAGGAATGATATCATGCAGGATTGGTATTACCACTCACTCAGGAGTGACTCTCACCTCCAGCAGTTTCTACATACATGTGGCCTGGCTTCCCAGTCCGGGCACATGCGCGGATATGTTCGGCGACCGCGTTGACGAAAGTTTCGTCGGAGGGTGCGGAGGACTAGCTGGGTCGTTGGATGAGAGTGAAACTTTCGTAGGAGGGCGACGTACCTCGACCCCCGACCTTTGAGACGCCATTCGAACTGCAAGATGAGGACTGACGGGATCCTCGTATCGGAACAGACATTGTGTGTTGAGCAAATGCCGGTGAGGTCCAGCATAGCGTTCGACATGTCTAGTGCATGGCCCATCAGCAATGCTTTGAAATGAACAAGCACCGAATCGACATACACGTCGTCGGCATGCTGCGGCGGACCTGTGCTGACAGGCTTCAAATAAAACGTATTATGGTTTGTCAGAGTGGACGCGCGAACGAGCGCAGCCGCGATGACCGTCTTGCCGACGTCGGTGTTGGCACCGAATATCTGGTGAATGCGAAGGTGTCTGTATAGATGGCTCATTTCATACCGTATATCAGTGAATCAAAAATTTAGGCAAACGTTGGTGGAAATGACAGAACCCAGCTCATCTAAATCCGTACTACAGCCGCCGCAAATACATCCAATCCATCACGTGTAAGCAATTTATGAACACAATAGCGACATGACCAGACGTCGGGGGAGTATGGTATGCTGATGCAGTACAAGGATTAATAATATACATCGCGAACGTATTCCCGTGCCCATGGACCAAGTTCATTATCGGCCATGGTGATGGTGGCGCCACAGGCAGCAAAGTGCCGAGCGACGCTCTCCTTTGTGACCGTGTCGGCAGTGCCCACGTATGGGACATAGCCGATTTGGGGAGAGACACTGAAAGCACCTCTCCTCAGGATATTCTCGTATCCTCCTAGCTCCGAGAAGAGCTCGGTTACGACCGCCATGAACTTTTGGCGGGCTTCGCGAGACTCCGGGTCATTGGGGAGCACGACGGGACGGAGGCGAGCGACGGTTCGGCTTGCTCTCATGTCTGATGTGAACGGCCTTCCGTCTGCATCACGTCGGATGCCCTTAGGACAGGAACTCGGATTGGCTGCGTAATACGCCACCCAACATTCCACGGGGTCCTCTAAGCGAGGGTTATTCAAGGGAGCAGAAAGCCTTGCAGCCGAGGTGGGATGTTCCCAGTCTGGAGTACGCCAGGTTGACAGGAGGTAGCGTTGTATTTCTGTCTTTTGCTCCCTTGAAGTTCTATGAGCTTCTGAGCACAAAGCCTTGACTTTGGTCAAGGCTTGATGATTCCCGGGCTGGTGAGCGGCTTTGATGAGGGATTGTATTTGCTTTATGCTCTTGGCGGGCTTAGGGGGTTTGTGGGATTGAGATTGTTGGGTCGGCATCTGCCAGTGCTGAGAACCAGAGTGGTGTTCGTCAATGAGCGACTGTAGGACGGGCTCGTCATCATTCGAGGGCTGTCCTGCAGATAAAACGGCTGCAAAAGAGCGAGCAGCGACGCAGTCTGGGAGTTGGGCCTGGGGAGATGCGGGAGTGGCCATTGAAGGCGGAACATGGTTGGGAAAGAGTGACGGCAAGAGCTCAGTCACGGAAGACTGATCGGGAGGGGTGTTTGTTGTAGGGGAGGCGGCAGTCAGGTAGGCGGGGGAGCTCAGGAGGCGTGGGGACTGGGTCCGCCGGCGGGGACGGCTTGGGCAGAGACTCCGCGACAGCAATGGGCGGAGCGGAGGCTAGTCTGAGTTTCTCCTGGAGCCTGTCGCAGTCTGCGCGAGTGGAATCGAGCTGTGCACGGAGAGAGAGGAGCTCATCGCGTGTCTGGCTGCGCTCGAGATGGTAGCGCTCTATGCTGTCGCGTAGGTCGCGCTCCTCCTCCTTCTGGCGTCGAATGCCCTCTGAGACGCCCCTGTTGTACACGTCCTCGCGAGCGCGCTTGCGATCCTGGAAAGCGATCTGGAAAGCGGGCTGGTGCGGGGAGTAGCTGGCATCTGCGACGTGTTTCATGTAGGCAGAGCACACGTCGCAACCGGATGGATGCACGATGCCATAGTCCTCGAGGAACTCCCAAGGCGACAAGAGGGTCGGTATGCCGCGGTTGTCTCTGACAGTAGCGCGGAAGGGCTCGTCGCTGCTGGACAGTGGGTACATTATTACTTATTCGCAATCAGAGTCGCGCTGTCATCGTGGCGCGCTGATATCCTCGTTGACACGTGCTTGCCTTGCGGACAAAGCAAGGCTTTTGTTTGCATCTGTTAGGATCTAAAGCCTTGTGTAGGCTTGTTTGGCTTGTGGCTTGCTACTAGCTAAACCTTAATTTAATCATCCTCATCATCATCCAATCCACCTCATCGACATCCCCAACGACGACCGCCATGGCATCAAGACCAACAGTCACCGTACACACCACATCTGGAGGTATGTATCTCTCTTTATTTCCCTCCCTATCCTCATTTCCATGCCTCAGAGCCCTCCAGCTCTCTCCCTCTCCCCGCCGTCTTGACCGCACCCATCAGGCTTGATGTCGTCGCACAGGTCCACAGTCAGTCCCAGTTCTGCCTTCCGATACCGTCCCGTTCATCCCTTATTAGAGAGTGTTGCAAAGAACAAGCGCCAGGCCTACGCTGTCAGTGAAAAGGCAGGCCATCAGACATCTGCAGAGTCTTGGGGTACCGGTCGCGCCGTCGCCGTATTCCCCGTGTTGGCGGCGGTGGTACTCACCGCTCTGGCCAGGTATATCCAATTCCCCTTCTCCTTCCTCCCGCTCATCATCCTGCTAGGCTGCCTTTGGTAACATGTGCCGTGGTGGTCGCATGTTCGCCCCTACCAAAACTTGGCGCAAGTGGCACGTCAAAGTGAACCAGAACCAGCGTCGCTTCGCTACCGTCTCCGCACTCGCTGCCTCTGCCCTCCCCTCTCTCGTCCTCGCCCGTGGTCACCGCATCGAGCAGGTCCCCGAGATTCCTCTCGTCGTCCCCTCCGAGGTAGAATCCTTCAAGAAGACCAAGGAAGCAGTCGCCCTCTTGAAGAGCATCGACGCCTACCCCGATGTCGTCAAGGTCTCAAACTCTCGCAAACTCCGCGCCGGAAAGGGAAAAATGCGCAACCGTCGATACCGCCAGCGCCGCGGCCCTCTTGTCGTCTACAACGAGGACAACGGCATCGTAAAAGCATTCCGTAATCTCCCCGGTGTCGAACTCGCCAACGTCAAAAGGCTCAACCTCCTCCAGCTTGCTCCTGGTGGTCACCTTGGCCGCTTCATCATCTGGACCGAGAGTGCTTTTGCCCTTTTAGACCAAGTCTTTGGAACCTTTGACAACCCATCCGCCTTCAAAAAGGACTACATGTAAGTGCATGCATGCACTTCTTTGCATACCTCCTTCTCACTATCAAATGTCTAGCCTCCCTACCGCCAAGATCACCAACCCCGATGTTACCCGTCTCATCAACAGCACCGAAATCCAATCCGTCGTCCGTCCTGCTGGCCCCAAGACCCAGAAACGACCCTGGACACAAAAGAAGAACCCCTTGATCAACAAGACTCTTCTCTTCCGCTTGAACCCTTATGCCAAGGTCCTCCGCAAACAGGAACTGCGTACGTGCCTCTTCCCCGGACTTGCCTCAATACTTATCTCTTTTATGCCCAGTCCGTCAAGGGCAAAAAGAGAAAAAGGAAAAGAAGAAAGGATCCGTTGCTGGCGGGGCGTTCCTCACGTCGCTCTTCGCTCCCTGAAGTGGTTCCCTCCCTTGCTACGTTGTAGTTGCTTTTTTTCGTCTTATGGCCGACATGTTTTACGTGCACTTATGCCATGCCCACAAAATTCATGGGGAATATCCATTAAATGTGACTTGAGATCTTGAGGAGAATTAATATCAAACGTTTCAACAGTCATAAAAGGTACGT
The DNA here is from genome assembly GCA_018397855.1 of Boletus reticuloceps. Classification (NCBI taxonomy): domain Eukaryota; kingdom Fungi; phylum Basidiomycota; class Agaricomycetes; order Boletales; family Boletaceae; genus Boletus; species Boletus reticuloceps. Next base: position 358,509 of record JAGFBS010000022.1, read on the forward strand.
ATTAAACAAATGGACTAATCGTTTCAGGAACGTGACAATGAACACACTACGGGCATATTGATGGCTTTTGCCACCATGAATAATAACAAAACTCAAGACCTTCGCGTAAGCCAGTATTAGTCAACCGGTAGGAACTTGATCCTTTTCCGAGAACCCAAATTGTCCCTCGGTCAGGTTGTTCAGCGTGTCCTCTTCCTTGTCAAGTTTGCGCACGGAGAGCCAAAAGATGATTCCCGTGACCCCCGCCAAGACGGCGATGGACCCGTAGTTCCATACGAGCAAAGGATCAATAGACAAGGCTTAAAAAATTCATACAGTCAGACACGACCCGCCCACAAAAAAAAAAAAAAAGGGAGGCATGACTACTCACAGACCCAAGCCTCACCGAGCGCAGCAGAGAAGCTAGTCGTGAACAAGAACAAGGACATGACGAGCGAGCGCATGTTCTTGGGAGCCTTGGTAAACGCATACTCGAGCCCAGTGATGGAGGCGAAAATCTCGCTAAACGCGATCAAGACGTATCTGCCAAGTGGACCGATCTGTCAGTCTACCGATGGTACGGGTTTTGGAGGGGGCATTGCTTACGAGCCGGTTTGGATCCAGACGTTGAGAGGCGAGACAAGTGGATTCCCCGCAGAGTCTACGCAGGTACTTGCTTGATCGCCGCAAGGGCTCGTCTTCATCGGCCATTCAGTATGCGTGAGTGTGACATGTACGAACGACTCGCCTTGTAAATGTAGTACTGGACGACGGTGGCCCAGATCATGGCTGCAGTTGCGGTAGCAAAGCCCCAGGCCACTTTCTTGAGAGCGGTAAATTTCCAACCCCTTTTTGCGAGTGCGGGGTATATCTGAGAGAGGATCAATTGACTTGGTCGACGTCAACACCGTGGCTTGTAACCTACCAACAAGTCGCAGATGGGAATGAAAATGATGAGCGCAAAAGGGTCCAGGTTCGACAAGATATCATTAGGCAGACCATGAGTGTTCATGGTGGCAGCTTGCGAGGTCAGATTGTTATTCAACTGATTGTAGCAGAGCCCTGCGCACAAAGAAGAAAGGTCATAGCCCGTCCACACGAGACAAGAGACCCGCCTACAATAGATTGGGTACCACGCAAAGACGCTGCAAGCCTTGAAACCACGCCGAATCTCATCTACCCAGTTGTCGTCAAATTTCATCCACTCGGGCTTCTCACCGACCACTTTGGAGGGTTTGGCACTCTCCCAGAAGTCATTAGCGGTAAGTTGTCTGATGCATCGAACAGGGTTCCAGCTCCAGCGGCCGCGAAGAGCGTATCGCCAAACACGGAATGCAGTGCCTAGCACGGAACCAGTAGGAGGGGAAACGCGGTATCGTCCGTGTCCCCACCAGAGGAAGAGGGGAGAGATGAAGAAGACGATAGTCGGGAGCATGAAGGCGAGCCAGTAACCCACAAACTATGAAGTCATGCGATACTTAGAAACGGCTGCCATCACAAGCGAGTTAATGTTACCTTTTCCGCATAGACCATGGTAATTTGCCCGATAAGCGCCCCAATGTTTATAAAAAGATAGAAATACTAGATCGGTGGGGGTGGGTAGAGCACCACATGTGACGAAGGAACACGTACCATGTAGATTCTCGACGTCGTCTTGATAGGGTCAACGATAACACGCTCGCCAGATTTGGTGGTAATAACGAACGGTTTCGTGCGTCGGTATTGCTCGGCGACCAACGGCGAGATATTAGACTTGAACCCGCCAGCTCCTGTTCCTGTGATAATGAGAGACAATAGGAACAACCCAGTGGATGCCTTTCCGCCGATAATACCGGGTATGGCGGAGATGATCATGATAACATGTCCCAATAGGGCAAGAACCACACTCCAGCAGATGGTCTTGTAACGTCCCCAATAGGTATCAGCAATGTAGGCGCCAGCAATAGGACAAATATAGGACCTAGTCCAGTCATGTGGCAGTGGGACAAAAATGATCAGAACCATATGCCTACCAAAATTGATAGAAGGTAGTTAATCCGGTAGACAGCTGCTGGCCGCCGCCAAGGGCGCCGGACTGCCCATTTGCACCACCAGCACCCGTGCGAGACCCCGACGGAAGTGGCTGCTGAATGAAATTTACCTATCAAGTGGTTGTTAGGGCACGATCAGAGATGAATAGCGAACGCCGCATTTCAACTTACAAAAACAGCACTGGCACCTTTCGAAAATCGGATGGACGATGATTGAGCATCAACTGACGACGAAAAACGGACTTTTCATACCATAATACTGAGCAGGCCGGAAGTCAGAGGGGGAACCCGTTCTCAACGGAAGATTGGAGCACTTACCGAGAACCGCTCAGCCAACTCGACGACAGCGATCACTACCCGAGAAATGTTGGGACAGATAAGGAGGAAGGAAAAGAGTACTCACTGTATGCGGTCCACGGAAGGGCATCGGACACACGGCGAAGAGTGACCAGTTCTTCCGCTGTCGGGAACTCGAGTCCATCATGGACACTATCGTCATCGTCGTTCACGGGGGCCAGATCCCTCTTTTCGAGGGAAGCTTTCGACGAGAGATGTTGGTCGACTTCCGCCAATGCAGCGGGAATATTGCGATCAAGGTCCAGACCGGCCATCCTACTAGTCAAAGAGTGAGGACAACAAGTGGGATCGAGAAATGCCAGGGTTTCCTTCTCTTCTTAAAGCAACTTGGACACGGTAATCACGCAAGTCTCGATCATGTGCGCAGGGTCAGAGCGTTAACCGTTTAATACAGCGACTTGATGATAGCAGTAACAACGTCAGTCCTGCCGCGACCGGAGCTCAAGTCACGTCAACTCCTTATCGCCAGGTCGCACGATTTGGCAATCTACGGACCAAGCTCTGACGCCGAGCGCAACTCCATTGGAAAGCACACGATAACTGCAGGGATTGCAAATGTAGATCGCGATGAGCCGTCAATGAATGATCGCGGGTGTCACGGGAAACTAGGCCCGTAGTCTGGTGACCAAATCGTGCCTCCCGGATGTACCTTGAAGGCGGTGAGCCTGTTTCAGGATTATATTCTCACGTAAGGAAACTGACGATATCTGTCGTTCGAATTTCGTGCTACTTACTGGAACACTGCACCTGGAAACCGAACAGCTAGGAGAAAACGACGCGGGAGGTCAAGACGGAAAGGAAAATATCAAGGGAGGCAGGGGTGTTCCTTGGGTAATTTGACAATTCGTCGTGAGACGCGTGATAGATTCGACAACATACATCGCAATCCTGCTTGCTTGACTACTTACCACGGCTCGATATCAATGTCATTCCTCTCGGTGCCTGTTACCCTGAAGAAAATGCGATCATCCCGAATATGGCGTACCAGATGGTATCCGAGACCCTTTGATCTCGAGCCCGAACGTTGCTTGGATGCGGACAGAAATCCCAATTAAGACACTTTTTGCCACGCTTTGGGATTCGGCAGAAGGCTCGTGTTCTTCGGTTCTGCACCAAGAGCACCGAAATAACGCGATGACTGTTAGGATACGTGCAGACGACACGTTGTTAATGCTACCTGCCTCATCATGAGTCATTCCCTTGGGTCTTGTGTCAGTCGAAGAAATAGTAGAACCATCCAGGTTCAAGTCAGGGAAGCTAGGAAGGTCGGAGGGGAAAATATATAGTAACCTTCGTATAGGTTGCTTGCATAGTGATATGCAGTGTCGCTTTGAGGAGGCAGTGCGCACAAGGCTCGGTTGAACGAGGATGAGACACATCTTACACAGAGGCGGGATAGGATACCACATAACATCAATATACTTCATCAACAGTCTGTCGGTCCGCATCGGCAACCTCGAAGTTCCCAATGTGACATCGATAACACAGTGCGCGCTCTTCTGGACTTTTGGACAGAGCACCCTCGTAGGAATGAACACCCGGAGCGTCGATACTGCTGTATAACAATTGATCCCCACCTTGTATATTAGTCACTGAGTGATTCACCATCTCCGACGCAGCTGTGAGCTACGCAGCGTCGAAATCAAAACAGGATTGTCATACTCAAGTATACACTCACCTCGGAAAGCAGTTTCCGAGGCTTGCTTCCAAAATGTTGACTCTCATTCTACTTAACGCGTAACCATCGATGGGCCTGCTGTCCGATCCTTCCAGAAGGTGATTTCAAAGTGAGTTGTCCCGCGCGCAAAAGAACTAGCCATTCTCTCCAAGAAATCTTCAGAGGGTGCATCTACTCGTTCTTGGACCACTTCTTGATTGTGCTTTCCTGTGGATGGTTCATTCCAGGAACACAACACATGAGTGATAACACTAGGTACGCATGAGCGTGACATTTAGTGAGGGAGTGCGAAAAGGAAATACGCTAGAGAACACGGCGACTTCGGGCCAAACCTCCTCAACGGCTGATTTCGGGACACTGCGGACAACGTTGAGGTTCTTCGGTTTTGTCTCAAAGTCGTAGACTGCTGACACGACAATGAATGAGGAACACCCGTCCCCTGCGAGAGCGATGTCAAGAAAAGTTGGATTCACAAAAACACGGTTCGCAGCAGGCTGCTGGGTCGTTCAACATGGTCGAGCATTGGACCGTGTTAGTCATACGAGAGTCACATGACGTGTGCAAGGGTTCACTTCCGCGGAACCAATTATGTACATATGTACATAACCTCGTACTTTCGATCTTGCCCTGTTGTATCTCCGCCGTGGCCCCCAGATGGCATGGACTGAAAGCAAACAGCACGACCCAGGCGTTTCTCGACAACACCGCATCGTGTAAAATCATTGACCCATAGAATTCAGACTCCCCATCACTTGCCAGTGCCAACTACCCCCTCCTTCTCAGACTGACGAGAAACCAGACATGATCTCTCTGAGAGCTCAGGCCCACCATCATGCAAACTTGCGGATGGCTGTCTTTGGGACGTCAAGTCACAAGAAGCAACGCCGCAAACACGTTTCTGCCTGCACCCGTGAATCAGCGTGCATATTATGCCGCGGTTCGAGATACGAGTTTGACCAGCAACAAACCATGCAGGGCCTCCCAACTTTCGAGTCTGAACCGCTTCATTCCTCGCCGTTGGCAGCACATGCCATTAGTGCTGCGGCGACCGCTTCTGTCGTAATGGCAAGCATGTCTTTCCCCACCTCTCGTCGCCAAACCATTTCGGTGCGCATTCCCTTCTGCCCATGTTGTTTTTCCAACCTCATCTTCTCAACCGCAAGCTGGTCGAAATGCTTCCGTTTGCCTCTTCCCTGTGTATTCTCGCTGCTCTTGCGACAGGCTCTTTCGCTCTTCAGAGTACCGCCAGTGTTTCTGCTGCCCCTGATGCCAACAAATCTAGGATGTATTCTAGCGCCATTTCAAGCATCATTGCCGCCGTCACCCCGATGCTCGCGCTCATTTATTTCTGTCCATTGTACTTGTTATACCGCCACTCGAAACGCCACCCAAAAACCCTCAACAAGGTATCTGGAGTTCGTATTCAGCAGTATGGCCCGCGTAAGTCTAACAGTCGTTGGTGCCACTCGTGGCAGTAACCTGTGGCTTACACGTGCTTCAGTTATCTATATTTTTCTGCTTTTCTGCAGCTTAGCGGAGGCTCGTTCATCCACATTAGTATCCTGGATTACTGAATAACTCCATTGCGGGATATAGGTCGCTGTTGCAACCTGGCTTTTGCTGCAGTACAAGTATAACGACAACGCACCTGATTCAACTACACGCACTGGAGTGCGTTTCCTTTTGTACGTACAGTACATTCTGCGACTGGCCACGTTCCCTTGCTGACGTCCTGCAGGTTCGCGGGATGTTGGACTACCGTCACGTCTGGAACGTATACCCTTTTCTTCCTTGACCCTCTCTGGTCACGACGTCCAATCGCATCGATTGGCACGCAAGCAGTATGGGTCCTCGTGACATGGGTCTTCTGGGTTGCGGGCACGGGAGTTCTCAACAAATCCCTCCCCCCATTATTCATGAATAACTCCTGCCAAGGAGTAGTCTACTGCGGGCAGTTGCAAGCACTGTTTGGTGAGAGCGTCGCTTGTTCCTGCGGACATTGCCACTAACGGTTCTCGCAGCACTCTCGGTCCTTGCAATGTTGGTATTTGCCGAAAATCGAGTGTTTGTTATGCTGACGTGAGCTTTCTGGCAGACTTACTTTGACGTTTGGCATGATGGTCATCACATGGCTGGTGTGGAGGTCCGTGCGGTACGTTCGTCAACCAGTGGTGATCAGAGCGCCCCCAATATGACACGGCATTGTCATGCATTGGAGAGATAGGGGTAGGCAAATCTGAACTGCAGACGTGGAGCGATATCGCTCGCTGGATTGAACTCGTGGTGGGTTGTTACACGACCTGTTGATGTACACGCAGGCAATATCTCATCTTTTAAATATAATATTGGATACCATTTTATACCATGGTCGAATATATAGCCCTTGATGACCACTCATTATATTTACTTGACACAAACGCTATGGTGCAGGTACACAGACTACTACAGTAGTAATTTCTCGTTATCAAGACTCCGAGAGTCTCGATCAAGAATGCGAGGTAACGATATCGACATTCTGTTTCCCCTTATAAATTCGAACATCGAACATATAAATGCACCTGGGTTCCGGCACTCACAAGGTCGAAATCGGTCCAATATTCGACGGTCTCCGGATACCAGAATCGGGAGTGACCCGATTGGTTGGAGCGGAATGGCCGCACGGAACAAACCGGCACGATCGGGACCTGAAATTGTATTTACGACGAAAAAACGACGTCAAGTACAAACCATCACCAACGCTTTGGTTCAAATCATCCACTCTAGGCTTGTCGCCGTACTCGCCTTCTTTATTCACGACCACTTAGACTTTCGCAATGCCTTACGCTCCTGGTCTGTCTAATACCTCTTCACAACAACGAGCGCTGACACTCGTGCTACAGGTGACGCTACAAAGGGTGCTTCCCTCTTTAAGACGCGTTGTGCACAATGCCATACCGTTGGCGCTGGTGAGCCCAACAAGGTTGGACCCAACTTGCATGGGTAAGCACTCGATTTTATCGCGTGCAGGTTGCTTTGCTCATTGACACCCAGGATCTTTGGCCGCAAGACTGGACAAGTCGAAGGCTTCTCGTACACCGATGCCAATGTCAAGAAGGGTATCACGTGGAGCGATGACACCCTGTTCGAGTATCTTGAGAACCCTAAAAAGGTATGTTGCTCTGCTTGTTCCGTATGTCGACCCGTCGTTGACTTCGCTCTTTAGTACATTCCCGGTACCAAGATGGCTTTTGCTGGTCTCAAGAAGGAAAAGGACCGTTGTGACCTCATTACCTACCTCAAGGGCGCGGTAAGCCTTTTTGATGTTACTTTCCACCGTCAACGTAATCAATACTGATGCCACACTCCAATTCTAGACTGCCTAATTTTATATCTTCACGAACACATCCGCCATCTACATTATCATTCTAGTCTTGGTCCTATTCCTTAGATGACCATACCGCATACATAGTATCTGCATACTCCCCCACTCAAAATGTCATGGATTCTCTCTACTAATGCTTCATTGGAAATATATGGCTGAGGATTAGATCTCCGTGGTGTGATTGAGACTTTGAACTTGAGCCGAAAATTGCACCAGCAATAGGCAAGTCATGTTCATAAATAGAGTGCATCGTGAGTATAGTGCAAGGTACACAGTATAAATTAGAAGGTATTGATATTAGCGACTTGCGAAACTACCATTATGCATCGTAAATGAGGAGGTATGACGGCCTAATCGCATTCTCAGAGTAGCAGACCAGCTCGTCGTAGTTCAGGGAACCCCCGAGGGAAACCTCAGCGAGAACCTAAGTTATCCACGCACAGTCAACACTCGACGGACATTAAAAAGCTTATAAAGACACACCGAATCATAGCCAGGTGGAGGTGCGGTCAGCCTGGTGTTGTCTTGTGTCATCTTATACCCTTTCCCAACGACAACCTTGTTGAGAAGTATCGCCTTCTGCTTCGAAGGCTTGACATTGTTCGAGTAGTCGTTGGACTTTGAAGAGGTCGAGGATGTGTAAATACCCGCACCGAATCTGAAGGCCCTCACGGTCAACCCACTGTTCGTCACAGGAAACGAGTCACTTGCCTTCCCCAGCCAGTCTTCTTGCCAAAGAGGTTCAAACTGTACGAGGTACGGATGATACCACAGAGAGAACACGACGTTGACGAGCAGAGGGCGGTGTTCCCGCCGTCTCCCAAAAGACACTCCCTCGTTGTTCCGTGCCAACGACGGTTTTCATTCCCAGAAGACCGTCCAGCAGCTGCAAATTTGCCTCGACTCTCGACAGATGTCCTGTCAAGTCTTGGTGTGAGATGAGAGGCCTGTCTCTGTAAATCGTCACCCACCGGTATGCTTCATACTTTGAGATGGAAGTGGAGTGTCCGATGACCTTGTATACTCGAGTCACAGTTGGACAAGGCGTCGCGTGCCGCCACGTGACCTTGAATTGGTCGGCAACTAAGATACGATCAGATCTCTCTAGGTATTGGCCAAGCGACGATACCATACCGCTCTTAAAGGTATCATGCGCATTGGGGACTTCAATCAGTAACGGCGCACTCTTCTCCACCTTTGAAGTACATGCTTGACTGCAAAAGTGGCCCTTCTTGACGGCTTTCCCGCACAACAGGCAGCCGTTCTTGAGTGGTCTGGAGCGTAGAGCCGTAAGTATTGCATTGACTAGATCGATGTGCAAGCCTACGGACTTGGAGGGTGCTAGGGGGGCTCCTCCGCTTACGACGCCTGCAGCCTTGGCTTTCTGTGCGCAAGACTTGCCGCAAAACGAATGCGTCGTCTTCCCATCGTTGTACTTGGGTTGCTTGTGACAATACTGCATGGTATGACATCATTTATGGGGCTCGCGGAGACAAGGTCGACAAAAGGGCAACATACGTCACATATGTTGGCTTTGGCACGCGCGGGCGCCTTGCCACTCTTTCCCCTCGCGGGAGGGTTACTACCTGAGGCACCCTTATTCTGAATCTTGGCAGCACATGTCTTGCCGCAGTACGAGTGCGTCTTGGTGCCATCAAAGTACTTGGGTTTCGCGTGGCAAAACTGTAAGGGGGGGAATCAATCGTGGGTGCCACATGCGTCGAGGAGGAGGTGACATACATCACAAAGATTGACTGTGTTGGTCGTAGGCTGTCGGGTAGGTGGGGCATTAAAGACTGGCTGCGGTTGTGGGGGTTGAGGTTGAGGCTGAGGCTGAGGTTGCGCCGATTGTGCCTGAGCACTTTGCGCAGCTAGGTATTGACCAGCCATCGTGCCAAGCACGGAGAGCGCAGCGTGCATGGGTGGAAGTGCAGCGCACATATCGAATGTGATGGTACTTGCTGTGTCTGAAGCAAGATAGGGTATGAATGAGATTGACAAGGGTTGTCAACGATTGCTCGCCAGGAGCAGCTCAAATGTGCGGATAAGACAAGAAGGATGGTTGATGAAGTGGCATCTGGGCAGACAGGTGTTTTATACCCACCACACGGACGAGCATGCAGCGCACTGTGGTAACTCCTCGACAAACGCGAATGGGGCGTGTTCTCCGCGAGGGGAAATAAACTTGGTGGCGAAGGAATTTGCTCATTTTACCGCCATTGTTCGCGGTGTGTAGCCAGATGGTGTCCGTGTCTGTAGTTGCCGAGGCAAAGCTCACCTCGACCACGGCACAAGGCAGCCACACTTGTGGACACGGCAATATAGAACACGTGCGAGTACCAGTGCGCTTTGATCCGGGGGTGACTTTGGTTGGCACCTACATTCTTGACCCACGAGGCATGCAGTACAATGAATTTGTGGACAGTAGCGATGGCCGACCCTGGCACAGCATCTCTACGATGCTGCTAGCCGGATGCGATGCAGCGGGGGCGGTACTAGAGTGATAATCCGCGCGTTTCGTCAGGTCTGGGGGTTCACAGCCACACGAGGGCGACCTCTTCGGAGTCTTCCGCTCGACAACTCGTTCCCGAAACAATTTACAGGTTGCCTAGACACTACTATACTGGGTGAATACACTACAATACATGCATGATATAGTGCGGATATGACTATCGTACAAAATGTGCGGGTATCATCGTTGAAATAAATATCCGTATAAATACTCATGCAACCATTTCGATGGCAGGCACCTGGCCGTGACCTTGGGTTTGACACTCATGACACGATTGGGGTCTTGAATATCTTCTTGACAAACGCCTTCAGATTTGTCGCACGTTTTGGCTTGTCCCCATACACAATCAGATACGCTGGACGCACGGTGTCATTCTCGTAGGTGACCGTTTCTATCGATCAATCATTCCATGTGCCTGAAAACGCCATGCATGGTTCGACAAACCTTCATAATTCAAGTCCCACCCAATCTCCCCAGCGATCTGAGGAAAAAGTCAGACAGGAGTCGTGTTGGATATCCTGATCACTTTCATACCGAGTCGTATCCAGAGGGTGGTGCGAGTAGGTCTGGAGCATTTCGGTATCTCTTGTAGGGCCTCCCTACAACGACGCGACAGATAATCATTACCCGCAGAGAGGCATTTTCAGAGAGATTGCAGACATAGTCATCTGACTCTGTTGTTTATAAGGAATGGTGGTTGATGCTAGCAAATTGAACTAAAGGACATACTCGAGGAGCAGGATGAGGTATAGATGCCATGTCCAAAGCTGCATCGCTATCAGAATAGAGTCGCTCCAAACGAAGTTCAAGTAACTTACCGCTTGAACGAATTCTTCGCGCCTGATAGGTGGATAAGAGCAGGTAAAGGGAGGCGAGCGAAATGACTTACCACATTTGTTCACATCAAATGAACTGCGCACAATGGAGCACAAATAACATTCTTTCAGATCGCAGGGAGCACGCTGCCTGATGACTCTCCTAATAGGCATGCACGGTTGGTTCCGTGGAAAAGGAGTTTCTCGTTTCCTCGCTTATCTTTAGCTCTGAGAATGTCCTGGACTCGATCTCTGTGATATGTCATCGATAGGGGTACGCCAGTGGGAAGGAGACTCTTGTACCTATAGTCGAGGTACGGCTCGAGCGCAGGTTCTGGCCAGAGAACCCTGAGGATATATTGGATATCGGGTCTCGCTTTCTTACGGTGACGCCACCCTTTGATGAAGAGCTGCTCAACTATATTTGGAGCAGCATTGGCCTTTGTAATACGGAAAGCATATAGAATAACTACACACCTTCAGCGAAGCTGGGGTTGTCTTTGTCAAGTCGGACCAGCCGATTTCGTCGACCATTGGAGGTGTTCACCGGGTTATCAAGAGAGAACTCGTCGGGAGGCGCCAACTTTATCCATCCATCTTTGTGAGGGGAAGATGCCATGATCAGAATGGGCTGGCACTGCGATTTGGACAGCAGGAATGGAGAGATGGAGGATTATATGTTGCCCATGGCGCACCTCACCTCCACTGCACCTTATCGGCACAGACGACGAGACTGAACCGATGCATGTTGCTGAAAAAGATATGAACAATTAGTCAATCCCACTTACCCGCGGTTTTCGAGGTGTTCGGCTCAGAAACCAGCACAATTAACGCAACGCGTGCCTCCGTTTTGCAATTAAATTTTCTGAACTGGTTCCATTCGTATCACGTACGTGGAACCAAGTAACACATGGGTCGCCACAAGGTCGCCATGCCGCATCCACGCTGTTTACAGATGCTAGTGTTCTAGGCCGTCCAGAAAAGGCAAGTGAGTAAGATGGAGTAAGGCGCAGCCTTGGAAAAAACGTTGTAACTGGCTGGCTTGTCAAGCGTACAGCCGTGGCAACAACATGAACTAGGTCACTTTAATGCTTGGCCCATCCTAGTCCATTCGGGTTTCCCCTCGTGGCGAATCCCATCATTCCGAGATATTTTCGTCGTGGGGAGTCAACTACATCGCCTTTTCGGAGGAGCCCTATAAGAAACTCCCCTCTCGTAAGCCGCGAAGGAAATCATCGTTTGAACTTGCACTGACTCGATCATCTCCCCCTTGTATATCTACAAAATTCTCTATCTACTCGCTGCGATCTTTGTGATCACACTCGGAATGCTAGACACCCGTCGGATCATGAAACTCTTTGGGCTCGGAGGATCTCCAACTACGCCCCAGTCCGCCTCCGGCAGACAAAAACAAAGGCCCGTTACACAGTACTTGACTCCAAAGTGCGACTGGTTGTTTCCGGCGTCTTCCGTCTTCTAATGTATTATCCAGCAACTCCTACCTGAAGCCGTCATCGCGGAGTGTCTCTAGTAGCACTGACGCGGACTATCCTCCCCTTACAGCACCCGTTGCCCCCGTCGGCGCATCCGTAGCTCCGTTTCGAACATCGAAGACGGCGCCGATCCTGTTTTACGATAAGAATGACCCATTCTATGAATTCACCAACTTTTCTCCGCACGATGTCATTTACAAGGGGAAAAGATATCCAACGAGCGAGCACCTATTTCAAGCATTCAAGGTACGTGCTGTATGCTGTTCACTTGCAAAAATATATGCTGACATTGGCTCTTGCGCTCTGGTGTCGATGACAGTTCGTGGATGACCATCCAGAGATCGCGGAGCGGGTTCGAAATTGCGGTGAGAGACCGATGTTGGCTTTTGATGAGGCACATCAATACCAGAAATTGGTGCGCTCGGATTGGAGACAAGTCAACGTAGAAAAGGTACCCGTCATTCGTTCTAGTGGAAGCTTTTTGATCAGACTGAGTTTCGTCCTGCAAACCTAGATGGAAATTGCTCTTCACCTCAAATTCACTCAACATGCCGACCTCAAAGCGCTACTGTTGGGAACAGGGCGATGCTGATATCATTGAGGTGAGAGGAATTCCTATCCATTTTTCTCGGCTTAGGATTCAGTCCACCCCAGGATTCCCCACGTGACTATTTCTGGGGAATCGGCGTTGATCGCTCTGGCCGCAATGAACTCGGAAAAGCCCTCGTGAGGATTCGAGAGGAACTCCGCGAAGAACAGGATAACCCGTCCTACATTCCTACTGCCCGACGAGATTCTACTCGTTTATCAATTCAAGATCTTGCTTCCCTCGTGCCCACTCAACTGGCTCCAAATGTGAATGTGCAACGTTGTTCCGTTCTGGGAAGCGGACCTGGCAGTCCCCAGGTGGCTTCACCTCAGGGTAGTGGACTTTGTGAGGTGTGTCGAGTACCTGCTCTAAGCTAGCAGCATGTCATCTGATCGGTGATCGATACAGTTCTGCCAGGTACGGCCCAAGTTCCAAAACCATCCTTACTGTGGCCGGACATGCGCCACGGAAGCAACCAAGATGTGCAGCGTACGTACTTCAGTCGCCACATCTTCCCTCGAGCCATGCTGATTACAATTTCTCTCGCAGTTTTGTCGCTCAAAGCCTCGCTTTGGGAAGCATCCTTACTGCTCAAGAACCTGTGCGGCCAAGGCGGGTAGAGCAGTCTGATCTCCTGAAGCTGTTATCTATCTCGTGGAGCATGATGCCGCTTTTGTGGGGCTTAAGATACGGATATGGTCGTGAATTATGACTCATCTTAGCACGAACTGACGTGAAATCAACCCATGGCTATTTATTACAGAGTCCACAACCAAACAACAGTGTTAAAATATAAACAGGCATTGCAATAGTACAACAATTGTGTAATAAAACGCTGTATGCTGAGTAAATGAGATGAGAGAAATACGTATAAAGCAGTGAAATGTGAGTGATGAAAAACATGTAGAGATAAGAAACCATGCAGGAATGTAACACAGTACCAGCTGCGATAGAATAAGTGGCCAGGGTCTATAATTCACTCATAGGGACATTATCAGGCCGCCCAATGGATAGAATACGCTTAATGCCGTCTACAGCAATATCATCAGCAGTGCACAACTCGAGCTGATCAAGATATATCCTTACCCCGAATAGGGCTCATAGCCCTCGTTGGACTGAGCGCTCTCATGGGGCTCCGTGACCCCATAAGCTGTTCAGACACCGAATGCATGCTCCCGTTTTGGAAGGAAACGTAATTATCGCTCTTGGTAGAGCCGAGCGCAACCGGCACAGGCAATTTTGCATGCGGTGCAAGCACAAGATGGTGGCCACGCATCATCGGTGATGAAGGTGGAGAAAGTAACATGGCGATGCTCGGGCTGCACTCAGTGTCTACAGAGACAGCCGTGCTCTCTTTCCTCTTTCTTCGACCACGGGAAGGTGTCAAAGTGTAGGTGGAAGGTGTCTCATAGGTGCACACGGGCAGAAGACCGGTTGGCTTGTTTGTACTAGGATCTGGTGTAAAAGCCCTGGCAACAGTCGCAAGACTAGGAATCTCTGGAACTTCCGGGGTACTCTCGCGTGGGGAGAAAAGCGAAGGAAGGAGACTGCCAGCTGAAAGCTTCCTAGGAACATGAAGGGGAGAAGTCGCCAAACGTTTGTGCTGTGTCCCGAGGAAGGATTTTGAACGAGAGTGGCTTCTCTTCGGAGCTTTTGAATTGGAGGCACTGCACTCAACCAGAGAAGATGGTTTGCGGGAGGTGGAGGCAGGAATATCATTGCGCTTGGCAGCCGAGTCTGCGATATTATGGATATGAAGATGGTACTTGAGGGCTTCGACGTCCGGCAGAATATCCGCGCATCCCCGACGGCGACATTGAATCTGAGTCGAGGGCTTCAAACCGGCATTATTCATCATTGCGATCGCCTGACTTTGCTACGGTAATCATGTTAATACACGATACCCAATCACTTGAGAACAACGCACAGCTTGCATGAGGGCTCGTTGGTCGGCGCGGCACATATGAACTTTGGGTTTCGGTCTCCACATCATGTCCATCATGGACTGCGTGTCCGATGACGCAGCAAGTGTGTACATCGAGCGCTGGTCGTCAGGAATTTGAGAGACCCTTTCTCCAGTTTCTGTCGTGACACGCTCTGGCACGTGGTCGCTACCATGAACTGCACGATAACGAGTAGCAACTTGTTGGGCTGCGCTCAGGGTCGAACTTTGGTCCGCGCTTGCAACTGATGCAACTTGAGATGCAGAGGCGTTTTTATTGAGCGCAGCAACGAATTCGAAGCGCGAAAGGTCATCAGTGTCATCCTGTTCTTCGTGTGAGGCATCACCACAGTCAGCGGAGGCGGCTTCTGGAACCTCCAAGGGGAATATGCTAGCAAACCGACGGGTATCAGGTATCGCATGTTGATTTATGCGTAGATCGGCGTGGCCATCGGTGACGATCCGGAGGATGGGAGATGCAGCCTTGTGGCGCTCGGATTGCATGTTGGCCGAGGAGGACTATCAGTGGTCACGAAGTGACTGATTAGACAGTGGTCCCAACTTTATATGTATATGGGGAAAACTTACGCTTTGACATTGTGGAATGGACGTCCACACATGGTTGTGGAAGTTCCACGCTGAGGTTCTCGTGGCGCAAAGGCAATGTGTAACTAATGGGGCTTGCGCCCATTATAATGGGCGGTGCTATAGTAACTTGCTTCCGGAATCCGGTGCCCATCTTCACCCGGTCAAACCCTAGGCTAGGGTTATGTAAGTCCGAATCACGCTGAGTTCGCGACTTCTACGGTTTAGCACAACCAGAACCATGGTTGGCACAGTTGGTGCCAGGGTCTGCGTTCGTCTCTCTGGGAATGTTGCCCGTAATCGTCAAATCCTCGTGCACGCGTCCCGCACACTCCAGACAAGTTCACCGTTGCATCGGTCGCCCAACTACCCAGGTCACATTCCCCTCAACCCGTTTGAGAATGCATTCCTTACCGTAGGCTCCGCCCTCATGGCATTCATGGACACAAGGCGTAGCCGGTAAGTAAGCCCTCCGACAATGGATGGAAACATTTTCATCGTTTCGATATACATTAGACATGGTGGCCGCTCTTGGCGAAACTACAGCAGGTTCTACATTACCAGGGTTGCGCGACGCGATGCTGGACTCTCCAGAAGGCCGTCGGATCCTTAAAGACCGCCCGCGCGTTAGCTCGAAGACTATGAATTTACAAAGGCTAAAGGAACTTCCAGACGGGACGTTCGGAAGAGAATACACAAGATGGCTCGAAGTATGCAATGTCACCCCTGATTCTCGAGAGCCGGTTTGCTTTCTCTTTTTGCCGTCGTTACAGGAGACCTCATCCTCTCGTAGGTTCACTATATCGATGACCCGGAACTTGCCTATGTCATGCAGCGATATCGTGAAACCCACGATTTCTATCATGCTCTCTTTGGTCTCCGCGTCTCCGCCCTACCGGAGCTCGCCCTTAAAGTGTTCGAGTTCGCCAATTTAGGGTTTCCCATGACTGCTCTAGCACTTGGAGCCTCTGTCAAGATGAAGAAGGCACAATGTGACAGGCTTTGGCACGAATTTGTACCATGGGGGATCAGGTGTGGTGGAAGTGCGCAATGTCTTCTAACAGTCTACTGGGAAGAGAGATGGGGCCAGGAAGTCCAGGATATCAAGAATGAGCTTGGTGTGTGGGATCCACCGGGCGGGTTGAGTATCCACTCGAAATGAAGTTTGATGGTTGGTCCCTCTTGTCAAGGAAAGGTGACATCTCTGACATTAGAGGAAAGTATACCAGCATAGATTTGTAACCTCAGACGTGATTGAGTTACTCTGTCTTGCAGAAATCAGTAGCTGTGATATGAATCATTTAGATTCGATCTCTTCCAGCCAAATAACACATGTACATATTTGTAAGTATAGATAGCATTCACAACGAGAACAATGCTTTCAGACTCTAGTAAGTAAATTGAACAGAATAGGATCCTTGGAATACTCTCTAATTCACCTCGGAGGGAATTTCACTCTAAAAACTGTAAGACTTCATGTAAGCACACTATACTGAAGGATACACACCTTTTCGACATCTCCAGGAGTAGCAAAAACAATGCTCCCCACTGTTATTTCAAAGCATTCATCACCATCATTTGCTTGTGCAAGACAGAAATAGGATTCTCTGGCAATTAAACTTTACATGGAAAATGTCAGGTTTTCATTCCAAAGATGATAGCAGGGAACTAACTTGGCCATGAAGCATATTGCATAAACTATTTGAAGGAATGGTTAATTGATAAGCAGAAAAGTTAATGCACTCACTACCACCAACAGGAAAGCCCATTAGTAGATGCCCTGGATCAAGCTTAGCTACTTTCCACTTAGTATGTTTTAGTCAGACAAATTTTCAGAACTTTAGATAAATACTTACAAGGGCCACTGTAATCCCTGTAGCTAGGCTGGTATTAATGCCTATCAGTAACATAGTCACCTTGAAATCAATACTACAATACCTAGTTAACAGTCCAGTTTGAATAAAAAACCTTGTAATCCTTTTAACCCACAAATTCAATCTGTAAATTAATACTGTTAGTAAGTTGGCTCTATTTGTCTACATGATATACATCATCCAATACACTTACGTTATTGATGTAAAAGGACCATCTTTTTTCAGAATATACCATACTGATCCAGCAATTGAGATGTCCACTAGAATGGAGAGTCCCAGCCAAACAGGAAATGACCACTGTTGAATTCAATAAATATGAAAAATGGCTAGCAAAGAGGGTGCCTACAAATAAGACCACATGTATAGATTCTTCAAGATCAGAGAGTGCACTAATAAGTAATATATAGAAGTTAGTAGACTAATCCATTTGTTTTGAAATGAACCACATACAAACATAGCATAGAGAGGAATCCAAAGACTACTTTGGAATTAATATAACTTGTCAACCATGTTGTATAAAAGTTTTACCTCCTTCAAGAATTAACATGATGTACTAAATATAGATCAGTATTGTTTCTCAAATATTCATAGATTTGAGCATACAAGTGTTATTGAGATGATATGGGATTGA
Source organism: Boletus reticuloceps (assembly GCA_018397855.1). Lineage (NCBI taxonomy): Eukaryota > Fungi > Basidiomycota > Agaricomycetes > Boletales > Boletaceae > Boletus > Boletus reticuloceps. Next base: position 376,355 of record JAGFBS010000022.1, read on the forward strand.
TTGGTTTCCACTAGAGGCATTATGAATCCTCATTTATCTGGAATAAGCAAGTTCTGCTGCTTACAGATATAGATCCGACTGGTGAAATATGCATGGACAAGACCTTCAGTTGCCACCTAAAATTCAGAGATTAGCCACTACATCAAACATAAAAGTTGCCTGATATTACACATGTCGCAACATATACTGCCCATTCCCTATCAACAGCCAAGGATTACCTTAAGTTTCTGTCGGAAAATGCTCACATACTTCAAACACATCTTGATTAGTACCCTGGACATTGTAGAATCAGCCTTGTGGGCCATAGCAGTCATGTGACATGACAGTGCACTTAGGTTGAAAGCGTTAGAAGGATCACGCACAGCTTGAGTGTTAGCATACTTACAATTCCAACGCTTGCACGATCCTATTCTTGTCAGTTGATTCTTAATTTACACTGAACACGAACTCACCAGATGAATATGACCTACAGTCATAGGCATGTCAGTACAGATGATCTTTACATGTCTGTGAATTACCCACAGCGCCTCTGATCCAAACAGGATCACGCCTATGGATACCTTTTTTCCAGAGGTACAAGCCCAACTTGGCTGGTCAATATCACAAAGACGCTGGCACATCGACTCGATCAGTGATTGCAACAAAAGGGAGCACGAGATTTACATTGATGTCAACGATAGACTTGTGGACACTGTGGAGATACGGTTCACTAGTCGGCCGGTGAACTTGACTGACAGTGGTGTGGACATCGCTGGAGTCGGTGCCAGTAGCAGAGGATTCGCCGATGTAAAGAGAAGGGTGCGAGGTGTGGTTTATATATCCGTAGGTGGGGTTTGGGCGCTCGAGGCGGTACGCTCCATTGCACAGTGATTGATTGAGTGGTTGGTCATTGCACGGTGATTAGTTATCGGCCGTGACGGAGTGGCGAACGCCGTCGTGTTCAGTTCAGTGTGAATTTTTTCCGTGACCGTGACAGTATTATTAGGCTGGACCTCAACTAACCCACACTGGACCTCCACAACCCCAGCTAATTGCGACGCTACTATCAACCCCATACCATCTCCCAAATAGACCAAGGAATTCAAGAAAGACAGCTATCGATAACTTGGAATGCCTCCAAAGAAACAAAATGTATCGTCATCTTCCAAGGTGAAGGAGGACAAGGTGATCTTATCACTCGCAGTTCGTATCTTAGACTAACTGATCAAGGTTTCCTGCGAAGACCTTTGGATTGAAGAATGTGCGCAAAATCCGTTCCCGCGAATTGACTGACCATGACGCTGAAGACGACGGTTTCGTAGAAAAATAAGTCAGCCAAGGTCCAGAAACAAGTGCAACAGATCCAGGCGCAGGCTGCCAGTGCAGGAAAATCTAAGGAAGCACTTGCAAAGGAGAAAGAAAAAGAGCTGCGAGCCAAGGAAAAGTTGGAGGAGGAGAAGCGCAAGAAAGAAGAAGCTGCCTTGCTTAAGCCCGTGCAGGCGCAGAAAATACCGTTCGGTGTTGATCCCAAGACTGTTCTCTGCGCGTTCTACAAGGCTGGGAGCTGTGAGAAGGGTAGCAAATGCAGGTTCAGCCATGATCTCAATGTTGGCCGGAAGGTAGAGAAGAAAAACCTCTACGAAGACAGCCGGGAGGAGAAGATGCAAGGTTCGTGGAGATATGTCACTTCCCGTCATCATACTAACGTGATGCCAGCAGACACGATGGAAAACTGGGACGAGGAGAAGTTGCGGAGTGTAGTATCGTCAAAGCATGGTAATCCGCGGACCACAACAGACGTACGTGACAATGCCTTTCAGTATGCATTGCTCATGCACATATACAGATTGTTTGCAAATACTTCGTCGAGGCCATTGAAACGAAGAAGTAGGTGATCTTTCTCAGTACTCACCGTATTTTCATTGCCTATTTTGTAGGTTTGGGTGGTTCTGGGAATGTCCTAACGGTGGGGAGAAGTGCCAATATCGGCATGCCTTACCTCCCGGCTTTGTCCTGAAGTCTGAGAGAAAGGCTACGGAGGAGGCTGCAAAAGCTAACGTGATATCGCTCGAGGAGTTCCTAGAGACAGAGGTAGAGTTCCACACTGCAAGAAGATTTGAAGGGCTCATTTTGTTTTAGCGACACAAACTAGGCCCCAACCTCACACCAGTTACCCCTGAAACTTTCGCTATCTGGAAGAAGACGCGAATGGACAAGAAGGAGGTAGAAGCAGAGGCATTGCGCAAGGCCAAGGAAACGCAACATGCAGCCGGCAAACTCACTGGCATGAGCGGCAGAGATTTAGTAAGTTTTGCTTCGGGTTCTGATGGCCTCATTAACATGTGTACAGTTCCAATACAACCCAGAGTGGTTCGACGAAGATCAAGGACGAGGGAGATGAATCAGACGACTTCGATCTCACTAAATACAGACGCGATGAAGAGGAAGGGTATGCGGAGCTTCGGGAGGCGGAACAAGGCATCAATAATGTGCATTTGTATGAAGACGACGACGGGAACGAGGGAGGTGGGTCTACAAGTGACGAGTAGTTCGCCCTTTACTGTAACGTTGTCCCTGCAATCTGGTAGTTTCGTAATGTTTCCGTGTGACCGCTCTTGGACTCAACGTTCGAATTCCATTCAGTCGGTCGCCTCGTAATTTCGTCTCTCTCCCTTTCTTCCTAGTACGAACATAAAAGTAGTCATGTCTCGTGTGCCCCCCTCTTCTAGACCGACGGTCAAAACCGCTTTGGTTCCTCCGTCTTCACGTTCACGTTCTCGAGCACCGTCCCCGTCCAAACCATCTGCCAGCGCGGTAGCGCCCCCTTTGACCCCTCGTATTCGCACAAAGTCGATCCCGAAGTCACCTTCCAAGCCGATTCGCCGCGCTCCATCCGAAGCAGAGATCCCAATTCCCAAGACACCTCTTAGCATCAAAGAAGCCATCGCACTCAAACGTGCAGAAGCCAAAAAGACGACCGCCAGACCAGTCGTCGGTGGAAGCTCAGGTTTCGATAGCTTCGACACGTTGGAGGATGCTCCCGACAGCAGTCCGACCAAGAAAGAGGCAGACGAGAATGCTGGTCTCGGTCGGTGGTCCGTGAAAGAAATCATTGAACGTGCCCGCACTACAGGTGTGGACGCCAGTTCTCTCTTGCTCCTGGAAAGTTTACCAGACAAGATTTCCATGACAGGTTCAATCAATCTTGTTTCACGTTCATTGCCATGCTTGCCATCTGCCTTGTTTGAGATCCACTTGGGAGTAAAGCCTGATGCGTTGAAGTCTGTTCCGCAAGAACCCCCAATAGGCTCCTCAGAGGCCATAGGAAAGCGGTCCGGACAACGTGGTGGCCCCGCATGGTTTGAAGCACAGGACCTACAAGTGTTGAAAGCATGGAACAATGAGATCGTCGAAATCCAACATGAGATCTCTCTCTTTGGATCACTCAAGTCCGTCGATGTATGTCAGTTCTGCTCGTTGCCGGCGTGTTTCACTGACCACCGCGAAAGCTACATCAAAACAAGATCTGCGCTCTACCAGTCACCTTTGCTGACTTGACAGCGCTTACTAGCCTAGACCTTTCGCATAACTCGTTAACATCGGTTCCTATTAATATCTTCACACTCCCCACACTCTCCATCTTAAATCTCTCACATAATGCTCTAGTCGCCCTGCCATTTGGTGAACCATTTTCAGGCTCCTCCCTTCGATCGCGAATGGACACTTATAGCTCCGGAGGATTCTTTGGCCCAGTGATCACTCGTGCTGGTGTGCCTTTGCCACGCCTTGTGTCGCTAGATGTCTCTTTTAACAAATTGACCGCTTCCACCATCGACCACAAGAATCTTCCCTCCGGCTTATCCAAGGTTAATTGTCCTCAAACCCCATCGCTTCAGGAAACTCTGATTCTTCGGTCCTCATCCGTGCGTTTTGGGGTCTCAGTCAGTTAAAAGAACTTCGTCTAGCAAACGCGGACATCGGAGATGATGCCTTCCCACCTACTCTCCTCACTGGTGATCTTTCTCGGAGTTTCTCTTCATTGCGCATTCTCGATCTCGAAGAGACGCGTGCAAGCGCCGAAGTTGTATCGTTGGCATTCTCCGGTTTGAAGCAGTCAATTGTGTTTGATATGACTACAGACGAACCACCAGAAGGTACTCTTAGGATAACTGTTGGGAAGAAGGTTCTGAAGGAAGCTTGGGAAATTGAAGCAGAACGCAGGGTGAGACACAGGAGTGGAAAGTCCCTGGCAGACGGAGGTCCAACACCAAGGACCACGGATCGTGCCTCGCGTGAAGAGCCAACCAAGGAAGCATGGGAGATCGAAGTAGAGCAGGGCTTGCTGACTGAGGGCGGTCGAAGACGGGCAAGAGCGGCCGCAGCAGCAGCAGCAACTGAATCTTCGGTCGCCACAGTGAATACTCCGTCCTCGCAGGACACAAGAAGTTTAGTCACTGGTATCGGTCATCCAAGCTCACCCCCACCGCAAGGTGTCTCACCATCGACGTTCAACTTGAGCAACCCTCAGTACTACCACGCGGCCTCCCAAACCCTCACCCTCCCTCCTTCAGCGCCTCCTCCGAGATTGCATACGAGATCCTTTTCTCTCGCTACGTCTGCCTTGAATGCGCATCCCACCTCAGGAAAAACTGACATCGCTTTGCCTACACCAAGTCTTCCCATAGCAGTAATATCTTCACAGTCCTTCGCCCAAACGCTCAAGATCCTCATACTCAGCAATAGGAAACTAGACCTGCCTGTCTCGCTACCTTGTTGCCAACCTGAAATGGATGCCGGACTAATACCAACTCTGGAAGAACTTGTCCTGGATGGATGCGGTTTTGGCGATAACGTTGCAGTCACACGCCAGGTCGAGGGTAGCGCAACGCCCATCAAATCAAGCGAACCCTTTTTGCCATTGCTTACACGGCTATTCCCTAAGCTGAGGACGCTGGATGTGTCGTACAACGCGCTGACGTCCGCCGCGCTGCACAAAGATGTCTTGATCGGCCTCATTATGGCATCCACACAAGATACTGCTTGTCGTACAGGACTGAGGCACCTCCGACTTCGAGGGAACCGCATCACAACACTCGATGGCTTCCAGGAAGTCACAGAAATCTTCAAGGGCCATCGCTCTGTCCCGGATTGGAAGCTCGAGGAATTAGACTTGAGAGACAATGAAATCTCCAAGCTGCCTCCGAAACTCGGCTTGTTATCGCTGGATGTTTTCTTGGTGGATGGCAACGTGTAAGTCGCTCTGTCGCTCATGGCAGCATCACAGGCTTATTCTATTCGTGCGTTTGAAAGTTTCCGGATTCCTCAGAGGAGAATTTGGGAGCGTGAAGGAACCAAAGGCCTACTGAGCTGGTTGCGCGGGCGCGTAGAATGAAGGACGCCATGCCCCGTCAGGCTTGCTGTGTATGTAGCGTATAGCTTGATGAAGCATAATGTTACGCTGGCGAAAAGCCCTAGCCACGACCCCAGTACACCTTACCCATTGCATGTATGGATCGCTCGGCAACAAGTACTTCACTTGATGGTCATCGATGCTGGACAGTTCTACACCTCGCGTAGTAGAACGACGGACCGCCTGCTCATCAGGGTCTACTGTAGCTTCAAAGTTGTCATTGTCCCACGCAGTAGAGAAACACAGGCCTCTTCAAACAATCAGTCACGTCGGTTTGCCGAGTCCGTATAGTATGTACAATGCCCCAGGTACTTACTCATCAGGAAAACCCTGAATTTGCACATGGGCGCAAATGTGACATACATATTGCACACACTGCATCACATTTCTGTGCAATCGCACCACAGTGCAGACATTTATGAAGCTATAAACAACGTCCGACGTGGTCTCGGCAGAACGATCTATCCTGGCCGCATGCAGTCGCGTACGATGCGTCCATGCATCGACATGAATACCGTAGCGTGCTGAAGAACTGGCTGGTCCATTGATCGCCCCGCAAGGTGCGTGAACCCGCCACGACAAGCGGATCTCCGGGATCGCCCACTGCGTCATTATCAAAACGTCGCCCATTGACATTCCACCTCCCTGCTGACCGCCGACTGAGTGACGTCCTTGTAGATATGTAAACGCCCCCGTATTGTTGACGAGAGAGCGATGGTGAGCCTGTGAATACGAAAGCGCGGCGTCAGCGTAGTCTTCCAGATAGATGTCACCTGAGACCTGAGCGTCAGAGAGCGCATGCCTCGCGCATGGAGGGTGAGGATGATATCCTACCTCATCGTCCAGCGTCAACAGGTAATCCCATACGAGCAGAGCATCGCCGCTGTAAGACATTGTGCTAGGAATGAGAGGGTCACGATTCTCGGGACGCACCGTACCAGACGCGAGTCTTCCATAATCTGAAGGAGGTTCACACTGACATCAGTGACGAGGAGATAGGATGGCTTGATTCTGCAGGACCGGCATGCACGAACCTATCCATTCATGGAGCACGCCCAGTGCCTCCTCCGAATCAGTATCCTCAGGCGTGGAAACAGAGGCTGTATCGCCGAGGGTTAAGTACGGTGATATGAGATCCCCCCGGATTCATTATGTTGCTAGGATGCTTTGGCCGAACGTCCTGGCTGGCTTCAGTAAAGCGAGAGAGCCTAATTCAGCAGCTTCGCGGGCCGATGGAAGATTCCATAGCATGGGGCAGTGGATATGATCCTGGTAACCGTTGTACCCTTGGGACGGACGGAATGTTCCGTGCTCATTGCAGCCGTGTGCTACGAAGAACCCGGCGAGTCAGCCTAAACAGGCTAGGCTGTACTATTCCGAGTTAGCCAAATATGTGATCTCTTCCCATTGCCCTGTGAGAACTTTGAGCAGAGCATAGAATCACAACCAAGTTAGAGATATGATACAACGCGCTCAAAGGATTTTGATGGCATGGTTCCCAAGAGCCTTACAAACGGTTTCGAACAAGTCACTCGACTTTGTCCACTTGTCGACGTCGATGAGAAGGTGACGCAGGTGGGGCTTGGCACTCGGACTCTCACCAAGAGTTGTTTCACAAGGAACGTGGGCGGCGTTCATGTGAAGAAAATGTCTATTGAGGCTGCTGACCCGCACTTTCCAATACATGATCCGATGCTGACTGTTGGACCCACATGTCATGGTACAATCCACCCAAACGCAATAGTTCCTCGTGTGTGCCTTCCTCTATGACTTGACCCTCCTTGAGCACTATAATTAGGTCTATGTGTATTGTCTGAAATTAGTACCGTGGAACCTAACTTAGAATGGACTTGCCTGCTTCGACTACGGTGCGCAGTCTATGTGCGATAAATATGCTCGTCCTCCCGCTGTGCAATAGAGTATTATTAATGCTCTTCATGATCTCCGCCTCAGTGTGTGCATCAAGGGCCGATGTCTAAGCAAAACATGCATCAATAACAGCACTGTTGCAAAACTCAAAGGAGCGTCCTCACGGCTTCGTCGAAAAACAGTATCGGTGGGTCCTTCAAAAGTACACGCGCGATTGCCAACCGTTGCTTCTCGCCCCCCGAGATCATAAGTCCTCGCTCCCCGACAGTCGTCTTATACCCATCCGGCAGACTCATGACGGTATCATGCACGCTCGCTTTGATGGCAGCCGCCTTCACTTCTTCGTCCGTCGCATCAAGGCGTCCATACCGCACATTGTGCATGATGTCGGAGTGGAAAAGGGGTGTATCCTGCGGAACGACACCTACTGCTCTGCGGAGGCTTTCCACTTGTACATCTTGGATGTCTTGGTCATCAATGAAGATGTGACCAGAGGAAGGATCGTAGAATCTGAACAGAAGTCGGAAGACGGTGGATTTGCCACAGCCCGATGGCCCGACAATGGCTACCTTCTTGCCAGCTGGAACAGTGAAGGAGAGATCGCGGAATATAGGACGATCAGGATGATATCCAAAATCGACCTTTTCGAAGCGAATAGAACCTCCCTTGAGCGCGAGTGGTTGTGCCTCAGGCTTGTCCTACATAACGATAAGATACGAGTCAGGGGCTTTGTCGAGGCGCCTACCTTTGGCGGTACATTCTCAGTTTGAAGGGTGAACAGTATTTCCATATCCAATAAATTCTGTCGGAGCTCACGATACATGCTGCCCAAGAAGTTGAGGGGAAGAGATAACTGGAATATCAACTGATTGACCATGACGAGATCACCGATAGTCATAGTCCCTGAGCGTCGTTTCATCAAATAATGAGGCAACCAGTCTGACAATATTCTCACCACTGAGTACTCCCTGGGCGGCTAAAAACATGGTGGCTGTCAATGCCGTAGAGAATATCACGTTTTGGCCGGAGTTCAGGTACGCCAAGGAAGTCGTGATTAAGACAGACGATTTCTCGTACCGCTTCAGATGAGCATCATACTGAGCGACCTCGAATTTCTCATTGTTGAAATGCTGCACAATGGATCGTGAGGAAATCAAAGAGAAGCAAACAGGTGTACAGACCTTGACCGCCTCGTAGTTAATGAGAGAGTCGACAGCCGATGAGGCAGCCATGTTGTCGGCTTTGTTCGCATTACGTCGAAACTGTGTTCTAGCAACGTATGAGAGAGTGGGGCAAAAACGCGCACGAGGTTCGCGCTGACCTCCAAGAAGTAGTTCGGACGGTAAACCAGGTATATGCGGCTAGGGTGGTTGCCGTGATCGCGGCAAAATCCCAGCCGAATTTATACGTCTATGGTGCAGTGTATAAAGGTGTCGACGGAGAGGAGGCCACACCTACGAGGATGCCGCACACCATGGATATCTCCAAGGCGGTAGGGACGATACGGAACAGGATAGCCTGTAGCATAAATGTGATGCCCCTGTTGACCTATTAAAAGAGGGGAATGGTGGAGATGGGTAAGGCGCACTTTGTTCCGCGGTCGATGGCACGGGTGAGTCCACCGGTTTGCCGGGAGAGATGAAATTTGAGATTCAGGTTGAGCAGTTGTTCGAAAGTTTCGCGAGAGACCTTGCGTATGGCACGTTGACCGATGTTGGCAAACACTGCATTCAAAAGTTCACCGAATACAGTCGCTCCGATGCGCGCAGCGCCGTCTGAGTGGGGTGAGATTGAGTGTGTCAGGAAGCGTGGCTACGTACAACCGAGGATGAGGGAGCCCGCGACGACCCAGACGGTCGAAGTAGCCGAGACATCGAGATTGAGTGCGTCGATGACATGCTTGAATAATTGTGGGACTTGAACGTTGAGAACCTTGTGAGAATGATGAATGCCAATCATGAATAAGACGGAGGGGTAAAGGGACCTTTCCGCTGATCAAGAGGGCGAAGCCGAGGACGACACGAAAGCGTGTGTTCCAGTCATGCTTTGGCCAGACGTTGCCAATGAGTTTGCGAACGACCATCCAGTCCTTGCGGCGCTGCTCCTTGGCTGTCACATGGTCGGGACCAGGCTGGCTGTGAAGGCGAGGGGAGGTGGAGAGATGTCGAGTGAGCGCGGTGGACGGACGGTGTAGGGCGAGGAAGGAGTGCCTTTGGAGGGCGGCGGCAGGAGAGCCAAGGACGGTCCTCGAAAGTACAGCGCGACGGCACACGCCCACCAACATGCAGAATGTGGTCGAGTACAGGAATTCCCAATGGCATCATGAAACAGCCAACACAACGCGTGTGGACATACTACATACTGAAAATACAGAATGGCAGTCAGCTACAACATGTAGTGGTACAGGGATGCGATACAGCCAGCATGATAAGATCAAAACAGAAATCACCCATACATCAGGACAATAATCGTAGGTGGCATCCTCGGCGGAACAATATCATGCCCACGCATTGCAGCCCCACCACCGCTTGTTCGCCCCTCTGACTGCCCATTCCGAGACGCTGTCCGTCGTGGCAACATAAATCATCCCGCCATGAGGATCAAAACACGTTCCCGCAATGTCTAGATCCGGGTTCTCCAGTTGCTCCGCCATTTTTGCCGTCGTTCGGCGACTGGAGTGGGGCGAGTGTCGCGCATTCGAAAATCGTGCAAGGGCAGTGCTACGAGACAGTGAGGGTGACGTATGCAGTGGGAGGTGGATGGAAGGCGGCGGAGAAGACGAACGCGAAGGTGCATGCGAAATACAGTCCGTTTCTGGTTCGTCGACATCCATACCGTCTACATCTTCTCTTCCATCCCCATCGACGTCATTGCTGCCATATCCGTGTGGGCTCGCAACCCCTCGCATTGCAGCCTGTGGATAGATATCTGTTCGGAGTGCAAAATATCCTCGAACTGTCCGACGTGAGAATGCTTCTCGGATGTTTTCTTGCACTGTGTTGTCCCCATGAGGTGGTAAGCCAAGAACATCCCCATTGCCATACCCCTCACCATCCTCGCCGTCACGTCGCCTAGCAATGCGATGTGAAGGTCTCCGCGTGGTCAAGACCCCACTGACAGGGAAGGAATTGACGTGAAAATTTTCTTCCACTGTGCGAATTGCACGTGGGGTTTGCGAAAATTGCCTGATCGGTGCTATGGCAGTGGGGTGGGTTGCATCAGACGATGCGGGAGATATCGATAAGGGGTGTGATGTCGACACCTCTCGCTCCTTGATGTTAGGTATGCGAATGATGTCCTCTGTCTCAAAAGTGCGAGCATCAATCACATGGAGAAGGTTCGTATGCTAGGAGCAATATGAGCAAACTCTAGCATGCTCAAGCATAAAGGCGAATCTGACCTCTGTGAATGTCATAATCTCATGGCCCGGGTGACCATGCGTACCACCGGCGCCAAACTTAACACTGCGTGCACCCCAGCCAGGGGCCTTCGAGTTGCCTCTTGTCCAATCCCACGGGTAATCACTGAGCATGCTACTTGCATCTCCATTCCCAAGGTGTCCAACCGGCAGCCTGGTTTTGTCTGTTTGAATGACCTTTATCGGTATCGTACTTCGCACGTCCCAGATAGCGACGACGCCTTCTTGAGAAGCAACCGCGAATTTCATACCGTCATGTGAGAATGCGGTGGAGAAGGATGCAGAAAGCGAGGATGAGTAGAGTCTGGCGTCGGGAGGGGGAACATTGAGCGTGACAATGGGCGCGAATGTGATGCAGGAACCGCCAGTGAGGTGATGAAGATAAATCTGTGGCGAATCCCCGACAGAGAGGAGTGTCCTCCCATCCGGGGATATCGACGCTAACGAGGAATACGAGATCAGTGCAAAGAACGGAAAGGGGGATACGAGGCACGGACAATGATTGATAGGCTCTTCGAGCTTCAAGTTTCCCGATATTCGGAGGTCTTTTGGTGAAGATTCACCGCGGACGGCGACGTCGTAGAAGCGTACGGTGCAATCGTTGTTGCTGACGACGAGGCGAGGTTCCACGCTGCTCTCCGCGGACCTCGTCAAGCTCAGCGAGCTGAGTAAGACAGAATTGTTGATCGAACCACGGAGCTTCCTATAGTACTGCCAAACTGCATTGTTGCAGCGTAGGCGAGGGGACGGTTCTCCCCTCCGTTGTGATCGGGAGGAAGGGTGGTGGAGGGAAAGGTGGATTTCTGCCTCCTGGCCACCTGCGGCAAGGAGGGTCATGTCAGAACCGGAGACCTGAATGGAGGCGAGAGTATTTGGATTGAACGAGAGGTCGGCGATGCTCCGGACGGCCTAGTATGCGCACAGGATGTGAGGACCTGGGCAGGGGGAAAGTGGGGACACGCACCATGTCAGGAGCATAAAGATCATGCTCTACGATGGAGAAACCTTGTACATAGTTGACTAGGCCTGGTTCCCGAGGACAAATGATGAGATCACGGAGTTGGCTGGAGGGGCAGAGATGGAGTATGAGAGAGACTTTTCGGCGAGCATGTTCATGGCAAGAAAATGGACGTACACATGGCCGATGGTTACGTCTGCGGGTGAGGTATTTGTCGGCGTCGTGGACGCCAACAGGGAGGAGTGGCGGGTCATGAGGAGTGGTGAGCTCGCGGTGGTGGTGACGTTGATCAGGTGTTATGCGCGCGACCGACATTGCGCCCCTCGGCCCGTCACTCAGCCACGTGGTATTCACGTGACCCTGAACGAAGGGCCCACTGCACTGCCTTTGCACTGCAGTTTGTCAACGCTGACCACGACGATGAGCACCGACGAACAAACCCAAGCTGCCACGTCAGTAAATCCAAAGCCAGTCAAGAAGCTAAAGCCGGCCAGAAAACAAGTCAAGGCTGGCGACGTCGACAAACAAGAGACCATCCAGACTGGCAAGGAGTACAGTCAGTCCATTCAATCCAGCTGCGTCGACGTGACGCGCCTCTAACATAGTACAACAGACATCTGGTACAACAAATGGGCTGGTGGGGATCGCGAGGATAACTATTCAAAGTGAGTATTGCCGACAGGTTTGCCATACTAGGGACTAACAACGCTCCAGTAAAATAAAGTCACAAACGCGGTGTAACATCAAAAAGGACAGCGGCCTCACCCGTGCCAACCAAACTGGCGTCAGATATCATTGTCTCTTCTTTGCGCGCGGCTGCTGTCCCTATGGCTGGGAATGCAACTATCTCCACGTCCTTCCGGACCCAAACAACGCCATGCCAGACAGCTCGAAAGACAGCTTTGCCAGAGACAAGTTTGCTGATTACCGAGACGACATGGGTGGTGTGGGTAGCTTCAATCGTCAAAACCGCACATTATACGTTGGCCGGATCAAGGAGACTGGGCCTGGACCCGAGACTGAGGAGATCGTTAACCGTCACTTTAAAGAGTGGGGAGAGATCGAGCGAAGTGCGTTTCTTGTCTGGAGTGTAGTTTCTGGAGTGCTGATCACTTCATTAGTCCGGGTCCTGCAATATCGGAGCGTTGCCTTTGTGACCTACGTATCGGAGCTGAGCGCCCAATTTGCCAAGGAGGCGATGGCATGCCAATCACTGGACAATGACGAGATTCTCAATGTCCGATGGGCCACCGAAGATCCTAACCCCGTCCAAAAGGTGGCTGAGAAGCACCGGTTAGAAGAAATGGGGCAAGAGGCCATCAAGGCCCGCATGGATCCCCGTATCGTCGAAGCGATGCGGGCAGTGCGAGCGTTAGAGGATGGTGACGCACTGGGCGAGGAAGGCCAGGTCCTGGATGCAGTGGACGATGACTCTGAGGCTATTGGTTTCCATGGGGTGAAACGAAGGAAGATAGAAGCTTCACCAGAATCCCTGAACGAGCAGCTGTCCAGGCCAGTGGGGCTACTCACTGCTGATACACTCGAAGGACTGAGGTATTTTACCGAGATACGGAATCGGAACGGATCCATGGCTTCCCAAAACGTATCGATGTCCAAACCGGTGTCGACGGGGTTGGGTCTGGCAGATTATGGAAGCGACGAGGACGATTGAGTATGTTTTTTTTTAATGGATTACGTTACAGGTGTACATTGGTTTGACCCACTCATAGGTGGTGTATTTCACGCTGAAATGATCAAAACCCGCGGGTGAATTGACGGAAACGAAACGGAAGCTCCTCCATCGGCAAGGTGGCGTGTATGTACCTTGGCAGCCATGGCAGGCTTCCAACTGAGCCTCGTGGAAACTTCGTAGGGTCACAGCCACCCTGCCATTCATGTTCCGCTATCTTCCGTTTTGTAGGCTCTGAATAGCACGAAACTAGCGCCTTACAATTCAAAAGTACGTGATAATACATCAGGCGTTGGCAGGCTTGAGACCGTACACGTTGAAAACTCGTGGGGTTGGACAACAAGATTACAGTAAGATTAAAACAATGGCTGGCTCACTGAACTGAAGAGGCAAGTGAGGCACAGGCCGGCGGAACGCGGAGCGCCTAGTGGCTGCTGTCCTTGCTTGTCGGGGGAAGAGCAGTGTTGGGGACACCCACAATTGGAACAAGAACACGAGGGGAGCGTGCCAACTGCGCCATTGGAGATTGTCCGCCGCACTGAGGCCATTGGTGGTGGGCGCGGGTGCAACCACGTGACTTGAGGTGGCAGTGTGGTTAGACGCCCTCGTCTTTCTGGAAAACACCGCCATTAGGGAAGTCGGGCTCTGCCTTTTTCTTTCGAGAACAAGGCGATACGTGGATTTCGACAAAGAATCTTTCCATGACCACAATCAGCCGTCATGTTGACCCATTTTCCTACGCACACCCTCATCTTCGCCAATCTTCCCCCTGATCTTGCCAACATGTGCTCTATGGGCGTCTCTCAGCACTTGCCTGTTTTTAGGTCCCCCAGCTCACCCATCAAATTCGGAAGTGTCGGCGTCCCCTATATAATAACTCGTCCCAATTCTTCGCCATCCCAACAAATCACACATACACTCTCACCATGAACAACATCCCCTCCTCATTCTCATCCGGCGTCCCCTCTATCCACATCCAGGAGGCAGACGACGCCTCGGCACTGTACGTGCACTTGCTGTATCCACCCTTTTCTTGTCCGCTCATACTCTCCCTAGCTTCGATGGTGTAGACATGTTCTCCGCTGACTTGTGCAACTTCAACAACTTTGCTTCCGAGGACGTCAACTTCTTCCCTTGTTCTCGGGGCTTACAGCCAGAATGTATGTTACACCCGATCTGCGTCGCGACGCCACACTCATACAGCTTGTAGATCTCCCCCAAAATTCATTTCCCAACTCCTCATCCGAGCTAGAGGACATCCCAGAGTTTTCCCACCTGGCTACAACGAACCACCCATACCTTACCGGCCATGGCCTTTCCCTCCCATATTCAATCATCGTACAAGAGAATGGCACTGCCCCATCCACTGACCGGGGCCTTTCTCCATCCAGCCTTGGCAGCCCCGTTCCTTCGCCGACCTCTTCCTTTGCCAGTTCATTATCTCCCTTATCGTTTTATGACACTCTACTCTCAGACAACGAATCACCTGTCTCGCCCTCACCCGCCACACCCGACGAGCAATTTCACTGGCCACCTCAGGTGTTGAACAGTCAGAGCAGCGAGTCTCTGGCGTTACGTCCTTCTTTGATAGAATCGTTCTCCAGCGATTCTATCCTCCCTTCCGGTTCTCTAGGCCCCCCTTCTCATCGTCGTTCAAAGTCATCACCCACTTCTCGCCGCGAACCTGTGGCCAGCAAGGCAATGCTTGAAGCTAACAGTCGACGTCGCCGTCACCCCGCACAGTATGAGTGCGAGGATTGCAAGCAAACTTTTACTGCCCAATTCTCACTCAGACGTGAGTCTCCGCGTATTTTGCTGTGTGCCTTCACATTTAACGCCACATCTAGGTCATCAACAATCGCACTCGGGCGAGCGCCCCTTTGCGTGCGGCATCGCCGGCTGTACACAGCGATTCTACAACAGCAGTGATTGCAAACGTCATGAGAAGAGCAGGAAGCGTCACAAGGACCTTATGATGCAATGATCGGTGTGCCTCGGTGGCGTGCCATTGATCTCACCCCACCCTGACAAGCCTGGTCGATCGATCTTCAAACACGGATATGACCAATTTCTAGATGATATCCACGAGCAGCATCTTTCGAATTACGATCCCATCTCCACTTTCACGTTGCATCCTCAAATTCTCAATGTTCGATAATTATCCAGTCGGCACTATGGACGGGACGAAATGATACCCTTGATAACATCTTATACCTACGAAACTTCGGATTGTTTTGTTAGCTTTTTTTCTGCGTCCGTCTGTCCACCCAGCAACTCTGTATTCTTTAACTGTAGTAGATAACAATAGCGACGAATTCTTGATGTGACTCCAGACAAGTCAAGTGTTCGGGTCCGCGGCTGCCAGACCTAGTCATGCGAATCCTCGGTGGTGCCGAGGCACCGCAGCCGCGAGCCATCAAGTGCATCGTGGCGATGTCAAAACCCTGTATATATCCTACTCGGGTTGGCTGGGGCCAGCAAGGGGCGAGGCATTTTCCATCATTTTTATTGAAAGATCAGCGAACGTGGATATATAGATAAGCCTAGAACTACCCTTACTAGTCAACGCACAGAGATCAGAAACAAAGTAGCCGAATGGTAAGAATACACAGCATAACAAGCACGTAGCCTACAGTTTCCGCAGCTGTGTGAGTGATAACGTGTCGATGAGGTCGATTCCTCGGACTTGACGCGACGTGGTTGACGGGATAGTCAAGGTTGTCAACCTATCGCCAAAAAAAAAAAAAAGGGAGCCGCAAGGCACCGATTTTTGGGTCAACATGGGCGCGTCACCCTCACGCAATCACGTACCAGACATGGAAGTGGGGTGATCGGCTCGTTCCGGGCGGACGGCATCGTCTGCGCTTCACGCATAAAAAACGCCGCAGTCGATACGATAGGCACGGTGAGGATGCAAGCCCCGAGGGCACCGGCACGCGCTGCGTGCGTCGTATCAAGCGGCGGGCCGTTCAGGTGGTCAAGACGTGTACAGTGTACGACCGTGACCCCAAGCGAACTGGCTGCGGCGGAGAGGGCGATCACGGAGGCGAGCTCGAGGAGGAACGTGATGTGCGTTGACAGCACTTTTTGGAGCTTGGGGCCGCCGATGAGTGCAATGAGGCACTACGGTTGCGAGGGTGGCGGGCCCGATGACGATGATGCCACCGAGTGAACCGGCTTCTATGGATGACAACAAGGGTGGATCGTATCCCTTGTATTTGGCTGCTCTCAGCACTGCATGTCCAACGAGCAAGTTGAGTAAGCCATCCAGGGTGCCAGTCAACAATACGCAGGCTGAGAAAAAAAGGACACGGATCGCGAATTCGGCGACAGGGCGGAAAAAGAGTGAGAGGCCGAAAACCGTGAACCAGACGAGGATGGGGTCTGAAGAGTGGGAGGGAACGGATGATTCTTTAGGAGGAAGACTGGATAATGGACCCAAGGGAGTGGAACGGACACAACGATGGAATAGGCGATAAAATATAAACATCATGGACAACGCGTTGCGTTGCTGCCATGAACGTTACTGATGCCAACCGCTCAGCGCTCAACAACCGCTGGAAGGGCCAGGAAGGCGCTAAAATGGCGGGGAGCCGAATACCGCTTGAATGATAGATTCATATCGCGAGCCAAGCTTGGACTGCCAATCCCATACCGACGGAACCTGGCAAGCGCCTGGAACCTCCATTCAACATCCGTAAAGCGCTGAGAAATCCTCGGCGGTTCAGGTAGGCCCAGTTGCACCCCATGTGCGTGAGCAGAGCCACTGGCGCTCACATTCGACAGCAAGAACTTCTTATTCGTCTATGGCTCGGGTCTTTATGTACCAGAGTTCCGCGGTGTGTAATTCAATTATTATTGAAATCTTGAGGGCCGGAAGTACAAAGGTTGTAATTGCACGTGTCTAGTGACCTGCAGGACTCTGTCCCAGTCGAGGACGACGTTCCACTGCGAGGATTTCTAGGGTCGCCCCCCCCGGGTTTTCAGGTGTTCCGAGATGATATTTGCGAGATAGTGGTATGTGACACTTCTTTTGAATCATATTGACCTGATGTGTGTGGCAAGGACTTGCGACGTGAGACAGCCCACCCGCGGATCAGAATTCCCAGCGGGTAGGAACGACAACCTCCTTACTCATACTGCATCTCAGATCCGTGAGTATCCTTATAGCGATCTCAAGAGTTTTCCCCAACACTCAGCGTGCAAGAGAGTGTGGTCACATCTCTCTTTTAATCACGCGGCAGAGGCCACACCAACAACGATCCCATTCCGGAATTTTTTCACGACTGTAGTTTATCCCGAATGCGCGGAACCGACCTGTTTCGTGCTGGCATTTTCCGATGTGCCTACACAAGCGGAGCACGTGCGACAAGGTTTAGCTGAGCGTACTTATAGATTACTCTGCACCGGGTTCTTGGGATTGGACTTGGTCCCTGGGCGTCAGCTATGATTCGTCACTTGCTCCCGGTGCTGCTGCTCACCGCTGCATTCGTGTCGGGATATCTGAAGAGACGTGACGATGGTAAACGACTTCCTCCAGGGCCTTGTTCTATCCCTTTTTTAGGGAACGTCATTGGAATCGACGCCCCAAGTCCTTGGAAGACATACTACATGGGCCGCAAGATACGGTCCGTGCCTTCTATGCTGATAATAACTTCCATTTAATGACATTCTGCCCCTCCAGGTGAAATATTCTATACACAGCTCCTAGGTCAAGATATTATTGTGATAAATTCCGAGAGGGTAGCCCACGATCTCCTTGATCGTCGCTCCTATAACTACTACCTGCGAGTCTCTTCCGTATCAACCAATTGTCCATCAATCTACTATAATTTGTCAGATTCGGAACAGAGTTCTCATCTATCTTTCTTCCCTATGGCGATCGTTGGCGCCTTCACCGGCGCCTTTTCCACCAAGCCTTCAACGCGAATGCAGCAGTGGCTTTCCGACCGACTCAGATGAGAAATGCGCACGAATTAATAATGAACCTTCTGGCTACTCCTGACGATTTTGTGCGTCACGTACAAGCGTGGGTCTCCCTTTCGATTAATAGATGAATCCATGACATCTGATTGATGGGTTCATAATATCAGATTGAGCGCCTCGTTAATAATGGTGATTGTGTATGACTATGAAGCCTCATCTAGGGATGATCCGATTCTCGCGCATGTCGAAACAGCAATAGAAATTGCGATGAAGGAAGTCAAACCAGAGGTGGCGGCCGTGCTGAGTGTTTTCCCCCTTCAGTCAGTATATCTTTTCATCTGCTCGCCATCAGTAATCGAAATTCAGTACGTCATGCAGTCGAATACATCCCGGCTTGGCTTCCAGGTGCACGGCTGAAACGTAGTGCCCTGACTTCCCAACGCTCCACTGCGCAATGGGTGGATGCACCTTCCAGTATGTTGTGAAGAACATGGTCGGCATTCACTGGTCCAGGAGTCTTCGTCGTATGCTGAATATCTGTTGTACACTAGGCCGCTGGCCTGCAGGACCTTCCATGCTTTTTGATATCCTCACACGGATACAACAAACATCCGAAACGGAAGAGGATACCGCGTAGATAAAGAAGGCAGCAAAGGAAGCATGCGCAAGTGCCTATGCTGGTACGTGACACTTGAGTACATACATTCTAAATCGGCCGTCTAATCAAATCCGCCGAATGAAGCTGCTGCAGAAACGGTGCGCCTCGCATGTTGCTGTTTATGAATTTATCTTATGCTTATGTTGGTCGTCCTTCACTAGACGCTTCTCCACATTGTCAATATTTATTCTGGCAATGGTTCTTTACCCTGAAGTGCAGAAGCGTGCACAGGCTGAGATCGACTCAGTGATCGGTTCGAACATGAGCAGATTGCCTGTGTGGGAAGATCGATCTTCTCTAGCCTATATCGATGCAGTAATCAAGGCATCCTGTAGCACCCTTAGGTCGGTTTCTGATAGCGAACGACCTCTCGATGCTCATAGCATGGCCTAGTAATTCCACACGCAACCGTAAACGATGATGTGTATGAGGGCTGTTACATTCCCAAAGGTTTGTTTTTCTTGCTTGGTAAAGTGCGGTGTACGCTTACACAGTTCCGAGTAGGTGCAACTATCTTAGTGAATGCCTGGTCAGTTGGGCTAGATTGCCAATTATATAGTACGTGCTAACTGTCGCCATGCGCAAAGGGCAATGTCAAGAGATTCTGTCAATTACCCCAATCCCAACGAATTCCTGCCAGAACGTTTTCTGGCGACAGAGAACGCAACCAAGACACCTTTATTTCCTTTGATTTCGGTCGCCGAGTTTGGTAAAGGAGTATCCGTGATTACACCTATAATCTACTGATGGGCCTTCTCAGTGTCGGACGTTATGTCGCCGAGGCATCCCTATGGGCTGTGATCGTGAATATGCTAGCACTGTTCCGCTTTGAACCATCTCCAGGCTGCGACCTGGGGGAGAAAGGTGAAAACGTGATGTGGACGGAAGGAGTGACTACGTGGGTGATCGACTTCTTCGAAGTTTTTATTTTCCCTAAACCATTCACGTAGACACCCCAAGTTCCATGACAAAATTACGCCACGGCACGAGGGTTTGAGCAAGGAAAGACTTGTGCAGTTGATGCAGAGTCCAGCGTGAGTTTTCCTATTACAAGGTCAGCTCAGCTGGCACGAATCATCGTGCACGGTAAACGTTCAAATGAACGAGGGCTTTCCACACTTCTTGATCTACGAGCTAGAAACCGCTTGTGATAAAACCATTCACACTGAGGTAGAAAGGAACCAGCTTTCGAGTACTCGACGGTATTACAAAGTACTATGTGGGGCTCTAAGCAGAATGCCCACGTCTCTTTTACTTCAATGATGGTGTGTATCATGGTGTTCAAGGCCGTGGTAATCGAGTTTGTACGCTAAAGAAGAGTGAGTTATGCAACAAAGTATGGACAATGGACGTCCTACCAGAGCCACATTCAGTGCAGCGGCGGATTTTGTCCTGGCGAACAGTGAACCAGTGAAGTTCGTGCGACTCGGCAGGAGAGCCAGTACAACCAACGATGCGTTCCGTGTCCTGCAGAAACGCGTCAGACAATGAATAGTCGCGAATGTAAAACCGGATGGATGTAGAGCTTACCAAAGAGTACACTTTGATAGGGTCTTTGAGAGTGCCTACGCGACTCGAGTCGAGAGGTTGTAGATCAAAGGCTTCGTGGCCCTCCATCTCACCCATGAGCTGGAAGCGCTCTAGACCAGTGGCCTGTTGTTCATCCGTAGGAATTTCGCCGGTTTTTCCACCTTGACCGAAGAGCTGGGGAGGTGGAGCTCCTGAACGGCGGGCAGCAGTGGTGGAGAGCGCACGAAGTGCGGTGGAGTTGGCTGGACGGGCGGTGCGGAGGGCAACTGGACGAGCGGCGCGGAGAGCGGTACTGAGCATGATGAACAGATGGTACAAACCGGGATAGGCGTGACTCGGAACGTGTGTTGTCACATGTGACATGAAGCTACTCTTCCCGGACTTTGAAAGTTCAAACTGAGAAATCGGGCTTTTACTTTGCTGTACACTATAGCCAAATGCACTTACATTGTCGAAGCCAACTCCTGACACACTCTGGCTGGTTGTCAGAGCATGTCAGAGCGTGTCAGTGACCGGCCAGAGTGACGTCGCGGAAGACCCCTCAATAACATATCCGCTCTCAATGCTCTTACCGAAGTCGAGCAGCAAGCAGCCAAAGACGAAGTACAGTGCTGAGTAGACATTTTAGACCTAACTTGCATGGCTGACACCTCAGACAAGGGAAGATGCTGTGGCCGTTCTGAGGGAATGTGTACATCATGGTCGTCCCGAAATCCTAGCTTTGTGTTCAAAGTGCTGAGTGGACATTTTAGACCTAACTTGCATGGCTGACACTCAGGCAGTGTCACGATCAATACAGCGGAAGATGCCAAGGCCGTTTTGAGGGCATGTTTATATGGTCGCCTCGAGAAACCCACCGTACCCACCACCAACACGGGCAAACGCGTGAGGGGGTTTGCTCGTGATAGCCGTCGGCTCCAGGTGGTAAGCGGGACAGCAATAGTGTTTGCAGGCAGAAGGTACTTGGATGGCTGTAATTGGACAAAAAGTTGGTAACCGGCTGGTGTTTACAAGCACTGCACTGACATCTATTCTTCTAGCCGGCACAGATAACGGCTTCCAAACACACCACCAGCAAGATCGACCGGATATGTTGAAACGCACCATTCGATTCGCGTACAAATCTCTACTGGTAACAGTTGTGTCCTATCAGGTGACCAGTTACACGCATCCGAGCGCATCTAGTATATCTGCGCCTGACCCAAAGGACGAACCGCTCCCTTCGGAGCTGAAATTGAGTGCAGCGCGCAAGGAGGGGTCAGGGGAACAGTCTGGCATACCCGACGATGACGACGACGACGATGACATTTCAATTGGTGCGTACGCCCGGATTCAGATGACATCAATTCATTGACTTCCCTGTTGCCATCAGCGCCTATTGGTGAAACAGCCTCCCAGTTAAATCTGGGCACATATTTTCACACCCCTCGAAGCGAGCATGATGTCGAAAAGGCTCTCGATGGACTCGATCAAGTTACAAATCAGACCCTAATTAGTGGACGATTCACAGAAATCAGCACTCCAACTACGACATCCCAGAAACCCACCAACAATCTTGACGGGAGCCGTATCATTGGAAAACTATTAACATTGAAAGAAATGTTGAATCCTATCAACGAGCAGGAAGCAGGAGAAGTGAAGAAATGATGGTTGTCAATATGTAGTGTGCTCCGTCGCCTTTCGTCCTCATTCGAGCCCACCCCGTAGTTTCAATGCACTGGCGTGAACGCGTTCCCCAGGTAGCCTCCGGCGGAATTACACACAAATTTCGGAGCCCACCTGACTTAACGGAATGCCCCATCGCTCTGCACGGTAAGAATTTGTATGGTAGCCGGCATGTTGGTGTCATACTTACTTTACTATACACTTATTATAATCCCTCTCAATGCTTTTTCTCGTATTGCAAGTTGGCTGCAAGTGTGCACGAGTAGCAAAAAAGTGGAACCTAAGTACTGGTACAAGTGTGAATTTACTGGTACGCAGCTTTACTTAGCGAGTCAGCAAGTAGCCGTAAGTAGCCATAATAAGTATGCAACGATAATGTGTTACATTGCTCTTTGTATCCGAGTCGCTATATGTACGATTTTCGTTCCTTGTCCTTGAATCCTTGCACATACATACCCAGTAACAAACCACAAAGCTCAATAGTTGGCCGCTGCCGAAGTGGCCGACTCCAAAGCAATTTCGGCTTTGAATGCTAATCCACCATATTAGGCATGCGTTTACGAACGTTACGGAGTCTCCCTGTTCTAAGCGGAGGTTGTCGAGTCTGACACAGGTTGTATAGTGCTTCTTTGTTTTCTACCCGCCCTCCTTTATTCGCCTCTCTTTAGTTTCAGACCCGCTGCATTTGCTTAGGCCAGCCTCAATGCCAACAACCGGCATCCCGCCCCGTCCAGGCTCCCCGGAATCTGCTACGCTGGTCGTTCTCCAAGCTTACGATGATCCAACAAACCAGAGCGGTTCGTCAGGAACCTGCCGGTCACGCTCAGCCCGATACAGAAGATACGAGTCCGCTCGATTCACCAAACCGATCAGATTACCGACTTTCAGCGATATCATGCTCTTCGACTGTCAACTTGGTCCAACCGCACTCCGATAGTCGCCCTCATTATCGCGGGGAATTTAAAGAGTCGCCTTTCAGATGGAATTACCCTTCGCTGTCGGACCTTCCGATGGATCAACAGGAAGCTGTTTCAAAAAGCGTCACAAGTAATGGCGAGAAGCCTGCGATGCGAATGTGGGAGGGCTGGAAACTCATAATATGCTGCTCTTGTAAGGACTGTCCTTCCAGTGGCTGTCACTCGGGTTCATTGTAAACTGTGTTCTTCGATACAGGGCTGAATGTCTTGCTGTTACTCATACCGGTCTCGGTGAGTCCATCCAAGACAATGAATGAGTGATGCTGATCGAGTACAGTGGGTTCTCAGTTCCGTCTTGGGAAGGCATCACAAGCTGGTTTTTACTTGTGGGTGACGTTCTTGAACATGAACTTAAGCTCATCGAGGGCCACAGTTTGCATTCTCTCAATGATCCCGCTCGTAAAGGTATGCTTTTCGTTACAGCGGTCGTTCGTATTGTTCACTTGCAACAGCTTCACGACCTCTCCACCCGAGAGTTAGCGATTAGATTTGGTGGAACAAAAACTGGACTTCTTAATGCAAGCATGGTACGTGGAACATGGGATTTTCTATTCAACCGCTAACTTGCCATTCTTCCAAATCTAAGAGCAATACGTATGTACTCCTGATCTCATATGATATTAGTGATGAACCACTTCCGTCTCAGTGTCGAGCTAGTCATCGCGGTTGGTCTTGGGATTACCGATGCTGCCAATCGAAACGCTGAGTTGACCTATGTCCACAGATAACTGCATTGAGGAAATGCGAACTCCGTGTCGTCCAGTCTTCGCGTTGGTGATCTTTCTCTTCGCACTCACTCACTTCTTACCTTGCGAGTGACAGTGATTGGCTCGATGTTGAGCAAAATCTGTGTGTTCCTTCACTCCTCTATGCGATCAATAATTCTTCCCTGATCTCATACATTAATTAGTGCTGGTCCTCGGGATGTGCTTTTTCGCCGGTGGACTGCGATTCTCGGAACAAGGATTTGATCAGAGTAAGCCGAATTGTCGATCTTTACAATAATTACTAAGTGCTATATCAGCTGCAACTCAGATTCATTCTTCACTGCTTAGTATCAGTGTCGGTGCACTACTCCTCCCGGCGGCATACCATTTTGCGCTCAGTGGTGCCCAGGAGTCAAGTGCCGTGGAACAGAGGAAAGCCATACTGAAAATGAGTCATGGAGTAAGTTTTTTTTTAACTCGACTTTAGCAACATCTTACAGTTCTCTGATAGGTATCTATTGTTCTGCTCTTGAGTGAGTGGAATGCGCAGGTCGTGATCTTGTTTCACTTAGTCCACGATACAGTCTACGTCTTTTATCTCCTTTTTCAGCTGTGGTCCCATCGACATCTCTACAAGGATACAAAGCAGAAGAGTAACAGGCTGTCTGTCAAAATTCCTGTTTACCCCCGTTTCATCTCGGAAAGGCGTATCTTCAGCGGGGACATGTTGAAGCCGTCCAAGTCCGAATCTGATTCAATGCGTTGGAGGTCCTCGACTGCAGGATCAAGGATGGGTACCCTTCTTGGGACAACTAGCGGACAATATAGCCTCCATTCACAATCTGAAGCGACTCTCACGACTTCTTCGTTGAACATTCCAGCCACCGTTGAGAAGATTGTTGATCCGCATCAAGATCCGCACCCCACTATTCGGCTGGTAACGCAAGCCTTGAAAGACCACGAGATCGATGCCTCATCCAGGACCTCTGAATTGTCTCTTCCAAAGTCTCGGTGGCGGTCTGAGGACGAGGCGTCGACCATAACTGAGGACACCCATCGTAACTTGCCTGAGCCCATGAACCCTATTGCGCTTCCGCCACCTGGTCAAGGATCCACGCTTTCGACCAGGTCGTTTAAAGAGCCTAGATTGAGCCTGACCCTGACGCTGCTTTTGTTGATCACGGTGACTATTGTGAGTTGCATTTGATTCGACACTCAGACAGCTGAGATACGCTCCAGCTAGTCACATTCAACGCAGAGGAGCTTGTGGAGAGCATGGACGGGATAGCTATGTCGATCAGCAAGCAATGGGTCGGTTTAATTTTGCTTCCAGCGGTTAGCTCCATCGCAGGTAGGCCACACGCATGGTATGCCCTGTCGAATTTTAACCCTCAGCAAACCTCCAAATCAGAGTGCGTCACTGCAATGAACGTCTCCGTGAAGGATCAACTTGGACTAAGTGTCAGCGTTGCCGTTGGGTCTGCAATAGTACGTTCTTGCGTCAACATGTTTTCTCGAAGCTTAAAGTGATTCTTCTGATCCTAGCAAATCGCGCTACTCATCATTCCGTGAGTCGATTGGTGTCTAACTTGTTTGTTCACAATGTGATGGTAGCCTATAAAGTTTCATGGTAACCCTCGGATGGGTATTAAACAAGCCATTGGCACTACTTTTTGATCCCTTTGAATCAATCGTAAGTTATGTTTACGTAGAACTGTCATTCGCAGGCTTATCACCTTTATCAGGTACTCTACATCTCCGGCAAGTGACTTTTGTAACATGGAAACCAGTGCTGAGGTAGCGTTTTAGTACAAACAATGAGCTATGTCGTCGCGGACGGCAAGTCGAATTGGCTTGACGGCGCAATCCTAATATGTGAGTTCCCCTACGACCATGCATAACGATATCTCATATCAGGAACAGCATTGTATGTAATCATCGCGGTCTCCTTCTGGTATTATCCAGGTATCTATCCATCGAATCGAGTGGCGCACCTTGGTGCTGACGAACCGTTTTATCAGGTACAACCAAGTGAGATTGCTGCCTGCACAATCAATGCGGCGATAGACGGTTGAGACCCGCACTCGTAAATCACTATACCTACCACCTAGACGAACACCTTTGCACACATACTTCGCACTGTAGATTCCAACACTCATTCTTTCCAAGTCACTTTCCTTTACGACCATAGATTATTCAGATGTACCAGACTAGTCGATGAATGTCACGTATAGCATATATCTCTGGTTAAAAGATCTACTATAGATAATAACGATCTCCTAAACACCAAAACCAATTAGAAACGGAATAGGTCGCATCAAGACGCAGGACATACCAATCTGACCCATGCCAGGCTCCATAATCCAAACTTTTCTCCCATCTCCATAATGGTGTCCTTCGCCTTCGGAGTGGTAATGTTCAAGCCAGGTTTCTCGCAAACCTTCGTCGACAGCCCCACAAACTATCCTTACTTTCGGAAAAGCCTTGTGAAGCACTGATATACCTCCGTTATGAGCCACCAGGAACGTGACGAAAATGATATGATCCTGCTGGACACCGTGGTCCAGGAGAGTACGGATCGCCATAAATGCCGATGCACCCGTGCCAATCTCATATCGCGTCAATCCAGAATTGCCAAACAGGCGGAAGACCGGAACGACTTACCTGCGCATCCAATAGGAACACCCAGGTATCGACCGCGAGACGTCGATGACGGATACACTTGGGAAGCATGACATGCAAGAGGAGTGGTTCCCCTGTCTTTGCATCCGACTGTACCAGCAGAGAACCGATAGCCACGTCACTCAGCACTCGTTGGAGACCCTTTTCAAGTGGACCCCCCCTGAAAAGCCATTGTGGGTCAGGTATACGAGAAAGGCCGGCGACCAACGTACGATCGGATGATGGAAACACCACAAATGTGCTGATGAGTCGAATGAGTGTCGGGGATTCAGAGCGGTCACGACGAACATACCTTGACATCGGGTTCTTTTCCAGAATACGCCGTTTCCGTTGGAGTCGTAATGACCTTGTCTCTGTATGGAAGTAGTTCCATAGCCTTCTCGGCCAAGAAAGTAGCGAGTCTATCGACGAAAAAGATGAAATCCTGCCGGGATGTCTTCTCGTTCCGCAACGTGGTATAGATACCCTGGCAAAACGTTTATGAGATTAGACATGTGGGCATGTATTAGACTGACCTTTAGCTGAGGTGTCTGCGGCAAAACGATAACATTCCAGTCCTCGTGGCTGTCGTTAGGTTTCAGGCACTTGTCAATGCTTGTACAAGCCATGTTCTTCCGGAAATGCCGGGCTCGTTCGTTCATCTGTCGCCTGACATGAGTGGAGATGAGATCGATTGCGACAGAATTGTTTGAACCGGGGACAACCTAGAGTAAGAGAATGTAAAGGTGGGTCACGTAAAAGATCAGAGTAGCTTACAATATCCGCGTATCGGGATGTTGGGAGAACGAAGTTATCGAAAGCAGGTTTGACATAACGAATGTATCTGTAACCAGGTGGATGTCTTGTCAAATCGATCGGCTACGAGAAACAGACTGTTCGAGTACACCCTCCACACTCCGATCACGTTCTTTGACGTCTCGTTGAATGCGTCGTGCAAGCATCAAATCCGAGTCGCACTGAACGAATACCTAGATGACGTCAAGGAGCAGCCCAAATACAAAGGCGCAAAGCATCACCTTAAGGTCGTACAAAGCACGCAGACTTGGGTCGTGCAAAGCCATGATACCCTCGGCTGAAGCAACAGTGAGGTTCACATGGACCGACGAGGCAGACGCATCATACTGATTATCACGGAAGCACCATACAGGTACTTCGTCTCATCTAGTCGTTGATGTTCCGCAAATGAGTATACTGGTATATTACTCTGTCGGCATGCCTTCAGGTCTGCAAGACACTACAAAGGATGATTAGCTATGTCGTGTGGGGCTTTCTGAATTACGTACCGCTGCAAACATGGGCATGTCGAGAGCATCAGGGTGGTCAAAATCGAATCTATTGGCGTGAGCAAGCGCGATTTCTTCCTCGGTATGATACTTGTAGAAACTATCCTGTCGGACGACGATGGATGTTTGATCAAACAAGCCTCGGGCCATCCACTGACATTGGAAGAGCATACCTGTGACAGAATCACGACGGTCGGCACTGACCCCAGCGACTTCACGATTTGTCTAGCTACATGAGTCTGGCTGGAAGAAGTTACTGTCGTGTCGGTGCCAGAGAGTAAGCCTTACCTTCCCACTTGCCGAGCCTCCTACAGCAGAAACCCGTGTCACCCTCAGTGGATGAGATGTAGTAGGTCCGATGCCTACCTGCTATCCCAATGACGAATGCATCGCACACAGGCAGGCCGTCTTCGTCGTACCTTACGAGGAGCGCTAGTGAGAGACTGCTTGAAGAAATCAACAAGTTCTGAAGTCACCAGGGAGGTCTTCCGTGCGTTTTCAACAGGATGTTCTTCCTTGCTTGGAACGACTGGGTAGAGTTACTGCGATGCTCCTCGGCGTCGTAAAGCTTTGGTAACTCTTCTCCGGGCATCGGGGAAGTCGTCCAGTTTGACGACGGAAAAAGTTGCCCAGAGGAACGTTGCGGTGCGGGCTATTGCGGGTGTGCAATATTTGTAGTGGTTACCAATATGATATGATCACACATTCAATGTCGACCTGGCCTGCAACAACGCACGCTGGGTACTTTTTTATATATACCTAGCACATCTTCTCCAAGTTCACTGATACACGGCATCTATTTCTCAGGTGTCAAGCAAGAACTCGGCAATCTCGTTTCGCTGAGTTGCCTCATCTTGGCGTTTCCGACCCAAACCTCGCCATTCCCCAATACCATTAGCTGTCTGTCTTGAGTACGAAGTTGTGCGCAGCTCGCAGAGACCCACAGCGGTAAAGGAGCGGACAGTGGTGGTTGATTGCTGTGAATAACCCTTGGTTGGGTAGGCTTAGCGGCGCGGCTACCCCTGCTAGTGAGTGTCGTCCGGCAGGAATAGCAAAGCTGTGTTGAAATTGAAGAACATTGATCTGACATAGTTACATCGGAACTGTTCGGCGGCACTGGCGTTGGTAAATAAACGAGATCCGGACCGAGTTTTGCATCAGAGTACGACCGTATCGAAATCCGGGTCTTCCAATCATCTAGCCCTTCTTGGATAGTTCTGTGTACACTTTTAGTACTCCCCTGTACATTTTATCAAGAGTGGCTCACTGACCGCTGACAGAGTATACACAGGCCTAGAGAAGCACTTTTAGGTTCCAGTTTTGCACAAGTACGAGCAATCGTGGAAACAGTCGACGGATAATCTTTTTCCAAACCGACAATGAAATCTGCAAAGAAGCTAAGTCATGCAATTCCACAACCGCAGCCCACGCAGTACCTTTCGTCAAACCGGGAATACCGGCAGTAGCACGTATTTGCCCATTTCTGCCGACAACATGGATTGAATTCCACCACGCGAACATTGAGCATTCCTTCATAGTCACATCCCTGAGGGGCCGCACTACACGTATGGCATCCGCATTCTCGGTCGTTGCCGGTATACCATGATACCATTCTTCTTGAAACTCTTCACGCATCGAATGACCTCCTCCCTGCGAGATGCAAGAGATCAAGGAAATAGAGAGCGTGGTCAGTGACATTCCGAGCAATAAATGTGATGCTCGACGCGACCGGGCGGTGTACAACAGCAAGAGACGAACGAGAATTCTGATGGCACTCGAGATGGCAGTCTGTGTGGGGAGCGATGCAAGGTATGTGCGCAGAGCATCAACGGGAGAGAGATCACAGGATGGGCCGTGGCGTAAAGCTATTGAATATATCATCACCGCAGATTCCAGAAAGACATGGTTTTGAAAATACCTTCGGTATACAACCCATCCTTGCCTAGTTCAATTGTAAGTTGGGACCGATCTTGATCTGTTGTTGTGATTGAGCGCCACCATGAGTCATCAAAAGCATATTCAAGGCGAAGTGGGACAAGATCAAACTTTGGATAGGGCGCGAGTGCTTTGATGATTTCATTCGTTCTATCGCGCGTCTGTGGTTTGTAGGTTATGGCCATTGCGGCGCAGGAATGGTAACCTTCGTACCTCAGGGAACGCGCCACATACTTCCACATAGCATACTGCACATGATGTCCACACGCTGGCACTCCGCGGGTGGTTTGTGCCCCCTCGAACCTCGCCATTCGCGGATGACTCATTAGCGAAATACGTTTTATGAACCATGTCGAGAAGAATCGATGAACCTAGACCACCAGAGAATCCAAGTACCAAGGATCCCGAGGCCTTGAGTATTGGTCGCTTGGATGTCCCGGCACTCGCATTTACGGAAGGCTCCAAAGACCTTCGAAACTTTAACATGACGAGAGGAATAAAGCACTCCCTGAGGATTGATTAGGGACAGCTTAGCTATCGAAGAAAGGGACAGTACTAAGATATGAAGCTTACTTGCAGTACACTGCATGTCGTATTACGATTTTCCCTGGGTTCGCCTTGCATTTGATACAATCCTTCCCTTTGTTGAACTTGAGTCGTCCTAAGAAGAGTAGTTGGTGAAGGTCAGCAAGCAATTATTCATTCACTCACGAGGCATGAGTGCATCCTGGTCAGTGGAAGGATTTCCGCAGGAAGACATGATCTTTGTTCAGCTACAAGAAAGCGAGCGAGGCATCTTATCACTTCCGCTTTCGGTACAACATCGTGACTACTCACAACGAACTTGTAATAGCGTTCTTCAACCTCTTCCTGACTATGCGGGTCTCCAAATTCACTAGTGAACCGTCCTCGGTCCCCGTGCGGATAGGCGCGAAAGAGATTGGTATTATGTGCGTACTACTATTTCCTCGCGTGCACTGGGAGGTCCTGGGATGTTACTTCATCCTGCGAGCACCAGCCTATTTCTCAATGAACCTTGAAAACCGATATCCGGTACGTTTGCAACCAGTCCTGCAGCCTGTTTGGTAATCGATCTAAAGTGACCTCGCAGGCTTGCCCGGGGTCCCATCCACTAGATGCGGCTGACGGTCGACGGTGTGATTTCCGGCGGCTGAAACCCAACGTCGTTGGGCTATAAAGCCACCCTCCTTCGCGTGTCCTTGCCCAGAATTAGCTGCAGCATATCGATTACTGCCTTCCAGCCTTGTCGACCAGCGACCTCAGCGTTATACGTCGTTATCATGACTATCAACTTCGTCAACCCCTTCAAGTCCCGGACTACCAAGACCTTCGATAAGAACAAGATCAGTCGGGGTATGCGTACTGGCGAGCGCTTCTCTTCCGCAGACGTCAACCTTAATTCGGGCAAAGTGATTTTCGAGTTCGGTACCACTACCACCTTTATGGACCACCTATCCAAGCCGAAGCCGTTGGAGCACGTAGTAAGCGGAACCATTTCAGCGAATCATCGACATTTGACACCGACCCTTCAGGAGGCAGTTCAGTCGTCGTTCTTGGGTATGCACGCGGATATCCAAGTGGAAAAGCAGAAGAGGATTATTTCCAAGGTCAAGGTAGCGAAGAACAACATTGCCAAATTATTCAAGCCTGCCGGTCGCGTCTCTGAGGCCGTTACGTGCATCGACTATTCCACCATCCCCGGCGTCGGACACAGCACACCGGACCACCATTCATCCACTCTAACCTCTCAGTCCATCCTGCTGCATGCCGAGCCTAATGTCCGTATGGTCCCTGCGTACGCCAGTTTGGAGGCAGTCGCCTCTCCCATCGCTTACGTCGAGGGCGTCAAAGGGCATATCGAGGATTTGACCTCCACCGTCTGCAGCCCCTCGTCACAAGCTGTGCAACCTTTCACGAAGCTGGAGTTCCAGCTTGAGGGACTTCCTGCTGCGTTCTTTCTCACTGGACTACATACGATTGAGGAGGAAGACGGGAACACCGAGGTAGACGTCAAAGTGGAGAGCTTGGAACAGGGGGAACTGGCCATATCAGGCTCATTTATCTCGCAGTCAGACAGTGACTCTGGGTTCACCATCTATTTTTCTTCCTTCGCAACGAGCGTCGATGCATCAACGCCAGAAGACAATCACCAATCCTTATTTGGCGTCCTCCGTCGGCTCCGCAGGGTACCAAAATATGAAGATCTGAGAGTGAGTTACAGAAAATCTCCGTACTATACCCTTCCTGACCTTGTTTAGAACTCACAAATCGTTGCAAACCGTAGCTCTCCATGCCCTGATATATCCCGTGGATCGTCTGATTGTCATTCTTCGTGCGGAGAATCCTCTGGCATTAATGCGGCACCACTGCTTAGATCTACGGAGTGCGACAATCTCAAGGTAAATCGGCTACATCTCGTCTTTTAACGATTGTCGTTGATTAGTACACTTAGAAATCGTTTTTGCCAGTCGAGCCTAGGATATGCGTTCATCAAATGAACACGTTCAAGAAACCACCGGTGAGAATGTCGGTTTTCTGACATGCTGTTGATGCTCAATTCCAACATCACAGGCGTGGATTAGCCGGAGATATCACGAATTCACCCGCAAAAAGCAGAAGCTGTCCACATCCCGAACATCAGACGGACCCCAGAAGGCGACTTGCGCAACTCGCAGCCGCCAATTATTCTTTCATCGTTCGTCTCGCGTACAAATGCACATTCTCAAACCAACGTCACATCGACTCTCGCCGCCGCCACCGCCTCTAGCTTGGTCATGTGCCAAAATAACGCGATCGAGCTCAAAGACAAAGAAACGTCGGAGGATGACGAAACGGTCGATGAGAGAATTGAAGGCGCGCCTCGACTCGATGGATATTGTACCTTGGTACTAAGTCACAGACGCGCCTGTACCACCTCCCGTTGTTTCCTCTGCCGT
This sequence comes from Boletus reticuloceps, assembly GCA_018397855.1. NCBI lineage: Eukaryota > Fungi > Basidiomycota > Agaricomycetes > Boletales > Boletaceae > Boletus > Boletus reticuloceps. The sequence goes on from JAGFBS010000022.1 coordinate 408,999, forward strand.
AAGCTTTTTTTTCATTTTTGTCACAGCCTTTCATCGTCATCACCAATAAACCCCAAAATATATGTAATGATTAAAACCGTTGAAAAATATGCGGCTCCGAAACATTTCTTGCTAGGGTTTAATCGGTATCACCTCTTAGTATGTCTCTTTCCTTGTATGTGCAAGACCACAGGTAACGTTCCTATGCTACCCATAGTGCGTCTAAAAGTTCAAAACATTTCTTATAAAACGTTTATCCACGCACGTTCTCGATGGCCAGTCTATTATAAGTTCGACTTGTCCTTCATTTAAAGCAGTGCTTGGTTAACATCCTTGACAGTACGTCTCAAGAATACAAAGTCCTTGTTTAAGTTGTCAAACCCTGGTCTTATCTAGTGCCAGACTACATTCTCCCTGCCCGCGGGAAAACGTCGAGCTCTTCAACACGTCCAAGACCTCGATGCCGGGATCATGACCTGCGAGACCCCCCACCCTCACTCTCTTTCGGGTGTGTCTGCCCCCTACTTACGACCCGCAACTTGAGACTCCTAACAATCCCGGTCTGAGTCTCGCTGCCTTTACCTTCCCGAGGTGCGAGGTCACGAAGAGAGTGTTAGAGTTCTTAATGTCACCCGTTCCGACTACCCCCCATCACCACACCACACACTATCCACCATCAGCTACACTAGGAGTTGCGGAAGCCAGTTTATATTGGTTATTTTTCGAACTTCCCTGTAACATTCTCTTCGGACGACGTATGCGCATTTTTGTATCTAACACAAACACTACATGTTGGGTCTGTTCAACTTTGATCTGAAACGACCTGTGCGGTACAAGGTCAGGGTAGCTTTCGAATCTTGCTTTGAACGATCTTGCTGACCGACGCGATGTGTCCCCTCCTCTTCTCTGCAATGTAATATCCTATGTATGCAATAGGTCACCTTTGGAGACAATCACCGCATTCTGTTTCCCCGCGTGGTTATCAGAGACTTGCTAGCGCCATTCAACACCTCAGCCATCAAGTCAAAGTCGTTCAGCTGGGGTAAGGGTCCGTCTCATCCCTTCATTTAACGACATTCACCCACCTCATTCCAGACCTGCGCGCTACACCTATCCCACCACCTCCCGTTGTGACAGAGATGCCTCCAACACACATTGTTGAAACTGGACGTGGCCATTCTCGCTGGGTCTATGCTATTTTTGCTGGCCTGGCGCTGCGTATGTATTCCACTGTTCAGTCTAGGATCGTGGCGAGGACACCCAGAAATAGCGTCGATGATGGCAACAATATTTACATGCTAGTTGCGTTCAGGTCGTTCCGACACCAGCCTGTGGATGTGGTCACGAAAATTCCGTACGATGCCGTCGTAACTGATCGGAAAACGGAGTTCAAAGGTGGATCGGGTACGGGGATACGTTGCAAAGGTACTTGATCAACTATCCGACGGCACCATAGGTGACCAACGCTGAGAGAAAGGAAGAGAGAGACAGGCTTCGTCAACACACACGATCAACAGCCCACGCTGACATCAAAATCCGATGCCTATTCATCGACGATGGTGTCTTGTGCATGCCACTCTATGTTGCGCATGATGGTGGTCATGCCCATCGACGCATTGTCTGGCGCCGCCGCAGCGATCATTCTCGCGACACGAATCCGAGCTTCACTCATCCGTTTAGGGCCATCGATCAGGCGGTCAACCTTGTCTGGGTTCGCCCCGATATGTGTTGTGAGATCATCGCAAAACTTTCAAACCGGTGTCGGGAGAACACCATAAGGACCTGTGGGGTCAGAAACCCTTGCTCGGCAGAGATGGTATCCTACGTAAGCAGAAGCACGAAGCGGCGCAGGATGAGGTCTGCGCGAGAGCTAAGCGAGGTGGCGAATTTTTCTTTGCTTCCTGCCACCTCCGTCAGCTCGAGCAAGGCTCCGCTCACGGCCATTCTCTCTTTCGTCATCATTTTCTTCTTAGCTCATAATCCTCACTCAATTCTCAGATCATGGCAGATCCCATGTTTGCCCGGATTATGCTCTTCCGGAATTTGATGACCTAAGGCTAATCTTCACTGTGGACGGTGAAACCGAAGCGAAAGCAATCGCGCTTCTCGAGAGCCTCTGGGCTTTGAGCAATACCAGAAACATCAAGAATTGGCAGCGACAACAAGAGGCTGACGCAGAAGCAGAGAACAATCGCATAGCGCTGGCTGAGCGAGAAGCCGAGCAGCAGCAGGCTCTTCGCGACGAAGAAGAAGCGGACGCGAAAAAAGAAGAGCGTAAAAGATACAAGAACAAGTTCACCCCAATCCCGGACAGACCACTTCCCGACACCCCCCTTTTCCTCCTTCCCCAATATGCGCTTACCAAGCTACGCAAAGGAGACTACGTCCCCTTGTACCTTTTTACCAACAAAGGTATTCGCGAAACAGAGGAGGAGAGCTCGGGCGATGAGGACCTTCTTACCCTCGTTCAGACGGACAAAGGCCTCACATTTCAAACCAGCGCTTCGTTCAAGGCGAAGAAACACAAGGTGAAGGACGAGTCGTTATCCTGGGAAGAATTCGGCCAAGCCAACTACCGCATGCTCAACGCCATGCAACAACAAGAGTGGCCGGAAGACCGCCTGAAAATGGTCCGGGACTTCTGGATTGCCATCAAGACTCACAGCTGGCGCCATGACCCCAGTGAATATCGTCAGCGCGCCCTTCTTGTTTACCAAGGAAGGATTCGCAAGGACTGGCACAAGACGCTAGGCACAACGGACGCTTTCTGCCTCCTGCCGATACACGTTGGACGTCTCAATGACTATCACCAAGAGTTATCAGACAATGCGTACGTGACCACAATGGAGGCAATCCGCACGACCACACACATATACGCCTCCCTCTCGAACCAGCCGCCCTCGATGAGCGCGCCGTACAAACAAAACCACTCCCGCTCGTCCAGCCTTTGCAAACGCCCCATGTCCCCACCTTCCAGCGATCACGCGGACGTGACACAGCCAAAGCGACCACGTTACTTTCGTTCCAACTCATAGTCATCCCTCCACCCCGCAACAACCAGCCTCCTGAAACATACCCCAAGCGCCCAACACCTTCCCAGTATGCGCCGTGTGCCTCGGGAGGCACAAACACTCGATACCGGTCATCTTCTGCCCTGCCAAGGCCCATGTATCTACTTGAACCATTTCTTCATTTTGTTGAAATCAGACGTACTAGACAGAGACAGTGAATACTAGTCTATGTCAGTATGGTAGGAAAGTGTGAACATAGCTATGAAGCTTACCTCCAGTTGAGTGGTGCAAGACCGGATGCCGCGACGCGCAAGAGGCTACACGACGAGTTGTTCTCTAACACATTTTTCTTTGATCCCGCACGAGCGTGCGTGATCACGCAGATTTATACATGGAGCAGACCTACCGTTGTTCGCGTTGGTGTATCTCGGGTCGAATTGAAAGAACTTGCGTAACGCGTGTCCAAACGGCGGTGGTGTCATCTTGTAGAGTGCAGGCATGCTATATACATCTTCTCGTGCCATGACACTTGAATATCGGCCTGCTAGTTGAAATATTAGTGTGAACACGGAACCTACCTGAGAACCATCAGCTCGCACACTCTCAGCTTCCGTCGTTCCGTCACCAATTATGGGTATAACATGATACCGACATTGAATTGAGTTCACAATCTGTTCGCGGTTTCTCTGTTCTATATTCTACAACTTATAGAATCTTCTCCAAGGATAGCAACAATAACGAGCAAGATAATCAGTTGTTCCGCTGGGCCACGTGTTCCTCCACTTTGCTGCAAGCGTCCTTTAAAGCGTTGGCGATCACATCGAAATCGGATATCTACCAAACATGATGAACAACGACGGACGAAGAATAAGTGTGGTAACAAACCTCATTCCAAATCTGCGCCGAGCATCTAACCCACCACTTCCCGTTGTGTTTAAATGCCATGGCAAAGGTCTGCCATTGGAGTATCAAGGTATCGATAAAGATCTGCAACACCTCATCGGTCGACTCGACGTCACCAGAGAGGGCAGTTCCACATTGACCTGTGCTGACACATTGAATGAGCACCGTGGGACGAGCCATTGTTCACTGACCATGTTCAATGTGAATTCACCATCTGGATCCATGACGTCAGTACCCAGGCGTTCTGCTAGGTGTTTGCCTCCTGCGATGGCGAGTGCGTGGATATATGCGTTGATCTTGTGCTCTCCACCCAACCATTCTCTAAAGTCAATCGCTGTGCGCGAATGTCAGGGACAAGATTCACTGAATAGCCACCAAAGTGTTGACCTGCACCGATGCTCAAGTGAGGAACATAATCGACGGTTCCGGTCCCTAGAGCAAGTCATCAACGAAGAGATACAAGTCAAGACAGAGTAACACACATTCAAAGAGTTTGACAAAGTCTTGAGGACCTTGGAAATCACTGTCGTGGGAGAGTGATAGGTGACCGGGGTGGGGATGGACGACTTGATAAGATGCTGGTTTCTGATTCCGTCACGTTGAGCCATCAGAAACCCATAAAGTTTGAGAAACCAATCAAACCTCTTCGGAACATAAAGAATAGCACTTCCCCTCTTTGAATAAAGCCATTTGTGACAATTCTTTGGGAACGGAGGTCTCGTTACGACAGCCCACGAGAAGTGCAGGAGGACATACGGAGACCCAAAAGTCGGGCTGTGCTTCAGAGAGGTTCATGTCCAGCTCTTGACCGATCGAGTGAGCACCATCTATAACGCTGATGACCCCCGCCTTTCGGCAAATTGCCACCATCTCTTTCCAGGGAAGGAAAGCCCCCGGGTAACCAGCTATGCTATCAATGAGCGCGACAATCTTCCTTTCTCCTGTAGCGTCGCCGGTCTTTGTTATCTGCTTGATATGTTCCTCGAAGTCTTGGATGATTTTCGCACGGCTCGTTGGGAATTGAAGGTTGAATGTCAACAAAATGGGGTGAGGCGGGATATCCGCGATGTACTTGAGCGTTTGGTACACGGAACCATACGTCGTCGTCGCTAAGTAGGAAAGTGAGGCCACGAAACAACGTCACACGCTTGGTGCTCGCACCTCCGATCAAGATGTCTCCTTCTTTGAGGATGAGATTGCGCAGAATGGTCGCGAGGCCATGCGAGGTATTATTCACGATGACGCATTCATCCGTCTCTACCCCAATGAGCTTGGCAACGCGTTCTCGGACGCGGTTCCAATAGTGAATGTAATCGATTCTTAGGAACTTGTCCGGATTGGACTCCACTTGGTCGGTCAGCTCGTCGCAGAAGGCACGGACGGGAAGTGGCAGCGACCCATAGGAACCTGTGAATGGTTGATGCCAACGAACCTTGACGAGCGACAGGGCGATTACGTACCATGGTTTAGGTTGACGTAGTTGGGGTTAAATCCAAACAATGCAAGCGCATCATGCCCAAATGCTGGCGGCAGTGTTTTGTAAAGCTCAGTGGGGCTCACGGATGGTCGTGGCAGAGGCTTTGTGGCCGCGGTCATGCCTGCTGAGGGTTCCGGCTAAGGTCGAAATCAGCATTCAACGACTTATAAGCTGTCCGATGTGCCACGGGCGGACCAACCCGGCATGACCATGGTGGTGGCGGTGGCGTTTTAGGCCACTGGCAAGGCTAATTATAAGCGTTATCGCCGCTTCATCGATGACTCCCTTGCAGTTGTTTGATTTCTCGAACATGACATGTCCATGAAATCTCTTGATGACGAACTAGAACGAGCTGGTCGATATGAATGTCGAGGGTGAGAATGATTGTTATCTATGCAAATTTTGAAAGACCGACAGCCAATCATGGTAGCTTGCCATGTGTCCGTTGTTATCTCGTAGTACCTCACCATCCACAACATACTTATACGAGAGACTCTGTCCCGGATCCAGGATCCAATTCCGTCTGATTGTACCGTGTGATTATCATCCATCTCGCCTTATCTCCTCTCCGATAGCTTGCTCGTCTTTCGCTTATACCCCATCAATGTCAGCCGCCTTCTTTTATGGAACGTTGATGCACCCGAGCATACTGAAGCGAGTAATCGGACACGATGGGCCCTACCTCCAGATCAGACCAGTGCTATTGCTCGTGAGTGCAGGCCTTCCGAGTCCGTAGGTCAAAAATCTCATACACGCACGATTTGTAGGACTACACCAGGCACAAGATCAATGTAGACGAGCAGTATATCATTGTGGTACAACTCTATCACTCACACTCGATGGATTGTAGGGTGCAGATTATCCGGGTATAGTTCCCTACTCTCAAAGCCGAGTCATGTTCAGTCGGGATCTCGAAGCCGAGGAAAGATCTGTGAGAGGATCGATGGTGGTAGGACTTTCCGACAAAGATATGAGACTGTTGGACATTTTTGAGGGGGACGTGAGTACTAGACGATCGACTCGACACTGGCAGCTAAAGAGATTCACCATGATCATGGTAGGAATATACACGGGAACTGGTTCACGTCCACCCACTGGGTCCCTCGATGTCCATCGATAACGTAGAAGTGGTTCCACCGATACCACCACCGAACGAGCTAGAGACTGCGATAGAAGTGTTCACTTATGTTTGGTGTCGACCATTGTCCGACCTGCAACCGAAGCTATGGTCGTTCAAGGAGTTCATCGAGGAGAGTGCATGGAAATGGATTGGCGCTGCGTCTCGAGACAGGGAGGACTACACAGAGGTTGACAGACGACGTGATATGGAAGGGACCATTACTGTCCGTGCGGATAGCAAGATCAATTAGGTGCTGTAGTAGTAGGTTGATGACCGGATTTGTCATCATCATCATCTGAAGCCTTGTAGTACGTTCAAGCAACATCATGAATTACATGCGGCCACTGCGAGGCATGTTGCTGTATCACTCATTCCACGGGCTCTAGCTTTACTATTTCAGCGGACGTACTTGCTGTATCCATCGAGTTCACAGATTTCGCCCATCTTCCATACATTTCTCATGACGTTGGGGAGTCTTGAGGCTTCGTCTCATGTCCAGCACACATTTATGCCTCCATCATCATCTAGATGCACACAGTGCAACGCCAGGCAGAAGGAGGACACAAGGAACCTCGTCGTATGCATTGACGGTGCGTCTGACCAATTCGGTCACAATGTAAACGTTCATTGTCTTTGCAATGTCTTGTTCTCGCTGACGACTATGGTCAGAACACCAATGTCGTGAAATTGTTCGCCAAGATCGATTGGAATCGATTCACCCAGAACAATTCGCATATTATGCTAGTGGAATCGGCATAGGCCCGAAACCGATACCTATTTTCGGTCGAATGCAGAGAGCAGTCTATGACAAACTTCACATTACAGTTGTACAGTTCGTACTACTCCACTCTAGATCGTCCATCTTTGCGATGGAATGAAATATGTATTGACAGGAATACGGAGGAAACTGTCAAAGATGCATATGGCTGGCTAGCACAAATGTATCGAGAAGGGGACCAGATATACCTTTTTGGTAGGTTTCGTTCTTGTCTCATAGTTTCTTGCATTCCACAACTGCCTTATAGGTTTCTCTCGAGGCGCATACCAAGTGCGGGTGCTTGCGGGAATGATACACGAGGTGCGACCTAGATGGACTACTCATCGTGTTGTCCTGAACACGTGTCTCAGGTCGGCTTGATGAAGGAGGTGATGACGGAGGACCAGATTAGGAAGTGAGTAACTGTGACGTCGCTTGCGCAAACTCGACGAACTTCTCGGCAGGGCTTACGATTACTATGAAGCAATTCGTTCAGGAAAGCCGACGGTAAGGCCAAGCGCGAGGGAATTCAAGAAGATGTTTTCCTGGATGGATCTAAAAGTACACTTCATCGGAGTGTGGTAATGTCACCAGTTTCATGCCTGGTGGGTCGGATGATGCTCATAACCGATCTTGGTCAGGGACACCGTTTCCTCCGCGGGCGTTCTAAAAAGTGATGTCCTCCTTTCGATGTCCTCATCCGCGGAACATGCTTGTCATTTCCGACACGCACTTGCCCTCGACGAGTGTCGGGTCAAGTTCATGCCAGAGTACTTCTACGAAGTAAACTCTCAAACGTGCGTTGGGAAATCCAAGTACACTACCATCTCCTCCGACGTTGAACAAGCAAGTTCCGCAAGGGATCGGTGCCAGTCCAGCCAGGGTGATGGTAGTACCGATTTCTTTGAGAACAAGAAGAGTCCCGATATCAAGGAAGTCTGGTTTGCCGGCAGTCATTCAGACGTGTGGGTACGCCGCCACGACCCACTCACTGATGATGCTAATTTGCTTCACAGAGGTGGTAAGAGCAGTCCCGGAGAGTTTCGTAATGCTGGGCACGTCTCGCTGCTATGGATGCGTCGAGAAGCGTCTGCCAATGGTCTCGTATTGAAGCCGACTGATCTAGTCTGGCTCCCAGATGATCTCGATTCTGGTATCAGTGACTCGATGACCTCTATTTGGCGAGTCGTCGAATATTTGCCCATCAAGCATCAAGTATCCTTTAGTGGTGCTGGTGAACATGCTGTTCGGTGAGATTCGTGACGTCTTACTGGTTTGTGGTGCTGATGGCACTTGGAAGGTTGCATCGGCTTCAGCCACGTCGTATCATACCCGGCCAAAAGGTCCATGCTTCCATTTTGTACGCAAATACCTACAAGTCAAAGGCCACGTTAGGAGAGGGTTTTGACATACCTATCATACACTCTGGACTCGATGGTATGAAACTGAAAAATCCAATCTGGGAGACGGTGATGTTCGACGATACTGCGGCACAAGAGTTGATGACCTCCCTGGGTAGTCTGCAGGGGGTTGCACCAATATATCTCGACAGGTTGTTGTTCATGCTGCGGTTCGGTATGTTTTTCAATTTTCCTGACAGTATACATTTTACGTGCTTTTAGGACAGGGCAAACGATACGTCAGGGAAGTAGCTGACTGGCAAGCCAAGTTTATGAGAGTTATTACGGACCGTCACTATGCACCACTCGTTAGGCTTGTTGCGATCGTCGCTTACCACGAAGCTTGTGAGTTTCTTATCACTAACCCTTGCGTTGTAAAATGTATAATTCTCGTTGCAGCTTGCGATCCCGATTTGCACCCGAAGGGCTCTGTGCCGTCTCCCATTAAACTTTCACAGGATATATTCCTTGACGCGGAGGAATGTCTGATGGGCATTCTGGCCGCGTACAGGTATCAAGATGGTCCCAGGACGTTTGCTCTTCTGAGACCCCTGATGAAGCACCAGATTCTCCGGGAGCGCATCCTCTCCCCAAACATCCTGAAAGCAGTCGTGAAGTTTCTCGATACGATCATCCAGCAACCTATAGGGAGTTTTGGACAGGCGATGGAGTCCTTGGATTACCTGTTACAGTGCGGTTCGTTGGCGATTATCATACATCTAGTAATTCACTCAGGATTCCTTAGAGGACACTCGACAAGTTCTTATTAAGAACCTCGGGGCCAGATCACCAAATTCCAATGTGTCCAGGCTGTCACATATATTGAAGGTCGACGGTAGGCCAACACCTATAATCAGGTCAGAGCCACATGATGACATGACATTCTTTTTAGACTCAAGCCTTCTACCTGCTGCTTTGCGCATGGTGTTGACCCTCGCACGAATTCCGGAAGGTAAGTATCCGCTGCTCACCGATGACGAATCAGTGGTAATACGGTGACAGCAAGAGATGTGTGCTCTGCAGTGAAGCCTAGAATCAAGAAGTTGGCGAGTAAACACGATGGACCAGTTGGCTGCCTCGCTGTTGAAATATTGCTGGTTCTAGAAGACTTGGGTAGGCAGAATGTTGTTCGACTTCCGTTCTCTTTTTCATGATTCAGCAGATGGCAAAAGTCGCACTATCGGCCTTGGGCAACAGACCTTGTCTCACCTCTTCGGGCTTGGTGAGTGACGTTCGTCATTGGTTTCAAACATATTTCCATATGATATCCTCCGTATCAGACGCAAAGGAACTCAACGGTCCGCAGAAAAAGCTCATTGGAGAACTGAAAAAGGCCGTTGAGAGGGGGAATGTCCGGGAGCGTACCGCTGCTACGATGACGCTCTTGCAGCTATGCGAGAGTGAGTCTAATATCAATGAGCTACAGACACGAACTCATGTTTCATCAGCTGCGACCATCCGCACTTATCTCCGTGATATCAACATGCAGGACGTGTTCGTCAGGCAGATGCGGCGTAAGGGCAGCGCACTGCTTGCCGCATACGCGCTGGCTGCCTGTTTGAAATACAGTGAGTGGCGTGGCGTGCTGTCAGGGTCGTGTAGCCGAATGTTACGCTAGGTGACATGGAGGTCATCAAAGACAATGGAGAACTCCCGAAGCACATCGTCCGCATGTTAATCTTGGACTACTTCGACGATGCTGTCGGCCAAGTCGAAGGATTCCAGGTTTTCGGAGACTTGATGCAACACGGTAATGGACTATGACTGTCGTTCTGGACGATCTGGCTCTGCATACTGATTTATTTGAGTTAGCTGACCTGCGGGAAAAGATCGCTGAGGGGCCCGACATCATCCATGTTCTGGAGGCGAAGCTGGGAAAGGGCAAGCCGAAGGAGATCCGGACAAGTCTGATTTGCTTGGATATTTTCCAGTCCTTGGGTATGCAGTGGGAATGACGATATCAGTTCTCCATAGCTGAGGCACTTGCTAGACCCGCACAGTCCTCGGACTTCCGAGCTTGTCGACAAGAGCCTGCAAAATCTAAAGAACGGAGAATGGAATGCTCAAAAAGCAGGGGTGACGATCCTTTATGCGTTGGCGCAGACGGGTATGCTTTCATGAGCCATCCTCTGCGTTTTAACTGACGTTCTGTGACTTCAGAACGCGGTGTGGCGGCTATCAGCCCCCGTATGCACGAAATCATCGAGATGCTTCTTCCGGCCGGTTATCTGCTGATCCAGCCGACACAGGCAGCTCCGGGCAGCCGAACGTCCCTTAGCGAAGAGGAAGCGCAAGCCGGGTGTACGGACACTTTTTCAACTCCCTCACATGACGCGCCGCCCAGGCAGCCTTCATGGATGATAGGACCTGCATGTGCGCTTCGTATCTTGGCGCAGAACGGCAAGCTTTACGCGCCGTCTTGGAAGGACGTTGGAACTGATGTGGTATGTTACTCTAGAGACATTACGGGGCCGTATGCGCGGGATGATCCAGTACGGCTATTTGAAAGATTTATTTCTGTCTGGAGCGCTCGTCGACAACAAAGATACGCCAGTGTGGAGCGTCGGGACTCCAAACCGAGGTAATCTACTGCCTTCGTACGTGGATGCGACACTGCTGACACATATGATGTGACTGATCGTGTCAGCCAATGTGATCAACATGTTCTACAAGATGATCATGACCGTCGACGACGGACCGTTCGAACAAGGTCTCATGTCGCTGGAAGACGCCATGCCACCCCACATTCGGCATTGGAACCGCCTTGTGACGCTGCTCCGCAATCGATCAGAGGCTGTGATAACTGTCCTCTCAGCTCTGCTCGGCGTCCCAGTACTGGTGGTCTTCGCTGCAGTCGTGTACACGCCGATTTATGCATCTGCCCGGGTGTACAAGTGCGTGTTGGGGAGCCACCTTGTGAGCGTGGTGATGACTGAAGTGACGTATGTCTAGTTTCTTTGGACGGGTGGTATCGCGCTATCTGGATAGACGTGCCTTGCGGAGTCTCGCTGATGAGGGTGAGCACCGAGGTGAGACTGACCGGCAACGCATCAAGGGGAGAGCGCCGCAGGTCGACACAGTGGTGAAGGTCCTCCAAGTGGACAAGCGGAAGAAAACTCTCAAGTTGACGAAACAATGCCTTCCCAGGATGGTGGGATTGGAAAGCAACTGTCACTCCGCAGGTCTGGTGAGTGAGATGAGTTCAATCTTCTTTGAGGATATCTAATAATAATATCTATTTAGAGTCCATGCAGACACAAGGCGTCGAGATAACAAATACTCAGGAAAATGGGGAAGGAATGTAACCGATACTCCCCATGTCTGGTCTGAAATCGGGTTGATTTCGAAGAAAGAACATCAATAGTTTATGTTGAGTCCACATAAAGAGTAACCCATGCCCCGGCCAGGAGTGACAGGTGCTTCAAGACATGGGATACGATGGACTTGATAATGCTCCGTACTTGTTTTAGCCGCCGTCGAGTGGTGTATTATTAGAATACCCATTGTCGAGTCTTTCCAAAGAAGCACCCATTATCTATCTGCCCATTTGTCTCTCCCGCCTTCGGCGACATCCCTGAAGGCGATCCTCAGACCAGCAAAACAGATATCCTCTACGCTGAGAGAAGGGGAGAGAGAGACGGGCTTCGTCAACACACACGATCAACAGCTCACGCTGACATCAAAACCCGATGCCTACTCATCACGATGGTGTCTTGTGCATGCCACTCTATGATGTTGCGCATGATGGTGGTCATGCCCATGGACACATTGTCTGGCGCTGCACCGATCATTTTCGCGACACGAACCCGAGCTTCACTCATCCGTTTAGGGCCGATCAAGCGGTAAACCTTGTCTACGCCCCGATGTGTGTTGTGAGATCATCGCAAGACTTTCAAACCGGTGTCGGGAGAACACCATAAGGACCTATGGGGGTCAGAAACTGTTGCTTGGCAGAGATTTATACATGGAGCAGACCTACCGTTGTTGGTGTATATTATCTCGGGTCGAATTGAAAGAACTTGCGTAACGCGTGTCCAAACGGCGGTGGTGTCGTCTTCAAGTTGTAGAGTGCCTCGATGTACACTGTATAGGCATGCTACATCTTCGAGTCGTGCTTGGTTGAAATATGAACACGGAACCTACTCAGCTTCAACGTCGTTCCGTCACCAATGGGTATAACATGATACCGAGATGGAATTGAGTTCACAATCTGTTCGCGGTTTCCCTGTTCTATATTCTACAACTTATAGAATCTTCTCCTAAACTCTCCAAAGATAGCAACGATAACGAGCAAGATGATCAGTTGTTCCGCTGGGCTACGTGTTCCTCCACTTTGCTACAAGCGTCCTTTAAAGCGTTGGCGATCACATCGAAATCGGATATCTACCAAACATGATGAACAACGACGCACGAACAATAAGTGTGTGGTAACAAACCTCGTTCCAAATCTGCGCCGAGCATCTAATCCACCACTTCCCGTTGTGCTTAAATGCTGCAGCAGAGGACTGCCATTGGAGTATCAAGGTATCGATAAAGATCTGCAAGACCTCATCGGTCGACTCGACGTCACCAGAGAGGGGCAGTTCCACATTGACCTGTGCTGACACATTGAATGAGCAACGTGGAACGAGCCGTTGTCCACTGACCATGTTCAATGTGAATTCACCATCTGGATCCATGACGTCAGTACCCAGGCGTTCTGCTAGGTGTTTGCCCCCTGCGATGGCGAGTGTGTGGGTATATGCGTTGATCTTGTACTCTCCACCCAACCATTCTCTAAAGTCAATCGCTGTGTGCGAATGTCAGGGACAAGATTCACTGAATAGTCACCAAAGCGTTGACCTGCACCGATGCTCAAGTGAGGAACATAATCGATGGTTCCGGTCCCTAGAGCAAGTCATCAACGAAGAGATACAAGTCGAGACAGAGTAACACACATTCAAAGAGTTTGACAAAGTCTTGAGGACCTTGGTAATCACTGTCGTGGGGAGAGTGATAGGTGACCGGGGTGGGGATGGACGACTTGATAAGATGCTGGTTTCTGATTCCGTCACGTCGAGTCATTCAGAAACCCATAAAGTTTGAGAAACCAATCAAACCTCTTTGGAACATAAAGAATAGCACTTCCCCTCTTTGAATAAAGCCATTTGTGACAATTCTTTGGGAACGGAGGTCTCGTTACGATAGCCCACGAGAAGTGCAGGAGAACATACGGAGACCCAAAAGTCGGGCCGTGCTTCAGAGAGGTTCACGTCCAGCTCTTGACCGATCGAGTGAGCACCATCTATAACGCTGATGACCCCCGCCTTTCGGCAAATTGCCACCATCTCTTTCCAGGGAAGGAAAGCCCCCGGATTACTAGCTATGCTATCAATGAGGGCGACAATCTTCCTTTCTCCTGTAGCGTCGCCGGTCTTTGTCAGCTGCTTGATATGTTCCTCGAAGTCTTGGATGATTTTCGCACGGCTCGTTGGGAATTGAATGTTGAATGTCGACAAAATGGGGTGAGGCGGGATATCCGCGATGTACTTGAGCGTTTGGTACACTGGAACCATACGTTGTCGTTGCTAAGTAGGAAAGTGAGGCCACGAAACAACGTCACACGCTTGGTGCTCGCACCTCCGATCAAGATGTCACCTTCTTTGAAGATGAAATTGCGCAGAATGGTCGCGAGGCCATGCGAGGTATTGTTCACGATGACGCATTCATCCGTCTCTACCCCAATGAGCTTGGCAACGCGTTCTCGGACGCGGTTCCAATAGTGAACATAATCGATTCTTAGGAACTTGTCCGGATTGGACTCCACTTGGTCGGTCAGCTCGTCGCAGAAGGCACGGACAGGAAGTGGCAGCGACCCATAGGAACCTGTGAATGGTTGATGCCAACAAACCTTGACGAGCGACAGGGCGGTTACGTACCGTGGTTTAGGTTGACGTAGTTGGGGTTAAATCCAAACAATGCAAGCGCATCATGTCCAAATGCTGGCGGCAGTGTTTTGTAAAGCTCAGTGGGAACCATGGATGGTCGGGATGGAGGTTTTGTGGCGGTCATGCCTGCTGAGGGTTCCGGCTATCAGCATTCAACGTTCCCCATGTTATCTCGTAGTACCTCACCGGCACATACACGAGAGTCTAATTCCGTCTGATTGTACCGTGTGATTGTCCATCTCGGAAATACGGCGTTATCTCATCTCGCTTGATATCATCTCTCATAGCCTGCTCGTCTTGAGCTATGGGAGCTGTCTCCGATGCACCCGAGCATACTGAAGCGAGTAATCGGACACCAGATCAGACCAGCGCTATTGCTCGTGAGTGGAGGCCTTCCGAGTCCGAAGGTCAAAATTCTCATACACGCGCGATTTGTAGGACTACACCAGGCACAAGACCAATGTAGACGAGCAGTATATCGTTGTGGTACAACTCTATCACTCACACTCGATGAATTGTAGGGTGCAGATTATCCGGGTATAGTTCCCTACTCTCAAAGCCGAGTCATGTTCAGTCGGGATCTCGAACCCGAGGAAAGATCTGTGAGAGGATTGATGGTGGTAGGACTTTCCGACAAAGATATGAGACTGTTGGACATCTTTGAGGGGGACGTGAGTACTAGACGATCGACTCGACAGGTAAATTCACCATGATCATGGTAGGAATATACACGACTGGTTCACGTCCACCCACTGGGTCCCTCGATGTCCATCGATAACGTAGAAGTGGTTCCACCGATACCACCACCGAACGAGCTAGGGAGTGCAATAGAAGTGTTCACTTATGTTTGGTGTCGACCATTGTCCGACCTGCAACCGAAGCTATGGTCGTTCAAGGAGTTCATCAAGGAGAGTGCATGGAAATGGATTGGCGCTGCGTCTCGAGACAGGGAGGACTACACAGAGGTTGATTACTGTCCGTGCGGAAGCTTAACCAAAAGCATACATGTGTAGTACGACGCTGCGCCTAATGTCCACCTGCTAACGTACTTTGCGCCGCCGTGAACGACCATGTCCGCAGAAACGCCACTGCTCTTGCCGACGCCCAATTCGGTCTCGAGGATACGCCAACGACGTAGAGGGCATCTCGACTGCCAGGACGTGTTCCGGCTGGTCCTCTCAGCATCGGTTGTCGCAGCCTTCCTGCTGTTCGTTCTCATCCTTAGCATCATCGACGAGACCACCCATCATCTGCCTTGGAACAAGAAGCCAGGTCGGTTGCCCTTCATTATCCACGTCCTGAAACGAGCTGATGTCAACATTGAAGACGTCGTGTTTCCAAACTTTTCTCACTACAAATACCTTCATACCCTTCCCCGCACCCTCTTTCCCACTCGTACGTCGGACAATTTCAATTTTCATACTGAAGTTGGGTAGCTCATCGACACCATCCCAGACTCAGATGACGACAGGCGTATCATTGCCATCGGAGACATCCATTCCATGAACCAATCGCTAAGGTTTGCCTTCTCGCGTCCCGTTCATTGTGAATTCCACTCACTCCTCGCGCGCTCGTCCCTGCAGCGCATTGCTCGCCGAGATTTCGTACGATCCACACTCAGATACTTTGATCCACCTGGGCGACGTTGTCTCCAAGAATACAAAACTATTGACAGATCCCCTCCTGACCTTCTTGTCGACGAACCATATTCTCGGCGTACGTGGCAACAATGACCAGAAAGTCATCGAATGGAGAGCCTGGATGGACTGGATCATATCTCTCCCGGGTGGTAAAAAATGGCTGCAGGATATGGACTCGATCTGGTCTCACATCGACGGGGACGAGTCCAGCACCGCATTCAACACTTGGCTCAAGAAGTCACACAAGGCGTGGCAAGCATACGTGCCTGATGGCTGGAAGCTCCAAGGAAACCATTACAAGGTCGCACGTGACATGTCTCTAAAGCACTACGACTACCTTCGCTCTCTACCTCTTGTCCTCTATGCGCCGACGGCTCACACATTCTTTGTCCATGCCGGGTTGCTAGCAGCCGATCCAACTCTCGAGGTTAGCGATCCCAGGCAGCCACTCTCCCATCTGCCCACCACAGCCAACCCCAATGATGATGATCTTCGAGGTCTTCAGGAGCTGGCATTACTCAATGAAATCATTCAGAATCAGGATCCCTGGGTCTTGATGAACATGCGAAGTCTCTCAGAGAAGGGCAAAGTCAAGGATAGCAAGAACGGTATTCCATGGTCTGACCTGTGGAACGATGTGATGGACAGTTGTTCTGACTCGCCTGCGACGGAACTCTCCATGAATCTTTCCAGTTCGACGACACGCACGTCCTTGAAGTGCTTTCCCTCGATGGTGATGTATGGTCATGCTGCAGCTCGAGGTCTTGATGTGAACCGATGGTCAATCGGCCTTGACACTGGTTGTGTAAGTGATCCAATGGTGTCGTTCAACCTTTTGACGAAGGCTCCTCGCCAGGCATATGGTCGTCGGTTGACAGCTGTCGTTCTTGACGCAAAGTCACTTTTGCCCCAGACCCATTCAGGGACCTTGGGTACATCACTTCAGGATTCTTTGGTCCCGTACGGAGATGGAGGAACAGCCCAAATCATTAATGTAAAGTGTCACGCATAATCTGGCCCCTGTCTCCCACCTATTAGACATAGATTACTTCTGCTATCTTGGCTCTTGTTGACACGGCTGGCGTCCGCTTAGTGTTTGTACATTTGCGAGCTAATATACATCTAATCCTACTGTAGATAATTGTGCATTTTCCTGCCCGTTTATCCTGATGATATTGATAATGAGAACCGATGCTGGATCCTAGAACGAAGCAAAGTGCTGAGATCATAGATGTGGCATTCACTACACCAAACTAGTGGCTCCACTGGCACGTACTCGACACATCCATCATGTTACTAATTCTGTACCTCGGTGCCTTCGAGGGCCGTCTCGACGACGACCATAGGCGCCTCGAGTGTAATCAGATGAGAGGAACCCCACACCGTCTTTGCGATCACATGCGGGTATGGCTTCACGTCCTCCACCCTGGCGCATGGCGCCTTGGAAGGGTCAGCCGCAAGGAGCGTCACCCTGACGTGATCCGGAACCGTCTCTAGCTGGTGTGCAAACGACCAAGGCACGTTTTGCTGGAACAGGCATATCTCGTGAGCTCAGCGCACATGACCCAGGCAGCAACAAAGGAACGCGGACATACGTCAAAAATGGCCTCCACGGCACCGACATCACACAAGCGCACGCTCAAGGCAAAAAAGAGGGCTTCCTCGTTCGTCTTCAGCACCGGGATGTCCTCGAGATAGGCTTCGGGCGTCTTTGGGTTCCTGAGGATGTCGCCGGTGCGTTTTCGATAGTACGCCACCTGCTCGGGGGTTTGTTCGAGAGGCGGGTCGACGAGGACGACTGTGGACAGGTCGGGTGGACTTGGACTTGGACTTGGACTTGGACTTGAGGAGGGGTAAGAGGGCAGGGGCGACGACGCCCCCGAGCGACATTCCGATGATAATGTCAAAAGGATGATCGCTCGTCGCAAAAAGAGGTTCGAGTTCTTTCGCCAATGCAGCGATGGTGTAATCAGAGCCACGTCTGGCATGACCGTGCCCCAATAAGTCGGGTGCCGTGACGAAATAGCCTGCAATCCATATGAATCAGTGGGTGCTGTAGCGATTGGATTGTAAAAAGTTGCCTCGAGACGCAAACTCCTGCGCGATGCGATGCCAAGTTTGCGATGAAGCCGTCATTCCGTGAATCAAGAGCACATGCTTGATGGCAGTCGGATCACCCCAAGTCGAGGTACACAAGGTAGCCATGACTGGTTCACTTGTGCAGGGAACTGGACGACGTGGCCTGGGAAGAGGTGGTACATTTTCGCAGTCAAAAGCGGAAGCAATTCAGACAGGATCATGAAAGAGAACAGTGATATCGACAGATCTTGGAACATGAGTACTGTGGCACTACCTACACAGTCGTATCCTCCATCTACGGACCGCATAGCCCAGGACTACAGGGTCAAACGATGAACTGCAGATTAGTATCCTGAGGGAAGGAGTCAACGGGGTAAGGTGTGCATGTCTTTATTTATGAGAGCTCGAATTGAGACGGTGACTTACGATGGGGTGGGAACACGAAAACTGGTGCATCCACATCAGCACGGGTCTCATCGGGGCCTGTGGCTACGTACCTGTGGTTTTTGGTCGTATTTCTCCTTAAGAATCCACCTGAAGGACACAGGTTCAAAAATGTCGACTGAACGTATGTTCAACGCGCGCACCTCATCTCAACGAGGAGTTGTTGATAGCTCGGGTTTGGATTTCGTGCTATACAAGTTCATCTTAGTGATTGGGGATCAATTCAATCTGGAACAGCAACTTGCCAAGTGCTGTCAAAAACTGCCTGCCATCACGGGGGTCAGTGGGGAATGTGGTGAACAAAGTGTAGAGTACTTACATCACTCATGGCACCTGTGCTACGACCTCTGATTTGTGCGTCAGCACTTGTCTGGTTGTCCTTGCAACCGCTCCATGACATCTGGGTGTAAGGGCAGTGAGCACTGCATAGGTAAGTATACGGAGGTGGAAACGTCTTACCACGTCAGCGGCACACGTTCTTGTTGCCTTTGTGTATTCGTGAGCCTTCTGTGCTCTCCCAGAGGCGACGTCGAGAAGGTCCGTTACACCCTGAATCATACCGCCCATGTCCCTCGTCTCAAAAGAAACAAGAGTGGAGAACAATCCCTTTGCTGCCCCAAGCTTCACATTAGGTTCCTTGAGCTTGCCCTCCGTAGAATACTACGGGACAGGATTAAATACATGTAGCAGCCGAACAGACGTCATCAACTTAGCGGCAGGTACGTACCGAATATGGGAGATCTAAGAACGGAATTTTTTTCAATATAATGTCACAAAGTATATTGGATTCGTACCGAGAGCCGAGCCAGAGTGGCATGCCTACCAGATGTTAACACTGAGACGGAATGATTTAAATAAGATTGCTTACATCAAAAATAGCTGTTAGGCGACAGCCAGTGGGGAGCCCACGAACCATAATCATATGCATTTCCTATGGCAGCTTTAAGACACAAATCATGGGATCTGACACTGCTGACAAACATCGTCCACGATATGAGATGTTCTCTTGAAGTCCACGGGATATATGACTGAGCAAGGGATGTCAGGAATCAGAATTCCAGGCGAGGAGCTGAATTGACTTGCCTTCGTCATATCCATCATCTTCATCGCCATCCAGATCTTTAGTCTGTCCACCATGGCCCGAATCTGTCCCGGTCACTAAGGAGCCTACTCAGATCGCCGTCAAATAACAGCACCTACAATGGAAGAAAAGGGAATCGTTTGGCTGAGCATTTCTCACAAGCCACTGCATTGCATCAATCTGATAAAATATTAGATCACCTGAAATTGGCCTAGAAACACAACAAACCATGTTCTGTCGGGTCGGTTGTTGACGGGGATGCGAAGCATCGTCTGTGAGCATCACCATATCTTCCTCTCTGTAGCCATGCCCTATTCATATCGACATGATGCTGCTGGACGAAGAAGCGAGTGAAATAATCTCACCCGAGAGGAATTTCTTCATGCGACGCGCGTCTTCTATGCAGCCATTGAGTGCTTCGGGTTGGCCGAAATAGTTTATGCCGATCTGTAACAGGTTGAGCGTTGGGACATATACAGGATTGAGAATGGGATCGTACGAGCAATGCTTTCTTTTTACCGTTGCACTGCGAATACTGAAAGTAAGCAGGCTGCATCTGTCCACCCGGAACTGGTTGGTGCTGATATGTTTGTTGCCCGGTGGGAGGCATAGGGGGACCTGGAGGCGCCTGATATCCCGGAGGACCGGGTGGTGGAAGATACCTCGTGTGACCGCCAGGAGGTCCTGGGGGCGGTGCATATGTTCCGGAGTGGGGATATCCCTTAGGCGGGGCATGTCCTGCGGAAGGATAAGGCGGCGGAGCGTATTGTGTGAACGGGCCTGGAGGAGTGGCGCCTGTAGCGTAACCACTGATAGATGCATCGATGAACATTCATTAACACAGGTACATTGTAGAATCTCTGTAGATCAACTCACCCTCTTGGTGCTGGGCTTGGTTGTGGTGAAGAAAAAGTTGGATTGTAATTGCTGTTTAAGTGACCGTGCCACATCTTCTGGGTAAGATTGTTGCAGTTGAACGTTGCTTAGTATGAGTTAGCAGTAGTAGAGTCGACAAGGTAGTCGACAGAAGTGACGCCAGTCGGTCCAGACGTGCGCATGAAACTCCGAACTTAGCCGTAGCGATCAATGACTCGCAGCTTCTTACTCCTTACAGTCAACTCGGGCTGACCATTGTTCCGATGGGAGTCCGCTCGGGAAAACTCCACCTTGGTTCTCGTTGGTGCATTATACCAAACGGCAAGCCTTTTGTCCGAAGCCCTCTTCCTTTCGTTATGGAGTTTCCAGCACGCAGTTTTCGCTGATCTCTTCACACCTTGCATTTCTCTTAGATTCTTAGAAGGCCATCTCATTTCAAAGCAGTACAACTTGTACATGGCGGTTAGAATCGAGTCACACTTCCACCTAATCCCAACCATCGCTGGTGACTTCCTTGGCCCCGCAATGTCTGCGGCCGACCGTTCTTATAATAATAATTTCGACCGCATGCTGACCGACATGAGAAACTCGTAAACAAACGAGGACTAATGGGACCGTATAAAATCGGCCGCTGTTGGCTGTTATGAAGGAGTACCGGAGTTCCTGGTGCAGTCCAATGACCAATGACGATATACCTGACATAGGATTACGCTTACCCCAGCCACGGCTTTCGGATCTAGCTGAGGTCCATGTGCATGGGTCTTGGTCGCCGAGATATGGCCCCTGAGTATGCGCGGCAAGGGCATTTCCATCGCCGCATCTTCCAACTGGGTAAGCACGCCAATCAACGAGTACCGAGTGGAACGATCTAGATGAACAACTTTGATAATCGTCGGTCAAGTGACTCCGACAGTGTTGGCACATCTCAAGATCTCACGTTTGGCACGTTTATCTTCTTTGGTGTAAGCTTTGCCGCTTCGTTACATATAGTTGACGGTGGTGATGGCACTTAGGTGTTCTCTTTTCTGGGTGGCTTGTTTGTCTTTTTCTTTGTGAGTGGGTATTTTTACGCCATGTCGTCGTTGATTTCTGATTCTCCCCCGGGTTCCCGAGACGAAGGGCCTCACCCTGGAAGAGATGGACGAAGTCTTTGGTGACCGCAAAGGTCTGGCCGTTGCAGACCGACAGCGCCAGAACGACATTGCGGATCGTATTGGTCTCTCAGCATACAGTCAAGGGAAGCCCTCCATAACGATCGAAGACGACAAGGAAAATTCTACGGTTTGAATTACCCTTCTTTCCACCAGTTACACGAGTAATGGCGCGGATGTGTGTACACCACTGGGACTAAGATAGCACGTTATGGCTTTGTTTGGATGCCAGATTAACTCCAAAGTTCTCTGACACCGCGCGTCTACTAGATTGCATTATAGTTATGTACGAGATCATCTGCAAATTCTGCTACATATGTCTTCATCTGTATAGTTTTAAGTGGATTGCAACATCCATACAAGTTGATTCGCAAACGATTAGAGCTCCGTACATTGTTCTAAAGTTCGTGTGTAATTGTAATTACAATGTAATTCTCCTGCAGTAAGCTTATCATATTTTGCCGTACTTCTATTTTCCCCCAGTATTAAGTGCGGGTTCGGAGCCCACAACACTTTCGCTGCATGGTACAACTATTTTCCAAAGTTGTGGTGTAATCATAAAGGCAATGTAAGCTCCTGTACGAGACAAATCATATTCTGTTGTGCGGCCATTCCGGACCCACAAAAGTAATTCGGGTCGAAGGATGTACTAAGTGCTCCGACTCTCCGAGTTACAAACGTCACTTAGTGAAACACTTCTCGCTGGGCCTTGCCTTCTATTCGACAAATAACCAAATCCTGGTCTACATCAAATGCCTCAGAATTTGAAGGCCCCATCGTCCTCCTCATCATCGTCCTCGTCCTCGTCCTCGTCGTCCTCATCTTCGTCATCGTCATCATCCTCGTCGTCCTTGTCCTCGTCGTGGTCCTTGTCATCAGCCTCTCCCTCGTTCCTTGGTCCCTCTTCTGTGTGTCCCTCGTCAATCTCGTCCATATCTTCGTCGCCGTCGTACGAGTCTGGTTCATCAGAAAGTATCGATGACGCATTTTGTGTGGCGGAACTGCTGGTGTTTGACGGTAGATTATATTGGGCAGTGTGTCCAACTCCGATACCTGCGTAACGTGCAAATATATCACGGTCGGCAAAGCTATACGAAGTGTCAGAGTTATTGGAGCGTTACAGTAGAGGTACTCACATGTTGACATAGTATGCTGCCCAATCGTCATTAATATTCTCCTGCCGGGCAACTGATGGGCCATGACGCAGCAGTGAGTCAGTGCGACCATCTTCAAACACAGGGATTAAGTGACAAGAACGGAGAACGAGCGCTGGGTCGACGAATCCAAATGCAGCGCCTGTTTCCAAAGGGACAAACCCGATCTTTGGAAGGCGACCATACTTGAATCCCCAACGATAGCTGGGCACGACACCAAACCAGCGAACCCACAAAACCTCCATTGCCCGCTCAGTAGCAGCGTAATCAACCATGAAGATAAAGGCACCTAAAACTTCTGCATACCAAAATGGATGGGTATTTGGACCGTCCTCACGGGATAGTAGCATAACCGCAGAACAATTTCCTGGGTGCAGTGTGTCCTGATCACGACGCATATCGTATGTCGTGTAATTTATCTGTAAACGCTTCGGGTGAAGGACTTTGTTGAGGCCATTGACAAAATGGACTGTACTCCGTTCGTCATTGGAAAAAGTCTGCTCATCACCGTCATATTCCCGATCCAGCAATCGGCTCAGGAGATGGTCCTTCAGCTTCGGGATGAAGTCCTGAAAACATTTGTCTGAACTGTTTCATCGATCTAAAAAGAACTGTGCTCACATGGAAAGCCGGGTCGTCAGGAGAGCTTTGGAGGAATTCCGCCAAGTTGAGTATATTAGATGGGGAGTTGGATAGTCGATGATGGAGATTTGGTGGAAGCAAAGTGGCGCTGTTCTCGGCCAAGGCTGTGTCGCTCTCATCATGATCGTTAGATGGCACATAGATTTCACGTTGGCGCCGAACTCGGGTGTGTCGTCTTTCTTGCTTTGCGAGCTGCCCTGCTGGGTCCTTCTTGTTGGTTGATCGATAAAATCTTTTGATGAGTCGATGGGCGACCTCTCCCTGATGAGGACGTTGAGTGGTCATTGTCATCAGGTCAGAAGCCATTGGGACTGCCTTACTATTTGGGTGGTATATGAATCCGTTGTTCCGAGAAAGCGGATAGTGCGGGCATAATCTCCTAGGGCATGCACCTTGTAAGTGGCGAGGTTGAAGGACTTTGGGTGGGCACCGGAGGGATTGTGGCCGTGGGAATTTGAGGTGTTCAGTTTGCCATCTTTTCGCCGCCAGCGTGCTGCCGTCTCAGAGGGTAACTCCATCGTTTTGAACACTACACATGTGAAGTCTCGAAACTTCCTAAGCTGTGAGCCGAGTTGTCGGGTAACTTCGTCAAAAACGACAAGGGATTCATCGGTATGGAGTCGTGCCTTCGCAAATGCGTGCCACTGAGCGAGGCGAAAGAGGAGAATTCGTATCACATCATCATGTTCTGGAGGGAACAACCCCTCAAAAGCTGGAATTGCGCACTAAGTAGTAATCGTTATACATTTGGATCATGAAATCTAAATCTTGTCTTACCTGGAGGATGTCCTCGAAGTGCCGAGCTACAGATTGACGAGCTTCAGCAACATTGGGAGGAAACCGCCGAATAGCGTCCTTCCCAAACGAGGGTATTTGGTGAAATCTGAAGGAGATTAGATTTGCACATGATCATTAGGCTTATGTAATATAGGCTCACCGATCGTTGAGAATTGGTATCAACCTCGGGTCTACGGCGTGAAGTAGTCGGAGGAGGTGCTTGAAGACAGATTTGAATACACCCAGTTCGAATTCGTGCAAGAGGTCAACAACGAGGATGCGGTATATATTGCATCCCAACGATCCAAGTGTTTCCGCAAACACATTCTATTTGATACTAGTGAGACACGTATTCACGGATGCCAACAAATTCACTTACAAAAGTAGGAACTAGAGATTTTTCCTTGAGATGGGCCTCCGGAACTGAACCTTTGATTGGTGCCCCAGCATTGTAGATAGCGGCCCGTGCGGCGGCAACTTTGTCACGTAGATATGAACGTATTTTCGAGATCCTTTGGGACATATCGGATAGGAGGCTGAGGCGGTAAAAGTCGACTTTGGGGATAAGACACCGTGGACAAGGACAGTTTCCTTTGTCCCGGATTGTGGCGAGAAGAACCCTACAGTTACTTAGTGAGTTTTTCATGTTCTGAAATGGACACGTACTTCTCAGGGTAGTCCGCTGAGTATGTAAATATCCGAGGGAAGACTCGTCGATACTTGCCATCGTAGCATTTGATGACGATACCATTTTTGTAGGCATCGACAAACTCGTCGTCGAGTAGTATCTTCCATACAGCATGAAAGAGCTCACGTTTACAGTGAGCTAGGATGTCATTGAAGGTCTTCCTCTTTGATAGCGTAGATACAAATTTTACTAAGGTTTCCGGTAACTAAATGTAACAGATCAGAACAA
Source organism: Boletus reticuloceps (assembly GCA_018397855.1). NCBI lineage: Eukaryota > Fungi > Basidiomycota > Agaricomycetes > Boletales > Boletaceae > Boletus > Boletus reticuloceps. The sequence continues at coordinate 434,333 of JAGFBS010000022.1, forward strand.
CGGCTATGCGAGGTTACAAAAACTCACCGTTGGAATGAATGCGACAGGATGACATGCCCCCGAGTCTGGGCAAGCTCGAGTGTACTTTGATTGGTTCCCGAAAAATAGATATATGGGCCAAGCAGATGCGGTGCCGAACTGTGCCAGACGTGTCGCATCAGACCAGAGCATCAGCCCCGCAATTACACGTTCCAACTTGCACCCATCCTCTCGTCTTTGTTTCTGTATTTCATCGTGTGCGGTAATCCAAGCGTCAGAGGTGTATAATTCATCATACACGCGCTGTTCTTGACCTGACAGGGGGGACTTCCAAATACGCTTGAAGGGGGTGAGATGGAACCACTTCGCGGCCTTCTCAGCGAAGGCCGCGCGGATTGTACCAGTCAGCGAGCGGTGGAAGAGCCCCGGGATCACGAAATCTTGTCCATTTCCGCCTGCCTGTCGTTCTCTCGTAGGCACCGAGATACTGACAGTAGATTCTTTCCAGGTGTCCTGGGCTAGATCTAGCATGCTATCCGACCCGTCTCTAGGAGCGTTCTCGGACTTGTCAAAGTGTTTCATTTCGGTGTGCGCATTGAATCCAACAAAGTCGTTGCGATCGAAGTCCTCGGAATTGATCACCTCACGTACGAGGCGAGTGACTTCGGCCTCAGATTTTGTTCTGCTGCCCGTCATCATCCATGTCATCAGCCGCCATGTACCCATCTTTTTCCATGGCCATGGAGGAGGCAGTGAGACACCTGGGGAAGACTCGCTGCTGGATGAAGGCTCGTGGGTCGTATTGGTAAGTTGATCAATCGTCAGGAATGAATCGGGGTCGTAAGACGGACGGTGGCGGTATTCACGTGCAATAGAAAATGCATTGAAGCGCGTGCGAAATGAGTCGAATACATGGAGAATTACACGGGGTAGGATTGACTGGGGAGCAGCATCAGATGGCTCGGATGCAGCATCTGAGCCTGAGCTAGGCAAATACGGAAGAGATGGCTCTGGGAGCACGTCCCTGAACCGTGCAGGCAATCGCCTTGAACGCGCAGGCCGACCCAAATTTCCTAGAGCACTGGGAGTGCTCTCGGGAAGTGATCCTGACTCTCCAGAAGACGCCGGAGGATTGCTATATGTGGCCACCGCTGGAGTGCTGCTGCCGGGATTGGGGATGGTACGGTCCTCAACAGGGGGGAGCACAGGAGATCTGAGTCGTAGGACTTCGTCTTGGGGGCTGGCACTGGCAGTGGAGTCGGCTACTGACTCATTGACTTGAACATTCTGTTGGCATTGTCAAAGTAAGACGCGACACATCAAAACGTGAGTTTGCTAGCATTCACCTGGTCTAGCTTTGCCCTTTTGGAAGCCAGATCGATTGCTGTGTCGAATAGTAGCGGATGTTTGCGCTGAAGATTGGCTCTGGCAATGGATCCCTGCTTATACTGTGTACAGCTCAAGCGATGGCGGAGAAGACCACCAGTTGAATCGAACGTTCGTTCACACGACGATCCCCCACATTGGAAGCGGCCAGCATGCATCAGAGACATCAAGAGTCCTGTAAATATGACTGCAAGTAAGTGTTTTACGTGCATCTATGGGCAACCCACCGCTGGCAGGAAGTGGGGAATTGGAGTTGGACGAGTCCGGGCTCGTTTGATTGCAGCCATATTCAGTGGGACTCCGGATCCGAGTCAAACCCTCACCATCAACCCTGCACCATGACAGTGATACGGAATCACAAGGCCATAAAGTTTGGGCGCAAAGTCGAAAATACCCGCTTACTTCACCGGACAGCCTTACCAGGTGACACTTTGTTCCGTGCCACTCACCCAAGTCTCTGGAATCAATTCACTTGTAGCGTTAGGGTCAGGTAAGTTTGGTCATCCTTGACGTAAGTAATACATAGTAACCCCAGAGAGCTGATTTCCCCGCACAAGCAGGTTACGCAGGGTGCCAAGAAGTCCCTCATAACATGCTCGAATCTCGGACATATTGCAGGGTGCCATGTCCTGCGATGATGCTGCGCAACACCAACCGGATTCCGGAAGTCAAGACTTGCGTGAAGCCGATTGTCCCTCTTTAACCTCTGGCCGGCGCTACTCCTCTGCTCACAGCTCGCGATCGTCATCATTCAATGCGAGTGCGGCAGAAATTATTCTTGGGCTCTTTCGGCAAGAGGACAACATCACCCACATTGGACCTAGTTACTATGATGAAGACGATCCCACTGTACGAGAAGCGCTCATACTTCAGCATGCGCGGAACCCCGACTCCTGGGTCAGCAAGTCGTTAGCACAACCGGATCTCTGGAAAGATGAACTTGAATGCAAGGCAAGCATTTGAGGTTCAGTTCCTTTCAGGTTTCTGAACACAAATGACAGAGTGATCGAGAGAAAGGTCTCAATGCCAAACGATCGCGATCAGAATCGCCAACAGATGCCAAAGAAGACTCAGATGTAAGTGATATAGGGGACTTGACCATCGATTCGGCGGAGTATATTCTAACATCGATGAACAGGACTCCGAGCTCAGAGAAAGTGAAAGGAAACTGCAGAAGTCCAACAAGACTCGTGATGTTGCTGATTCGCGCAGAGAACTGGTGAGTTTTCAGTGTCAGCGACTGAAACGTTGTTTAACGAAATGGCAGCGCCGGGAGGAAAGCCCAGACCAGTCTGTTAGTATTGCTACATCTCATTCACGGTGCTGATTGACTGGAGATTAGTATAATACATGTACTTTACAACCGACCAATCGATCTGCTCAGGTGTCACTAGCCGCACAGCCTCTGAATTGAACGCATAGAGAGGTGGAAAGTGCAATTGGTGCTCGAGGTTGCCTTTGGAGGTGGAGTCGACAGTGCTGACTTCGCGGCAGAAGAGTGGCGATACAAATGGGGTCAGTAAGTCACGGTGAGAGACTGCCCGGACCTGCGCCATTACCTTCCTCTTGTAGATCGGCCTCTATTAGGACCCTAGGAACATGTCATAAATCATCTATGTAAGTTCTGGATAAAGGACCGAGCCACGATTTAGTTCGTCAGGGAAGGCGGAGAAGTTTCAAAGCAGGTACTGCCTCGATTATTGACCCGGAACTTACTGATATACATTGCCTCAGTACCGTGGCCCTTTCCCCACCAGACCACGACATGCACGCCTTGGATCCTGACTCTAATTTGGATTCTCGCTCAGACACCTCATCGGTGGGATTGAAATATCCTGACGACTCGGAGTCCTATGACGACTCGGAGCCCTACGATGACAATGAAAAGTTGGGTCTGCCACGATGGGGAGGCTTTGGTCAAGGTGCCCCATATGACGAAACCACTGGCTGCTACATGTACAGCCAGATAGGAGTGCCCATGGTGCCATATTCACCATTGCGGAGCGCCAGCGTCCTCAAAACATTTGATGAAGAAACCCTGGTATTTTTCATGAGTACGATTTGTCTCCAAATTACTCACCAACATAGTCTGGCAGTGCAATTCCCTCCCACCGCTCGAACACGGTGGTGGAGGATGCAGTGCTCACTGAGTCTCAGGATGCCACGACTGATCGCCCGAGCTTGAAGAGAAGGCGATCGGGCGAGAACAATACCCCAGAGGTGTGCATCAGTATCGTACACGTGAGATGTACTGAAGTGAAGATATTGAACCAGACGCCCCGCCGTGGCTTCGGGGGATTGTTGACCAACTTGAATACCACTGATCATGCAGGATCAGTACCTAGTATTCAGGCCCTGCAACCGAAGAAGCGACGGCGTCTCCGATCCCCATTCGACGTCTTTGGACCGTGGACCACTCCTAAGGATCCTGAGAACCACTGGGAAGAGGTGTTCAAGGAATTAAGTCGAGCTGTAAAGGAACAAACCAAGGTTCTTGCGGAAATATTGGAAGTACTGCGAGAGAGGCGCACTGATTGAATATGTAGTACGTTGGAGTAGATAGGAATCATCATAGTATTTGAAACATGTACAACATACATACTGTACCTACAAGACATCGAGAACGTGTTTAACTGGAGTGACGACCAGAAAGTGGATGACTGTTCGGGAGCGTGAGCCGACGGGCAAGGGTTAGTACATACGATTTCCGAACGCGACGGTTTCGCCATACCATCATTACTTGCGCGGCGCGTGCTATGCAGGGTCGGTGATCGGATTTTTTAGCCTCGGTACTTTTTCTAAACCACATCCAGAGCTTATCGATTATCAGTGATGACGCGATCAGACGTGCCCCTCAACTCTTCCAAGTACTTCACCTTGATCGTAGAGGAGCTACACCAGAGCCTGAGATCCACCAGTACGTCGGACTACATTATCATGTTCTCACATGTCTGCTGGGCCAGGCTGCTCGACCGTGCATTCCCAACTGGTCCAGGAGCCTCCATGTTGAACCTAAATTTCATTCCGACCCTTAGGGACGTGGTGGTCAAGTATTCCCCGCCCAACAGAGAATGGAGAAAATTACGTTCCAAGAACTTTGTTGCTCAGCAAAATGTGAAGGTACGGCACTACTCTCTGACATGCATCTGTTTTTGCGCTCACCCGTGTTTGGTTTCCTTTTTTCGCTTTCTTTTTGTCTTTTCCCCTTTTGAAATCCACAGGCGGGCTGCCGGACCTAGCATAATTCCTTCAGGATAATCACCTGCATCTTGCGGTCATCGACCTGGAACAACTTTTCGCTCGTTATAAGAACGTGAAGCAAGCACTCAGCCCAGAACAATGGACAACCCCACTTCTGCTCATACAACAGACCCCGTTCTTCCCGACGCTTCCATTTCTGCTTTGAAGCGGCGCATTGCTGCACTCGAAGAAGAAAATGTGCAGCTCACTAGCAAGATATCTCGCTCCCCGTAAGTCAACCACTTATCAAATTTGATCGCGTGTCTGATCACCGCTGCCAACAGCATCCACTCATGGACACGGGAGGGACGTGCCATCCGTCGTCTGGTTAACCTCATAGATCCCGTGACGGACCTAATTGTGGAGTACGATCAGCGCCTCGAGCTAGCGGGGGGCAACGAGAACCTCGAACTTGTCGAGTCCACTGCTGAGTAAGCGTCCAATGACTTTTAAGGTTTTACACTTAAGAGTTTATGTATCTAATAGGCAGAATCGTGCCTTCCGATCTTTCAAGAAGCTTATAATCTGGTGTCCATCGCTAAAGAGGACCATGCAGGTTCCCATTGAGCTTACTCTAGCTTGCAACCAGGTAAGTCAAAACGACATCTATCCCAGGAATTTCTCTCATGTAGCCCGTGTTGCAGTTGAAGAGAGGTGCGGATGGTGCTCGCGGAGACGACGCAAACATTTTGAAGTTCTCGGTCGCCACCTGGTTGAATGAGCAGCAACCGCCTCCTTGTCCACTTCTCCTCGCTGATGACAAGCGAGGCCGAGGATTCAACCATGACCTTACGGGTAGTCTTTTGTGCCCAGTCGACTTCAATTGGCTTGATGCGCCGTACATTCCTTTCCCGTTTTGTTTCCATGTCTCTAACTGTTTCCTAAGGACTCGATACGCAATCCGCGATTATCACCCAAATTATGCCATAACTGCCCACATGTGGCCCAGGTTCTTGTACGCTCGAGGGCATTACGATCCTGAGAATCCGTCCAATGGATTGTTTAAAGGGGAAATACTTGTTAGGGTATGTTCTACGTGCTTTCAACATATTTCAATTACTATAGTACTTACTCTGCTTTCAGGCATTTCATTGCATCTTTACTTCTCCAACTTCGTCTCGTGAAGAAGTCAACATAGACGGTGATGCCGCCGAGCCGAATAGGCCGCCTGAGAAGAAGTGGCACACTCGTTGCAACGTCGCTAGCCTCCTCAAGATGCGATCTGTAGAGCCTCGTGCGATCGCATACGTTGCTGTCCAAGCGAGTTTTTTGTAACGTTCACTTGGTACATTCATCTAACAGTTGAACTTCAGCTTCGCTTTGCCCTGTCTGGCTGCACGTTTTGGGCCATCAAGGACGATAACTTTGATTACGAGATTTTCTACCACAACGTCATTGACTGGTTTGAGCTCCCTGCATCAGCTGCTGGGTCGAGGGAGATCGAGAAACATCTTCGCTGGTGGAACAGGTAAGTTGGGAATCTCACCAATATTGAAGATTGTTTACATTATGTCAAATTAGGATGGTCTTTGGTCGCCGCTATGCCTCGACTCTCGAACCCCAGGACATTTCAGCATTATCCGTCGCTCGTTCCAGGGCGTAACATCTGACATCCCCCCACGATCGAGCGCGTTGTCCTGACATCCCCGCTCTTTTCTCTATTGTGTACTTGACATGCGCCATCATGTGCATGTTGTATTCGTGACTCTGCTGCTGACATACTGCCGGAAAACCAAGTATTATCATACGACTACATCACTACAATACAATAGTAATCATACCAGTAGATACCATGTAAATGACTGCTTGTGCACATTAATGTCGATCGTGACTTCTCCTAGTTGATTGAATGCTCCGCGGATTCGGCTGTCCGCATGGCGAAATTGCTGTACTACCCATGGCTTGCAATCTCCAAGGTCCTTCTACACCATGGGTATGACTGCGACAGATTTGAAATCCATGCTATTAATCTACAGAGCTGTGAGATAGTGACAAATGACAACAGTTCCGACTGTTCCGTGTTCCGATCTCGGAGCCCCTATTCCGGAACCACTTCCGGAACTTTCCCGCGCCTTCCGAACTCGGAACCACCGGAACCACTTCCGGAATATTCCCGCGCTCTTCCGAACTCGGAAACATCGGAACCACTTCCGGAACTTCCTCGGAAAGCATGGAAGCACCGGAAGCACTACAACTCTTATTCGCTTAAACCTTTCAGGTTCATCACAGCAATATTGTAGGTAACATAATACGAGTATACCTCCATCCACAGCATATATATATCTACACCTCACTTACAAGCACCTCAGTCGTTTCCGCCCATCTTAGGCACCGGCTGAGGTGAGTTACCTTTACTTAGTTTTTATCTCTAACTAATGTACTATAGTATCGAGCAACTGCTCCTCTCTCTCAGGTGAATATAGTCGTTTCCGCCCATCTTAGGCACCGGCTGAGTATCGAGCAACTGCTCCTCTCTCTCAGACTTTGTTAGGTTATGAGCCCCGTTGGCGCAAGCTAATCAGACAAACTCAAAACGACTCAACACTTGCGCATCCCTCAGCGCACCTCCCACCGTTCAACTTGAACGATCACCGGCTACCAGCCACCTCCGGCTATCAGCCACTTTCGGCTATCGGCTACCTGACACCTGACAGAAAATAAACTTTCTTCTGTCAAATCCTACCCTGTCCTGTCACTCAGCATGACATCGGATACTATCCGAAGTGATGAAATCCTAACTGGACCCGAAGCCTTTCCCCTGTGGAAGGTAAAGGTCATCCGGAAACTCCGAAGCGGCAAGGCTTACGGGGTCGTCTCCGGAACAGATGCAAAGCCAACCCTTGGAACAACTGGAGTAACAGCTTCAGACATCCGTGACTGGTCGGCGCGCGATGAAAAAGCCCATGGAATCATACAAGAACGTATTTCCGACGCCCTCCTACTCAAAACAGAGTCCTGCAGCTCTGCGAAAGAACTCTGGGACAAGCTCATATCACTCCTGGACGCTCCAAGCATCTCCTCCGCCTTCTATATATTCCAGCAACTTTTTAATGTTACCTGGGATGGCAACTCTGACCTTTCGGAACACATTGCGTCACTCCGAACCTCGGAAGCCCGCCTTGCCGGCATGAAGTTCTCCGTAGACTCCAAAGTCATGGCGTTCATCCTCCTCAATTCCCTTCCGAAATCTCCGGAATGGGAACTATTCAAGTCCTCCCTCATCAACACCACAGAGGACAGCAAACTGACCTTTGATGTGGTAGAAACTCGAATCATCGCTGAGGACGCCCGTCTACGCTCCTCTGGACATTCAGAGTCAGCAATGAAGGCCTCTGGAGCACGAAAGTCCTCCACTCGACCTTCAAATGCTTCTGCTTGGTGTGAACACCACTTGTCCACCACACACAACTCTGCCGATTGCAAGACCTACATCAAGTGGGTTACAGAATTAAGGAGTGGAGGATTTAGGAAGCCGTGGAAAGAGAAAGAGAAGGCAAACACAGCGGAAGGAACTCCGGATGTTCCGGATTCGGCACACGTAGTCATTGCCAATGTATCCAAGTCCCTAATCCAACGCATTCAGGCCTACTCGTCGTCTGAGCAAAATGACAGTGGGAGAAACACACTGATCGTCGATTCTGGTGCATCATCCCACATGGTTCCTCATCAGTCCTGGTTCCGAACATTCCGTCCACTCAGCCCTCCACGTCCGGTAACTCTCGGAAACAACTCGGAAGCACATGCCATAGGAATTGGAACGGTACCACTCATATCACAGGTCTCTGGAAAAACCTATGAAGTTATTCTATCCAATGTCCTCCTAATTCCAGAATTCCACCTTTCACTCATCTCTGTGAACCGACTCGCCTCCACAAATCTTTCCGTGAGCTTTCCGGCGAACTCCGATGCATGCTACATCCGGAAGGACCGGAACACCATTCTAATTGCCAAACATAAGGGTGGCCTGTATCATGCAAAGGTCACTCCGAGTGAGCAAAAGGATGCTGCTCATGCAGCAGTTGATGTCAACCTTCTCCATCGTCGAATGGGCCATATTTCCATCGACCGGATCCAGAGCATGGTCAAATCTGGGCAACTCCAGGGAATCGATACCGTCACCGGAACACCTACATTCTGTGAGGCATGTACACTTGGAAAAATGAAGAAGCTTCCATTCCGAGCCCAAGAGGAATGTCGGACCACCCGTCCACTGGAGCTAATACATACCGATGTTGGAGGTCCTATAACTCCACGTTCGCGTGAGGGTTACCGTTTTTGGCTGGTCATTGTTGATGACTTCAGCCGTTTCCCTTGGATCTACTTCATGAAACACAAAAGTGAGGCTCTCCAGATCTACAACCAATGGAAATCGGATGTTCAAACTCTCCTCCGGACCGAAATCGGACAAGAGGACTTCTCTCAATCCTACACAAAATTTGTCCGGAGTGATGGTGGAACAGAGTACACCAACAAGGCCTTCCGAAATCAGCTCCGGGCTGATGGCACAATCCTCGAAACCTCTGCTCCATACACTCCAGAGCAAAATGGTCTGGCTGAGCGAATGAACCAGACACTGGCCACACTGGCCAACACCATGTTGGAAGAGTCTAAACTTCCGAAATCATTCTGGGCTGATGCCATGTCCACTGCTGCCTATGTTTCTGCACGCAGTCCAACCTCTGGACTTGATGGAAAGGTACCCTATCAAATCTTCTTCAATCGCCATGTCAATCCAACTCTCTTCCGCCCCTTCGGATGTCCAGCCTATGCCTACACACCCAAGGAGCAGCGGGGGGGGAAATTCAGACCACATGGGAAAAAATGCATCATGATCGGGTACACCCATGGACAACAAGCCTACAAACTCCTTGACATTAAGCGTCGAACAATCATTTCCAGTCGTCATGTCACTTTTGATGAGTCTGGAACCATCTCTGGTGCCGAATCTGCTCCATGGAACACCCCTGCTGTTGAGGGACAGTGGGAGGGCTTAATTCCAGAGCAGGACCATGATGATGATGACCATCAATTCAACCCTGGACCAGTGGGAGACATTCCTGCAGCCCCAGATGACATCCCAGAACATCCTGCCAACCCTGATATTGAAGAACTTGCTGAACGCCTGGATCAACTCCGCTTACATGAAGTTCCTGCTCCTCCCGCTATTCTGGCTGCAGTTCCGGCTGCAGTTCCGGCTGTAGTTCCGGCTGTAGTTCCGGCTGCAGTTCCGGCTGCAGTCCCAGCTGCACCCCTTGCTCCACCAGTCATACGACGAAGCAACCGACAACGGCAAGCAGCCAACAAAAACAAAGAGTATGATCGTACTGTACAGGAGGAAGCTGAGCGGCGAGCAAATCGCAAGGAGGAAGCACAGCCACACAATCCGGAACAGCCTCCGGAACCATCGGAACCATCGGAACCATCGGAAGACAATCCAGAAGTCCCTGGTGCATTTACGGCATCAATAGAGGATTTTATATTTGCTGGGTCTGCAAACTCATCCTCTGATGAGTCACTTCCAAATACCCTGAAGGAAGCCTTCTCAGGTCCAGACAAGGAGCTATGGAAGTCTGCCCTAGAAGACGAACTCCAAAGTCTTAACTCCAACCACGTCTATGAGACCGTACTCATTCCGGAAGGAGTAACCCCGATTACCTCCAAACCAGTATTCCGAATCAAACGGGATCAGTCTGGAAACATTGAACGCTACAAACTCCGGATTGTTGCATGTGGCTTCACACAAAAGGAGGGAGTGGATTACCAGGAAGTCTTTGCTCCAGTAGCTAACCTTGACTCTGTCCGAACTCTAATTGCCTTGGCTGCCAAGCATGACCTGGAGTTGGATCAGATGGATGTATCTACAGCATACCTAAATGGAGAACTGCAGGAGGACCTATACATGTCACCCCCAACAGGTATTCCAATCCAACCTGGATATTGCTGGAGACTCCAGCGCTCCTTATATGGACTCAAACAAGCCGGCCGGACTTGGAACAAAACCCTAGACCGGAAGCTTGGAGAACTTGGGTTTTTTCGTTTAGATGCAGAGACATGCCTCTATGTATTCCGGAAAGATGGCCAAATCTGTTTCCTAGTCGTCTATGTCGATGACCTACTCCTAGCTGCTACCACCCGAAAGTTCATGGACTCCATAAAAGCCAAACTCTCTGCTGCCTTCAAAATGCATGACCTTGGGGAAGCCAAATTCATTCTCGGAATTGAAGTAAAACGAGACCGAAAACACCGAACCATATCCTTATCTCAATCACAATACTCCCGAACAGTCCTGGAACGTACCGGCATGTCCACCTGCAAACCAGCATGGACCCCTATGGCACACAACTCCCAGCTGTCCACAATTGATCCGAACAATGACCAGACCATTCCGGAAATGATCATTGAAGGCAAACAGGTTTCATACCTCACGGTCATAGGGTCATTGATGTATCTCATGCTCGGAACTCGCCCAGATCTTGCTTATGCAGTAGGCACACTCAGCCGTTTCAGTGCCAAACCCAAACACAGTCATTGGGAGGCAGCAAAACGTGTACTACGATATGTCCAGGCTACCAAGGACATGGAACTCCGTTTTGATGGAACAGAACTTTCCACAGATATGGACTTCCATGGATACTCCGATGCTGGATGGTCTCAGGACCCAGACAACTCCCGTTCCACTTCCGGTTTCATTTTCATCAGCAATCGTGGAGCCATTTCCTGGTCTAGCAAACAACAGAGCATGGTAGCACTGTCCACTACAGAATCAGAGTATATTGGACTCAGCAATGCTGGACAACATTTGGCCTGGCTCCGGAGCTTCTTTGATGAAATTGGATATTCTCAGAAAGGCCCTACAGAGCTATTTTGTGACAATCAAGCAGCCATTATCCTCTGCCGTGATCCACAGTTCCGAGCACGGACTAAACACATCCAACGGAAATACCACTTCGTTCGGGATGACATAGTTGGAAAGGGAGAAGCAGTAGTCTGGTATGTTTCCACCAAGGACATGGTGGCGGACATACTCACAAAACCCCTTGCCAATGAGCCACATTGGAAATTCGTTCGAAGTATGGGATTGCGGCTATACTCGAGTGGGAGTGACAAATGACAACAGTTCCGACTGTTCCGTGTTCCGATCTCGGAGCCCCTATTCCGGAACCACTTCCGGAACTTTCCCGCGCCTTCCGAACTCGGAACCACCGGAACCACTTCCGGAATATTCCCGCGCCTTCCGAACTCGGAACCACCGGAACCACTTCCGGAATATTCCCGCGCTCTTCCGAACTCGGAAACATCGGAACCACTTCCGGAACTTCCTCGGAAAGCATGGAAGCACCGGAAGCACTACAACTCTTATTCGCTTAAACCTTTCAGGTTCATCACAGCAATATTGTAGGTAACATAATACGAGTATACCTCCATCCACAGCATATATATATCTACACCTCACTTACAAGCACCTCAGTCGTTTCCGCCCATCTTAGGCACCGGCTGAGGTGAGTTACCTTTACTTAGTTTTTATCTCTAACTAATGTACTATAGTATCGAGCAACTGCTCCTCTCTCTCAGGTGAATATAGTCGTTTCCGCCCATCTTAGGCACCGGCTGAGTATCGAGCAACTGCTCCTCTCTCTCAGACTTTGTTAGATAGCTACCAGAATATGTGACATTGCCCGTGAGCACGAAAATGGGCAAATAGGAAAACGCCCTTGTCGCCTTTCAGGTCTATAGGCTCGGTGGGCAGGAATGCCTGAAAGGGCAATCACAATCAATCTGGCACCAATCGGCAACCGTAGACGAGAACGTAGGACCTTGCGAAATGTAACTCGAATTCAAAGCCATTGCCCATCGGAGAGGTAAGCGCGAGCGGCTCGCAAGGCAATGTAATCTAAGTATGATTGCGTCATGTGTTACATATCGCGTTCATATCCCTAAACTACCAGCATATTCGTGCGATTGACAGAGGAGGATAGCGATCTATGTGCTTACATCAAGTTATCATACCTGTTGGCATATTGCGTTCGATTACGCTCATTTCGCAGATGACAACTCAAATCTATTGTATTCTCAATAAATTCGGGTTTCAGTGGTGTAAATGTTCAACGATATCAGCATCTAAACTGTTCGAATGTATTCTGAGCGGCATGATGCAGCCACCTCGCGAGGGTTCGGAAGCGATATGCGATGGTGTAGGTGGTGCACTGCGTGTGAGGCAGGAACGAGTGCGAGTTCGAAGGAGACGGCGTCAAGCCGAGATGGGATAAGGGTTAGGTAAGGTCGTCGTCGTCGTTCGCGATCACGTTGGAGGAAAGGGGACTTCTTTCTTGTTCTGCTCTTCCGCTCGACGGAAGACTATTTATACAGGATCGTATCTAAGTGGCTCATTGTAATTAGTGATGTCATATGAGTACAGTACAAAGGAGAAGGAGAGAACAAAGAAATAGTATGCATCATCTATGGTAGGGATCTAGAATGTGACGAGTAAGAGGAAAAGAAATCGAACGTGGAATTAATGTGAACGTAGTGGCACGGCGCGTTCCTTACGGTGATCGGCTATGTGGGCTTCCACACTGTTCATTTTGATTGTGCGCCAACCACAGCCTCCGCAGTCTTGTCCCTCACGCCCCTCAAAAAATGTACCAAATGCGTCCCTCCAGTTCCCGTTAATGGCGGCCGCCGCTCCTCCAAATCCGCTTCTTCGACTACCTTTGCCGCCCTTCTCTCTCGACTTGCTGGCCCGATGATGTATAACGCGACGATACGAATGTGTGCATCTCTAAACTGTTTGACGGCATTCACCGCGGCATCGTACGCCCCTACGAGCTTGAGATCTCCACCCATCACGAGGCTCCGTACGGGCCTCGGATTAGTGGTGAGGTGACGCAAAAAGTTGCGGTGATGCCTGGGCATGTAAATCTGCATGCGGCGCAGTAACGTCCAACTCTCGTCGTGCGAGCTGTCCAAGCCGAGAAAGGTATCGAGAGCGTGGATGAGCGCGCTCTGGCCAGCACTCGGCCCGGACAAGTCCGTGGGTGGTTCTATCTCTGGGTGTTCATCAAGTCCCTCGAACACCCACTTTCTCTGCATCGAATCCGAATCCTCGCCACGGAACCAAGGTCGGATGGCATGATAGAAAAACTCGGGATCGCAGCCCTTTCGGACGTTGAGCAGGATGCTCGTCAGGTCGTCCACGACAAGGGCAAGTTGGTGGAGGTATCCCGTAATACGCCAGACAGCAATCTCGTCTCCGACAAACATTTCGTCCATTGTGGTGCGCATGAGTTCGAGGGCTTCCACACCCCTGATCTCGATGCGTGCAGAGGCAAGATAAAATTCCTGCTCATCGTTTGTACCCGTGAAAAGGTCCTGACTACGGAGATTATCCAGTGCGGGTGGAGTTGTCACATCTGTGGGAGACTTGAGAGCCCAATTATAGAGGACGGTGTCAGAGTATGTCGCGACAGGTGGGAGCTGGAGATGGGCCGCAACCTCTAGTAGGGGGATAGAAATATTAGGTGGTATACGAAGTTCAGCGTCGAGTGGGAGTGTATGAATATACATGTGCACGATGAAGGTGAGCACATGATGAGCTCGCCGAAGTAACAGCTCGGATGCTGTAAGGGCTTTTGTTGAAAGCGCGGGTAACTGGGTAAGGTCAAGGTCCCCACGTACAAGGCGAGTAGCGAGAAGGCAAGATAAGTAAAAAGCGTGAGTGGGACAGGAAGAGATAGCTCACGTTTTCGCGCACACATTGTCTCCATGAAGCAGAATGTGCGATTTCGTCTTGAGTTAGCCCCGGTTTGACTGCAAGCTGCAGTTTCATCGACACAGCTTTGACAAGGATCGTCTCCCATGGCTCCCATTCGATGGGCAAACGGCTGATGGGAGGATCGGGGGGCATGAAGCCGGTTCGTGTATCGACATCGAAATCGTGAGCGGCAAGGGTGGTTGTATCAACAAAGCCGTCCACTCCCGCGACGACGTCTGGACGGGACTGGTTGAGGAAATGTCCGGGAGGGAGTAGCGGGATCGACTCGGACATGGTTCAATGATAAGATGTGTGTCATCACGAACGGAGTGACGTGACGCGGAATGACGTATCCGGTTGTGCAGCTTTACTCTTCGTCATGCACGAGCTTGGGATTTCCGTCGCGTACCCCATCCCGGTCGATTCCGCTCGCGAGCATATAAACCTGGGCTTTCCACCTTTCTCTTCACCATAACCTAGCTCTCTTCGCGGTTAGCCATAATGGACACAGCTCTGGACGAACCTACGATCGCATACAGCCTGTCTCAGTACCTGCTCGACCGTATCAACATACACGACACTATCGCACGTTTGGTGAGTCGTTGTCTTGCCTTGGTCTCGGAAAATTCTCGTGACACACCGCAACAGTCGGCGTATTCGGACTGCAGGGATTTTGAACGCCTTGGGAATGAAGTCTTTGCCTCCTCTGGGGTTACAATGGACAACTCACTCATCACGAACGAAGAGCCTCAAAGTAAGATTATCATTTTCAACCGGCGCCGCTCACCAGGATGACACTGTCAAGGCAGGCCAGCCAAAGAAGAGGTCGAATCTTACGCAAAGTATCTTGAACGATTCACGGCAGCGCAACACGTCATGACGTACGTCCACGTATCACCACCTCTCGTCCGACTGAGCCCACCGCTACAGTTGTATTCTGGTCAACCTGCCACAACCTGCCACGACATGGAACATTGCTACGCCGAACAAAGCGACTGCATCTGCTAACGCATTGGTCACCTTCCGGCGTGATCGTGCACGTGGGGAAACTATCGCTCAGCATGGGGTAAGAACACCTGTCAGCTGATGCGCCGCTGTGTTCTGACACCTTTTTTTCCAGAGCTATTACACGTTTGACCTAATACGACAGAGAGGCATGGACCCAGGGTCAAACCCCTGGCGAATCTCGCACATGAAAGCTCATCCCTTTTGGTTCAGAGGGAACATGGATGTGATGAATTGATACAGTGACACATGTTTATCGTATGTCGACAGCGATGATCGAGCATCAATAGGACAAAGAATGGCAAACCACGTCCCCGGTCTGTCTTTGCTGTATGCAGGGGATACGTGTGATGTAGATCCTACTAGAATGGATTTGGAAAAGCGATGGACGACCTTGGTTGCTGATACTTGGCTGCAACGTTATCAAGGATTAGAACACATCAATTATCCTGCTATGAGGAACCTTCGTTCTGTGTAAACCGAGAGATCAGATGATTGAGAATTTCCTCAGCTCCGAGGAGCTTAGGCAGCCGCTGATGTTTGTCCAATTCAACCAGCAGTAAACAAAGGCGTGCAGAAAGCGAGCCAACGCGCCATTCTTTGAACGGCATCCACGAGGGCACCTCGTTTCCCGTGAGTGGCGTAATCGCGCAGTCTTGCTTCGACATATCTCACGGCGTGGTTGTGCGCGTGTCTAACATGATCTCACCCGTGTAACGAACCATCGGGCGAATCGTCGGCGACCGCGACAAGGCAGCCTCTTCTGAAACTTGTGGGGTTGGGGCCAAGTGAGTGCCGAACACTAGCGCTGAATTACTAGATCGGATTCGGATGGCAGGAGGAACACTGATAAAGTACATAACAGTGTCGCTGCATTTGGCAGCCTCGTGTTTTATGCCAGCTACGTTGTGCAGCCATCCCTCGTCCTGATAATCATCCGGGGTTCAGTTCTAATTTCGTCCCAGGTTCTCATCTTCCCCCTCTCTCCCACAGTCCACTGCATCCCTACAAGGCAGTTTCGCCGCTGGCGGGCGTTCACCAGCTCATCCCATGTCTTCCACAGCTATCGGCACATTCACCTGTTGGGATGGCTACGACGGGTATGAACTGGTAGAAGAGAAGCCCTCCTGTCCTCCCCGTCGTTCTAGACTCGCATCTACGTCGCGTTTGTCCTCCTTCCCGCGACAGAGTGCCGAGCGCGGCAGTGAGCGCCCGCAAACGTCGAGACAGACCACTGGTCCAGCCCCACACGAGCACGAGTATACCTCCCTCGATCAACTATGGAACACCTTGCGGGAAAAGAAGCAAGCTGCGGAGGCCAAGCTTCCCCTCAAGGTCAGATCTCTCGAGCCACCCCAGCCTGGACCCAGCGCCGGGTCACGTCCCACCCCAGAACAGCATGTCACGCCTAGGAAGCCAACCCCGCCCAGAGTGAAACGAAAGAAATCTACGTACGCCACTGCACCGCTTGCATCAGTCACTTGTCTTGATCCTTGTCATCGTGTTTCAGGGATTGCGTTTCATTTCGAGAGTCACGTTCAGGTCGTACTGTACGTATATCCGTTCTTTTGGTTCATGTTCCCCGTGATGAATCCCTTCTTATCCCCGCACAGATCACCGCGACCTTTGACTTGCCCGGCATAAAGAAGGAACATGCACATGTTAGTTTCCGTTGGAATAACCTCGTGGTAACGTGGCAGTCGGTCAAGATCACCGAGAAGGAGGAAGATGGAAGACTCGTTAGAGAGCGAGAGGAGAAAAAGTATACTCGGGCCATTCCTCTTCCAGAAGGGACGAAAGTAAGCGAGCTCCTCTTTCCCCCCATCACATGAGGCTGATTGCAAAATCTGTTAGTTTGAGGAGATCCGTGCAGTCATGGACAATCGTCATCTTATCCTCAACTACCCCAACATGCGTACGGTCCGCGTCGAACCCCGGCCTCGGTTACCCCGACAGGCTGAGCGTCTTGTCGAACCCACCGTCGTCTCTGACGGTGACATTAAATCTAGCGATGAATTTGAGAACGCGTCGTACCTCAAGTCTACGGATCGTTCATCACACGAAGAAGTCACTGAAATCACAGATGTCTCGGAGTATTAGAAACAACGATTCCCTCTTTCTGTCGGTCGCTTTTTGTTGCAGTTGTCTACTTCGGTACTCACATCCTGAGAGACTTGTTTTACTACAGTCGTTTGCGTTGTACCCACGGGCGAAGCTTATCTATTTCATGCAATGGGGACTAACCACAGCAGATGTACTTGTTTCCATGACGATCATATGTATGCCGATAGCATGATATCAATGGCAACGCTAGGGAAACCACTAGGATAACCGTCTCGTACAAGATACCAGCGAAATATATGTTACATGTCGTCCACACTCCATTCATAACTTGCTGTATCTGTCCGTTTTCTCTCATTGATACGCTGGAACCACTTATTCTCGAAGCCA
The DNA here is from genome assembly GCA_018397855.1 of Boletus reticuloceps. NCBI lineage: Eukaryota > Fungi > Basidiomycota > Agaricomycetes > Boletales > Boletaceae > Boletus > Boletus reticuloceps. The sequence goes on from JAGFBS010000022.1 coordinate 452,145, forward strand.
TTGGCACGATCTGGAACATGTATCAGGGAATCATCAAGGTCGTGAAGGTTTGACCTCACCTACGCCATCCCATCTGTAACCTGGTTTTATGCCAAAGCGATTAGGTGGTGGAGGAGGACCACGATACTCTGGTTTTCTAGGACCCTTGGATTTTTTCTGCAGAAGAGAAGAATCAGAGAACCAAGTCGGTAAGATCTCGCACAGCTGGGCTCACCGTCATGAAAGCGGCAGCGGGATCGTTCCACATCTCTCGCGCCTTAAGTTCTTCAGTTGAGTTCCCTGTCGTCTGCATGCCGCGAGAACGGCAACGCTTTGTTCTTCTCCAGTTGTGATCTGTGTTTCTCTCGTTCCTCTCGTTGTACCAGTCCCTTGCCCCACTCCATCTTTTGTGCATCCTTTTCCTCTTTTTCTCTTTTCTTGCGTGCGGCTTCGGCTCGGGCGAGTTTCATGTCGATCTTGCGACCGGATGCATCACGGTATACAGTCTCCTGCGCGGCCTCCAGCGCCTCCTCATCCTGCTTGACATGGGACTTTGTTTGCTACAACCCAGTGTCAGTTGCCGTCTCATACGCATACTCAGCGCGTTCCATACCTTTCGCAGTTCCTCCGCGCGGATCAAACCACCCTTGAAAGGCCGTTGGTCCTCCACGACAGTCGGCTGTTCATCATCCGGCGGGGGTGGACTCTCCTCCTCCCCCTTGACACCCTCTTGCACCGTAATCCACCCGAACGATCGTCCGTTTTCCGTTTCTTAAAACTCCGGTCGCTCGCCACGGCTGCTTCGGCCACGTCCATGTCGTCTTCTCGTAGCCGTCTCGAGGCCTCGTCGCCAAAGCCTGCATCCTCGTCGACGAACATGGATGGACCTGCGGTTGCATTGCTGGCGGCTTTGCGTTTCTTCTTTTGGGGCGCAGTTCGGGCAATGATTGCCTCGGCCTTGGGCCCTGACATGTATTTCTCCGCAAGATAGGCATGCATGGTTGGGGGTAGTACAACAAAGACGGGGTATTACGAAGGAACAAGTTCAAAAGTAGTGTCGTGCCCCAGCATCATATGTTACGTAAGCTAAGAATACAGCCGTCCAAGTTGGAGACCACTTTGCTGATACTTGGGCACCACAGAAAGCATGGCTACATGCCACTGGAATCATATCGAGTGTCAGAGGGGTTGTGCAATGTGCACGACAACAGCCAACGATGGACCACTGACAACCGATACGGCCATATAAGCACAGCAGGCATACTGCACGGATTGCTTCGCGCACCTACAACACGCGTCGCGGGCTAACAAGACAAGCACGTCTGATAAAACGGAGGCGCCAAACACGTAGCAAAGACGTGGCAACTCACGGAAAGATGACAGAGTACGCAGCTTCTGCTTCTTGGAGCGGGACCAAGGGCAGCGGTACGCGTGCATGGGAAGCGTGGTGATGTTGTTTGGGACCTGTGGTATGTCCGTGGCGTCGTGTATGCAACACTGGGTCCTTGGACTTCCCACGACCAAGTTGAGAGGGCTCGATTGGCTTAGTCGGGCCAGATTCGACGGGACTCGCGAATTTGTTCAAAGGCACGAATTTCAAAGGACGTCGTGAGTGCGAAATGCCAACATCATCCACCAAGGTATCGAGGGGATCGACATCAGTTAAAACAGCAGCTCGGAACAAGGCAGTTCGCGATTCGAGAAGACTCTCGCGGTCGCTTGGGGACTTTGGTGACCTTTCGGACGCGCGTCGTTCCCCGCTCCGCTGGTCGACGGTGGGTATATGCGCGGGACTTTCTCAGAGAAACCGAGCTAGGGCCAGCCTGCTTGGATTCTCGGAGCCGTTTGAACTCCTCGACGGAGGAACTTCTCGACGGTGACAATGTTGTCAGAGGACGCTTTCGGAATCGTATGTTCAAGTTTGTTGGGAGACACGGGTGATGATGTTGCTGGTTCCGGTAGCGCAGCAATCTCTGGTATCAGTCCCGAATGGAGTCGGGGGTCACTGGCTTGCTCGAGGGATACGACTGCCTCCGTTTCTCGAGCGTCGAGCGTCCGCAGCCTTTTGCGTTTTCTTATAAACTAGTGGGCATGAATGGACAATGACAGAGTGCCTGTGGGGGTAAAATTACCACGAATTCGTCGGTGTCGTTTTGCATCGTTGAGAAATGGTGTTCGCTTAGTTCGTCGTTTCGAGAGGACTTAGCCGAGAGCTTGGTAAGAACCAGTCCGCTTGGACCGTCGGAAGTACGCAGCCAATGATTGGCGTACCTGATGCGTGTTGGGCCTGGTGACGGGCAGTGTGCACTGCGTATGTAAAGCTGGTTCGCTGTGGCGGTATAGAAAACCGGGTTCACAACACGGTCAATCGGATCATCCGCTGTGCCGCCCCTCGGAGTGTCAAGCAAGGTAAGCGACCTACCAATGACATGCTAATCACAATTACCCGTCTGCACGCAGTCATATCCCCTTATATCGAACAGGGCCTAAGCTGGCAGGCTTGCACCTGTAGTACTGGACCAGACAAACGCACTCAGCACAACAAACAATGCAGCATCATAGTTCAAACCACAGTGTCGTTTGACTCTTCCTCTGACTATTCTCGGGGGATTGCAAGGTCATCCTTCCAGCGCTTTAACGTAGAAAACTAAGCGAAACGGTAGGTAGTATCCGTGATTACCTGAGCTTTTCGCGGCGCGGCCTTCTCACCCGCTAGCGATGCCATCCACCAGTTTCGGTCATTGTTGACCATTCATTACCAACCATCATTCCCGATATGCAGTGCCTCCTAGGGCATTTAAGCCAGCAGGGCTCAACATACACTTCAGTACCTCTTACACCGCGAGACTAAGATCCACCACTTGCTCTATTTCGATCTCAACATGCAAATCACTCCCGCCGCTATCGTTGTTTTTGCTGCTGCCCTGGTGGGCGCAGTACCCCAGCCCCGTCAAAACTGTCCCGAAGCTACTCAGTTTGGCGTGCTGAGTGTGTCCCCGACCACCGTCTCAGCTGGCGATGTAGGTTCTTACTCCTGGGGACGAACACTAGCTGACGATAGTAACGTATCAGACCTTGACGGTGAATGCCGACTTCAGCTGTGCCATCAACAGCTTTGGTCACATTCCCCAATACACCGACTACTATATCGAAGTCCCCGTCAACAACAACGGCCACGAGCCCCCCGTCCTCCTGGCCCGTCGTACCCTCGCGTCCGGCAGCACCTCGGACTCGTTCACCGTACAAGTGCGTTGTCTCGCGCCTGGCGAATCAGAACCTTTTCTAACATTCAAATTTCTCAGGTCCCTGACGCGTTTTACTTTGCCAACGCTGGTTATGTGGTGATATTGGATACTACCTACTCCATCGACGGCACCAATGGTATTCCGTTCTCTGTCGTGGGTGGTGTTGAGGCCCCGATCACCATCAACGTTTAAGCAGATTGCAGTGTTGATTTGGGCAATCCACTTTTTGAATATGGACTTGTTAGTACTGCGATTTTGATACCCGCTTCGTTGGTGTAATTTTTAGTATAAGCGGACAATATATGAATATGTAGATGCATTATAATTGTGTCAGGATCCCGACGTTCGTCTTACTTCGGCAGTGTCGGCACGCTGGCACGGTATGTCGTCAACGCTAGCTATGCAGTGATGACTACGCTACTGATGGGCCCTTATTAGTATTCTCGTTGGTGGCACCAAGGCTGGCATTGACATCACTTTCTAGGTATCTCAGATCTCAGGCCTCAGGTCCCATCATGTGTAATGCCCAGTACTACTCTGATGCTTACATATCTATGAACAACGCATCTAGTCGTGACCCAGACGTCTCCCCGCTCGCGGGGAGGTGGGCGTATAATATCATGAAGATGCTCTTCTCACAAACCCGAGGCATTTTGCAAAGTCGCCAACTCAGCCTTCAACTTTTTCAGCTCCAAAACCGCAGCGTCAATGGCATCTTTCTCCGCCTTGTTCTCCTTGAGTGCGCGAACGTGGTTACCCTGTTCGAGGATCTTAGCTGCGAGAGCAATTGCCTCCAGCGATTTCGGCCCGTCCACGATGGCGTCCGCTTTTCCGTCGGGGTTGGCAGCTTTCTTGCCTTTGCGTTCGGAGCACCGGCTGCCTCCTTCTGACCCTCATTTCCACTAAACTTGGCCTTCCATACTTCCCCCATCTTCTCGTCGATATTCTTAAACAGATGATCCGGCTTCCCGATCCGATGGTCCGCCAAGATATCCGTCGAAAGCACCTCAGGAACAGTCCGTGCGGGTGCATTGAGCTGCTGTAAAATAGCCTCCGACGTCGTAGGCATGAACGGATAAACCAACACAGACAACACGTAGATCAAGTTTACTGCACGCGAGACGACTTGAGCGCAACGTTTGGGGTTTTCCGTCATCAATGCCTTGTTGAGTCCAGAAGCTTGCAGATAACCATTGCCGCGAATGGAGATGAGCATGACAGTCTGTAGGCCGAGGCGAAGCTTCACACTCTCCATCGCGTCTATGTATTCCTCGAGGAGATTGTTGACATCAGAGATGAACTCGCCATCAAGGGGGTCGTTAGGGGACAGTGGTCCTGCGCCATCGCCACTCTCAGGAATGACACTGTCGTACTGTGCTGCTACGAATTTCAGGGTGCGGTTGACAAAGTTTCCGAAGCTATTGAGGTGTTAGTAGGGTGCACAACACAAGACGGGACGAAATATTCACTTCTTGAGTAAGACGTTGTTATTAGCTGCAATCTGAACAGACAGTAAGTGATGCATAGAGCTCAGATGATAAACCACTAACTTACGCAGTCTGCCCATGAAAACATCGCATCTGCAGTTTCAGGTCGGGTAGCAAGCAGGTAATACCGCCAGACTGACGCTGGAATACCAGCCTCCTTAGCCGCAGGTCCAAACACTCCACGACCCTTGCTCTTTGAGAACTTCCCCCCCTCGTAATTGAGGTATTCTAGGGCGGTTTTGTCGATTACTTCGAGATCAAGGTCGAGAATAGACTCACCTGTTGTCGATATATGATGAAGCATCGTCCATTTTCTGCCATCAGCGAGAAGCATGGCAGGGAAATAGATAGTATGGAAGTAAACGTTGTCCTTGCCCATGAACTGATATAGCTTGACATTGTCAGGGTTGAGCCACCACCGTTGCCAGTCAGATGTATAGTTGGCGGTTATGCTTGGGTAACCGATCACAGCGTCGAACTATACCAGACCTATATTTAGCCAGCATGAACGATCACCTTCAACAATAGTACGCACCCATACGTCTTGAAGCACCGTCAACATTCCGTATGCACTACAGATGTGTAGCACTCACAAAGAACTTTGCCTTCCATCTCTTGGTCGTCCTCTCTTCCAAGTGGTGGGATGGGCACACCCCATGCTAGATCTCGAGTAACGGGCGTGGGACGCAAGCCACTCCTCAGACGCGCGTCAACGATCACTCCTTCAGTGTTAATCGTTGCATTAGGCGACCATTTGCCGTTCTTGTATGACGCCTTAATCCATTCTTCCGTCTGAGGTTGTGCTTTGTCGAGTCTGAAATACATGTGAGAGGAGGAGCGGGCGGCCACTTTATGAGTTCTGTCTATGAGGCATCGGGGTTCAAGAAGGTCTATGGCGTCAAGAGTACGGGCGCAACCGTCACATTGGTCTCCTCGAGCGTCCTACGAGGGTTAGTGAACGCGATCTCAGCATCGGACGCGTGGGATTACTCACGGGAAAACCGCAGTGTGGACATATGCCTTCAACATATCGATCGGCCAAAAACCTATATCTCGGTTGAGACAGGATGACGAGTTGGATAACCGACTTACTTTTGACAACCTTCACAGTAAGTCTGATCTCTCACTTGCTTTTCGAGATAATCATGCTCTCCAAGATTGAGGTATATTGATTGGCATATCCTGACGAACAGATCAGTTGACGTGAGTGAGCAGGAGAGGGATGGATTTACTCAGTATGCTGAGGAGTGGAAGTACGTCCAAAGAGGTCAAACCTGTTCAGAGGTCAGAACGAGAAAGAATCAACCAAGGTAAGCGACTTGCCCAATGTCAAACCATTCATAAGTCTCCTTGTGCAGTGCATGATATTTATCACAGAGTTGCCTAGGTGTAACGCCTTCCTTTAGTGCCGCTGTTTCAGTTGCTGTTCCATATTCATCTGTTCCACAGATATAAAGAGTTCGGCGATTGCGAGTTCCTGCGATCAAGTTGAGGTATGGACGAGTGCACTAGGTATTGTGCACTCACGGCTATATCTATTGTAATGGGGGTTTATCAGACTGGCGAGCCCATGGATTCGCAATCTGCTGCATGTAGGCTCACCTACTAAACACGTCAGCGCTGAGAACGCTTCCGATAATATTCCTGTTCAGAGTGTGAAAAAGAAGTTGATCACGCGAGCGGAAAGGCGGACGGACGGACGGACCTAGGTGGGGAACATTGTTACAGTAAGGCAACGCAGAGGTAATCAATATGTTTGTTTCTCCGTCCTTGGGTAATCTAGCCCGACCGATAATACTGTCAGAGCGTCCGATAGTAGGTTGCAGAAGCCGTCCTTACATTGCGGATTGTCCAGGATCGGGGATCAGTCTGAGGACTTGATTCTCTGACTGTCTGTGTCATTGCGGATGCTTGAAATGTCTCAAATCGGTCTGTAACTTCAAGTACTACTCGAGTCACCAATTCGATGTGACTCGGATAACAACGATTAGCTAATCCTAATCATTTAATTTACGCGATACGCCAGGCCATAGGCTCTGCTTCTACCACTGGCTGCGCACACCAGCTTAAGTTGTCTTGCTCCGTGGTCCTAGCCCAAGTAATTTCATTGTCACCGTGTCTTCGGATGCCACGTCCAACTATCCTTTCCTGTAATCCAGGTCGGTCTTTAAGGGTCCCAAGAATAGCCTGAGCTTGGTCAGTCACTGGTCGGCCGTCAGTGTCACCCATTTATAGCAGACAGCTGTACGACTCCCACCAACACTCCACTGGTCAGCCCCTCGAGTCTTATGTTTATCTCGGAGATTCCAACCCAAGATTCCTTTGACGAATCTTCGGATCCATTATCCTAGGTACGTCGTTCTAACAAGACTGACGATCTCATCGTCCAGATAAGATATCCCATCATCATGGCTGTGTGGCCACGAAATGTACGTAACTCAGACTCTTACTAATTCCGGCTCGTGTGTGTCGCATGCTTCCGCACTTATAAAGTCGCGTAACTCTCGGGGAGTCCGCTCGCCATGCCTTCAAACTCGTAGTTGTTCCGAGACCTCAAAGTCGATTGCTCCAATGCAGCTAGACAGAATCACCACAGACCCCATCATCTCCACAGAGAACACTGCCTTCACTCCATCCCACTCCCGCCCCCCTGTAGAGCATCTCCCTCTCGCCTCTGAAGTTGCCTTGCCATCGGAGTGGGACCCCCTCGTGGGGGCTCCTAGACCTAAGAAGCCGTTCTACCGTGCTCGCCCACTATGGTATCATTCTGCATCCCAAACCGTTGCTTGAATTGACCCGTGTCCAGGCTGGTTCCGTTTGCATTGACAGCCTCTATCACAGTGAGTCAAATCCCGTGTTCAGGTGTCGTGTCTCACTCATTTGCATCCATACAGCGTGGAATGACGCTGGCGTCTCGTGTCGAAGTGTTCACTGAGCTCTCATGCAGACAACTTCACAATAGCTACAACCACACTTCTACCCCGGACGTGCGGGGTAATGCTACCTCCGTTTACCACCAAGTCGACACCGGCCCAACCTTCCCTCCTTTATATTTACTTGTACCGCCACCCGCACGGTCTTTGGGAGAGTCTGAAGGTGACGGCGTCAGTGAAGGTGATGATCCTCGCGTCATTCCTGGCAAGGAATGCGTTTCAGATCCTGCCGTGCAGGCAGACTGCCGCCAGACTCCAGACTATCATGACGACCATCATGGGTACACTTTCCGCGCTCACCACGGGCTGGTGGGGTCACTTTGGGGAACGTTATGGCCGTACACGCGTCCTCGCGATATCCACACTCGGCTTGTTCCTCACGTATGTGCACACTATTCCAAATGATGTCAGGGGTCTGAACACTGTTCAGTGATTTGGCCTTCATCCTTGTCTCCACGCCCCGTAACCCCCTGGCTGCGCACTCCCACAAGCTTCTTATCTTAGCTCCCATCATTGAGGGCTCACTTGGGGGATGGTCATCGCTCACCGGTGCTAACACGGCCTACATTGCTGATTGCACGTCACCTGGTTCTCGTGCAACCATCTTTGCACGTTTCACCGGCGTGCTGTTCGTTGGCTTGGCACTCGGGCCGATAATAGGTGCTTGGCTAATCAGAAACCCCATACCATTTTTGAAGGTCGGGCAAGGTACACTTCCTGCTGTCTCCGTGTTCCCATTTGGACTAACGCTTGGATTCAGCCGATCACCCATTACAAAGTGTGAATTCCGTCTTTTGGGTTGCCATCTGCGGTTCTTTTGTAAATCTTCTGCTCGTGCTTTTCGTATTCCCGGAGTCCCTTCCTGCATCCCGTCGGGCGATGAACAGGAAGGGGAAGCATCGAGCGATAGAAGGTGATGAAATCGGAACCAGCGGTAAGTTATCTATTTCCTTATCTTATCACGCATTTAATTTATCTTCACTGCGGACAAAGGCAATCATGCTTGGGTGGTCATGCGGGTTGTCAAGAGTTTCATTTCCCCCCTTTCCGTATTTTTGCCCACAGATGTTCCAGTTATCAGCTCCGTTGGAATGCCCGGCCAGCTACGTACACGCAAGGACTGGAGCCTGACCTTCCTCGCGTTGTCGCTCTTCGTTTACACCCTTGCTTCGGGCCTTTTCCAACTCAAGTATCTCTACGCTGAACATGTCTATGACTGGGCCGCAGAACAGTTGAGTTACTATATCTCATTTATGGGTGCTGTCCGCGCTTTCCATCTTCTCGTTCTCCTTCCGTGTGAGTCTTCGGATAACTCCGTAAGTTCTACAACGTGTACTGACAGAGACCACAGCTCTCCTGATTACATTCAAACCTGTTCGGGCCGCAGTGTCATCAGCAGTCTCCAACCCAAATGGCATCAAGGCGAAGCCCAAACCCACAAAGAAACACCTTTTTTCTGAAATCCGCTTCGACCTTCTTGTCGTACGGTGCTCGATGTTTGTCGACTTTTGCTCTCATGCACTTGTCGCTCTATCTCCGCTTCCTTCCAACAATGCCACATCCTCATGGCGGTCACAATTCATGTTTGTCGGGGCTACTTCATTGGCATGTGCCGGTGCTGGCGTCATGCCTGCTGCTCAAAGCCTGGCGCTGTGCACTCTGCAGGGTCGCAAGATGACGGAGAAAGAGGCAACTGCAGGTGATGCAGACATGGTCCCCGGAGAGCAGGACGCAGCACCCGAGTTGGGTAAACTATTTGGCGCAATGTCCGTCCTTCAAGCTGTTGGCCAAACCATCCTCGGGGTATGTTCCTATACTCGTTTGGAGTACCCAGTTTTTGATCTATTCCCTTAGCCCATCTTATTCGGGGTGATATACAGCAATACGGTCGCCTCGTTCCCCAAGGCCATCTTTGCGGTGGCTGGGTTCCTCGTCATAGTTGCTGTCTTTCTCACTGCGTTCGTCAGACCGGATGTCAGTCTGTCTATGCTCAGGAACACTCAGAAGAAGAAGCGGAAATACACTGCGGCAACCAGGAAGAAAGTGGAAGAGAGGAGGGGTCGCTCGACAGTGAGGAAAGACCTCCGGGGCGGTTCAGCAAGTGCTTCTTACGGTGCTGTGAGATATAGCCCAAGTATCTCCAGCGCAAGCACAAGAGCTGGTACTTCTGGGTATGTGTGAGCGTCGAGTGACGCCCTAGATGACGAGTGACGACATAAGGGGGAGGTAAACATGCATATCCGTAATCATTAATTTGCTCTCGATGTCTATACTATCATGGATTTAGTGTACACCATGGAATCTACTGACGGCACTTGCTGACTTCATTGCTTTATCGTATTCCGCGACAGTTGGCCTGAACGTTTGATACCACCCAAGATCAGAGCAAGATGTTTTTGCAAGAAAGTTATGTGTTGTTACATAACGTTGTTGGTACGACAGCGTGGAGTGGAATCTACTACCACAAATAATACACGATAGAGTCACGACGGGGAAGACGACAAACATATCTATAGTTTGACATCCACCCAGCGCCGTTTTTCATCGAGAATTAGATCCACCGTAACCAGTACTCGTTCTGAGAGGTCCCATGTCGCCCATGTTGGAAGAACCCTCCATTCTGTCAAAGCTCTCTCGCCGTCGCGTGGTCCTGAAACGCGTTTCCGAACCCTCCCAGTCATACGGCCCTGGAACCGACCTGCTCCGATTGAGTAGACTACCTCCTAGCGCGCCCAGGGCAGCGCCAGACCAGAATCCAGGACGCCAACCCTCGGCAGAAGACGGGTCTTTTGTATAGGGCGGGGGAGGACCAGGGTAATCGCCAGGGAAGAACCCACGACCGGGTCGCCCGTAGTCGTCCGAACCGGGGTAGGTCGGGGGAGGGACACGTTGAGTATTGCCCGTAGGAGGATAGTTGCGGCGCAAGCAGGAATTGTACAAGATGATGGCCAGGACGGCGAACCAGACGAGCATGAAAAGGATGCCGGATGTGTCCAGGTCTGAAACCACCGCTCGGTAAGTCTGGTGATGCTTGGGCGATAGATTGGCACCTGGGACGTACTTTTGAACCAGTTCGGTACGCCGAATGAGCCTGAGGGCTTGTTCAAGGTATTGTCTCTGAGTGAATGTGGAAGCTGTACAAGGTTGTACTCGAGGCAGCAAGATCCTGTCGAAGGTCAATCAGAGCTTGTTAATATTGTAGGATGACCTTGGGGAGCACTGTGACGACCCACCTTTCATCACATATGGGTCACCGGGACCGCTCCAACCCTCACACGAGACCTCCACTTTGCCAAACCGCAGCGAGGAAGGTAGATCCGCCTCGCACTGTTATGGACGTTGGTTCTTCACGAATATAAGAGGAATTCAGTTCTGTCACTTGCCTTCCAATCGACATTGACGCCTGAGCCACCGATATTCCTACAACGCACAACCTCAGGCTGGTACATGGCGCAAGGTTTCCCAAGGCATACCAACTGAGCAATCGGGGCGGTTCTCCTAGCGGCGGTGAGGGAACCTTTGTGAAAAGTGATTGCGGGAATGTTTTCGAGAGCTATTCGGGACATGTTATGCAGGTATTGACCGCATCAATGTGACGAAGTTCAACGTTCAGACGTTCAAGGGCGTCTGTCATTATTACTTACTTAATGGACACGTACACACGCTGTCATTAATACTTTATGCAGGACACTCGGCACAGATCCCCCCGCCACAACCCCAACAACTAGCAATCCCGATCCCCCATGTCCGTAGGGCGAGTGAGACAATACTGACAACCCCCTCTCCAAGTACGAATCCACTGGCAATGACGATCAGACGAATATCTTGTCCGCCAGTCTTTGCAATCCTTCGGTGGTACCAGAACTCTATCAATCCACCGATGAAGCGTGCCAACGAAAAGGACGGTGTATTTAAGAACCCAATTGCAAACGCGACGCCGGATGGTATCCATCTGGCATATGGCCAGCATCGCCGGACAGCCATGAGCTTGACACCCGCGACAACCGAAAACAGCAGGGCGAATAGCAGCATGAACAAACCGGTGTTTTCTGGCAGTTGTCCGTTCCCTGTTGGCCCACATGTCAATAACAATGCAGGTGACTCCCCCTATAACTTACGAAGCAGACGCGCTAGGCTGAGCCACACGTATGCGGTCGGAGCCGGGAAAGAAGGACCGGGGATGGTGTATGCTCTCTGGTAAAGAGTATAGGCAGATGCAGACACTATAATAGACAACGATGACCCAATCAGTTGGCCATAGAACTGAGCTCTTGGCGAGGCACGAAGGAGGTGTCCAGTCTTCAGGTCTTGCATGAGATCCCCAGCTCTAGATGAATGCATCAGATGGGTAAATCTGTCTAGTGAGTGAAACACACTGTTGTGCGCCTGCCTCGGCCACTCCGCCTGCGATGATGTTCGCCACAACATTTCCAGGTTGTATCCAAGCGAAAAGCAGTTGTGAAATTTTACCCAGCCCGCTCACGGGGTTTAAATCAGTCTCTCCCAGTGCTCGAACCCTAGTGAAAGATTAGAAAGGTACATCGCTGGATGCACCACACATACCCCAAGATGCTCAGCACACCTCCAACGGCGAATCCAATCAACGTTGCCCACGGCTTGATTCCCTCGTCCCCAAACACCATCCAAACCAGTAAAGTCCCTATTGTTACACTCGTTACCAGGCCGCTCAGAACCCATCGGGGTGGGACAAGCCTGTCTGGCGTCTCGGGGTCATTATCTGCTTCTGGTGGTGCATTTCCACCTTTTTGAATGGACAGTAGTATCTTGGCTGTAGACGACTGGACGACTGGGAGGAGAGAGATGAAGGAGTCTGCACACATGATCGCAAGGGAAATCCAAAGAATCCACCCTCTGGCACCCGTGGACATGTCGCCGACTGGTCCTGGTGCCCACCCTGCATGCTTGGAGAGTGGTGATAAAATTCCCCAGCCAACAAGCATTCCCTACATAATTAGTTAGGTGCCTAGGTCAATCCAATTGTCAACAGATATGTTACCAAATTCATGCTCAAGGTCGTGGGGAAACCCATGATGATACCTAGCTAACGTGAGCACTTGGAAAGTCTACATCCAAGAATGATCCCGTACCCTGGCCAACGTATGATAGACTAGGTGTGAATGACCACAACCATTCACGGGCGAGGTATTTTCCGAAGAGCGGCACAGAGAAAACTATAGGGAAAAAATATGCTGCGAGCTAAAGAAGAAAAAGTGAGAGATGCTCAACGATACACGGTGAGCTGACCGTCATGACTCCAGACGCCAAGAAACTATAAATAAGATCCACCCAACCTTCCTTCTGGACAAGCTCGCGTTCGTCGATACCCTCTGTTTCATCTATAGTGTCCTGTGCGACTGTGCCAGCCTCATCGACGAGAGTAGTGTGGCTGGCCACATCTTCCGTGTCGAGTGCTCTGTATCCGGAACGGCGGCGTAGAGATGTCTGTGGAGGTGGAAGCTCGTGAAGGACGGAGATTAATTGTGCTGTTGCAGTTCCAGAAGGGAATGCAAGTTGCTCCTCGATGATCTGAGTAGTGGGTCAATACCGTCGATTACGAAACAGGAAGCATACGTACCACTTGTTTTCGGATGGGAGGTGACAGGAACACCCCAAAGAAAGCAATTGAACATGACCAACCGACAGCAGCTGCCCAAGAAAGGTAGATGGGTGGGCTTCCATCCTGTTCTTCGTCCAGGAGACCAAGAGCCGGAAGTATACCGACAAACCCAGCCGCCAAAGGCATCTAGCACGAATTGCTTGAACGTTGGTCGGGCGAGATCGAACGGTACGGTAGAGACTCACGGTCCCCGTGGCGACGGCAGTCGTCTGCACTACAATAATCTCCTGAGGAGATAGTGGAGTTGGAAGGACCTTGGAGACCAAGAAGCCCATGAGGGCTGATTGCAATGACATCCTTGATTCATCTCATTGAGCATCTCCGTGTTGAACACGAGACTACGAGAGAGAGAGACATACATGCTAATCCATCCTGTTTGAAGGCCGAAATAGAGATTGGTAAAGCATAGCAAACAGCCGATGAGAAGTCCAATTGTCACTGCGGAGAACTGTGAATGGTTTTATTTCGCCTTGAGTAAACGTAAATGGAAGTTCAGCGCACTGTAAACTCGGGCTGTTGATCGTCCTGTTCGTTATTGTGACAAAGATGCGACCTCATGGAAAGCGCTTTAGACTCAGCTAAGAAGTGGTATAGTTGCTTTACCTGATCCATTGTCTGAGACCAATACCAGGCATGATGAAGTATAGTTCGGTTGCAACATGCCTTGTGGCCAAGTCACCTCTGTGGCAGTGCTAATCCACGTGATCATCATTAAGTAATTTGTGCCGATATTGCCGTGTGTTAATCCAACACGGAATCCCCTTGTCCCTGCCACCGACAGCGACGACGACGACGACCAGCACGTCGAGCTCATCGTCGACGATAACGGAGACACCTCCACACCCGTCCTCGCCGCTACTTTTCTTCGGTTTTATGGCTCGCAGCGCCACCTGAATTTCTAGTCGGTGTCTCTGATTTCGTCACTTTCAGCTGTGTTCTTCGCCATGGATGGCGTGGATCCCCCACACGAACTTGTCAATGCGCTCGCAGGCCCGTCTTCAATCGCCCAGGATGCTCCCCTCATCTTCCTACCTCCCCCCATGGGTATGCTCCCGTTCCTCCGCACAAGACGCACTTGATTATCCTTTCGAATAGCTCCTTCCCAACCCCAAAGTTTCCTCGCCAGCACCCAAGACCTGCTCGCCCGCTTCCGCCTGCATGCCGCATATGACAAGCATGTCCGCGTTTCTCTTGACCCATCGCCTTCCGCTCCCGCTCAGCCAAATCTCCCGCCCCCACCCGACCAAGATGAGAAGAAAAAGAAAAACTCTTACCGTCACCTCATCAAAAGTCTTCCTGGAAAGCACTCGATGAAAAAGGATGATTATCTGGTCACCATCATGCAGGTGCCCCCGAAACAGCACATACCCATAGTCCAGTTCGATGTGAAAACGCAGAAGGAAGCTTTCACGGTCTCTGCTGAAGGACTAAAAGGGGTCTGTGCCATTTCACCTGTTTACTTCAATTGTTCTTATTCTCGTTATAGTGGAATGCAGGTGCTCTCATAATCGAATCTGCACAAGCTCGGGAAGATCGCAAAAAGCGCGTCAGTATCACTCCATCACTTTGATTCCGACCACGTGTCTTATCATCTACCCAATCTTCACAGAAAGAGTTCAAAAAGCTGACCCGTGCTCAGGGACTTACCCCAGGACCGTTACCTGGCACACCAACTGCTCTTCCCCAACCCCAATCTACCCCATCACATCCAACGATCCCATCCGCCCAACAACCACCCGGCACCTCGCAAATCTTACAGGCAAAGCCACGGGTCGCGCCTGTGACCATTCCTCCTCCGGGGTCAGTTGATCAGTCAACATCCACCCCCACCAGCGCTACGCCACGTTCAGCTGTGCCAGTGACCGCACCGCCTCAACGGACCAATACCTCCATGCCCGGTAGAGGCCTGAAACGTGAACTTGAGGATGGCGTGATACAGCCACCAACACCAATCTCACTCTCTCCTAATGTACCTATTGGAGTGGTGGGTGCTCGTGCTGGAGTGGGTAATGTGCGACCACGTCCCATAAAGAAACAACGAATGGTACGTCAACCTATCTATCAGCCTCTTGACGTGCTTTCCCCCAATTCCATCCATCCCTATGGTGGATCTGTTTAGAGCTCACGTCCTCTTGTGTAGGATATACAAGGCCAGTCCAGAGAGGTACTCGTACAACAACCTACTCCACAAGGTTCATAGCCTCATCCGATCGTTTCATCTTTGTGATTCTCCTGACTTTCCATGTGGACCGTCGTGACTTGGCAATGCCAGCAGGCTTACATTCGTCACAAGCATTCCCACCACACCCTCCTACAGTTTTCATCTGTATGGCGGGGTTGGAACAACCAACGTCACATGCATTGTGACTCTGCTTCTGCTCGCGCTGATAGAAGCCAACAAGTGAGATCTGAGGTTGGCGCCGCCCATGTACACCCAGCTGTTGTACAGTCGCTGTACCATTCACTCTCACGCCTCTCATTCACCAACGACCATCATTTGTTTTATTAGTGTTTTTAGCATTGACAACCACCCATCATGTGCCATTCTTACACATCACAAATTCCCCCTTGCATTCGCATACGCTTTCGAATTCACAGTCATGTCACTGATGGGATCCAATCATGCACATTTATAACTAGCTTCTCTTAATGATATACATTCAAAGACATGAGCCCTGTACCTGAAGTATGATCTGCATGCCAACAGTGGCCATAAGCATAGGTTAAGATTGTCGAAAACCAACGATCATATTAATCTGTCAGCACGAGAAATCCAGAGAACGTCACCGCATTAATCGATCGATCCCAAAATCCCTTGGTGCCGTTGGTCTCTGATGCCCATTTCTCGACGCCGAGCCGTCGCACGACGAGGTTGTAAAGCTCGACGTTCTGAAACGGCGGAAGCACATATTCTTCCGTCTCGTGGCTTTCTTTTTGCTCCCTCACTCTCAGCAAAGGGCCCTTGAGAAATGAAGACTGCACGCATAGAATATGCGTCATTATCGTAGCCATGATTCTGTCGTGGCGGGCATATCAGTCAATAACGTGGCAAGGGACGAAAAGTACTTACCCCGATCGACATCAGGCTCCCATTGTCAACAGGTCCGTTATTCATCCTGGGGATCACCCAAATGGGCGCGAGACGACTAGAAGAATAGTGGTACCGTTCCGGCATCCTTGGTGCCATTGCTATCGAGTCGGAGGTATGGTAGGTTCACACGTCAAATTTCCTCGACTCAGATGCGAGGACAAGACGAGACAAGGCAGACACCAGGTTTAAACCAGAGGCTCATGGATAGCCAGCCTGTCTCGGACAATCGATATCGTTGAACAAGGGCCCGGGTGTGTGGACAAATGGACAGACCGTCGACAGATTGAATGCCTGCACAAGCTGGCCAGCCATGCTCCCCTGCGTCCTGCCCGTGGCACAAGACGTCATCCATATACACCCTCTCCCATGAACTGGTGTCTTCCATCCCATGATCGCTTTACAAACAAGATGTCCACAATGGGGGGCAAGTTGCGTTCGTTGTGTAGACTTCGTACAAGGGCATGAGCAAAATTTGAAATGGCTGGAAGGGTTTCCTAGAGGCACCTCAATATGATGACGACGCGAGACAAGCAAGTACTTGCATTCACAAGTGCAGAGTCAGGACCAGCTGCGTGACCGGCCCAATCAAGATAGGTTAACGAGGGCAGAGTAAAAAGGAATATGTGGAATACATATGTGTCACTCACCTATGATCAGAGTCATCAGACGCGGTCTTTGTTCTAAGGGGAGGTCAATCCATTGTAATTTCTCCTCAAACGAATAACCTGGCTGTTGTCGCAACGTAAATCATGAGAGCAAGTGACGAGACATCAGTACAACAGCAGGGTCTGAAGTCCGCAACCACAAAAGGAACTTGATATTAGTCTTGATACCTTGGCGTGATACCAGTGGACCGGGCATAAAGGAAAGTGATCACAAAAAGAGATACGACGATAGAAACGAGCGCAACCATGATGCACGATGAGAATAGAGTCCAGCTCTCTCTACGGTTTCCCATATCCAAACGAAACAGCGAACAGATAGGATCATGAATAAGGTGAAGGAACGCTCGTCTGTATGTTTCAACACGTCCAGCGGTTGAACCCAAGCCACCAACAATGTCCACCTGTTCCTGGGCGGACAAACGTGGATTGGTACTGAGGATCATAGAAATCCTGACTCGGAGAAGAACATTTGGCAGGTGTCAGTTACATAACCCATTTGAATTCAGAAATGTTCGTGGCGCATAAGTAACTACTACGAGCCGCTTCAAAGGACAGAATCCAACGATACTTTTTTTGACACATAAACATTCATCGAGTCAAGTATTACATAGCCATGTAGGTATACGTGGCGGAAGTAGACTGCGATGATGAAAGCGGGGAAAAAGGTTAGCCATCATGTCCGTCACGGTTTCAAGTAAGCTACCTGTACAATCACAATGTTGTCTTCCCCGATCATAGCAGCATCCCGGCTATCATTTGAATGCGCAAGTGCGATAGTAGCAACACGTCCGGGTAGCCTTGTGACGACTTGTTCTTGTTCCGAGCTGTAGAAACCTTCACACCAACCAGCAGGTTTCGACTCCTCCGCGTGATGCTTCCTCGCCGCATAGGGATTGAAATCATAAACTTGCGCCGCATATCCGTTGTTCCACGGTACATGCTGGACAAATTTCATACCGTAGGTATAGCAGATCCAAGTCTCCGATGGCTGCATGGAAATAATGCGTGTTCCGTCTGGACCCCAGGCGTCCCAGGGGACGTTACGGCGTGGTACGTCGTGCGATCGTTCAACCTCCAAGAGGAGAGTGGATAAGGGTATAAAGAGAACAGTGTTCCCATCCATCTCATCCACAACGGCACGGATGGAAACAGAGAAGATGTAATCCTTCCGAGAAGCATAGAAGGGAACCCCTGAACCAGTGGGTGGTTTCCAAGTCGGTGTGGGTTCTGATCGAACCAAGAGCCATTCCACATCACCTTGGACTCTTGGGAGCTGCAATTCACATACGCAGGGAGTTTCTTCCAATGAACGGATAGGATCAACCTGTGCCGATGCCCTCAGTATTTGCAAAGCGGGCCCCGAGTCTGATCTGATGATTGTTGCCAGAATCAGATCCTCGGTCATGAAGGCGTAGGATGTAATCCCTGCTGTGTGAACATACTGATTATGGGAAGACATCAACAACGAGGCGAGCGAACAGGAGATAAATTACTGACGAGCTCCTGCTGTCCAGTTCGCCAATTCCAGACGAGGAAAGGATTTGTGGACCGTGTGTCGAGTTCAAAAAAGAGTTGGTCATAAAAGAGGACAGCCACACGATTGCCACAAATCTGTATCATAAATGAGAGTGTGGCATGCAGACTCGTCGATGTATAAGTTATCTGGGTCTCGGCAGCACGGTGATGTTGTTCCCCAGAAAGAGTCCGTAAATGAATGTTGCAGGACACGTTCGGAGGACTAGTTACAAGAGGTGTTATAAAACCACGCAAACATCGAGCTTACAGTGACACTCACAAGGTTCCGACCAGTTCAAGCAAGACAACGAGATCTTGGGAGTTGTCTAACGTGAAGTCACATATTCTGAAATCGAATGGGACAGACCACCTCCTTTCAGGAATGTCCTTGAGTTTGCACGGTAGTTGAACGAGGGATAACGTGTTTCTATGTATCACCTGCGCGAGTATACCACCTGAAAGCTCCCAGCAACCATTAGTCATGGGAATGGACCCAGATGATGTCCACTCCAGATCATTCCACTTCCGATTATACTCTCGCAGGAGATTCAAGCGGTTGACAGTCTCCATGGATGAATATTCGTTATCTTCCATGTGGGATGCGAACAACTCGATCTTGTAGATTAAGTGGGCGCTTTCTGAGATGATGGAATAGAATAACTTGCAGACCTTGTTTCCGAGTCGTCGATTGAATACATAGGAACCGATCTCGTCAGTGCACAGCGCATCTAAGAAATCCAAAGTCAAACTTACTTGCATGCATCTCAGAAGAGACGGGACATCAAGGTGGTCGACAATAGACCCGATCAATTCATCTGGCAGAGGTAATTCCATGGTCAATCTGTGTTGACGAGAACCAACTGAAAGGAGAGCGGCTGAAAGCGTGTCGTGGCCCGGGTTACTGCCAGTGAGAACACTCAGGCGGGTAGGCGGGACGGAGCTAGACCGTGACGCTCTAGACGCAACCGTGACGAGATGAGATGTTAGTATCGTCACGTGACTTCGGGTACTTCTGGGGCAGACGAGTCACTCCGGTAACTCAAACTGCATCCGCTGCTCGCTTTGAAAGCAGTATGTGTTGCCCCTGTGGCGTACGGCGTGCCAGCGACTCAGTGATTTACGTGTGGTCAGAGTCGGGGGCCACAGGTCTCCCTGCGTACGAGGTAATTCGAGTTGGCGTGGTGACCGTTTGTCCCGTGCTAACTTTGCAGATGATCGATGAATGGCGAATCGTTGCCAATCTCTGTCCAGGTATGCTGGCATGCGCGGTCAGGTGGGTGCCAGGTCATAGTTCCCTCTCTCGGAAGAAGTCACCTAACTTTTACCGTCAAAATGACAACAGGATAATGCCAGAATATATGCGTACTGACAGTGCCGTACGCGCAACACCCCAAACGCCACGCCATTCTGACCACCAACAGTGTTAGAGCAAACAAGACGGCAGAATCGGAGGGCCAGCCATCCATCCTTTTTCCATGCGAAATTTAGCGTGCAACTCAAGCGGGTCTGGTCTGCATGACCAGACGCCGTCAACTGTTGTTCAATGCGTGTGGATGGTATGCCTTCTCGGATTGTCCCAGTGAGCGTGTCGAGGTGAGCGTGGATGATTGCATCACCCGGTAGCAGTGCGAAATCATGTGTCGGACTCCTCCTTGGCATCATTCTACCGGAAACCCCTGCACGTTCAGCACGTATCAAGATGGCCGATAGAGCTGGACACTATGGGGAGAAATGCAAGGTAACGGTACTCAGCCGTGCTGGACGCATGCAGGGTCTAACATGCCCTTGGAACAGGCAGGGTGCTGAGCAGAACGGGGTTGAAGAAGCCTCTGTATAGACCACCGGTTACACGCTTCAGTTGTATTCGACCGGCAGGTTGGGATTGATCTCGTGCACTGAATAACACTCGTATGATATTTCAGTATTTTGTTACACGCTTGAGACATTACTATGTAAAGTTTCGAAGGGCTCCACCACTCCCTGAGTCAACCAGTCAAACTGACAGGTTCGAGCTCTGTTACGAAAAGAAACTCACGCCGACCTGGCATTCAAAGCCTCCTCGATGGCTTGCACGGTGAACTTTGCATAATAAGCTCCACGCGCTGAATTGATGGAACAGAATAACTTGCAGACCTTGTTTCGTGAGTTAGTAGATAGCAATATTCTCAGTGCACGGCACTCCATCAAAGGATACGAGTACAACAGTCCGTCGAAAAATATTGAATAACTCCCGAGGGCGCAAGGCTGGCAGAGCGAGACGTTGCGGCTAAGAAATATGCCAAGAGAACGGAAAACGGCGCAGTCGAAATCCGGGGACCGAGGGTATCCAACAACCCGTTTGCTTGGCTGTTTTGTTGCATAGAGCCTGGTCGTGGAAAAAAACATGGACATCACAATCTCCGTCAACTACTAGGTACATGCGTGGTCACTCCAAACTCCCACAGGCTCGTCTCGTCTACGCATAATCAATACTTTGCAACAACCTCGTCTGTCGCTTCAACCAGCAGCTTCTCGATCCCAGCCTCGCGCGACGAGTGTCCTGCATCGGGAACCATGTTCAGCTTGAACGACTTCGAGGGTTTTGCTTCCCAGACTGTCTTAAGTGCCCAAGCAGTCGTCGCCTAGGTGGTAGTCAATTAGAACAAGGAAAAGAGTATACAGCAGCAGTGGAGAACATACGGGACAGACGACATCGTATCTTCCTTGTACAACAATCGTAGGTATTTGTCGGCTGCATATACGTGTCGGCAAATGTGAGGATGAGACGAAAGCTCTTCTGCTTACATCTTGTCGATACTCTGTTCCTCTAAGAGCTGGCCATCGCGCACAAACCCCTACTTATCTGGTTAGCGTTTCTCCAAAATATAATAAAATTTTCAACAGACTTCGTTGACGAAATAGTGGTTTTCAATACGCGCAAAGGCACTATGCATGCCACAGTCAATAAAGAAACTCGCAAGGGATACTTGGGGAGGAACAAACAGTGCAAAGGTGTCTTCCTCAGCACGTCGGAGCATGTCTTCACTAACGAACAGCTTAGAGGTGGCCATCCTATGCGTTAACAGGTCAATAAGACCATGTTGAAGTCCAGAACTAGTTGTAGAAAAGCACTCACTCCCATCTAGACCATGCTTTTGCAGCAAGTAGTCTTGTTTTCTCCTCCGGCGAGTTGAGCAGTGCATGGTACGCTGTCACCATGTCGTGCCGCTTGGAAACATCCACAGGTGCAAGGTAACGATCCCTGGAGTCATTTTCGGAGCAGGTGAACGAGTGAGTGAGTCACAAAGGGGCAACAGGTGAAAAATACTTACCACTCTTCCGGGAAGAGATGGGAAGCGCCATCTTGATAGAAGAACCTGAGCTCACTGGACACGCTCAGCATACTCGAATGGAAAGGGATGCAAAGTCTGCGAACCTCTTTCGGAGGGTGAAGATACCACTGCACCCACGGCGTAAGTAAGATTTGTGGTCGGTTAGAGTAGGGAAGGAATTACCGCAAGACGAGGCTCCTCACCCTTGTCGGGTGCGTCTATGTTGTTCAATGTAGGCGTCATACCACACGACAAACATTCATCGCACCTACCTGAGCGTATGCTAGCGCGAGCGTCGATCCCTACCAGCAAGTTTCACAAGTCAACAAGTCAGTGGGCGAACAACGGGAGGGTGTAAACGCATACCCAACTACCACCGAACACGTGCCATTTGTCAATCCCCAACTTCTCGCGAAGACGCTCGATGTCCGCCACAAGGTCCCAAGTAGTGTTGAATTCGGTAGAAGCGTTTCTGTACTGCCGATCAATACATCGGGTTCTGATCCTGCAGGTCCTTGAACCACAAACGGAATTGATTTGCCAGCACCACGCTGATCAAATAGGACGATCTAATACAAGAATCAGTCTGCATGTAAAGCGGGGACAGGTACACAGACCTTGCACTTGTCCGGATTGAAGAATTGCCTGTCCTTGGGATCTACTCCACCACCAGGGCCTCCATGAAGAAATACGACTAACGAGAGGATGTCAATGTTGAATGCACCACGCACGCAACACCTTGCAACATACCTGGGACTCCGCTCTTGTTTCCGCTGATTTCATAGCTATAGTAAAGAGCGGGCATGATGTATAAGTGCAAGCAAAGTATGGGACACATCGCGAGACGAACTAGAGCGAGTGGATGTATGTTGGCGATGCTTGCACCTCAAGTCTGCCTTTCTCAAATGGCTCGATTGGTGGGTACATTGCGCTGCAGGATACCGTGTATGATTGAGATCGTTGTGACCGTGTGTGGGGAGATATCGATGGAAGCGGTCTGCGATGGGAAATGAGACGTGGAGTCGGACGCCTCCCAAACCCAAGTCTGGACAAGGTCAACATGACCCCGTTGGCAGCCTTTTGAGGCTACCAGCCTTGAGGACTCTGACCACCCGTTTTATGTAAATCATGACGGTCATAACTTGAAAGTAGTCCTTCAAGGCAGTGTAATTGAACCTGCACGACCAACTCGTACAGTGACACAAGTGACACAACAAATACTACTGGCAACCACCACCAAGTCTGAGCGCTTAACCCGTAACGAAGCACTAAGGCGAACGGTTACATTGGGGGTACAAAGCGGACCAGCTGGTGAAGCTGCAGTCTGAGTTGTCGGAGCGATCTGTCTATTCGATGTCGAGCAGAACGTGCCACTCGCCTTTTAGGTGGTCTCGACTCACCATGGCACTTCCCCTGCCAGATGAATTGACCGAGTTGGCTTTCAATCACCTCGATGTCTCATCTCTTCTGAGATGCATGCAAGTGAGTTCAAATTCCATAGACAGTGTGCCGTGCACTGAGAATATTGCTATCTACTAACTCACGAAACAAGGTCTGCAAGCTATTCTGTTCCATCATCTCAGGAAGCGTCCATTTAGTCTACAAAATCGAGCTATTCGCGTCCTACATGGAAGATAACGAATATTCAGCCATGGACACTGTCAGCCGATTGAATCTCTTGCGAGAGTATGGTCGGAAGTGGAATGATATGGAATGGTCATCATCAGGGTCCATTCCAATGGCCGATGGCCATTGCTGGGAGTTTTCAGGTGGCATACTCGCGCAGTCGACCCATGAAAACACATTATCCCTCGTTCAACTACCGTGCAAACTCAAGGGCATTCCTGAACAGAGGTGGTCTGTCCCATTCGATTTCAGAATCCGTGACTTTACGTTAGACAACTCTCAAGATCTCATTGTCTTACTTGAACTTGTTGGCACCTTGTGAGTGTCACTGTAATGCCCTCTATCTGCATGGTCTTAGAACAGCTTCTGTAACCAGTCCAAACATGTCATGCAACATTCATTTACAAACTCTGTCTGGGGAACAGCATCCTCGCGCTGCAGTGGAACCGATAATATATGCATCGGCGAGTTTGCATGCCGAGTTCTCCTTTCTGATACAGATTTGTGGCAATCGCATCGCTATCCTCTTTTATGATCAACTTGGCGCATCGCCTAAAAATTCTTTCCTCGTTTGGAATTGGCGAACCGGACAGCAGGAGCTTGTCAGTAACTTTCCCTTGTCTGCTTGCCTTGCTGTTGATTCCTTCCGTAATCAGTATATTCACACAGCAGAATTCAAATCCTATGCTTTCATGACAGAGGACCTAATTCTAGTAGGAATCCTCACGCCCGACTTGGAGCCCGCTTTGCAAGTGTTGAGGGTAACGGCACACGGTGACCCATCGCCAATTCATTCGCTGCAGGACATTTCCTGCGTATGTGAGTTGCAGTATCCGAAGCTCCAGGGAAATGTGGAATACTTCTTGATTCGATCGGAGCCCACACCGACTTGGAAACCACCCGCTGGTTCAGGAGTTCCCTTCTATGGTTCTCGGAGGGACTTCATTTTCACCATTTCCTTACGGATCCTCTCGAGTGAGACGCAGGAGAGTACAGTCCTTTTCGTACCTCTATCCACCTTGCTCTCGGAAGTCGACCGTTCGCATGATACACCACGTCGAAGCGTCCCCTGGGATGCCTGGGGTCCAGATGGAACACGTATGGTTTTCAGAGAGCCATCGGAGACTTGGGTCTGCTATACCTACGGTATGAAATTTATCCTAGGTCTACGATGGCACAACGGACATGTAGCGCGGGTTTACGATTTTGATCCTTATGCGGCAAGGAAACATGTCAAAACGAGTGTCGACTCCCCTATATTATGGAAGCGTCTTGCGCAAGAGTCGAAACCCAGTGGTCGGTGTGGGAGTTTCGACGAACAGGTTATCACAAGGCTACCCGGGCGTGTCGCCACTATCATACTCGAACATTCAAACGATGGTTGGGATGCTGCCATGATCGGAGAGGATCACATAGTGATGGTTCAGGTAAGATATACACTGTGGAGGATTGTGAGACTCTAGTTGACTCGTTTCCCTTTCGTCGTCGTAGCCCAATTCCTCCAAGTATGGTTACATGGCTATGTAAAGGCTGACACGGTGAACGTTTGTATGTGCCAAAAATAAATATTATGTCCTGTGAAACAGCGACTCCAATTACCCATGCACCATATCATGCGAACGGGTTATTTGATGCTAAGTTACCGAGACAACGAGGTTCCATTCTTCGATCCAAAGGTGTGTGGTCCATGTCCATTCACCGAACCATAATGGCCATCCCCTTCCAGCGTCCGTCTTTTTATGTCATAAGCGTTCTCAGTTCCCTCGGGCTTATCGCAGTCCTTTTTTTCAAGAAGCTAATAGTCACTAGTCAACGACAGTGGGTAAGGAGGCGTTTGGGACATAGCCGGTCTATTTTCTTATTACTCAGTATTGTCCAAGATGTCCCTCCTGCCATGATGAGTTTAAAACTGTGCGTATTCCATAGCAATTTTCCACTGCAGGTGATGGATCCTTAGACGTTTCACAGGAGGCGCGCGGAATGCCTCCAGTGCAATGATTGTCAGGCTGACAGCGAGATCCTCTGCGGAGAATGCGGGGTATGACTAGGAAGCAACAGAAATCAAGGAGGCTTTGGCTCGTACACCATCTGAAAGTCTGCCTTCCTGTCCCGTATCCTTGATGTTATCCCCTCTGTATGTGCGGCGCCTAACGGAGCGTGTAAGTTTACTGGCCATCGATCATGGGCTTCGACACTTGGCTATCCACGTGAAATGTGCTGCAACGTGGTCGTGTTCTTCAGGACTTCTGGGAGAGTGTCAGAGCGAAAAGCCTTCAAGGCAAGTCCTACGTTACTGAAGGTGTAGACGTACCGAGGAACTTCCAGCCTCTCGGCCACCTCTACGTGACTATTTGGCCCGTAGATCGTATTCGAGACTCGCGTAGTATTTGACCGATATCCCGGACGCTGCGATGATTTATCCCACGCCTTTCCCAAATCCCTGCTTTCGCAGCACATCTTGCGAGGTTCTCACACGCTGACAGACTAGTTACTGCCTACACAAAAAACAGGTCAGGTAGACCCTTCCTCTCATTCCCAGGACCTCCATAGTCAAGAAAAGACTCCTCAGGAGGCTCGACAAGTACCATCGGCTTTCGTATCCGTCTCGGGCCTTGCATGTCAAGATGCTGGATCCAATTCAACGCGTGGAGCTTATTGTTCACCGTGCAAGCCATCGAGGACGCTTTGAATGCCAAGGTCGGCGTGAGTTTCTTTTCGTAACAGAGTCGAACCGTTCAGTTTGACTGGTCGACTCAGGGAGTGGTGGAGCCCTTCGAAACTTTACATAAAACTGCATGCCCTGTTGCAATGTCTCAAGCGTGTAACAAAATACTGAAATATCATACGAGTGTTATTCAGTGCACGAGATCAATCCCAACCTGCCGGTCGAATACAACTGAAGCGTGTAACCGATGGTCTATACAGAGGCTTCTTCAACCCCGTTATGCTCAGCACCCTGCCTGTTCCAAGGGCATGTTAGACCTTGCATGCGTCCAGCACTGCCCGTGGCACGGCTGAGTACCGTTACCTTGCATTTCTCCCCATAGTGTCCAGCTCTATCGGCCATCTTGATACGTGCTGAGCGTGCAGTGGTTTCCGGTAGAGTGATACCGAGGACGAGTCCGACATATGATTTCGCACTGCTACCGGGTGATGCCATCATCCACGCTCACCTCGACACGCTCACTGGGACAATCCGAGAAGGCATACCATCCACACGCATTGAACAACAGTTGACGGCGTCTGGTCATGCAGACCAGACCCGCTTGAGTTGCACGCTAAATTTCGCATGGAAAAGGGATGGATGGCTGGCCCTCCGATTCTGCCGTCTTGTTTGCTCTAACACTATTGGTGGTCAGAATAGCGTGGCATTTGGGGTGTTGCGCGTACGGCACTGTCAGTAGGCATATATTCTGGCATTATCCTGTTGTCTTTTTGACGGTAAAAGTTAGGTGACTTCTTCCGAGAGATGGAACTATGACCTGGCACCCACCTGACCCGGCGCATGCCAGCATACCTGGACAGGGATTGGCAAGGATTCGCCATTGATCGATCATCTACAAAGTTAGCACGGGACAAACGGTCGCCACGCCAACTCGAGTTACCTCGTACGCAGGGAGACCTAGGGCAACACATACTGCTGACAACTACCACTGAACTCATTTCAAAGCGAGCAGCGGATGCAGTTTGAGTTACCGGAGTGACTCGTCTGCCCACTGGCACCAGTGAATGTATCAATGTTGAGCAGAAACTCATTTTGAACTTTCAGTGCAAGTTGCGTCAAAGTACCCGAAGTCACGTGGTGACGATACTAACACCCCAGACATGAGCAACTATGTCCTAGGAACATATTGGGAACATATGGTTCGTTGTCATGGCAATCGCCCCATTGCCATGACAACGAACCATATGTTCCCAATATGTTCCTTGTACATACTCGTCTGTGTCTCAGGTGTAACATCTCTGTCCCGCCTACCCGCCTGAGTGTTCTCGCTGGCAGTAACCCGGGCCACAACACGCCTTCAGCTCAAGTTTCAGTTGGTTCTCGTCAACACAGATTGACCATGGAATTACCTCTGCCAGATGAATTGATTGGGTCTATTGTCGACCACCTTGATGTCCCGTCTCTTCTGAGATGCATGCAAGTGAGTTTGACTTTGGATTTCTCAGATGTGCTGTGCACTGACGAGATGATATCGGTTCCCATGTATTCAATCGACGAAACAAGGTCTGCAAGTTGTTCTATTCCATCATCTCAGAAAGCGCCCACTTAATCTACAAGATCGAGTTGTTCGCATCCCACATGGAAGATAACGAATATTCATCCATGGAGACTGTCAACCGCTTGAATCTCCTACGAGAGTATAATCGGAAGTGGAATGATCTGGAGTGGACATCATCTGGGTCCATTCCCATGACTAATGGTTGCTGGGAGCTTTCAGGTGGTATACTCGCGCAGGTGATACATAGAAACACGTTATCCCTCGTTCAACTACCGTGCAAACTCAAGGACATTCCTGAAAGGAGGTGGTCTGTCCCATTCGATTTCAGAATATGTGACTTCACGTTAGACAACTCCCAAGATCTCGTTGTCTTGCTTGAACTGGTCGGAACCTTGTGAGTGTCACCAGTGTAAGCTCGATATTTGCGTGGTTTTATAACACCTCTTGTAACTAGTCCTCCGAACGTGTCCTGCAACATTCATTTACGGACTCTTTCTGGGGAACAGCATCCCCGTGCTGCTGAGACCCAGATAACTTATACATCGACGAGTTTGCATGCCACACTCTCATTTATGATACAGATTTGTGGCAATCGTGTGGCTGTCCTCTTTTATGACCAACTCTTTTTTGAACTCGACACACTGTCCACAAATCCTTTCCTCGTCTGGAATTGGCAAACTGGACAGCAGGAGCTCGTCAGTAATTTATCTCCTGTCCGCTCGCCTCGTTGTTGATGTCTTCCCATAATCAGTATGTTCACACAGCAGGGATTACATCCTACGCCTTCATGACCGAGGATCTGATCTGGCAACAATCATCAGATCAGACTCGGGGCCCGCTTTGCAAATACTGAGGGCATCGGCACAGGTTGATCCTATCCTTCCATTGGAAGAAACTCCCTGCGTATGTGAATTGCAGCTCCCAAGGGTCCAAGGTGATGTGGAATGGCTCTTGGTTCGATCAGAACCCACACCGACTTGGAAACCACCCACTGGTTCAGGGGTTCCCTTCTATGCTTCTCGGAAGGATTACATCTTCTCTGTTTCCATCCGTGCCATTGTGGATGAGATGGATGGGAACGCTGTTCTCTTTATACCCTTATCCACTCTCCTCTTGGAGGTTGAACGATCGCACGACGTACCACGCCGTAACGTCCCCTGGGATGCCTGGGGTCCAGACAGAACACGCATTATTTCCATGCAGCCATCGGAGACTTGGATCTGCTATACCTACGGTATGAAATTTATCCAGCATGTACCGTGGAACAACGGATATGCGGCGCAAGTTTATGATTTCAATCCCTATGCGGCGAGGAAGCATGTCAAAACGACTGTTGATTCTCTCTTGCCGTGGAAGCATCTCGCGGAGGAGTCGAAACCTGCTGGTTGGTGTGAAGGTTTCTGCAGCTCGGAACAAGAACAAGTCGTCACAAGGCTACCCGGGCGTGTTGCTACTATCGCACTTGCGCATTCAAATAATAGCCAGGATGCTGCTATGATCGGGGAAGACAACATTGTGATTGTACAGGTAGCTTACTTGAAACTGTGACGGACATGATGGCTAACTTTTGTCCCCGCTTTCATCATCGCAGTCTACTTCCGCCACGTATACCTACATGGCTATGTAAACTTGACTCGATGAATGTTTATGTGTCGAAAAAGTATTGTTGGATTCTGTCCTTTGAAGCGGCTCTAGTTACTTATGCGCCACGAACATTCTGAAGTTCGAATGGGTTAACTGACACCAGGTTACCGGGACGGGGTTTCAGTATTGTGATCTAAAAGTGCGTGTTCCAGTCAAGTGCACGTCATGTCCACTCACCCGAACCACAGAAAGTGACCATCCCTTGCTAGCGTCTATCTTTCCGCGTCATGAGTGTTCTTGGTCCGAGCTCATCGCAACCTTTCCGACATACATAAATGGCCCGCTTTCTTGTCCGTTCGGATACGCCCGTGATCGCGGCCGCGCGCGCTGCCGGTTGATATAGTTCTTTCCTGTACTGCTTGCGCGGCCAAGGATTTGATTCAATGCTCATGATTTGGGATTATCACTAAATTTAGACCATAACCATGGTCGAGGTCTGGTTTTCGTGACAGAACTTGAATCGTTCGACTTAGTTGGCCATGTAGCCATTACATCTAAACTTTGGCACCGAGATGTCAAATCCGTGGTCCGTACTGGCACATCCAAGTAGGTTCCACGCTTCTTGAACACTGGCAGTTTGCTCTGGCCGTGATGGAGTTGCACGAGCAAATTCTATGGAGGGAACTTCGGACCATCAATCTTCCTACTTTGCCATATCTTCCCTCAGGCTCGTCCGAGTTGTCTACACACGTGCCAGTGATGGTCAGGCGAACGCTGCAGTTGAATGTTGCTCTACGCACGTGCCATACGGTTCCAGCACTATCTTGTGGTCCTTCTGCTCATAAAGATTGGGAAACCCCTCGAGACAGCGGACCGAACAACAGTCGCCATTTACCTCGCACGCAAGGTAACTTTGGAAGTTCGACTCTGAGGACTCTGACCACATGTTTTAGTAAATCCATTAATCCAAGTCACCGGCATGTTCATCACTGGTCCTTGAAGCTGTGACCTGTATGTCCTTTTGCAGTGTACATCTCGCAGAACCAATAACGACAGCTGAACTCGCAAGTACTGTAACATTGAAGAGGACTGTTTGACATGTAAATAAAGTTTCAGAGCGGGGTGGCGGTTAGCGGGGTTGGCTGATCCGGGCCATCAATGTCATTGTCAAGCACAGGAACTTCAGTTGGTCTCGTTAACTTGGATTGACCATGGGATTTCTGTTGGAATCAGCAATCGCGCGCGCAGCCACGACGTCGGACCGACAAGATAACCGGTACGCACGCGGCGCGCACTCGCTACACTCTCGCGTATGTTCTTTCTATTGTAGATACACAGCTTTATCAGCGATCTCACAAACGTGACGAACTGCACCGCATGTTCGTTTTGTCGGTTATAGACACTTAAGACACTTAATGATTCGTCAGTCCTGTACCCGGATCTACCAAGATCCTTTTATCTCCTTTTCGTACTATACATTTCTTTTGTATATAAGATCCTGGTTCTTTGTCGAACACCTCAGTCCGTTATTCACGACGACTGAGGTGAGTTACTTAGTATTTTCCTTACCTACTCGAGCTAACCCATACATACTAGTACTGTTCCTCGATAGGTAAATACCCGAATATATTAGTCCGTTATTCATGACGACTGAGTACTGTTCCTCGATAGCCGTCACGCGTTATCTCTCGCCACTATCAATATTCTCTCAATTTCCTCTGCCAGATGAATTGACTGGGTGGATTTTCAACCACCTCGATGTCCCATCTCTTCTGAGATGCATGCAAGTGAGTTTAAATTCCATGCGGGTGCCACACACTGACAACCTTGTTTAATTCACGAAACAAGGTCTGCAAGTTATTCCATTCCATCATCTCAATGAGTATCCGCTTGGTCTACAAGATCGAGCTGTACGCGTCCTACTTGGAAGATAACAAACATTCATCCTTGGAGACGGTGAACCGGTTGAATCTCCTACGAGAGTATAACCGAGTGTAGCACCATATGGACTGGGCGTCATCTGGTTCCATTCCCATGGCTGATGGTTTTCGCTGGGAGTTTTCAGGTGGCATACTTGCGCAGTCAACCCGTGAAAACACCACCTTGTCCTTCGTTCAGCTGCCGTGCAAGCTCAAGGCATTCCTGAAAGGACTTGGTCTGTTCCATTTGACTTCAGAATTCGTGACTTCGCGTTAGACAACTCCCAAGATCTCATTGTCCTACTTGAACTGGTTGGCACCTCGTGAGTGGCACTGTAAAGCCCAATGTTTGCACGGATTTACAACACCTCTTGTAACCAGTCCAAACATGTCGTGCAACATTCATTTACGAACTCTTTCTGGGGAACAGCATCCTCGCACTACTGTGACACAGATAACATATTCATCAACAAGTTTGCGCAACACATTCTTTGCGATGCAGATCATGTTGCTGTACTCTTTTATGCTGAACCTGGCAGATCGCTTAAAAATTATTTCTTCCTCTGGAATTGGCGAACTGGACTGCAGGAACTCATTAGTAACTTTTCCTTGTTTGCTTGCCTCACTGTTGATCATAACCAGTGTATCCACGCGGCAGGATTTACATCCTATGCCTTCATGACAGAGGATTTGATTCTGGCATCAACCATTACGTCCGACATGGAGCCTTTTTTGCAAGTGTAGAGGTTAACACCCCACGTTGATTCAGTCCACTCATTGGAAAACCTCATATGCGAACTCCTGTTTCCAATGATCCGGGGAAATGCAGACGAGCTCTCGATTCGATCCGAGCCCACGCCAAATTGGAAGCTGCCTGCTGGTCTAGGAGTTCCCTTCTACGCTTCGCGGAAGGACACCATCTTCACCATCTCCTTGTGCATTATTCTGGATGACTCAGACATAAAGAAGAACTTAGTGCTTTTCGTACCCTTATCCACTCTGCTCTGGAAGTCGAGCGTTCGCATGGTGTGTTACACCGTATCGTCTCGTGGGACACCTGGGGCCCGGATGGAACACGTCTGCTTTTCATGAAGCCATCGGCAACCCAGACCGGCTATGCCTACGGTATGAAATTTATACAAGGTCTACGACGGAACAATGGACATGTGGCGCAAGTTTATGATTTCAATCCTCATGCGGCGAGGACACATGCCGAAACGAGTGTCGACTCTTCTACACCGTGGAAGCGTCTCGCGCGACAGTCGAAATTCAGTGGTAAAATTTTCTACAAAGACGTTGTGACAAGGTTACCCGGGCGTGTCGCTACCATCACACTCGAACATTCAGTTGATGGCTGGGAAGCTGCCATGATTGGGGAGGATCATATTGTGATGGTTCAGGTGAGATATGTGCTATCGAGGTGTGTGAGACTTTGGTTGACTTGTTTCTTTTTCGTCCTTGTAGTCCGATTACTCCAAGTATGGTTACATGGCTATGTAAAACTTGACGTGGTAAATATTCATGTGTGGAAAGCAAGTATCTTTGTACGCTGTCTTCGCATTTCTGAATGCAAACGAGTCAACTGATGCCAAGTTACCGCTGAGACGAGGTTTCAGTACTGTGATCTATGGCTTCCACTCACCTGAACCACGGAAAGTGATCTCCCCCTGCTAGCGTCCGTTATGGTCTCTCTGTGTCGTGTCCGGGACACTTGGTGGCTGGTCCGGTTTCTTGTGCGTTCGGATAGGTTTACGTCCGCTCGCGGCCCGCGCTGCCAGTTGATGTACCCGATGATGGTACCTCGCTTTGACCTCGCTGCACTGATTGCGAGGCCCGAGGACTTGGTTTGATGCTCGTAATCTGGTCTGGGAGTATCACTAAATTTAGACCATGGCCAACGCCAATGTCGGTCCTGGTCTGCTTTGCGTAACAAAACGAGGATCGTTCAGCTTGGCTGGTCGAGTCACGGTTGACAGAGCCATTAGTATATCTAGACTTCGGCACAGTGTGCCCGTCATTGATGGATGATGGATGATGTACTGAGATGTCATTCAGTGCACGGGGAAATCCATTGTACCAATCGAATACAACATAGGCACCCCAATCAGTGGTCTATAGTAGCTTCTCCAGCTCCATCGTACCCAACGCCTCGTAAATTCCATGTACATGTGAATGGTTGCACACGTCCAGCACTGTCTGTGGCACGACTGAACACCGTCACCTTGCGATTCTCTCTGTCGCCCGCTCCACCCAAGTTTGAAGCCAATAACATATCGCTGCTGTTTTCTTCGTCCAACATGAGATCGATGGTGACCTCCCATAGTGCCCAGCTCCATTGCCCATCTTGATACGTGATCTCGCACTGCTTCCAGGTAGTGCCGTCATCCAGGCTCACGTCGACATGCTTGATGGGACAATCCGAGTAGGCATATCCGCACGCCTTGAGCAGCAGTTGATCTGGACATGCCGACCGGACCCGCCTAAAGTCGGACACGACCGAATTGCATGGTAAATTCTGTATCGAGGGCACTTTGGACCACCAGCCTTCCGATTCCGCCATCTTCTTGCTCGTTACCTACACCAGCAATGGTCAGGCATTTGAGATGTCTCGCATATACGGCGTCGTACGCACGTTTTGTGGTAGTATTCTGTAGTCTCTCTGTTGATAAAAGTTGGGCGACTCCTCACGGGAGATGGAGATATGATCCACCCATTTGACCCAACGCATACCACCGCACCCTGGGACCACGACGCGTAACGGGAATCCATGGTCGGGGGTCAAGGGTTCGCCATTCATCTACCGGCGTGGCAGCAGCACATGAGCATGCAACAAACGTTCACCGCGTCGGCACAAGTTACCTCGTAGGCAAGGAGAACATCGGCATTCTCGTTCATCGCTCGCTCCA
The DNA here is from genome assembly GCA_018397855.1 of Boletus reticuloceps. Lineage (NCBI taxonomy): Eukaryota > Fungi > Basidiomycota > Agaricomycetes > Boletales > Boletaceae > Boletus > Boletus reticuloceps. The sequence goes on from JAGFBS010000022.1 coordinate 486,267, forward strand.
AGGGGATAGAACCGCCATACCACGTGGTGTCCTCGCACGGCGCAACGTTGGACGCCAAGCACACGTGTAGACCCTCCCAAGATGCACTGTCATCCGTCACACCTACCTGAAGCAGGATGTCTCGCAGTGGCGCTCCGGCCCAACGGACATTGGCAATCGTTCCCTCGGACCAGTTGATGCCTTGTACGTCTCTCCCCGTCTTCTCTGCCATCTTGGCACGGCGATTCCCAGCGCACTGTATCCGCCATCGGCAATGTAAGTCGGCTAGCGAAGGACGCGGCGGAAGCGCGGACGTACGATGAGCACTGCGATAACCTCTTTTCGCGGCAGGTCATCGCGCACTTGGGCAAACGTGAGCTCGAGTGGCTGGATCCCGCCTATGTCGCCATCAATTTTGACGGTATATTGGTCTGTATCTGATCGGAGGTCTTTGATGTCGGCTGTGGACGTGATGCGTGTTATTTCGCGGGTGGCACGAGCGCAAAGTGCGCATCAACAACACAATAGTAGCGGACGAATCAGACCGGAACATGAAGCGTGAAGCTGGAAGCCAGAGCCTGGCAGTGACGTACAGTGGTTACGAGCGTAGACCAGACGTAGCGGAGTGATGGGGTGGCTGGTGAGTTCTGCGAGAGATGAAGGTTCTGCATTGTAGGGTATCTTTCCCCGCACACTTAGGTCGGAAGCACCCATCAAAGGAGTAAAGCAGACGTGATAAGGAGGAGCTAAGGAGGAGGAGGAGGATGCATGGTCGGGACGGACATTTTATAGCATCGTTTATTTGTTGGTACTAATAATAAGCCATGTGGGATCCGGACGTATGCAATGAAGGCTTGTCGCCGCTCGGATCCTCAAGTCACGGATCCTCATGTTCGCCGTGTCTTGTTGGCTCATCTGACTCCTCGGGGCCCAAAGAAATGACAGGATACTGGGACTGCTATTGCACGATTACAAGAATGGTTCGCTAACTGTATGAGAAGGCCTAGCCGCATCTAGATAGGTCCACAATTATCACTCTTCTGCTTCACCTGCGACGATAACATCGTCTGATAGAAGCAACATCAATCTCGGCTAATGGTGAGAAACAAATCCACGTACCGATTTTGAGGACCGCCCGCACAAGCTGCAACAATCTGATTCAGTCGAGAATCAGGAAACGAATATGTACACACCTGTGTAGCAAGCAAATATTGCTGTCGTTTTGAGATCAATGGATCATACACGAACTGCTTCTTCATGTCTACGGCCGAATTAGACATACTGGTATTAAGCGACACAAAAACGTACCGTTCTCATCTTGTCCACTACAGTCTATCCCCAAGCGGGATTTCCCCTCTGTCACTTGACTGCTCTTGACTTTGGCGAGCGTCTCGATCGGCGAGAGACCACTGTTTTCTGCAAGCGCAAGTGGAATCGCATCGAGAGCAGCAGCAAATGACCGCATGGCGTATTGTTCTATCGAGGGTATCTTGATGAGAGTTAGTCAACAAAATCTCTGCCTGACGTTGCAACCAACCTCGTCGGCAGCCCTTGCCACGGCGATGGAACAACTGATATCGGCGGCACCCCCACCATAGACAACTCTGTTGTCGACGACAAGATTTCGGACAGCGCATATAGCATCGTGTAATGCCCGTTTCGCTTCATCCACAATCTGTTTGAAAAACAATGGATAACATGTAGAGCACGCGACGGATACCCATACCATCTTATTCGATCCACGCACAAAGATGGTGACAGCGCGGGTGTTTGCACATTCTTCGATGACAAGCATCTTATCACGCGTCGTGCCAAAGGTAATTTCGCGCACAATGCCTGCTTTGCCTAGTTTTTCTGCCGTGAGTTCCTCGAATCGGGGCACGATGCGGCCGTGTGTGGCTATAGCAATTAGCTGAGAGGGAGGTTACAACTCGGACATTGTGGCGTGGTGATGAGAGGGACGTTACCTCAATCTCGGGACCGCCAACCCACCGTACAGCTGGCAACTCGTTTTGCATTAGTAAATGATTTGCCTCGTCGTCAAAGCCCCACTGGCATATAACCAGGTTGGCACCCGTGTTTTTCACCATATTGATCATGTCCTCGAACTTTTCCTTTTCGTAGTCCCGCAGTTTCTTGTACTCTTCGACACTCGTGATGTCCAGTTTGTGCTTGGTCTTTGGGCGTGGCGGTTCGAACGGGCAAGTAAGGATTGCCAGGCGGGCATCTTTGACGGACGAGGGCATTTGTGGGTGTGACATGTCCTTGTCGATGAGCACGCCCTTGATGAGAGTGGTGTCAGCCAGAGAGCCACCGACTTTTCCGTCCACCTTGATGAGGTCAAAGGGGACATCTCGGCGTTCGATATCCGCAACCGTCAGTACCGCGTCCACGGCGATCTCTGCAAACTGCCTGATCTCTTTTGAGACGCTGTCGAAGTGACGTTAGCCAAGGATAGGGAGAGGACGAAGACACGCACATTTTGCTTCCCAGACTTGTCATGGCAGTTTTGATGAGATTTTCCTTGTTTTGAGGCGAGAACTCGACGCGATCTGAAATCCGGTCGAGCTGTTCAACGGCGACTGCGCAAGCCTTGTCGAAGCCATCCGCGATACGGATGGGATGGACGCCTCGGTCGAGGAGAGCTTCACTCTCCTCGAGAAGGGCCCCAGCAAGAACTTGGAACAAACAGGGTTGAACGCGGGTGCTGAGATGTCAAAAGACGAGTACGTACCGACGACGCCGGTGGTGCCGTCGCCGATCTCGTCGTCCTGGCTCTTGGAGAGCTGTACGAGGAGTTTTGCGATCTGGTGCTCGACCTCCATCTGACCGAGAATGGTCGCGCCATCGTTTGTGACGGTGATATCACCGTCTGGGGAGATGAGGATTTTGTCGAGACCTGGACACGGATGTGATTGTGATCGGATGTCTACGCGACGTGGAGCTTACCTCTTGGGCCGAGGGACGTGCGGATGATGTTTGCGACTGTTCTCGCTGCGAGGATGTGGGACTGCGTGGGTAGGTGTGAGTGGGATTGATCGGACGGACGAGAGTGCAGACCTTGATGGCGTCCATGCCATGGCTCCTGGTTTTCTTTGCCTGTTCTCTGAAGATGATAAAGGGTCTTCCGAACTGCAAAGGGTCAGTGTAGTCGTGGATGTGGTATGAGTTGGACGTACTTCGTCTGTCGCGTAGACAGCTTCTGGTTGGGCCATGTTCAAGGCAGAGAGGGTGACATTGATTGAGGATGTGACTGCTCCTGATATGCAGTGTGACGCGTGACATGGGTTTTCGACTTTGGACTACATCTCTCACATCACATGGAACACGAAATTGACGGATGGATCGAACAACTCAGCCAATGCAAACAGCTAGCAGAGGCAGACGTAAAGAAACTATGCGACAAGGTCCGTCCACATCGCCACCCCCAAGATCGAACCTAACCCACACCGCACAGACGAGGGAGATTTTGATGGAAGAATCCAACGTACAGCCGGTACGCTGCCCCGTCACCGTCTGCGGTGATATTCACGGCCAATTCGTGCGTACCCTCTCCTCGGCGTGATCTATAACTGATCATGTCTTGCGTCTCGTGCCCATCTCTATGTACAGCATGATCTTTCAGAGCTCTTCCGAATTGGCGGAAACTCACCAGATACCAACTATCTCTTCATGGGCGACTACGTCGACCGTGGATACTACTCGGTCGAGACCGTCACACTTCTTGTCGCGCTCAAGCTGCGGTACCGAGACCGCGTCACGATTTTGCGGGGCAACCACGAGTCGAGGCAGATCACGCAAGTGTATGGATTTTACGACGAGTGCCTGCGGAAATACGGCAATGCCAACGTGTGGCGTTTCTTTACCGACCTGTTCGACTTTCTCCCTTTGACTGCCCTGATCGACAACCAAGTGAGTACTCAGAGAGAGTGGTCGCTTGCCGTGCATGATACCATGGATGTGTCTGCTGAGCACTCGATAGATATTTTGTCTTCACGGCGGACTGTCGCCGTCGATTGACACACTCGACCATGTTCGGTCCATCGATCGCGTGCAAGAAGTACCCCACGAAGGTCCGATGTGTGATCTACTGTGGTCTGATCCAGATGATCGGTGTGGCTGGGGAATTTCACCCCGCGGGGCGGGGTACACGTTCGGGCAGGACATTTCAGAGGCGTTCAATCACAACAATGGGTTGACACTCGTAGCACGAGCCCATCAACTTGTGATGGAGGGTAAGTCGCTCGTATCATTTATCGTGCAGTTGGGCTGACAAGGCATGCAGGGTATAGTTGGGGACAAGATCGAAACGTAGTCACGATTTTCAGTGCTCCGAATTATTGTTACAGATGTGGCAATCAGGCGGCCATCATGGAGATAGATGAAAAATTATCGTACACCTTGTGAGTGCTTGTTTCGTCGGAACGGAGTCCATGCTGACGGGGTGGTCCAGCCTTCAATTTGATCCTGCACCGCGGGCGGGGGAGCCTCTGGTGTCGCGACGGGTACCAGACTACTTTTTGGTGAGTGTTGGTCGTGTTTTTGTGTCGATCGAGTGCTCATGCTCCACAGTGACGACGACGACAGAGGTTTTAATAGCGTACATAGTACCCGTATTGTCATTGTGTAACTTTTTAGTAGGACAAAGCGGACGAGAACAAACACGAGACAACACGGTTGTACCTTTGTCGCGTGGATGCCACGGTGAACACACCTCCCCTCGACAACGCGCACAACGACGACGAGCAGCACCTCGACAACGTCGCCAGCGTTCCGTGCACGCCGTGAGGCAACAACGTGTTGACAGTGCTGTATGTCTTTCTTTGGCACACCCCTTGGTCAAGGCAGGCGTCTCGATCATCAAACCTTTCTCAACAAACCTTCCACTCATAACCATCAACAACACAACCTCCAGCCCAGACAACTCATAAGCAACCCACAGAACACACAACGCGCCATCCCGACTTCATACGCGTACGGGTATGTACTCAACAAACCTGCCTCGCCCACGCTGCACTCACGATCCGAATATGACAGCGCGCCGACAGCAGGGTCTAGATCACCACCAAAGCCACCCCCGCCCCACTCCGCTCCGAACCTGGATCCATCCGACACCCAGGACGAGACTGCGCTCGTCCGTTACGCACGCCTTAAGCGCGACCAGTCCCTCAACAACAGCCTTCAGCCAGAAAAGTGGACCGTAAAGGACACCTCCGTGAACATCGCAACCGCCTTTAACCAGGCTGTGTCCACATCCTACGAAATGGCCCCCAACAACCCAAACAACGCCTGGGCATCTGGCTCACAGACCAATCTCAACGTACCCCGCAGCACCTCTGTCGAGTACGAGAAGGAGACCCACTCCACCTCCAACCGTCGTTTGGCTCCTCCCCCCAGCCGTCTTACCAGCCGATCCTCCCACAAGCCTCTCTCCAAGCAGGCCTCGGGAGTCTCACATGTATCCGACTCGGAAGCCGAGGAACAACCCTCCCAATCCTTTGACAACAGCGCACGGGGAAAGAGTCCCTTCGATCAAGTCCTTGATATGTCCAAACGTGCCATCAATACCGCCACCTCGTTCTATCTTCGGCAGCGGTCAGCAGAACCCGCGGACGTATCCGCCGCGACCACCAACGGCAAAGAGTCTAGCCTCGACTACGAGGATCTAGACCGTGAGTACACGGAGCTGCAGCGACAGCGTACGCAGGAGGACGAACAATCCGCTTCCAGAAAACTCTCTGCCAATAACAAGCGCAACCGTATGTCGCTCGACAACAAAGCCTATCGTCCCTCAATGTCCGACTTGGAAGAGTCAGACGACCAAATTTCCGACGACGGAAAAAAGCGCAGAAAGAAGTTGAAGAAGAAAGATCTCGGTCCTGGTACATTGACTTCGCTTCCCGTAGCTGGCTACGACAAGCGGAGAAGAAGGAAGAAAGGAACCAAGGGTGGCTCGGCTGAACTCGATGGAGCCGAGGACGACCAAGAGAGCAGCATCGACAGCGAACAAGTCAGCTTGCATGGTTTTCCGATGTGACTCCTTTTCTAATCTCTCTCTGCAGCATTCGTCCGTACAGTTCGCGTCCGCAAGTCGGGAATCCCTGTCACGTATGTCCATCCCACCCTCAACACGAACATCTGTACCCCGTGGTTCCGTGCCCCCACCATCCAAATTCTATCCCGAGATGGAAGATGGTTTGCTTGAACCTCAACCTGGTTTGGAGGTAATATTGGAGAGCGATGAACCTCCTGCAGTCGATGGCGTGGTCAACACCTCCGACTCTCGTGCTTTCTCAATTGGCGGCCTCCTCGGTCATCTAGTCAACAGAATTGCAAGGTTCTTCTTTGGCATCTTCGAATGGATACTACGTGTCATATCGCTCATATTCTTGTCGCTTGGGTGGGTCTTGGGATCGACTGCAAATATCTTCTTCCAAAAGCCGATTACCCTCGTACGCTCCCTTGATCCTCGATCATTCACGTATCTCGCGAGGCTCGCCATTATAGCGCTCGTCATTTACCTTGCATGGTTCAAGTTCTATGATCCACTAGCCCAACTGCTCCCTTATCGTGCCTCCCTGCGCCAATACCACCCGCCGGACACACCTATCACGAACCTTGATGAACTCGTTGGACGGTTGCAGAACATCGAATCTGCGCTGTCTGGTCTTTCGCTAGACCACCAACGAGCGCGAGCTCAACAGGACCTTGAGGCACGTGCACACGGAGAAGTCGTGAATAGGATATATGCTCTTGAAGCGCGGGTGCGCGAAGAGACAAAACGGGTGTCAGAAGCAGAGACCCACCTCCAAGCTTCGGCGAGCCAAGGCCTCTTGGACGTCAAGAGACAAATCGATGCGCTCCATGCACAACTCAGCGCGGTTGAGTCCGCTCCACGAGGGACATCTCCGCCTCCCACTCCACCCCCACCGACCAGTGACGAGGAAGCACGCAGACAGCTCAAGCTACTTGAAGATCGTCTGGGTAGCATCGAAGGAGGCGTCAAGGAAGCCCTCGAAGTTTCCAAGAATGCTGTCAAAGATTCGACCCCCTCGGGGCCAGCATGGTGGTCCAAACTTTCCTCCGCCGTCAGTTCTGGCAAGGGTCTTACCATCAAGTCCAGCGATGGTACTGACATAACCGGTTTGATATCCCACCTGGTTGATACCACTGTCATGCGGTCTACGACACGTGATATCGTTTCCCGCGCCGACTTTGCCCTCCATTCTGCAGGGGCTCGCCCGATACCGAGCCTCACCTCGCATACTCTCGAGATGCGTCCCACCACGATGCGCGGGACAGTGCTCAGCTGGATGACTGGTCACGGGCGTGAGATGGGCCGGTCACCGATCACGGCGCTGCATCAAGACATTCACAGCGGACTTTGCTGGCCCATGAGCGGTGACTTTGGTCAGCTAGGCGTTGCACTCTCTTACCCTGCTTATATCACCGACATCACAATCGATCATGTCGCAAAAGAGGTTGCTTTTGACCTTCGAACTGCTCCTCGGGATATGGAAGTGTGGGGACTCGTCGAAGGGACGGAAAACCTCGAAAAGGTCGTGACCTTTAGAGCAGAACGAGCTGCCCAGCGTGCAGAAGCCATCGGAATAGCGGAAGAATCTGGTTCTCCCTTACCTGAAGAGCCTGGTGAAGGCGATTACCCACCCACGCTCCCTGTGAACCAACCCTTTATTCGTCTGGCTTCCTTTACCTACGACATTGATGCGCCGTCCAATATTCAGACCTTCCCCGTGCGCCAAGAGATCCAGGATCTCGGTGTGGATTTCGGGATCGTAGCGCTCGTGATGAAGAATAACTGGGGCAAGAAGCAGTACACATGTTTGTACCGATTCCGTGTCCACGGCGAGCGCCTCGATGGAACACCACAGCCGTCCATCCTAGAGGACTCATGACCAAGGCAAATGGTTTGGGGCTGTACACACTATCCTTGATTTTTTTTCTTTTCTTTCTCTTTGCGTTCCATCGCCTTTTTTCTCCCTTATGAATCTCTCGTTGAAAAGTTGCCCGTTTTCGGCTGCTAGGTTATTCATTTAATACTAGTTTCATCCGCTGTACTGATGACCGTGATGACAATCTAAATCTGTTTTGACGTGCTGATGATGACGTGTTCTTGAACAGAAAATGCAACAGATGCAGTCTACGTGACAGGGTATGATGGAGCACTGATTTAGGACATCTAAGATGGTATCAGCAAATGCTCCGGTCTTCTATAATGCTTGACCAGCCACGTCGGTGGCAGGGTCTGCCAAACCATCCCGGACGCCCACTTTGACATCCCACTCCTTGATACCCACCACCCCACCCAGTTCACGCCACACGCGCGTCATGTCATTTCTCCGTGTCTCAGACATGGACAAGAGCGCAGGCCAATAGGGCTCGTGCGCATACGTGAACGGCGCCGCGCCCAACCAGCTCTCACTCACGAGCTGATCCGGCTCAAACAATTTCGCATCGTCCTGGCCCTGATCCCTCGCCTCGGCAGAGCGCCACAATCCACGGTCGTCGGGGACAGGGTTAAACACCATCTTGGCCCGCGTGACGGGGTCGATGAACGGGTTGATGAGCTTGTAGAAGGCGCCGAGAAGCCAGGGGAGATGGGCAATGATCGCTGCGCCGAGACGTTCTGGGTAGTGTGTTTGGAGGATGTGAAGGACTTGTCGGGCAGTGGAGAAGGAAGGGTTTTTAGCCTTGTCTGCATAGTCGATCATGAGTACGATCGTCCTAAAGTATGACATGTGTGAGTGATGGGGCGTGTGTCGGAATGAAAAGACGACGACGAGAAAACGCGACACACGTACTCGACGCCGGGACCCATGAGCTCGATCGCGCGCTCCATGATCCAAAAGACAAAGTGAATCTGCCGCGGACTCTCCTCGGTGTTTTGTCTGCTCGGACACATGTAGAGCGCAGGTCTGCCGCGGGTGTCGTAGCCAAAGAGAAACTCTTTGCCGGTGACGGCTTCTGGTTCGACGTGTTCTGCCGTGACAAGGGTGTAGAGCCCAAAATCGCGCCGCCATTGGAGAGTGTCTTCGAGGCGCTTGATGCTCTCGGACACGTCGTGTTTCGTGGCGCGTATGTAGCGCAGGATGCATTCGTAGGACTAAGTCAGTCATCAGACGCGTGAGATGGGTCGAGAAAGGATGGAGAGACGAACGAGCCACATGCGTTCCTCTTCCATCAACGCGTCCTTTTCTGGTCGGCACTGGGGAGGACATAGTCCGGGTTGGCAAAGTGGGCGAGTACGCGATCGTACTCTGCCTGCTCATTGTCTGTCAGTTGGTGGGGTGGAGAAGAACTAGGATGGGATGGGATGGGGAGGGGTGTCTGGATGGGGGCAGACATGGTGGCACGTTGACCGTCCGGAAGCGAACAAACGCCCGTGCCAGATACGGTGATGTAAAAGACGCGACAGTTCAACTTGAATGGTACATTGTTGTTCTATCCTTTGCCAGCTGCCGGAACACATCAGTTCGCTTCCACACCACTATGAATATTTAACTGACCTGCTCGAAATTTACCACCAGTGACGTCGTGAGCATGTACTATGACATCATCGACAACAACCCCCTAGATAAATTGTGAGCCGTTTCGCGACGTCGTCTTCCCTCAAACCGTCATCACGATGTCGATGAAGTTGAATTTGGATTACACCGTCTACAAGGGCCACCCATCAGGGAGGATCGTCAAGTCTAAAGGTCACAGGGATGTCCTCGCCCCTGACGAAGTCCTCCTCAAAATCACCCACGCAGGACTGTGCGGCACCGACGAGCACTACAAGTCCGCCGACATGGTCCTCGGTCACGAAGGCGTAGGGATTATTGAGAAAGTCGGCGCCGAGGTAAACACGTTCAAAGTGTACGTATTTCCTCGGATCAAGAGGCGCACTCTGTACTCACATCGAATCAGCGGGGATCGCGCTGGCTGGGGGTACCTGCACAACTGCTGCATGCACTGTGACCAGTGTTTGAGCGGCAACGAGATCCTGTGCCCTCAACGCGCCATGTACGGCGATGCTGACCTGGACCAGGGCGCGTTCGCCTCGCACGCCGTCTGGAAGGCTGATTTTCTCTTCCATATCCCCGAGTCGATCTCCTCTGCAGCGGCAGCTCCGCTCATGTGCGCTGGATCTACCGTGTTCAACCCGTTGCACACATACGTGCGATCCGCCGACCGCGTTGGTGTTGTAGGGGTTGGCGGTCTTGGACACCTCGCTATTCAGTTTGCTTCCAAGATGGGATGCGAAGTTGTCGTCTTCTCCGGATCAGAGGGTAAAAAGGAAGAGGCGATGAAGCTGGGTGCAACTGAATTCTATGCAACAAGGGGCGCAAGCAAGCTTCAGATTGGACGGCATGTCAACCATCTGCTTATTACGACCTCATCGCTGCCCGATTGGAACTTGTATGTCATGCGCTGTCTGTGAGAATGATGCTAACCACGCTGCGAATAGGCTATTGCCGGTATTAGAGCCTGGGGGCGTCATTTACCCCATCACAGTGTCAGAGAAGGACCTCGACTTTCCAGCCATGCCAATCTTGGGTGGCAGTCTCCGCATCCAAGGGGGCTTGCCGTGCTCGCGGGGGCTACATGCCAAGATGCTGAGATTCGCGGCGCTGCACGGCATCCAGCCTGTTATCGAGGAATTTCCGATGAGTGTCGAGGGCATTGAGGAAGCGTTGGCGAGGCTCGAACAGGGCAAGATTAGGTATCGCGCTGTCATGGTGACTTGAGACTAGCATATTCGAGTTGTGTTGTACGATACATCGGTGTTGTCTATTTCTTATGTAATACATTTTGTATGACGTCAGGAGATATTGATATTTGCTAGAGCAGGTCTCGGACTTGTCTTGTTTGTCCCGCCATGTCGTCGTTCAGAGCAGCAGCAGCGCGCACCAGAGCATTCGATCTCTTCCCCTCGTTCCGTCGTCCAATGTGAGCCCTCGCCTCGCCCCTGTCTCGTCGTCTCATGCCCCCCTTATCCCAGCACCACACGCAGAATCGGCTCACAGGTAATCCTTTCTTGGATCCGTACATGCAAGACTAACCTCTCGTTGAAGTCCGACAGAGAGAAACGGCCGACCTTGCCTCCCAATCCGTCCTTTATCGACAACGCCCCTGGGTGGAACGAAGACCTCGCCACCACTTCCGAAGCTTTTGTCAAGGTACGTACGCCCGTCCCCGCTATCATCATTCACACGCACACGCACACCCAGGCAGACCGCGAATCAACGACCCTCGACCAGATGGCGCAAAAGACGGTCGACTATATGCAGTCGCACCATGATCCCGAGAACGCACAGACCCACGCCACCTATGCCCGCGAAGAAATTGGCGGCCCGCTCGGCACAGCCGGGGTGGGTGAATTCGAGGGTGTGGTTGGCAAGGACGATCTCGGGCCATCAGACGACGTGCAGGTCGAGTCGGATGGTCGGGTCGTGACGAGGCGTGTCGCCCGCCAAGAGACGACCGTGCGCGAGGGCCAAGCAAACGTGAGTTGAGAGAAGACTCCGCGATGACACATGATGGGTTGAATTGAAATAGGTTTGAAATTGGAAAAGCAGCCCCTAAGAAAAAGTCCAGTTGTAGTACAGTAGCGACATGTACAAGATTAGAATACAGATAGCCATAGTACAAGGTCATTCAAGGCTTGATCTCCCCGAGGGTCTCTCCGGACGTGATAACAGGTCCTACACCAAATTCACCATCCCCAGGCAATGTCTCGGGCTTGGCCCCCATTTCACCCGGGGGAATATACGCACGCCACCAAAACGACCCGGAGGAAGTCTCACAGGCCCAGGTCCAAAGCGGCCCCCAAACGGACCAAGGTCGTTCGACGAAATCTTCAACGGGCCAGGTCCGAGTTCAACCTTGGAAGTGGAGTTCTCCGTAGTCGTTCCCTTGGGAACGGACGCATGGGGAATCGTGACATGGTAGGTGGACTCGGCGACCACTTGGTTAACACAAGTCACTCTCCTGGGGTCAAAGTAACCACGTATATGGAGGGGGTTCGGAGGGGACTTTTCCGTGGGTTCGATGCTGCGGGACCGGATCACCATCAACCTTTTATTCATCAAGCGCGGCACCGGTACAGACGACTTACACCAGATTGAGAGAAGAAGTCGCCCTGCGTTCCGTAGGGGCACCGAGAACGAGGAATTTGGAGTCGGAGAGCGCTGTGTAGAACAATCCGACCAGTCCAGACTGTGTTCAACAACAGGATCCCCCCCTGAGTGATATGATGCGACATCATGGAACAAGGCCTACGTACGAGCTGTCCCTGGTTCCCGACTTGAACTTGGGTTTGGCCTTCAATGTTGACGACCGTACCGCTCTCGTCGAAACCTGCAGCGCTGTCCTGGAGGACCTGCGCCTGGTATTCGTCACGAGAGATGGACTTGCCGTTGACGGTAAAGCTGCACTGGGCAGCAAACGTAGCATTAAAGGCAGTATTGAAGTCATCCTGGGTTTTCGATTCCAGGATGCCCGTCAAACGGGATGCCGCCCAGGCAGAAAGAGTAGGGAGGACGATGTTCACAGACATGAGTGTATCAATGGGGGTGGTTAGCTTTGTGTTGACAGTGGAACCCAGCTTCAGGGGGACCCCTTATATGCGGTCCCTTACGGAGAGGCGATGCGTACGCCGTGGGTCGGGTACCTCGCCAGATTATCTTGAAGCCCATCTGGAGTAAAGAGCACCGCAAGTTTAGAGTGGCGACTGTCGGTGCTCGTCGCTCGGCGTCTTGACTTTTACCCAAATCGACTGTCGCCACATCGGTGGTTCCTCATCGCCGGGTGGGATGGTAGCGATCTGTACGGTGTCGACGCTCAAGAATAGGCAGTCATGGTCATGTCTGTCTCATCGGCTAAATAGGGATTGCGGACGCGATTCTTACCGACCGTGTCGACGATTAAGAATAGGCAGTCATGTCTGTCGCATCGGCTCGATAGGGACTGCGGATGCGCCGACCGTCATCAGTAGTTCTGCCAACGAAAGATGTCAACCACATTTGGAGGGGTAAAGAGAAACAATTAGCATGTCAGGAATGGTCGCCATTTGTAGAAGCTTGGTAAGATGGCGATGGGTAAGCTGCATCGGCGATTCGCGACGGCATGTCAGAAGGGTGCAAACAAGATCAGAATATTCATCGGCATATTTGAAGAAACCGCCTTCCGTCCAACGCGGTGAGTTTCAGCTTGACGAGAGTCGTGAGAGTATTCGTCTCGTATCAAAACTGAGAAGAGAAAATATTATACACGGTCCAATCTACCGAACATAACAATCATATAAAGTCACCGGGCTGGACCAACCTCAGGCTTAGAGGAACTTGTGCAGTCACATCATCCCCAGCCGGAGGTCGAACGACGGGGACCTGGAGGCCATTAATCTTCCAGTAGATTTCCTTTACATTTCCTTTTTCGTCTGGTATAGTGGATAACGCAAAATGGATGCGTGAAATGAGTGTCGTCACCACTTGCTCTAAGGCGATATTATTCAGTTCTGCGCATAGCATGAAACGACTGCGGGGCTTACTCATTTCCATTTCCGCAAACTTAAAGCCGCTGTAAGGGCATGCGTCAGAAAGGATATTAATAACTGTGTGACATATATTCGTACATGCATGCGCGACCGCCACCAAGGAAGGTCATCCTGAAGAATTCAGGATATTGTGAAACGATGCCGATGAGTCGCACCAAAGACACCTACATGGACGCGTATACGCCTGGGTATTTCATCCCATCTCTCACTCCTGGGGTCTTGTCTGTTGTTTCCTCGATTTCAGAGTCTCTGCTCAGTTGAACACGTTCGCCCGTGGCGCTAAGCCACCGTTCAGGCCGCCATTCCAACGCATCTTCTCCCCACATGTCTTTATTATGATTCGCAGCTAGAAGGGACATGATCAAAGTGGTGCCTTTCGGGATGGCAACTTCCGAGAGCGTCTGTCCAGAGACAGATTTGATGGGCCGATACAACGGAAGTACAGCATCTTCACGAACGCTGGAAATGAACACTGCTTGAGCTATTGACAGATGACAGAATTGGACCGCCTTACGTTCGGCTTAGGAGCGACGTAGGTGGGTACATCCTCAAAGTCTCTCGAACGACAGCATCGAGGTAGGGAAGGCCCATAAGAAGGTCATAAGGTAACCCGACATCTTCCCAGGGACCTGTATTGCCGTGCGACGCAGCATAACCATGTTTCGCGTTCCGTACTTCGCTGCGCAAGCGAGCTTGCACATCTGGCCTGCTGGCCAATATCCAGAGAATGCGACCTATAGCAGTCGTCGTGGTTTCAAATCCTGCAAATATTATCGTGCTAGATAAAATATTGAGGTCACCAGCGGGTCACGTCCATGAGTTTGAGCTCACTTCATTTGCCCTAGTAGCTCTTCATCCGTGAGCCTGTCAGCATCACAGGATGACATGTTTGCCTTTACTACGATAACGTCGTTACCATAAGCGTGTGAGATAATATATAACTCACACATGATGCTCATGATATCTTTACCTTTCATACGAGATCTTAGGTTTCCAGGACCCTCTGGTTCGGCACGACCCTCCATGATTACTTTTTTCTCCGCAAATACGCGCTTGCTCGTTGCGTCCATGACCTGTACTACACGACGGAGGCCCCTCAGAGCCTCGAGCGGAGCCCAGTCCATTATTCTGTTACGCCAGTATAAAGAAAAATTTCGCACGACGAAAGGAATGAGCGGCCGGACCATAAGCAGCCGGAGAACTGAAGGACTGTCGGAGGGAGATGCGTGAGTTGTCATGAGTCGTCGACAGTAGGCGACCTACGCTAAGTTTCTTATTGCCTCCAAATACTCGTTTTCTTTGTGGATATCTAGGGCGTCAAAGGAATGCCCTAGTGCGGCCTGACAGACGTATTCGAGAGCACCGCGAGATAGCCAAGGGAGTACGTTGATTTCTTCCACGGCTGATTTATGTGAGTGGGGGGAATAGGATGAGGATGAAGAAACATACAGCCATCAGATGGCAGCTGTGAACGGAGTATGGTGCAGAGCTCATCTGCAATAGGTTGAATGATTGGGAGCAAGTCGCGCATATTGGCCAATGAGAATACGGGATTGAGCATTTTGCGTTGTTTCCTGTGTTGTTCACCTTGTAGGACGAGATATGTCGCAGGACTTGTGAACGCAAACAAGACAGCGTACCGAGGGTCGAGATCAGCCCTAGACCAAATATCAAACGATTTCCCCTGTCGCACGAGTTATAAGATATATTTGACAAGTGGATGCAGGAACATACATGATGAACATGTCAGTTTCGGTATAGATGTGCTGGTCTTTGACGACTATGTGATGCAGAGCGAGAGGGTCAGATATGTAGAGCTGTTGGCTCTACAGAGGGTAATGTGAGCCACCTTGGTTTTTGGCGGAGATCTGTGTTGGATTACCCCGAGCAAGGCGTTGATTTTGACTGCTCCGCCATATTTCTCCACCAGGGCGAGGTTGTACTGGAGTGCATCTTTGAAAAGACGATGGTAATTTCCTGGTGGCAAGTGGTGGGTTAAAGGAAGAAAGATTTGGCGGAGGGAGAGGTACCTGTGAGCCAATGATCCTTGTTTGGACCTGGTATGAGTGCGAGGGGGGATTTGTGTGCAGCGAACTGCCTGACAAGCCTCCAGAGGCAGAAGGCGAGGATGCCTAGTGCGAGAAGGGAGGGCATGGGGAAGGGCGAGCATAGCCTGAGATCACGAGAAGGTGATTACATGAGCCAAGTGGTCTCATCCATGTGCATCCAACGCCGCACAGTCATCACATTCATGATGGGCGCCGGCTTCGAATTCTTCCCGGGGGTTGTTCACCCAGTGCATTCTGACCACGACCATCCTCTCCCAGCGTCATGCAGCTCTCCAATGATTTGGCTGCCCTAATAGGTTTTGCCTGCGAGGCCGTTCTCTGGGGTAAACTTGAACTTCATACCCACACTCCCCTTCTCCCGCTCACGCTAACCCTTTCCAGGTATAAATGTAACCCTCTTTTTCGTTTCTTTGGCCATCCTGAGGCACAGACCCCTCAGCGATAACATCAACAACCCCGTCATCTATCTCAACTGCGTCATTTTCTTGTGTTGCACCACTCACTTTGCTCTCGAGTTTAACCATTTCTACACAATCCTGGTTAGTCTCGAGACCCTGACACATGACCCTGACTCATGACGCAACCATTCACATATTATTCGTGACATAGAATGACACCGGTGTCGCTGGCTTTGCTAACGAAACCAGCTCGCTCGTGGGTGCCGACTTCTTCATATCGTTCACCGATCTCTTGGGCGATTTCGTCCTCATATACCGTTGCTGGATGATATGGGGAAAAAACTACTATATCATCGTACTCCCATTCCTTACTTCTATTGGCGGCTTCGGTAGGCTGTCTTCTCCCTCGGAAAACTCACTCCCTCTTACTCCCAATATTTAGCTTGTATTATTGCCACCCTTGATATCCTTCTCGCAACCAACCCCAATTCTCCCACTCCTCCTCCAGCCCTGGTTCCCCTTGGTCTCGCAGCATATACCCTTCCCCTCTGCACAAATGTCATGGTTACTTCTCTCATCGTGTACCGCATCTGGTATACCTCTCGCACTATCCCCGACTCCCCGCAAATCGGCCAAGGCGCCACACGCCATGCAATGATGCTCATCATCGAGAGTGGTGCCCTTTACCTTTTATTCCAACTTGTTTTTGTCGTGCTCGTTGCCATCTCCAACGCAGCAGAGGCCATCGTTGCTGTCATGGCCGTCCAAATATATGTAAGCAACACAAACACTCGTTTCAAATCTTTCACTCCATCTCTTCTTTTCTTATCGCAGGGAATCGCTCCCACGCTCATCATCATACGTGTTGGCCTCGGCATCTCTTCCGAAAACACCTCTCAAACGGTCGCATCCACCGCATCAAGTGGGTTGCCCGCCGTACACAAGACACCGGTGAATCAGTAACTAACTACACCGACGTCGGACTGGTCACCCATACCGACTTGGAAGGGATGAAAGAGTCGGGCTTGTCGAAATCGGAAAAACATGAGAATGATACAGAACTCGGCCTGACTCGATCTCTTTGAAGGCTTGTCTACTTTGGAACCTATATACTCAACGTATTTGGGTTTGGGCACAGAGCTGAGGGTATTTCTGTTTAGATGTGGCAATGAATATGTCACAGTGTAGTAGGCTGCCATGTACGTACTCGACCCATGTCATGTCCAAAATATTATATACAAATAAAGGTTATTCAATTATTCAACACGCACCCCTCACTCGACCGGTAGACTGGGGTGGTCTTCCACCCACCGACGTAGTACGGTCCAGTCTTTACATCTATGCACTGAACCAACACCGTTTGCCGAGTGAGTCCAACCCCCATCCACAAACTGAGGGATATCGTCTTCCAGTGTGGTGTCGGCATGACAAACAAGGATTTGCCTAAGATAGCGCAGGCAATGCTGGATATGCTCAAACGCATGCGTTCGGTTCGTCAAATAGCCGACGCGAATCACGTCCAGACAGTGGAGTTGGTGGTAATGCGACACAAGGAACGTGCGATCGTTTGGACCAAGACGCACGAATCCGTCCGAGGGGAAAAGCGTTCCCCATTCGTCGTCGTCATAGAGCGAAAAGTGGTCCTCGCCGGTCTCGACGCTCAGGCCAGCGAGCGGTATCTCGACCGGCAGCTCTGACGGAAAGTCGCCTCCTATCCAACCTGAAGGGGATGCGTCAGTTCGGGCAGCGTTCCGGGGCAAGTCATGGGCATACTCCATTCACGGGTCTGTGGCAAGAGATCGTTGATGGTGTAGATGGTGTACAATGTGAATATGACATTGAGAATGGTCACGGCGGCGAGCGCGCTGAGGCAAGCAATTGCAGCATTCGATGGTTGGCGAAAGGGTCTAAACAGCAGGGAAAGACGACGAGGGGCATTTCTTGACGCGGGTGGTGTCATGGTTTGATGGGTAGCCAGCTTGGCCACCCACGCCAGATATATCTTTCGAAGCACCGGAGGGAAGCACCGTATCGGTTTCGTTCATTCCAGTGGTATCCAACTGAGATAGGATCTTCCCATGGACGTGGAATTGAGTTCGCCGACTGTGAGCTGGGTCTAGGCTGTATTGTGGCGCTGAGATAGCTATGCGCACCGTGATGAGAGGATGCTGGACTTGGAAGTTTTCAGTGCTTTCCATGGCTGGCTCCCCTACCAATCGCAGACATCTCCGAAGGCTGTTCGTCTCTTGGTATGATATCAGGCCAGCTCGGCATCCGAGCTACGTCCGCATATGCCCTCGATGCGCCACAAGAAGTGAGTCAATTGCTCCGCAAACTTTGATGTACGGCTCCACGCGGTGCCAAGGACCCGCCTATAAATGACTCGGGAAAAATGCAGATACGGTCTCGCCATATTTCAGGTCTTGAGTAAACGACCGGGCCCGCATCAAATCCAGTAGACTGGTGACAGCCGTAGGTAAGTCACCCACCTGACACATGACGCTTGTGCTCATTCCTCGCAAGCACATGGGCAGCAACGACTACACTGCTCGCAGCCAGGGGAGAGACGATGAGATCGAAAAAGAACATCTTCTCTCCTTCTCCAATGGCTACACCAACGACGCCTCCATGGAGGTGCCTCGCCGAAATACAACATCTCCACAGTGGATTGGAATGGCAGTGATAATGCTGTTGCTCATCAACGCCAGTTGCCTATTCGTCACCATGCATCAACTACACCTTGCTTCTCAAGCGCTGAGGCAGCACCTCAGTTTCGCCGATAACAGGGACCTTCCTCGGCCGGACCCGTATGATGGACTTTAATTGTTCTGCGGTAGTTAGCCTGTTATGGTGGCGTTGGAACATACTATTTTTAGCTTGCACACATACGAAGGCTCCCAGTACGAAACGGTTCCACATGGTACACTGTTCGAATTAGATGCTGTGTCTCCTGCCAGGATAGTCAGGACAGACCTCGATTCAACCGAGAATCAGGTCAAGGTCAACAACGGATGCTTGAAGAAGTCCACATTTAGCGAACATTGTGGCAGAGGCTATCCATGCGAGTGGGACCACATCACCCGTCTGGCGTAATCGAAGCGCAAGTACACCCCGTGAGACGCCGATGCAACGTACATATTTAACCTGGGGAACGTGAACTGTATTTTCACAACCATCCTCGTAACCCAGCAGCTTCGTAACATGCTTGTTTTCGCACCAGCCCTGTTTCTCTCATTTCTTGCTTTGATCTCGTCCGCCGCTGGTGGCGTTGTCAGAGTCGCATGTTGGTATTTTTGTCGACCTGAGTTGTGACTCCTTGCTGATACCAGTCCTTCTCACAACAACAGCTCGCGATATTGTGGATGCGGGTGAGTACCAGCGTCATCTGAATCTTGAGGCAAAGTCGTTACCACCGCGTCCAGACAATGGGAACCTTGTCAGACGAGCCATAGAAACAGGTCAGTGACTGACGGGTTACTCATTCGAATGCCCATCTCAAGTACTTACAGCACCTAAACCTACTACAACCGCTGTACCAGGTGCTCTTCTCTATGGGAAAGTACACCAAGAACTTGGTAACAGGTGAAGTTGGCAGTGCTTGCCGTTGGATCAAGGCGATTGGGCACCGAGACTGACGTAGTTGGAGAAATATTTATTTCAACTTTGCCCGAAATTAGGTTTCCTTGGTTGTCGCATATTTACTATTATTCACTGTTCCTCGTACCTAAGACGAATTTGAGCGCGATGGGTCAGGGTATACAGCAGCACAGCGGTGATACCTAATTTGGCCCGGAGAATAATGAGCAGTGAACAGCAATCGGGTCAAAATTAGACCACCATTGATCCGTGTAAGTGTCTGTGCAGTGGCGTCCCCGGGCCTGTGCCACCTAACGGACGACCGGCACCGAGGTTGACCTGGACAAACAGCCCTTGATGCTTTGCTCCATCCATCAGTGAGTCGTCTGAATCGATTCAACTTGGAATATTGAATGGCCTGTACAGTGCCTGGGCAGAAGCTGTTGCCTATGCACTCTCGGGAACATAATTGTAGCTCAGGCTGGGTACAGCTAGGAAATGCTTACCTGAGTAGGCAACTTTCACATGAGTCAGTTATGACCCGAAAGCGCTATATTCAGACCTTACCTCAGCGGGAAAGCCACCTACATCAATGTCTGCGGTGAGTCCGTGTTCGTCTCAGGACACCTAGGCGACAGCAAAAAGGCAGATAAGGACAAAGCTGGAAATCCGAACAACGCGAGGATACGACAGTCACCCGCCGCGGTGGCGAAGTGGGCATCGCACCCACCGCATCCGAATAGCAGTGCAAAAGCTGAGCGCTTTCAATCAGGCTACCTACCGGCTACACGGTTTCATTGTCCGAGTTTGACCTGTCGAATTGTCACTGCAGGATAGAGGTGAACGAGTCATCATCTCAACGCCGTGCACAGCTGACGCAAAAGGCCAACTGCCTCGACCAAGCAAGAGGACGAGGTAAATAAAAGGCCTCGGAATGGAGACTTCCCCCTCATCACCCCAACACTCCTACGCCCCTGTTCGATATACAGAACACAATCTCACCGTAATGCGCTGCTCGACCATCTCTGCTTGTCTTTTCTTGTGCGCCTTTGCGTCCTCTGGCCTCTGTGTTGCCATTCCTACGACAACGACCGTCAGGAACGTGGCCCCGCATGGCGCACTGTTAAAGAACCGGATACACGAGGAAGTCTACCCCAAGAATAGGAGTTCAGCAGCGAGTGAGTAGCTTTGCAGTAGGATGCTAGGTTGGCTGACGTAGACTCCAGGTTTCGTCGCTGCGAGCGTAACACCTATGCCTACGCAGAGTGCAGCGTAACTTGTGTAAGTCGGTTCAACGAACAAAGGTTGACCAGTTCCGTTAATTAAAATTTCCCAACAGAGCCGCGTTAACATTATAATAATAATTTATTTGATTTTTGTAGCCGTAGTTGATACGTTTAACTCCTTATTTGGTTATTTAATTTGGTAGTATTGGGATTTTACTATACTGTAACTACACACAAATACCCAAGCACTTTGCACCTCTCGATCCGTTTGCTCGCGGATTCCAACCATATGTACTACGACCATGACACTGGGTTCAATTCAAATTTCGCGTTGCAGACCACAAAGACATCTGATGCTGCACTGGCATTGCCCACGATATTCAGGTAGTGCCAACGAACAGCTTACCCACAGGGCCCCAACATTCAGTTCCCTTCGTAAAATGCTGCAATTTTTTGGTGCATGTGCCGACTGAGGAATGTGTTCACGAAGCTCTGGAGGGAAAGAACTGCTTAATCAACAAGACACTTGACAAGGTACCGTCTCCCTCTCGTGACCTCTTGCGCTTGGGTAATGGGTTCGTCTTGGGGTTAAAATCTAAAGCGAGGAATGCAAAGGATGCTGTCAAACTACGCTGTAGATGATGAATGTGAGCAATGAACTAGGATCAAGCGTACTCGCCATGACGAGCGAACAAGGACATGTTTCCAATCCGTGCCAAGGTTACCTTCCAGTCCTTGCTATTGTTGCAAGGGGACCTGAGTCCTACTCATCAACTCGTTCTCACTCAGGCCCCTAGCTCCTGCATCCTGGGAAGCCCAATCCAAGAGTGAAAAGAGATCCCCAGCTTGCACGGTTACGGAGTCCTTGGCTTCGAATAGGATGGTTTTTCACGTGTGGCTGACCACGAGCGCATGGACGCGCGGCCACAGACAAAAGCATAGCTTGGGTATATACCCACTAGAGAAATGATGTTCGAACCCCACAACCCGTACGCGGACGGGTGTAATTCTGCAGGGTCACAGAAAAAAGTGGCTCGAGTGAGCTGCCCTTCCAAACGCGACCGGCATCAACAATTTGCAACTTGCTGAAGAATCACTGATAATGAGCAATGAAGACGGTGTCACTGCCATAGCAATGGTAAACTAGAGGGATATGAGTTTGATGACTGTTTGACGCTATCAGATAGGAAGTCTACGTACTCCCTATTCTATCAAGCTTCTGGTAGAATGATAGTTGCATTGAGCATCATGACATGAATTGCCAGCTGATCCAAATCCATAGGTTGGTCGCAGATTTGCATCCATTGAAGTATGCTCATTGCGAGGTTAAACTTGCCATCCAGTGTATCCGAAACGGTCCTGAGCGCGGATGTCCAAAAGGAGCGATTGCCGAATATCCGCACCGGTTGAAATGTTGAACAACAGACAACCTATTTGTTGACCGCACTTTCGCTCTTCACGAACCTGATGAACGGTACTCACGACGTCTACGAACACTTGTCGTTCTAAATCTCATACCATAGAGAAGATCATTCACCCGCTGGCGCACATGTTTCCCCAGGTTGTAACCTACTCGCTGTATTTTCTGCCAATTGCTCTTGCCCAATACACCCCATCGCCGAGGTGAGCATAACCACCAACTACTTGTGTGGGTGGCACTCATTTGTAGAAGATGGGCGCAGGCGGTCACTCTGCTGGAGAACATGCTATACGTTCACGGCGGATTAAGCGATCCATTCAATACCTATACGTATAGCTCTGCCCCACCGATATCCGACATATTGGTCCTAGATCTCTCCACCTCTTTTAATTCTTCGTCTCCCCCGTGGCAGCATTTCTCTAGTCACTCCTCGCCTGCCCTCGCCTGGCACACATTATCCGAGTTTAGCCCTACCGAGATTTTGCTCTTTGGGGGTCAACCTGGTCCCAACTCCTTGACAGTTCTTACAGACCTCAATGATTCATCATATCTACTCTCGACTTCTGACAAGTCCGGTCCATCTTTCCTCTCGGAACCGCAGAATTGGGCGAATGAGCCCATGCGTAGGATCCGTCACTCATCATCCCATACAAGCGGCAAGGTGTGGTTAATCGGTGGTGAAAAGGCAGATGGTTCTGGCAATGCATTCAGCGATCACTACTTCTTCAGCCCATCTGGTCTAGAGTTCGTCCAGTTGCCGTCTTCGAGCAGTGCGCCACCTGATATCTATGGCCACGCCTCGCTCGCGCTACCAGATGGACGCCTCCTGGTCCTTGGGGGCTACTGCGCGTCGTGCTCAGACCTTGTACCCATGAACACGGTATGGTCCTTGGACACCACTCAGAATCCGCTCGTATGGGAGAAGCTCTCCATCTCGAACAAGTCGTTGCCAAGCCCTCGCCGTGACTTCGCGGCGGTCGTCCTTTCCAATGGCAGAGTCCTTATTCATGGAGGCGGCGATACGCAGCTCCAAACGACGTACAGCGATGGCTGGATCTTGGATACGGGCCAGGACCCCATGGTCTGGAACAGCGTTGCGGCCCTTACACAGCTAGGCCAGAGGAAAGACCATTCTGCAGTTCAAGCCAGTGGTTGTGTGCTATTCTGCTTTGGTAAGTTACACGAATTGCACGACTACGATGATGGTCACTTACATCACTCACATTAGGATACGGTCCTTCTTCTCCTGCATCTGCATCCTTATTCATATACGACCCCACGACGTCCTCGATGGTTACGTCTTATGCTGCACCCTCTCCGGGCTCGATGTCTGCCACCCCTTCATATGGGCCCTGGCCGACCCAGACTGGGTGGAGACCCAATTCTAAGGGGGGTACTGGCGCTCCTATGAATCCGACGGGTGCTCCCTCGCATGTCTCTGGCCCATCCTCTAGTTCAAGCCAGCACACTGCTGCTATCGCACTTGGGACGACATTTGGAGTCCTTGGACTTGTCGTAGGTGGACTTGTGACGGTATACTATATGCGACGAGTGCGTAATCGTGACAGAAGGGCCACCGGGACATTTGTTCCACTTGCCGCCGACCCCGAACTCTCCTCGTCAGGCGGATCGGTGTCCGGCGTTGCACCAGAGGCAGCGCACTTCGAAGGTCAGATCAATGAGAGAGTCAGGGGAGATGTGATAACAGACATCCTCGCACACCTCGGTATCACCAAATTTCGTTCTAGCGCCGCTCAACCCCGAAGGGACATGTTTGCGGACGAGGACGCCAGGTCGTTCGGCTGGGTAGGACACTCGAGTACCGTGCAGAGACAAGGCAGTGAGGGGACAAGTGTCTGGTCCTTCCGCTCTGTGGGTGCCCTGGTACGCGGCGTGATTGGCAGCGAGCCTAGCGGATCTGGGGTAAATCAAGGGGGTCACGAGTGGGAGAAGATCGATCATCACCGTGAGGACAGCCAGGAAGGCTTGATTCATCAAGGAAGTCTTCACAGTCATTATTCTTCGCATCCGACACATCGGAAAGACGACTCGGGAAGCTTCTGGTCATACACCGATCCCTTCGAGGACCCTATCCCGGACGATGACTATGATGACCTCAACTTACGCCATGGCTTTTCCGAGAAGGACGCGGATTATGACCAATCCTGTTCTGAGAAGCAACGGAACTGACAATTCTGAGCAGACCGCTCTGGGCCCCCAGGATTCCGTTTGGCCTTTCTCTGCACGCTCGCACACGCTCAGTCCTCTCAGAGAAGTCTCACACGTATCCCTCTCGGATGCTTTCAATTCGCTTCCGTCTCTGCAAGAACATTCACAAGGACAAACAACTCATAGTCATGCAGACAACCCCGCGCTCCCTCCACCACCCAATACCCCTCCTACGCCCCACAGTCCTGCCGCTTCCCGCACCTCTGACCCGCACCTCATTACATCTGTTCCTCAATATTCAACTCTCTCAGGTTCCACCTTATCGCGTTCACAGTCTATGTCCCGTCCTGACAGTTGGTGGTCACGTCTAACGAAACCCCCACTCCTTGATCGTCGAGCATCGATCACAACGTCCAAGCCGCTGGATTTTAGAGACCCGATTCCCGCCCCTCCATTCATCATGTCAGAAGAAACGAAGAAATCTTCTCCCACTCTTGCGCACTCTAATGATGCACTTGCTGATTCACCTGCTGAACATGGTAGATCATTGTCTTCCGCTCACACCGGACGTACGGCGAACACCGCCTCCGCGGAGCATCTGGGGGGAACTTATGACGTGGTTCAGCGTCTCGCATCTGACGGATCGAGTTCCCGGCGTGCACCATCGCTGGGTTCTGCGGAAATAACCGAACAAGGGATGCTCACTATTGACAACCCTGCGCCTTCCGAGATTTCTATGTCAAGCGGTTTACCCCATGTCGATCCGCCACGATCAACATTAGTCCCAGTTGACCCTATGTCTCTGGACATCGAGGTGCCCTTCCAGCCTCTGGAGTCATCGAATTTGAATCCAGCTTCACCACGAAAGAGCGCCATCGTGACCAGTAGAGTCAACGCATACGAACGCAGATTGTCTCGAGAAATGGAATCACAGCAAACCCCGATCCCTCGAAACACCCGTCGTCGTGAAGAAGCTCCATCTCGGTCGCGGCCGACGATACAATACGGTGTCGCTCCGCGTGCCTCGTTATATGTCGCTAACCCCGATCTTAGGCATATTTCGTGACGTGTCGTTTCTCACATTTTCCCACATTGCTACGAATTGGATTTAGTACCCGGGACTTGATTTGCGAACTGTACGCTGTAAGCGCCATGCTGTGTTGTATTGTTGTGGACGACAGTGTGTGTATTCTTTTTTCTTTCTACGAACAAGGTTACTCCGATATCCTGTGGAAGATGCTGGTCGTATCATACACGTACATCAAGGCGACTTTGTATTTCAGGGCGTTCGCTGTCTCGTGGCTGTAGTAACAGACATTTCTCTCGCTCCCATTGGCAGCCGCTATGTACAAATCAAGCCAAGTTGCCCCAAACCCGAGGCCGGGAGGCTTACTGCGCCGCACTCCGGAGACCCTACCTTATCTATCCGCAACAAGACCAACAGACCCTTGTATTCATTGTTCGTACCCGTGCCTGGCAACGGACAACACGACGACGGAGATCCCCTATGTACAGCCAGATGAGAGCCACAAAGACGAGGATGGCGGGAGAGCCAAGCATATCACCAGACCACCGGACCGCTCACCAGCAGAGTTACCGGATCCAGCCATCCTAAAGAAAGAGGGGCCCCTCCCGTCATCATTATCAGAAGAAGACGGCTCGATCGAATCGCCGTTGGCAAGTTTCTACCGCGAAGCACCTGCGGATATGAAAACGACGAATATACGGCACACTTGTGTGTGTGTGAACCCACTTGAACGGAGATCAGTCCCGCACTTGATTCGAGAATAGGAATAATAAATATAAAATTTATATATGTATGATGATTCCATTCCCAAGTCGGGATCTCATTATCGGGATGCATTCTGAAACACAGAACCATCATGTTCGCTTGTAATGACGAACACCTATAGAATCTGCGCAAAAGTCAACAACCTTACAGGGGGGCGTCGAGACATCCAGTCTGACACATCATTCTTACCTAGTCGGAACAAGAATCATATCATAGACCGTCGGAGATCTCCTTGGATCCATACGACATGTGTGAGCAACGAATCGACGCGCATCGTTTCAAACATCGAGTCGCATCCGTAAGGTGATAGTTGTGCGGAGGATGCTGTCATGGGGGGACGGTGGTCGGTCGCACGAAAGAGCGGCCTGACGGCATGCCAGTGGCCCATCGGGCGAGGCGTGGCAGGTGTAGGGTGCCATGGCAGAAAAGACCTTCTCGCACTGCTGCGGTGGGAAACAGACGGCGGATGATACATGGGCTTGCACATGGTACTGTGTCGGCAAACAGGCACACATTTGCCCCGGATATCAATGTGACTGGGCATTAAACCATCACATTGGTCGTTGCCTGCCATCCTGTGGAGCAGCGTGTGATGATGCTACGAGCTTGTTTATCCCTGCATGTGCTTCTTGACAGTTGGCGTGCTGTGCTGGGGTGCGGCTGGCGTGGAACTTTGGAAGACATCCGGATATAGTCTAGTGCGTATTACCATCTAAAATCAGATATGTCGAAAGGTCACGGGTGGGAGCGTACGGTTAAAAAGGGGCGCCTAAGCTCCGAAGTAGTAGCGACAGGGGCATGAAACTTACAAATCCAGGGTTCAACATCAAGACGCACCGCTCCGATGGCATACATATGCTAGGTATGGTTGTGAAAAGCCTTCTGCGGAGACCACGTTGGGTCCCTGGTCGAGACTCTGCTGCGGCAAGATGGCAAACAACAGCTTTTGATGTGTGGCAATCGTTGTTGAAGTAAGGGGGACGGGCCCCTCGACTGCCCAGGTAGATCAAGGTCCTAGACTCCTAGGTACACCAGGGTTAGCCGCTTGGTGCGTGCCCAGAGAGTACTAGACTAGTAACAAGGCTTCCCTGATCGGCATTCAATAACAGAACGTCGCAGCGACCACCGTGAAAACTGACCTAGAGTAATTTTGATCGTGTAATTTCGAGAGGGGGAACGTACCAATTATTTGCGTATTAATGGCATCATCATTTGCAAGACATGGACTCGCAGCAATCAACCTCGTTGCACGGGGCTCCACTTTCAGGTCTTGAGGTGGACCCAACAAGGTTTAATCGTTCTGCGAGTCTGTTACCTAATGGATGGCGGGATGCTGTATTTATGAAGTGGCTCGGGACTGCCAACTTGAAATTGCAGTGAGAACCCGGCGGAGGCATTGTTCGTAATTATCCAGATCCCCTTTGCCACGCCTTGTCCTATTGGCCATCTTCGAGGAGTCGACACAAGTTGCAAGTTGGCCAGTTCCAGATCCAAATACTATACCCTAATTAGGAAAGCTGTGTCAGCTGAGCTGGGTCCTCGAACACCCCGCCACCAATGTGGTACAGACGCCGGGGCGTTATCTGCCTCGTGCCATTCCTAACCAAACTCTACCATGTTCAGGTCAGGTCTGTGCTGCGTTGCTGGACTCTGCACGCGATGTCACCGGATATTTGACTGTGGCCATTCCCAACAGTTGCCTGGATAGGCATTTACATACACGTGTTTAATCGTATGGGGGCGAGTAACCTCTACTCCTTGAGTTCCTGGATTAGCTCCTTGACCTCCTCGGACTTGTCTGTGATTTTCTCGAGGTGCTGTTATCGAGCTCAGCCGTCAGGTACACTCGGATGACATGACGAGATAGTCTTACCGTGACAAGCAACTCGACGTATGCCTTCTGGGCATCTTCCTTGCTCGTGCCCTTGACTGTGTTCCAGGCATCCCTACAGTTACAGTAGCGTGTGAAATTGGGCATGGCCACAAGCTGACAAGAGAGAGCGCTTTCACCATTTAGCCTTTCCAACAAAGTCCATCAAGCCCGGCCTCCCCGTGTTCACGTCACCGATGGTCGCTGAGTGCGGCGTTCAGTGGAGTTTAGCGTCGATGTGATCTAGGACGCAAACCTTGCTTGTAGTATCCATAGTACTGACACGATTGCTTCAGCCGATTGCACCGCGATGCCAGAGAGAACACCGCCTCACCTTGAGCTTGGTGTCTTGATCAGGCTTGAGGGGGCCGCTCTCGGGGAGACTCTGGACGTACTTGACGGCCTTGTCAAACTTTTCCTGCAGGGTCAAAGTCATGATTGGGGTTCGGAGGTGCTGGTCGTCGTTGGAGTACAAGTTGGCTGGAGTACCACTAATCGGGGTTTATCTGATCAGTATTCGGACAGGACCTCGATTAGGAATGACATTGTCTTATCACAAGAGGCGGCTCCGGTGGCACACTGTAGCGGGTCTCACCAACGACTGACAGCGTTGACAGCGGTTCAGAACGCATATATTATACGACCAGTATATCGAGTACAAGGGACAGTGCTCAGCGGGTCCGATCGCCGTCTTATGTTATCTGGGGTGTGTGACAAGTCACGTTGTTCCCGCGCGTGTCGGTTGCACAGCGCTCATAACTCAAGTACTCACGAGACAGCTTGATTGCAACCAGACGCCAGATTGTCCTGCTGCATCTGAGCATGTCGTCCACGGCAGCAGCACCGCCTTCGCCACAAGAGATACAGAGAAAACTCTCTGTACACTCCACTGCCAAGTCCAAGAAGGTAGGATATCGATATACCACTACGCTCTCGGGGAATACCCCGCGCTGATCTGAGGAATCGCAGAGCCCACCCGTCGCACAAGCACATGTGTCTGGAACAGAGTCAGATTCAGATTCCGCTGTGTCTCCGGAGTTGGGGTCTCCCACACAATCACAATCAGTGGGTTCTACAGGAGTGTTGCTGTCTGGGAGCAGCTCCCAACCACCCCTCTCCTCGATCGCCGAGCGCACTTCGGGCAGTGGGGAGGAGTCTGAAGAGGACGAGGAGGAAGAGGAAGGGCCGTGGAAGACGGCGGACAAGGCTCAGTGCATGCAAGACTCTGTGAACGAAGGCGACCTCAAGTCTGGCTATCTCCGGAAGAAGGGCGAGCGGCGCAAGGTCTGTGCATCTCTGGCCACTTGTCGATGGGGTAATCTGGATATCACTGTAGACGTGGAAGAAAAGATGGTTTGTATTGCGACCCGCACATTTGGCCTACTACAAGACGTCTGCCGAGTACCAGATTCTTCGACTCCTTAATCTGACAGACGTCCATTCGTGCACGCAAGTCATGCTGAAGAAGCATTTGTACACATTTGGGGTGGTTACATCAGTCAGAACGTTTTATCTTCGAGCGCAGAGCCCAGAAGAGGTACAGCAATGGGTGACGGCGATCCAGGACGCGCGCGAGACCCTGATGATGACTTCGACTCAAACGTCACTTACGACACCGGTAGCGGTAGTAGCAGAAGCGCCAGCCATGCTCAGTCGCAGCACTACTATAACGCCGCCTCCGACCCATCCCTTGCATGGGCAAAATATCACGTCTTCGGATTCGGAGGATGTGTCGCCAAGTGGTCAACAGACGTATTCGGTGTCACCGCAAACTCAAGCTACGATCAGTGCTTCGCCTGGTCGACCGGTGAGGGATGGGACCAGCAAGGTAGTTGTTTCGGGGTATTTGATGAAATGCGGTTCGAAACGACATAACTGGCGTAAACGATGGTTCGTGCTGTATGGAGAGAAATTAATATACTCGGGAAGCCACATGGTAGGTTCAGGAGTGAACTGCGATCCGTGACTGATGTATGAACGTGGTGTTGTATGTTGACAGGACCAGAAGCCGCACCGCCAATTTTCCGTGTCGGACATTCTGGACGCTTTAGAATTTGACATGCAGTCACACAAACACGGTGGGGGTATTCCACCGCCTGTGATGAGTGGACAAGGGTCGGGAGGGTCGCCGGAGCAACGCAAGGCGGCTTGTAGTTCGTATACGTTCAAGATAGTGACGACGAAACGGACACTGGTGCTGTGTGCGCCGAGCGAGGAAGAGGAGATCAAGTGGCTGAGTGCTGTCCGGGCGTTGATCGCAAGGAGAAGCGGTGCAGGAGTTGTCCCTGGAGATCCAAACGGCAATCAGACGTCGAAGGCGGGGGGAGGAGGGGGAGATGGGGTTGGTACGACGAGCAGTGGGCTGAGGCAAAAGGTCAGGAACCTGAGCATCAGTGGGCCGGTATCGGACGGGCAGATGTAGAGGATGACGGCATTATCTACGGAGTGTCAGTTGTAATTGTACCTTGCGGTCTCACGTCAAGGATATGCCGGATCGGGGGACATGTCACGGGTGCTGGTATATGTAAGAATTTCCTAATTTGTAGATGTGGGACGACGAGAAGGCGGGATGATGAACTTTGTCGGGTCGACGTGTTTGATAAGTGGCGTATGCGACAAGCGCGGAAGTGGACGGGTCCAATTCCAGACATAGTGAGTGTCTTTGGGGGCCTACCACGGCCACTCAACTAGATGCCGGACACCATTCTCCGTACCAGGAGCGCGCGCGTACTCGTTCTCACTGATCGACCCTGTGACTGTGGCGGGTAGTCCAATGACATGGCAGCACGCGTTGGGGGTGCTGGATCTGCGATGGCTGCAAATAGCCGCGCGTGACCCGGACGGGATCAACCCCTTGGCAGAAATTCCCATCGGTTTGCGAAATCGAGGGTGCCGTCAGGAGGACCCCGTGACTCGCATTGTGTCCCATCCAACCCGGTCCAGTGTCTGTGCACCATCTTACTTATAGTACCTTGACCCTATGCCTCCAACAACGCGTCCCTCGCCTCCGCTCCACTCTCATATCTGACATCTTTCCTCAATGCCTCCCGCTCAAAAGTCCCCACAACCGAGAAGGTCCGGAGCGCCCAAAACAAAAGGCGCTGTACGCGCCAAGTCCGGCTGTTACACCTGCAGGATCCGTCGCAAGGTCCACCTCCCCCACTCCACCACTTCACCCCCCCTAACCCTACTCCCAGAAATGCGACGAGCAGATGAACATCGACGGAAGCTGTGCCACTTGCGTTCGCCTCCGCCTCCAATGCCTGGGCTTTGGTGCCAAGCGGCCAGAATGGTTGCGGGTAATGCCTGCCTCCCCTCCCCCAGCCCTTTCCATCTCACATCTCCTCTCAGGAGAACCGCAACGTCCTCGACCTCCGGGACAAGATAAAGACCTTTCTTGCTTCTCAGGGCATGATCAAGGGCCACTCGGGCTCTGCAACGCGTGCTGCCGAACAAGAGCAACAAATATTGTCCCTCTCCACCGACTATGTATCACCCACCAACAGTCCGCAAACACCCACCCTCTCCATATCCTCTACCAATGACGAGCGTCCCTCCACATACCCCCTTCGCACTAACCCAGGCCGTTACCCCGATAGCGATCGTAAGACCCACCCATCATCTCCCACTCGTCGTGCCTACTGAACCCCTTCACAGACTTACCCGTCATGCAGGAGCTGAGTCCAGACTCTCCCCTCGAACGAAGCGAATACCTCCTTCCTCCTGTCCCGTATTCTTCGCCTCCTGTTATCAATAGCTTAGATTCATGTAAGACCCCGTATCGCTACTAAGTATTTGTATGTATAATAGTACTCAATGCCCTCCTTGCAGGGCTGCCAAACCATTCACTCCCTCCCCAACGCCCGCATTCCAGTCACTTTTCAAGATTGCATAATGTTCCCATTCACTACGAAGAAGACATTGTTGATGTCGTTTCTTCCGGATACTTGTTGCCCTCCATACCTGCCGTCGATCAGTACACCTGGCCTCTCTTGGACGACCACCAAAACGCTTCCCTCGACTACTATATGAAACATGTACTTCGTGCGCAATACCTTCACGCAAGCGATTCCCTCGACTCGATCATCTGGAAGCTTATTCATACAAGCGACAACGCTCGTCAGGCTGCCTGCCTCCTCTCCGACCTCCATCGCAAGAGCACACAAAAAAACAGACTCGGCATCATGGATCTAGAGGATGTAGAGGCTCTGAGCCGCATGCAAATGGTCCCCTTCAACAGTCCCTTGACAGAAGGCGACGCCCTTGCAGGCTTGTGCATCGTATCCTACTTCCTCTTCAGAGGAGGCAAGGGCCAATGGCAAACCTTCCTTGATACTGCCTGCAATTATTCCCTCTCTATCCTCAACGATCCCCGCTGGGGTGGTCCACGCAAGGTCCTCCTTGTCTGTTCAGAGAGCCTCCGATTCATCATCAAAACCTCGATCTGGTTCGATGTCCTGGCGTCCGCCACCCTCGTCAGAGAACCGCGCTTCCTGGGCGTTATCCAGGAACTCTATGACCGTCAACCCGCCTTTTTTGATGATGTCCCCGCAGTCCCGATGGCAGAATATTCAATGATGTCCGTGATGGGCTGCGAGAACCACATCGTGCTCGCCCTCGCCGAGATTGCCAGTCTCGCCAATTGGAAGGAAGCTCATGTCAGTGCCGGCAGCCTCAGCGTCAAAGAACTCGTCAGGCGCGGCCATAAAATAGAGGAGATCCTGAAAAAACCCAGCTCGCACCCGTCCGAATCTGACGTCACCCTTGACCCTGCGGAAAGCCAACGTGCCCAGCAGCGCCGCCTCACTTCAGAAGTCTTTCGTGCTTCCGCATATGTCTACCTTCACTCGGTCGTTTCTGGTGACTTTCCCCGATGTCCAGAAATTATTGAGGCAGTCAACGACACGGTCAAATGCTTGATGACGGCCGAGGATGGCCCCACTGGCCGTGCGGTGGTCCGAAGCGTCGTCTTTAGCATTTGTATCTGTGGCTGTCTGACCGAGGACCCTCATCACCAAAATTACTTCCTCAGACGCCTCCAAGAGCAACAGGGCCTCTCGATTGGAAATTCTCAGCAGGTGTCGTGTCTGATTCAGGAAGTCTGGAAACGACGGTGTCGCGGAGCCGTTGATTGGCGCGAGGTGATGCGGGAGGCGGAAATGCTACTCGTATAGAGAGGTTTGTCTCCTCTCCATGGATTTTTTTTCTTTTTTTTTTTTCCAATGTTCTTTTGCTCCGTCACACGTGCTATCGAATACATTACCATCCCGTCTTGCTCCCATTTTCCCATAATATTGTATGATTCCACCTCATCTGCATTGGGAGCATTCGTTGTCGACTGCTGGTCAGGATACTGGCTTGTTTTGATCGGTTCATTATGGAGAAATACCCGCACTACAAGCTGTACTCTTTACATGCTCTTTCATGAATCAATGTGGCCTACGGTTTCAAAGACCTCTCGGGTTTGGTACAGCATCCCCCACATTGCATACAGCAGTGCAACAGCCATGTTGCGGTGTTGGCGGTTGCACAGGCTAACTTACGAATGCTGTGCCAGTGGGATCATCGCGCTGCCGATGCATTGTATTGTACACCACTCCAAGCTGGTTGTTGCGTACGTGAAGACACAGTTGCCTGGCAATCTGCATCAAAAATGCATTCATATCGGATGCGGCGGGGCAAGTCAGGGCTAGTCGTGCTCCGTTCCTTGATGGTGAGCCTCGAGTTTGTGGCGACCGAGATCGCACTGGATTACCCGTCTTGGGGGAGCTACTATACTAACCAGGGCTGACGTTGTTCAAGATGGGGCTTGTATGGTCCGTGACAGTCCACGGCTTGTTGACGTGTGCCACACCCGACTACGTACGGTTCCCTGACCGAATCGACCAGCCGGGCCCGTCTTGCCATAAACGTGCTGGCGCAAAGAAGATGCCAGAGTTGGCCCTCGATTAGCCACTGGCAAGGAAGCGTGTAATCATCATCATATATGCGGTGATGCGATGGTGCCTTGAGTTCTGGGCCAAGACAGCTGCGCCCCCCCTTGTCATTTCGAAGCTTTCTGGGAGGCGAAATGACTTGTAACTGCCAATCCCGGGTAGGCCAAGCTTGGAGCCGTCACATTTGCGAGTTTTGATCCCCGTGTCAAGACAAGAGAAAAAAAGGACACGATGCGATAACGAGTCGAGGAACCGGGCGCTGCCATACTCCCTTCGCCATACATGTCCTTGCGATGAATCGGAGAAGACCTAGCCCCGGTATTCAAGGAACTCGTTCACGCTGCCATCAACACAAGTCAGTCCGCCTCTCTCACGACTTTTTTTTTTTTTTTCCCCCTTGGGTCACGGTTTGATAATTATAACTGCTGTCACCACTTTCCAAACTCGTCCGAGGGCCCGTTTAACCCCCGACCCCCATCATTATCATTCCCAGCGACAGCGCACGTCCCGCTCCACCGACCGGCCATTCCCCTCGTGTTGTCCATGCGAATCAAGTTTTTTACCGTATACAGGGCTCGTCCATCACCTCTCCCAAGTGATCGGACCACTTTGAGTGCCTCGTCCAGGAATGCGTAAAAACATAAAGTCTGCACATGGTCACCCCTGCAGGCCCACACCTCGCTCTGGTCACGCTCGAGGCTCCGTCCTTCATCGCAGCACACCGGATTTCAGTGCGCCGTTGCCGAGCACGGTACATTTGATGCGGCAACAGGTCGTGGGGAAACAACGATATGTAAATGTGACTCGGTGACGATGTTGTACGTGGGCCACGGATATGCTAAATCCCGGAGCCGGGTCATGTTGATGCGTCGTGTTTGCGTGTGTCACCCAACGTCGGAATAGCCTTTTCGTCTCTTGCAGGGCCTTATGAGATTTATTTTGCTGAGGGGGTTGTTCATCCTGTGGGGATGCTATCCATCACAGGATGATTCAGATGCAAGGAGCCGAATCGCGGACGTGGCTTGTTCATAGCCATGGAACTCGGATGCTTATCTAATGGAGCTTGAGACCTGCCAGATACGTTCAAGGTTGGGATGAATAATTTTGTCGAGAAGCGTTCCCAAGAAGACCGGCATCTGACACAACATGCAAACCATTACAACACTAAACGGGAGGGTGATCACTCCGTGGTCGCAGCTGGATCTGCACCGACGGGAACTTGTCATAGCCCATCTGCGGAGGTAGTACCCGAGGACTCGTATCCATTACTTCACTACCTACCAATATGGTTTCATGCACAGACTTCCCGGCCCCTTAGAACTCACTGTTACTCTGTCGTGATCTGCTTCTTAACCTGTCCCCGTGTCAATGCCATCACACTGCATCCTCCCTTGTGAGTCTGCCCAATCTATATCCCCGACGTCGTACCCTCCCTTTCGGCGATTTTCCTTCTTCATCTACCGATCTCATCACCGCTGTCCGACGACAATCTGCTGGTCATACCTGCTTTTTAATAACAACCTCCACTCATCCCCCTGACTCATCAATACTACCCTGTCTGGCGACATGTCACAGAGACACTCAAACTCTTCAAACGAGAGTCAGTCTCCCTCGCCAGAAAGCCCATCCGGCAACACATCTCCAGATCTGTTGACCGCCTCATTGGCGTCAAGACCATCAGATGGACCAGACTCGCTTAACACAGGCTCTCGTGGAACACCCAATAAAATGTTGCTAGACCTTCCTCGGCCAACGTCAGCAGGAAGGGGTGGTTGTTGGTTCGTGGCGCTTCCGTCTTTGTAGCCTTACCGCTAGCTGACAAAGCTCTCGCCACCACAGGACCTGTCGACTACGCAGAAAAGTGAGTCAGCCCTTTGAACCATGTTTTCCATGCCTGACGTGGCCCTGGAAGAAATGCGACGAACTGCGCGAAAACGATTCGTGTCATACGTGCAGGCGGTTGCAAATAGATTGTCTAGGATGGGGACCAAGACGGCCGGATTGGATGCGCGTGCGTGGTCGTCTCGCACTGTTGCCGACGGTTGTTGATTCCTCTCCAGGATAAACGAGCCGTAGAAGCTTATAAAGCAGACATTAAAGCGAAATTGACCCGAGCTGGTCTCATCCGCGGTCAACCTCGTTCTTCTATAATGCAGGCCAATTCGTCGTCGTCGTCGTCATCAGTCTTTGCCACAGAACAATATCAGGGTCCTGGAAATGGATCAACGATTCATCCCCTCATCAACGACAGCGGCACACCTAATCTTACAATCATCGACGCCACCCGGGTACAAGGCCAAGGCGAAAGCCCGACAATGATGTCCATGTTTGGTGAGTAGTACTTATCAGGTCCTTTCAACGACTCATCCAGAAATTCAGGGTTGCCACTCAGCTCACCTTTCAACATGAACTTGCCACCGATCGATCCATCATTACCGCAACTTATCAGTTATTCGCCATACACACCATCCACCTCACTTTCCTCCTCGCATCCGTCACCACAAGATTTAGGACTTTTCGACCACACCTTTGATAGCGTCACCCCACCGACGCTCGGATTTAACCATGAAGCCATTGCGTTATCGGACACATCCACTCCAAAGCGAGCATGTGTTTTACTATTTTGACCATGTCGTGAAGTCGCTTTTCGCATTTGCGGGCAACTCTGCTGGAAACGCACTGTACTCAGTAAGGCTTCTTGACCAAAGCGCAGACTCACCTGAAACTGATGAGTGAATCAAAGGTTGTATCTCAAAACCCGCAAGGTCCCTTGGCGAACGCCATATGTGCCCTAGCCAGTCTCCATGATATGCGGATTCGCGTCGCCAGAGGGCTAGAACCAGTAAACAGCACTCTGGAGAACTCGCCGGCAATAATGTTTTACGATACTGCCCATGCTCAATTGTATAAGTCTCGAGAAGGAGCATTGACGGAAGAAGACGCCAATGCTGCGCTACATCTCCTCGGCTTCTCCTTGTTTTCAGGGGGCGTCACCGATTGGCAGCCGATGCTTGATATCGCCAATGATTGGATGGTCCAAACTGGAATCCCAGCGCACGAAAACCCCAAACTAGCCATTAATGAGCATGAGCCCAGCTGCACGACTAGCACTGAAAGCCACCATGGTGAGAGCGCATCTGAAACAGTGTCTAACCTGCGGCTAATTCGTTGTTGATAGTGGTTAGATGTCATGTCAACGATTACCATGCATACGATACCCCAACACCTGGCCTTCTATAGACGATTGTATCGAGGAGGAGGGGGCTTCTGGTCGGCTACTTTGAGTATGAGCGCCAAAGAAGACTCGGACCTTCGTCTGGACAACCTCACTGGATGTCCGGATGAAGTATTGCTTGGTATCGCCGAGGTCTCCACTCTCTCGTGCTGGAAAGCACAAGAAATGCGGAAAGGATGCCTGAGTATGAAAGAGCTAATTCGACGTGGAAACATCGTCGAGAGCCACCTTCGTTCATGCGACCCAATGTACTCCTGTGAACCCGATCAGACTCCGCTGCATCCAGAGCTCCCGGCCGACGGAGACTCGAATTTGAAAGGAATGGCGGGGATTCCAGCCGTCATCGATACGCGACAGCTGGTGGCGAAGATATATCGGGAGGCAGCGGTCTTGTATTTGCACACGGTGTTGAGTGACCCGATCCCAGGTATGAGTGAACAGTGGATATAAAGATGGATCTTGACTGAGGAATTTTCAGGTGTGCCAGAGATCATCCAGTCCGTTGAAGTAATAACCCAGCTAGTCCATCAATTGCCGATGTCGGCGCTCGACCGGACGCTGGTATTCCCAATATGTTTAGCGGGTTGCCTGACAGACGACCCTGCAAAGCGGGAAATATTCAAAATGAGATTGGTTGGACAGCAGAGCGTCTTTGGGAATGTGCATCAGGCATTGATGGTCATGGAAACCGCCTGGCAACGGTGGGATACACGAGGAGGCGCAGTCGAATGGCGTGACCTTTTGCATGTTCAAGGGAGGCATCTGCTCTTGCTGGTCTGAGACTGGCAGTGACGATTAGCCCACACGCGTCTCTTTGGTTTTTATCCTACTCACCCTATATA
Organism: Boletus reticuloceps; assembly: GCA_018397855.1. Classification (NCBI taxonomy): domain Eukaryota; kingdom Fungi; phylum Basidiomycota; class Agaricomycetes; order Boletales; family Boletaceae; genus Boletus; species Boletus reticuloceps. The sequence goes on from JAGFBS010000022.1 coordinate 524,337, forward strand.
TATCTGACAGTTAGAACGTTTTAAGGTAGTAGTGCATCCTCTAGTTGCTTCTGCAGTGTTGTATTAGCCATTTATTAGTTAGCGAGCTCACTCACAAATGCTATGAGAGGTTCATAGAGTGTGTGCGGAAGAGGTGCGACACCCTGGAGCTATATACCGACGGGTCGGAAATTGCGCCACTAGGCTGAGACACGCATCAATCACAGCCTAAGGCGCCCATCAAAACAGTGATATTATGTAATTACTTTGCCAAATTTATCCTCAAAATAAATCAGCACGTGACCGACGCGTCGGGAAACTGAACCGCGAGGCTTCTTCTTCAGCTTTTTACTACCACTGTCACTAGCCATGTTCAAAGGCATATTGCCATCCAAAAGATTACCTTCCACAGAATTTACTATGGTCACTAGTCTGGATGACATCTCCAACGGAAAGGAGAATGTCCCAGATCCTCTCTCTGTCGTACCAGCGAAACCGCAGAAGATGACGGTCCACAAGGACAGAGTGAAGCACGGAAAGTCCAAATCGGTGAAAGCCTTGCAGGACTTCGCGGTCGAAGTCGAACCCGTGGTCACCAACCAGGCGTTCGACAAACTCTTGGCAAGTGATACGCCCACCTTCTTCAATGATTCTAACGGAAAATAAACAGGATGATCTGCAAATTCCTTCCACTCTCCGTCCAAAGCTTGCCAACATGGATGCTACTGTGAAAGTTGCCATGCTCAAGTCATCTCAAGTCATGACGGCTAACCCGTCTACCGCTGCCCCGTTCACCCCACGTACAAGTGCGCAAAGCACACAGCATCGAATCCATGACTTCTCCTCTCTCTACAATGGAGTCTGAAAGCCAGCCAAGGCGAGGCGGGCCTCTGGGGTTCCGCCTTTGCTGGCAAGAGCACTACCGACCTCCGTGCTATGGATAACATCAGACACATGTCATGAGAGTGGTGCATCATTTGATGCCGCACAAACGCTTTCTCGTGCGCGAGCTCCTGTGACTCCCGTTGAGCTCGTGTCCAGCAAATCTAAAGAGAAGGCACTTAGCAAGGGGATGACCCCCGTGAAGCTTTGCAGTATCTTGACCTCGACGTCTAGTACAATACTCGACGTGGAAGTCGTCAAAAAGCTGAGACTCTTGCTAAGGAACGAAGCAGCAAGGTATCCTTGTTGTTCTGTTGATATATTTGTCCTAACGTCTTCCAGTTGGACAGAGGACTTTCTCCGCTCAGGCGGCTATAGCGCATTGCTGACGAGACTCAATGAGATTCTCGAAGTGGAATGGCGGTTAGTTCAATCCTGCAGTTTCCCTTTGACCAAGACCTTGATCCAAATTTTAGTGAAGAGCAACATGATGATCAAATGCTCCACGAGTTGTTACGGTGCTTCAAAGCTCTCTCCACGTCCTCAATTGGATGCTTCGCCCTCCGAAGTTCTTGCCCGACTCCCTTCGTCCAGTTGATCTCGCTGCTTTATTCTGACAAGAAACCTGGAGATGTAGCGACCCGTCAACTGATCACTGAGCTGCTTCTTATCCTATTCGAGGTTTATCCAGCATCGTCTCTCCCCTCATCTGGTGGGCGTCTTCGTCGCGAGGCATGGGAATCATCAGCATCTTCTAGCAATATCGTCACTTTACCTGTGCCTCACAAGAACTTCTTCTCCCTTATCCGTGCTCTATTGTTAACACCCGCTCCTCCACCCACGGAGTCACCCGCGTGTCCTGTATCGCCACACGCATTCATTGAATCATTGCATCAAGCAAGGATATACAAGTCGTATCTACAGGAACTCTCCGACCTTTGCAGGGACTATTTCTGGGTCTTCTGTCATCCGAACAACACCATATGGAATCTCTCAGAAGTCGACGAAGATAAGGTTGAGAAGCCCAAAGCACCCGGAGGTATGACAGGTGGGGTGGAGTTTGAAGCGATGGGCTACTTCGTATGTTACAGGAATACTGCATGAACATCGCTCACCATTTCGAGTAGACAACACATTTCAAGCTCATGAACGCTATCTCGAATTCCGTCCATGACCTCAATCTCTCCAGTGAACATGAAATGTCTGCTCACCGTTTCCATACGGACTTGTTCGCTTCAGGTCTTGAGCGAATCATCTTGGTATGCTGATCTGCCCCCCTTCAAGCTAGCCTGCTCACGATTGTTGAAGATCTGCCGCAAAGCGTCAACAGCATACTATCCCACCCTTCACTTGGAGTTATCGCGGTACATTCAATGGACCATTCTAGCCAAATTTGAGCTACCTTGGACTGTGTCACGACTTATCGGGCCCCCTCCGATCGCATTATGCAAACTGAGGCCTACGAAGTCTAGCAAAGGCGATGGTCACAGCCCGCACAATACCCCAACCAAAAAACGGGTTGCCCAGCCTCTTGGCATCGTCGGTTTACCTCCTCCAAACAAGGTGGAACCGATGAAATTTGAGTAGGGACTTTGCAACTCACTCACGATCGCTGTTTTCCGTTGCTTCTTGGTTGTGCGCCATGATGGTTGTATTCGTGTGCCTTCCTTTTCTTTACTGCTGACTACCCTGACCACCGTCATTCCTGCCGTCCTGTTGTATTCCATGTCATGTATACCCAGTCCGGGCGCGGGCGCCATCTAACATGTTGAGAACAAATTATGTAGAGTGAAATACAATACACGAGTCAACGTCGATCCAGGAAAATATTAGTCTGGCAACCAACGAGTAACTAGAAAACATGGGCATGACTGACTATCCAAGGTTCTAACTCCAGTGCTCGCTACGATACAATCCTGCACTCTTAGTGACCACCCAAGAGACGAGACGTCTCTTCGCCAATGCCCAGCCTGTTGTGACGTCCTCGGAACTTTAGCTCCAGACCGATCACACACCGCATGATCCAGCACAGCGAGAAGATGGCGAAACCAAGTCCGCTCCAATGAACGAACTCGGAACGCTCCTTGTTCTGGTGCACGACGACCCCAAAGAGGAACCAGGAAATGGCGAGACACCCTGGGAGGTCGCCCTCCACAGCCGAATACGCATACGCAAAATCGACCATCTGGAGAAGAACCCTGAAAAAAAAGGTTCGTATCAGCGGATGGGACGACATGGAAAGAAAAAAAAGGACCACATACAAGGACATGAACACGGAAAACTTTGTCCATGTGCCAGCTGGCTCCGTGAGCGCGTCGACGCCAAACGCTTCAAACCCAGAGAGGAAGACGAGGCCGACGACCCAGCCATGGTAGAGCGAAAAGGGAAGGTGCAAAAACACCTCGTCGGAAAAGTTACGAAGCGCGGTCACTTTGACTTCTTGATAGATTTGCTAGCATCGTTTCAAAAGGGGGTCAGGAAAAAGCGTGAGGAGACTCAGGGAAATCGCTCACCGTCACCACGGAACCAGAGAAGAGGATGAAGACGAACGCTGCAGAGGGATCTTCAGAACGTTGGTCTAGCAGGTAATGTGGCGGATACATACCATATCGGTATTCCTGGATGGTCCAAGAGTAAATGTACATGGCGTTGAGGAAATCGAGCAGAGGCAACCGCCAGCCAATACGGTCGAGAATGATTTCTTTACCGCGACCGGAGAACTGGTAGATACAGGTGCCCAGTATTAACATGTGGATCAGAGGCCTGTGGAGTTGAAGTTGACCAAGTGTCGGACAATGTAATTGGCGTTGGTAACCCACCAGATGAAGAACGACCAGGGAGCAGGAGTAAAGTAGGTTTCTCTGCCAGTGTAGTACACGTCCAAGGGGGAAATGACAGTATAGACATTTCCGCCCATAATGAAGACAGCACCAACAATGTTGGCAATCTGAGTTGGGTGTCAAACGGACCACGCTCGTCATGTATGCCAACTCACCTTCAAGGGGAGGTGGGTGAACCAGTGATTCTGGTTCTGATTTGATAGAAAAGGCAACGGCATCAGAGACTTGGTCTCTTGGTGAGGGTAAGGTGGGCTTCAAATATGAGGAGGCGCCTGGCAGTTTGTGGGCTTATGTAGACTCATGGCATGGCGATGGGGGACTCCGCGTGCCCGTCGCACTTCAAGGGCGTGGAACGAGTTTCGTGATCACTACTCACGTGGAATGGAACGCAAGGTGTGGTCACTCTTCGGAACCCTGTTCAGGAAGCACCGGGAGAACCCTACCTCTACCAAATGTGCACTAGACTAGTGCTGTGACCTGCATCCTTTCCAGTGCAAAGACTTGATGGGCTGTGCCAACCTTGGAAGTATCGAACCAACACTGCAGTGACCGGACGTTCGAAATTTGCACTCTGCAAGGATCAGAAGTTCTATGGTGACAGGTGGTCGTGCATCACCACCGCTTCAGGCCTTTGACGTATTCTCGGTTCAGCCGTAAGTACGCTGTGTCGCCTCGTTTGCTCCGCGTTGTACACCGCTGACCCGGGTCAGCCTGAGCCAATCAGTAAATTCAGATTCGGAACTGCCACATTCGCCTCAGAGTAACATGCAGTCCCAGGGTGGATATTACACGCTAAACCCACAAAAGTCTCCATATGTCGTGAGTACTGTACAGTGTTCGGAAATAGCATGCCAGCCACTCATGCTTGTCCCATGTACGAAAACCCCAAGAAAGATACAGCATAGGGGTGATAACCTTAATCCACTTCACATGACCATCAAGCATCGAGGTGAAGTGCGTTTTTCAATGTCTGCCACTTGGATTGGTGAGTGGGAAACACGACCCGCCATCTGCATTTGCATCAGTAACGACTGGACTCTAGCCTCGTGCAAGATAACAAACCTGACAATCATATCACCGCGACCAATCGTCCCGCGACCTTCCCGGATTGGCATACCCGCACCCTTGACAAGGACCTGGCCCTCCGTAGCCTTGTCATAAATCGGATAGGGCAAGGTAAACGTGATTTCTTTCCCATCTATCCCTTGAATGCAGATTTCGCCTCCTTGATCAGCGAGAGGATCAGCCCAAGGGATGCAGACGTCCAGAAATAGGTCGTCCTTGACCCTAGAAAAACGTTCTCCAGGAACTTCCTCGATTAGGAAGACCACATCTTGGAGGGTGCCGTCCTTGAGCTGATGACCCGTACGCGGACAGACGATCCTAGTACCACTGCGCATCCCTGGTGGAATGTCAATAGAGATCTCCACCTGCTCCGTTCGACGTGATAGCAGTTCCCTCGTCACGAGGAATCGATAAGTCGTCCCGTGATACATCTCGTCGAGTGTCAGAGGGAGCGGGAAAATCCATTCCTTGGAGGCACCTCGAGGGGTGTTGATCGCACGAAGCGGTGAGCCGTAAGGGGTCGCATCTTGATCATGAAGCCAGGTGTCCGGTGGCTCTTTTCTGTCCTTGGTGGGTCCACTCGAGAGCTTGTGGACGAATTCGCTGGTTTTGAGGATGAGCACAGCCGCATCTAGACACTAGTCCACACTCACTCTGCGAAGCCAAACTTGTGCGACTTGTGCGGACGCCCGGACGGTGGTGGAATAACGGGCTTCGATGTGCGTGACCTACCGGGGCCGGTGCGAGGTGTCTTCTCCGGACGCGAATGATATTTCGTCTCTGGCTCAGCATGGGAGGAACTGGTAGTCTTCTTGGAAGATTTAGAACGAACAGAGCCACCAGGATCCTTCGAGCTGCGATCATGCGTCGATGCAGAAGTGGTGGTCTTTGGTGCGGCTGAACAGGGAGGATCGCGTAGATGATCGTGCGACTTGGAGGACTTGTGGCCGTTCTTCATCCGGCCGGAACTAGAGTGGTTCCTATCTGGACTCGGCTTGGCTGGCCGTGAATGGGAACCGGGATTCAGGTCGTCGGAAGATGGAACGTGAGAGGATGATGATGGGGATGGGGAAGTCCCAGATTGCGCGCTGGATTTAGTAGCGTTCGTGGCATGATCATCGCATGGTGCAGAAGATTTTGAGGATTGGGGGCTAGACCGTTTGCTTGACTTGGAGCTCGCCGAAGGTGGTCGGCTTGATGCCTGGGTGCTTTTAGAATGGGTATCAGAATGAGCGGGGTCAGTGCTGCTGCCAGAAGGAGAGCTGGTTGTCGATGAGGTCCCCGAGGATGAGGAATGTGTACTTTCTTTCCCGTCCATCAGAGCGTGATACGCTTCGTTCACCTGTTGGTGGTTCATCATAAACGGTACAAGTGGTGGCTGGAACGGAAAAGCCTACTTCAATGAACCTTTGTGCTGCACGTTCCTTGCCAACCAAATGACGGTCTGGATGCCATTGCAGAGCCTTGTTCCGACATCAGCTGACAGAAGTCGATGCAGACACGAGGGAGTACACACGCATTTCTTGTACGCTACTCTGATAGCACCGTCGCTCGCGTCGGTGGTGAGCCCGAGGACTGCGTGATGATCTTGCTTTCTTGCAGGCATTGTCGAAAGAAGGTTGAACGATGTGAATAATTTGCGGGTCACGGTTGATGTCGCTGCAAGAGGTTGCCAGGACAGTGAGAAGGCTCGCCCGTGTGGGTTTTGAACGTACAGTAGATATACTTATACGAGGAAGGGTGAGCTCCGGTCAAGAGCGATCAACTTGGACTACAATAGATAGATTCGCAGTCAATCATAGAGCTTGCACGCCATTCCTCTGCGCAACGGCCTCGTGTTGAGCACGTTTTGCTTGCCGGAGCTGGAGTGAGTAATCGTTCATTTGAAGTGGCGTAAAGACGACGAAACCACATTCATGGCTGTACCGACAAATTGTGTCCTGGAGGTTAGTGGCAGCTGGAGGCAACCAGTAAACTTACATCATGGTATAATTTTTTTTTCTCCTATCATCCGTTGACTTGTGATAGATTCCAAGGCGGACACGAACCTCGAACAAATCCACTGCGTCCTGGATGAGTTCCAACATGGACAGCTGGCAGTACTGATTTGGATCATACGAGGAGTCATATCAAGGAGTCCTGGTAACCAACTTGGGCTTTCTGGGACCAAGGCTAAGTTCACGCCTTTCATATCTGCGGATCAAGGGATATCTGTGAGCTCTCCTTTCCTCTACGGGACTACTGGGCCCATCTCTGAGAATGGGACGGCTATCAGGTTCCGTGACCACGTTCAGTGGACTGGCGCCATACCCTTTGTCCGTTCCTCGGCTGATTCCTGATCAAATCACATTCTGTCCTGTAAATTGAGAGACCTGGTCTTGAAGGCAAGTGCAACTTTGCTCCTGACTCTTGATAACCTTGTGATTATTTCAGATGGCGTCATGCTTGATTGCTTCTGTATCATGAAACTTTAGATAATATTCATCCTGAGACTGCTCGGCGCGGCCGCAGAAACTCCATACAGAGAGGTTGGGCCTAATGCCAGACAGTTTAACCAGCCCGCTGCCAAGGACAACGGAAATGCCCCAGTGGTTCTAGACCGGCTGGGACCACTGATTCAAAGAGCGCTCTCATGCCAGCACCGCAATTGATTGGACTAGCCCCTAATGGCTCTTTGGCCTCTCGGGCGATAAAGATAGAACGGTACGTACTTGTCCTGGTGCTAGTTTCATCATTTGGGTGTACCTGGGTACAATACAACTGAAATTCATTCTTTGGGTTTAAATTGTCGTTGTCGACGCACTCGAGTTAATAGCGTGCCGGATCATACTACAGAAGAGGCGTGTGAGCATCGAGAGTACGATACGATGCTATACTAGGGTCAGAAGGGGTCACGGTGGCCAAGAGGATCTATCATTTCAATATCCGCCTGATACCCTCCTTCTGCGAGGGGGTTAAGCGGTCTGGGAATTGAACGTCCCAGCGGATAAGCAAGTCTCCCTTGCTCTTCAAGCTTGCCTGTTTGCGAATTGACATGCCCTCACCGACCACCCTCGTCTCTTGACCAGGTTTTACTACCCCTACTGGGGATGGGACCTGAAGTTTGCGGCCGTCTAGCAACTCAACCACCTTTTTGGTGTCACTGCCAGTCAATGCTTCCACCAGGGGTATCTTGAGGTTGCATACGAGGTCATCTCCATCTCGAGTAAAGACAGGGTGGGGTTTCTCTTCAACGACGAAGGCGAGATCTTGTTCGCCGTTTGGTTGCTCGTTACCTGCGTGCGGGAAGCGGATCTTGGTGCCGGCCTTCCAACCGGGAAGGACTTGTATCTCGAGGACTTTTTCCTCCGTTGACCCATCGAGAAGCTTTCTGCTAACTTTGAGATGTTTGGTGGAGCCTGAGTAGAGGTCTTCTAGAGAAAGCTTGAGCGGACGAATGATCTCTGAGGGTTGGGGTGCTGGTGCGGATGTCGAGCGTTGTTGAGTGCGGTGGGGTATGCCACCGGGCATACCGGGCATACCTCCATAGAAGGAGCCGCCTGCGTGTTCGTTGAACATGGGTGTTCTTCCACCCATTCCGCCCATACCACCAAACGGGGGAAAGCCACCGGAAAATATTTCTCTGGGGAGACCAAGTTGGCATATGTGTAGACATGAATGGCGGAATGATACGTACTCGAATATCCGGTGGGGATCGGTCGGAGAGAATCCACCCGGACCGGTGGTGAAGGTGAAGGAGGTGCCACTACTGGCAGGGAAGCCACCAAAGCCAGATGGGCCAGCTCCAGGGTGTGGACCAGCTCCAGGGTGTGGACCAGCTCCAGGGGGTGCCCCTCCGCCCTTGAGACCTTCTTCGCCGACTTGATCATAGATGGTGCGCTTGTTCTTGTCACTAAGGACCTCAAACGCTTCGGAAATCTAGGGGGTGGATGAGCAGTCTGGATTTTCCACTGACAAAGTGAACGACCTCTTTGAACTTTTGTGAAGCCTCCTCTGAGCCCTGATTCCTATCTGGGTGCCATTTCAAGGCCTAGGAGTGGGAGATGAGGATGAGCGAGATTAGGAGATGAGTGAATGATAGTACCATTTTCTTGTAGGCGCGTTTGATATCATCTTCTGTCGCTGTGCGCGGTACCTCGAGAACCTTGTAGTAGTCCTTGCCCATTGCGCTGGCGAGTGAGTTGTACTAGAGTTTCAATATATATCCTGGCCTTTGAAACGTTTCAAAGAATACCCCAGAAGGTGCTCGAATGACGTCAGTACATGTCACGTGGTCTGTAAGTTGGCTAATATGTCAAGTCTTTGTTTGTATCGATACGACGATCATGACACACAGCAGAGAGTCGACCAGCGACAGTCAGCTGGGTCCATTCGGAATTTCCTGGTCCAATTTCCTCCCCTTTTCTTCATCCGCGCTCGCTTCTCTCCCAGAAAACGCCCCCCGTCCCGCCCGTTACACCAGACAGGACGACATCCCAGAACCTGCCATCAGAAACTACGACTCAATCCAGTCACTCCCCCAAACGTTCGCGTGCCTCGCAAGGTCCCCACCGCTATCAAAGTAGAGGCAAAAGTCTGGTTTGCCAACGAACGAAGTTTGTCCCACTTCCCTTCCTTATCTCCCCACTCATCCTCTCCCTAGCATGGCTTTCTTGGCTCAATGCTGCCATCCTTATCGGAACATTCGCCGTTGCCCTCTTCAATGCCTCTCGTGATCCCATCGCACGCGCCTTTGCCTACGTGTATGCCGCCCTCAGTGTTGGCGTCTTGGTATGTCCCTCTCCGGGCCGATTTCCTATATACCTCACCACCTTTAAGATCTACGGCTATTCCCTCTATCAATCTCGCATTACCATGATTCGCAAGCGTGACCCCGGCCATTATGGTCCGTTCTCGCTTCTACTCCGTTGACTGCAGCCCTGAGCTCTTCACAGACGCTATTACTGGTCCAGTCGTCGTCAGTACCATTCTTTTCGTCGCGGTGTTGGCCAACTTTGTCATTCGCGGTATGTCACTACTCTTGCCAATTCATTTCCTTCTAATCCCAGATTCCACTATTTAGTTCACGAACTGTCAGTACTTCTTTTCTTCTTGTCCCACTCTCTTACAGTTTTCCGTCACCTGCTAGCCGTCAACATAAGATCCCAATCCCTGGTTTGGCCTTACTGCACCAAATCATGCCAAATTTCATACCATCTGCGTAATCTTGTCAACTCATTTAATTGATATCTATGCAGTCAAGGAAATTCGTATTTCTGTAAGATTCCAGGGGAGGTTGTCTGCCCCTGCGTATCAATTGTATTATCTGCCAATCACGTTGTCCTGGTAATGTCTACCATCTTGCCAGCTAGCTGATGGTCATTACATCTGTCAACGAATGAACCTCCATCCCAAGACGTGGTCATCTTCTCGAGACAGCATAGCTATTGAATGGTCTTGAAGCTCTGCTGTGCGTGCTCTTAGCTCGAATCGAGATGTTCATGGCGGTAGTCTTCTTGGTTGGCAGAACTCCATCTGCAATCCAAGTTGAACATAGTGCCGGAGTAAAGCATGCCTCAGTAGTAGCATGCGAGTGCTTCCTAGACCTCATGGCGCAGCTTTTTGCCACTATTCTGGTAGTCTTACAGTACTTTTTGAGTAGAATTCCACACAGAAAACATCATCGGATCTAGAAATGCAATACTAGAAGACAATACGGACAGCAGACCGTCCAGCAGCTCATTTCAATGCTTTCTTCATTTTCTATACGGAGTGAAAAAGAAATCATCATTTTTTGAACGGGGATAACAAACGAGGAGAATATACCTCTTCCATATCATCCAGATCATCAGTCTCGATGCGAATAATCCTCTTTCCGAGAGTCTTCTCGATCTCCTCCATTTGTAGCCATGTTCTCTTGTCATGGACAAAGTTGACCGATATACCTTTACGTCCAAAGCGTCCAGTTCGCCCTGGATTGTCCGTCGATATAGGATCCAAATCGCAAAACCAAACGGACGCACCAATACGGTGAATGTAGGTCTCGATATCTGGCCTGGCATCATTAGAATGCGTATGTCCGCGCTCGTTCATAAGAGGGAGATCATAGTTGACGACCATGTTCACTTGAAGAATATCGATACCACGAGCGATAACGTTTGTCGTAATCAGGACTTTCTCCCGACCCTCACGGAAGCTGTCGATAATGGCGTCTCGCTCGGAAGCATCCTTGGCACCATGAAGAGAAGCAACTTTATGACCCTCGACAGTCATTCGCTGTGAGATCCTGTCTGCGGTATGCCGATGCTAGGAGTTGGGGGTGTTCGCTCGGGCAGGTTTAACTGAAGCGAAAACCACGTACCTGACAGAAGATGATACTTTGACCGATCGTAAGTAACTGGTACAGCGAGACCAGGATGTCATATTTGTGTTCCTCGTTACGACAGTCCATGTAGAACTGGCGAATGCCCTCTACCGATAATTCTTCCTTTTGGAGTTCAATCTTGTTGGCGTTGGGAGCAAACTTGTTAGCAAAGGTCCGCACGTGGTCAGGGAACGTAGCGGAGAAGAGGATGATCTGAGGAGGTTGTGTCCGAGGCAAGAGGCTGACCAGATAGTGTCAGCATTTAGAAAGTACTCGTGTGGTAAGATTACTTTTTGACTCTCAACGTCTGGTCCCCGAGACCATCTTGGTCGAGCATGTTATCAGCCTCATCGAGTACAAAAACTTTAATCCCTGATGAATCTATAACTCTCCGTTTGAGAAGATCGGTCATGGTGCCCGGAGTACCGACAACAATGTGTGCCGTTATCCTGGTAACATCTCTGGGAAGGTTGTCCTTGATGGCGTATTCTGTCTGTACGGGAGTGAACTTTCCCATCGCCACCACGACCGACATAATTTGTCGTGCCAGTTCTCGTGACGGAGCGAGACAGATGGCCTAAAATAGAATCAGATACCGAGTCTATAGGAAAGCAGCCTCTCTCGCACTTGTGTCTTATTCAACGAGAAATCCACCCTGGTAAGCATGGTAAGGACGAAGGCCGCAGTCTTGCCTGTGCCGGACTGCGACTGTCCAATCATGTTCTGCGGTCTAGCCAGGTGATGAACAATAAATGAACGAAGAAAATCTTCTCACACGACGGTTAGTGCTCACGGGTTGGAAAGAAGAAGGGGTAATGCGCGTTCTTGAATTTTGGAAGGTTTCGAAAATCCCAACGCATATAGCCCCTTGAGCAGATCTGGATGTCTGTGAAAGAAGAACGTCTGAGGAATATCTTGACATCACTACTGATCAACTTACAAGCCCAATTGTTCAAATGATTTCGCGCTGTACAAAGGAGAGTTTGGATCGGCTTGTTGATCTGCTAGCGTGACCTTATGATCCATTGTCAATAATAGGCAACGTGCTCCACATCTGGGGTAGGTCACCCACCGTAACCTCGAAAGTAGATGATATTAAATCGGAGGTTTCTACATTGACGAAGGGTTATATGGCGACATAAGAGAGCGCCTTGATGTGCACACCTGATCTAGTAGCCTCCGTGACTTCGGGCTTCTTCGCTTCGCTCTCTGTCACTTCTGGCTTCGCGGTCGCTACAAATCGAATCAGCATCGTTGGTCACATACAGAATCCAATTCTGATACCATCATCTGTCTTGGTTGTGTAGAAACCTTCAGCATCCTTCTCCATTATGCAAATGTTGACAGAGAGATGGAGGTGTGATCACTGTTCTGTTTGTAGACTGCATCGCCTGACTAAGCAAATCTGACTCATCTAATCTTATCTGCATGCTCAAAGCCTTCGTACGCTCTCCGCAACTCACCAGGTAAGCAAGTCTCCGTATTTGTCTCTTACGGTACCGTTACTATCTAGCAGAAACACTGCACACCATGATCAACACACCTGCCTCCATTATCCCACCCGGTTTCGCCAGCCATGCGCTGCAGTTGCTTCAGAGAGTACAGCATGGAAGATCACCCGTCGAGCTTGTCTACGCCGCTCACGAACAATGGCCATTTCGACCCGGACATGCCGTCCACACTCGCCCTTCATTGCACATTTCGGTCCTCGACGCCTCGTTTAATCCTCCCACCCTGGCGCACTTGGCACTTGCCAACTCATTCCCACCGTTGTCGCACCAGCGCTCCCTTGCTCCCTCTGCTCCTGCAGAGTCCTACGATGCGCGAATGTTGCTACTCTCTGTTCGCAATGCAGACAAGGTTTTGAAGCCAGGGGATGCAACATTCGTTCAACGACTCGAAATGATGCGCCTCCTCTCGCATGACATGCGTTCCATCGAGACTTCTGAATCAAGTGGTGGTTTTCCACAGATTAGCGACAACGTTGCGATTGCCATCGTAGATGAGCCGACGTTCGTCGGGAAGTCGACTGTTCTATTACACTTTCTCAAGAAAAGGCTGGCTGCAGTCGTCGAATCCTCTAATTCTCCCAACAGTACATCCATCAAACGGGACGCATCGTACCCGTTCCCTTCGCCGAAGTTGACCTTCTTCTTGGGGTTCGATACCCTCATCCGCCTTTTTTCTCCCAGATATTATCCGTCCGAACAGGTTATGGTCAGATGCTCCGGACATTTCTCTCTCCAGATAAAGAAGATTGCCGCATAGTATGCGCCTATAGGCGGAACGTGAGCGCTGACAAGACGTTCCAGGAAACTCAGGATACGACAATGGAAGTAGCGTGCGAATTCATAACAAGTGACCGTGTAGTATTTATCGACATTGGTGCTGAGGAGCAAAATTACAGCTCGAGCGAAGTAAGAGCTAAAGTCGCAGCAAGGGATGGGGAATGGAAGCAGCTGGTCACGGACGTGATCGCTGACTTTATCATCAGTGGAGGCATTTATTCGGGTTCAGCGAGGGAAGAGTAAAAGATTCTATTCCGCTATTACAGTTCACAGCTATTGTTACAACAATACGAGTTTACGTCTAACAATGAATGTCTCCCAAGGAATACACGTGCCTCATGAAGTGCGAGTATTATGACGAAGAATCTACAGTGTGGATTGTGCGAAAGCGATGGCGACAGTCTGCAGAAGAGTGAGTGGGTTCATACATTCGCAACTCAATGTCTAACGCACCTCGGAGTGACTCAGAGAAACATGAATATGTGTGATGCCCTTGCTTTGCGCAGCCGCCTTTGCATCGCCATGGAGAGTGACGGTCGGCACCCCGGCTTCATTAGGCAGGATCTCGATGTCCTTCATTGCAGCGGCGGCACCCTTCGAAGATATACCAAGTGACTTGAAGACTGCCTCCTTCCCAGTCCAACGCGCGGCGAAAGAAGACGGGGGTGACGGTTGAGTGTGGCAGTAAGTGGCTTCGGCTTCAGTGAAGTTGCGTTCGATAAAGGACGGGTTCCACGACGGCACCGAGGAGATTAACTCTGACAAATAGCACGTAAAATATGTGAATACTGCAAAGCACGGAACGACGAGAAAGATCACCTTGATCGACCCCGACACCAACAACTGAGCCTGTGGGTGCGAAAGTCTCGGCAACAGTCTTCACGTTCGCGAAATCAAATGGTACTGCTTTGTCTAAGTCAGCAGTGTAGGAGTAGCTGCGCGTCTTTGGATCAAAGGTCGCGCGGGCCATGGGGTTCATAAGGATTGGCTGTTCGAGTTCAGGGCTGTAGGGTGGTCCATCTTTGATTCTAACTAAGGAGTTGGACGTCATCATCTCAGTCATGACCTTGTAAGCCTCCTGGTAACGTCTCTGGTTGCGGGACCTGTAGGATTCATAGGCGGATGGGTTCAGGGATGCAAAGAGGTAGCGAGGATGGACGATGACAGCAACGCCGCCAACTTGGCCAAAGCCAAAAGAGGACTGCCAAACTATAAATTATCGGCAGCTGGTAGGCAACATTTCACCTACCATGACGCCAGCGCGGATTCCATCCGTATGGATGGACCTTGAAGGGAACATGAGGTAGTGATGGGCTTCGAACTTCGCATCGATGTTACTTCACAAACAAAGAAGGTTAATATGGACAACGCAAGGGAGGTACGTGAACCTACTCGCTATTACGGTTCCCGGGAATGGTCCCCGTGTCGACAGTCTGTAAGAGACCTGCCAGCTGCCATGCTGCTGATCCCCCCTTCGAATGGCCAAGCAAGCTCTTCTGAGCCATGACGGGAACGGCATTGCCATGGGTACGAGACATTGCCCCAAGGATGTTATGCCATATTTCGGTCTCATTCTTCTCGTTGGCTCCAGTGCTCGTACCGTGGATCGAAAGGACACCGATATCGTCAGCAGTCAAACCCCAAACAGCAAGCGCGCGACGCATGGGTCCGACTCGAGCATCGGTTCCTTCAAGCATACCATACGTAGCCAAAGCCTCCTTGTCCTGGCGATGAGCTTCCTTTTCAATATCGGCGATGCGAGAAGCGAAATAATCTTCATCAAAAGACCCGTCCATGGATTTGTGCTCCTCAACCTCGTCGCGGAGCTGGGCGTGTTCATGATTGAGCCAGTCTGAAATCTGCTTGCGCCGGAAAGCGATCTGGCGGGACCGATATTCAAGGTCGAGCAATGGCAGAGGGTATTTGGACGGCAATTCTCGAGCGACCGAGAGAGCACCACGTCCAGGAGCAGGAATAGAGCGCCCAGCTTTATCGCTAGAATAAATGAATACAAGGTTCATGGATTATTACTTGGCGAAGCTTACGTTGATGTGGAGGTGAACGCTAGGATGCCACGGATGGGGGCACCAAGCTCAATGGCAGTCTTTGCGCTCATGACAATGTGAATACCCGTTCCTTGAGACTCCATGAACTATTCGGCTGGATTGAGTAAGGTGTGCATTAAATAAATTTAATAACTCACCCCTGCACGAGTTGTGGTAGTAGGTCGCGACATCTCTGTGGGCTCACGTCCCATGGCAAATTCGGTCTCAGCGTTGCTTGTGGCTTTCATATTGGCGAATTCAAAGGAGCCTTCTTCACTTAGGTCATCGAAACCACCCGCAATCATGACCTTCGCCTTTCCGGAAAGGATGGTATCGCATGCGATCTCGAGAGATTGGAGAGCGGTTGCGCTACACGAGGATAAGCGAGATGGGAGAGGAAGACCAACAATATTTCTCACCAAGCCCCAACAGGGATCTTCACAGGCCCACTCGAAGACATTAGAAGCAAGTTAATCCAACCAGCGACAGTATTGATAAACCTAAACCTCAGCGTAAATGCATAAACATAATTTAAATCACAGGGACACTTACGTCTCCTGAAGGATGTCGTTCTGTACTTCCTTCTCCTCGCGGCGGTCCTTGAACATCTTGGCAAGCGACTCGGTACCTCCCATACCGCTCCCTACGCAGGTTCCAACCTCGGAAGGGTGGATGTGATTGTATAGTTCGTAAGGATCCGTTATACCAGACATGTTGAGGGCTTCTGCGGTGCATACCAAGGCCCAAAGAGTGGACCGATCCGTCTGAGCGATAATATCTGCCGGAATACCATATTTCCCAGCATCCCAACCAGTTGGGATCTGTCCGGCAACTAGGCGACTGAAGCGGAATGCCTTGGGGACGAGGACACGGGCGCCTTTCTTGAACTTGACGAACCACTGGTCGCCCTCCGCAGTCCAGATGTCGCACTTGTCGCCATGCTCATACTTGAACTTCTCTGCTTCTGATTGGGCAACTTCGATGGGCTCCAAGTCATGTATGAGCTCGATCTCCTGGTTAAAAACTTTCTTCTTGGGATCGTAACCACGGAAAAGCTCGGGCTCTGTTAACAATTAGTTTCTTTGAATGATATTGCAATTTAGGCGAGCTTACCTATCAAGCGCACTCCAGCGTGCTTCAAAATCTCCTTCTCGTAACGGCCGCGAACATCCTTGTCATCGATGGGATCGCCGGTTTTCGTGTCAACCCAGCCAACGTGTAAGGAACCATCTTTCAGGCGGCCATCAAAGTGCTTAATAAAGCCCATAATCCAGGCCATTTCAATGCAACCTTCGATAGTGAGCTCTCCCCTTGCTTCCATCTCCCATCTCGTGCGCGAGCTTCCCCAGGGTCCGATCTCGGCAAATCCAGTGATAACGACGACTTTCTCCAAGTCAATGATACCTCGGAGCTTAGCGAGTTCCTCGAGGGTGGACGCGGGCTCAGGCACGGGGAATTCGAACTTGAAATTGGCACGAGGCACAACGTTGACGGTTTGCAGTACCCGTTCGCCTTCAACGCCGTTGATAGTCTTGAAATCAAGAGCATTATCCCTGGCAATTGCACGACGAAGTTCGCTCTTCTCGTTGAGGCTCTGCCGAATGCGAGTCGTGATCTCAGCGAGGTCTGGTAGGCGATCCATTCCACCGTTCAGGTCAGCCCAGATCGGCTCAACCTGTGTGATGCTGAAGAGGAGGGGATGCATAAGTCCAAGGATGTTGAATGCCATCTCCTTTGCTGAAAAGGTGCGAACGCCATGGCTTTCCAGTCCATGTGCAACAGTATTCGTAGCATCCATCAACCCAGTGCCTCGCGTCCATCTACGAAAACGAAGTGAGCATACAACGCGACATGACTTCAACAAGTATGAACTTCTCACCCAATCACAGCCCCAGCCAAACATAGATACTCGCCCCAGCTCTCGGAGCTCCAGCGCTGGAAAAGTGTCTCTAGCGAAATTTTCGATTCCGAATACAACCCATCGTTGCCAAACAGACCGTGATTAGGGGAGAGGGGAAGGATAACTTGAGTGGGTCGTGTGACAAATTGACGTGATGCCTTCTTCGTTTTGACGGCACCGAGAATCCGGAGGAGGTTGACTAACATGATGCGATGGGCCAGTTCTGACTTGTCGTCTAGCCCGTCGATTTCTCGGCCATTTTCCGGTATTGCGGCAAAAGGAAGGATATAGTCGAGATCCATTCCGAGCGTAGCATATATGTAATCCACGAGAGCCTCCACATCCTGTTTTGAACCCTGATTGAATGGAACAACTGTCAAAGCAGCCCCCCGCGCGCCATAGCTTTGGTAAATGGATTGGTAGTATTCGACGGTCGAGCGGCTATAGCGAGAAGTAGTGATGACAACATGAGCACCACCGGATAAAAGACCTTTGAGGACTTCGACGCCAATCGAGCCTGAACCGACACCTGTGAGAAGCGCGTTCTTATCCTTGAACGTTGTGCCTGAGGTTGCTATTTCGTGAAGGATGTCGAGGTAAACGCCAGTCAGGTTGCTTGAATACTCCCAGTTGCCCCCGACTTTGCGTTTCAGGTGTAGCAGAGGTACTTTGTCGTCAGATACTGGAGTGACGGCAGAGACCTGGGGACGGAGGAACTGAGACGAGGAACGGCGATTTCGCATGCGCGAGCGGGTTTGTTCTGGACCTTTCCTGAGAGACCGCACAACACCCTCGTATAGTGCTTTGATGCGATTCTTTTGATCCTGACTGATTCCAGGCTGCGACTTCACGACAGTCCATAGCTTGAGAACGTCTTCTTGCACCCTTTGGATATTGACAGTGGAAATGGTATCACCGCTGGCCATTTCCTCGACGTATGCCTCCAATTTGCGAACGTTTTCGCGGACGACCTCAGTGTAAACGATATCGCCTTTCGCCGTTACCTCGGTGTGGGGGGCGGTAGGGAATGTCACTGAAACAAGAGTGAATACGCAGACGATAGTGGTAAGTCTTAGCCACTGGCTCACCATCCTTGTAAACAGGGGGTTGCCCGAGGACCTCTCTGGTGTTATCGATGAGCTGTTGACCGAATTGTTTCGCAAGCACGTATGTGTCGCCTTTACTCGGGTCGCAGCGGTTGATATGATACTGCATGTAGGTCAGGAGCTCGGGATCGGCCCGGT
This sequence comes from Boletus reticuloceps, assembly GCA_018397855.1. NCBI lineage: Eukaryota > Fungi > Basidiomycota > Agaricomycetes > Boletales > Boletaceae > Boletus > Boletus reticuloceps. The sequence goes on from JAGFBS010000022.1 coordinate 542,923, forward strand.
TGAGAAGAGCAATACAGCGAGCGGTGAGTTCTCGGTCGACAGTTGTGAGACGACCATGGATGATATCATAGTACATGAGCAATGCATCCTGACGGACCCAATTCCAAGAGGAGTCGAAGTGGCGAGCTTTTAATGGATCAAAGGCGGGTTGTATTCCATCAATGTATGTGTCGCCGTGCTCTCGTGCGATTGAATCGAGTCGGACTTGGAGTCGTGCAGAGGTGGCTCTTTCCTTGTCATGGGCAATCTCACCAGCACGAGAATCGCGGTTGAGATAACGCATATAGAGTTCGATATGTTGGGCGGCAAAGCGATCTTGCTCGGCTTTGAATTTCAAGAACTCTTCGCTGTTGATCGTGCCGCCTCCAGCCCCGCCACTACCGGAACCACCGGAACCACCGCTGGATAATATTATGCCGGCGCGCTGAGCGTATGCACCAACAACGGTGTCCAACCATGCCTTGCCTTCAACTTCAGATGATAGACGCTTGGCAGGCTCCATAGTGGTCCCCAACAATAGAACGCCGTCGGCACGTGAGGAACCCAAACCCCAAGTCTTTGACAAGTAGCCCTTGATTGCGGAAGAGTTGAACCCCCCAGGCATCTTCCCACCAATAAGGCGTGAGATGAGGCCAGATGTATACTTGCCAAGAGTTCCAGAATGTCCAACCCCTAAAGCAGATCCAAGTTCTTCGAGTGGCAGCTCTTCGCCTTTCTCGGGGGCGGACGTAAACTCGAGTTGGAGGTCGCCCAAGATTTCGTTCTGCAAGGTAGACTTCCCGCCAACAAGGTCCTTGATCGACTTCGTTAATGGGACTTCCTCGATCTTCTTCTTCAGCTTTTGAGCGATGATAGAAAGAAGGATGTCAGAGGCTTTTAGAGGTACGTCCTGGATGGCGGCTGCGGTCTCTGTCGGCGCAGCTACAGCAACGGATGTTGGAGCAGGGACGGGTATAGCGGGGACGACAGCAGGGGCAGGTTCAGCGCCGGTAGACGTGGCAACAGCTGAAGCTTCATCCTCGAAAAGATAGTAGATCTCACGAGCGTTCTTGGCGTGACAGAGAATCGCTCGTTTGCGACTAACAGCATCATCCTGAGCTTCGTACTTCGCTTTCAATGTCCGCGTCGCCATGCCAGTCAATGTGGGCGATGGACCAAGCTCAATCAAGCGCTCGGAGCGATATTGCGTAAACAACAGATCTTGCGTTTCAATCCAGCGGACCGGCGAAGCGAATTGGTAGGATAGCAACTCCACAAGGATGGTATACGCCAGTTTCTGGCGTTGTTCAGGAGATGCCCAACTTTCCTGGTCCCATTTTTTGAGGACTTTATCTAGGCGAGGCGAAGACGTTTGGTCGTAAATTAGCTGCGCATATTCCTTGGTGACATCAAACGGTTTAGCGACCAAGTTTGGGATGTATTTCCCAACCAACATGTCGGGGTTGAGGAGGGAGGGATTAATCTTCTTGGACAGATCTGACATAAGAGCATCTTCAACATCGCACAGTACAAGCGAAGTCGACAAACTCACAGGCCCTGAAGGGCATAACGCCTGCCCACAAATACCTAGAGTGGAAAGGCACGTCGATACCAGGGAGAGGAATTGTTGCAAAACCACGGTCAAGTTTGATGTATCCCTCGGACTCTTGCAGTTCTTTAGCGCGATCGAACGATTCTGAGACGATGTCGCACAACATCTCTTTTACTTTTTCCACCGCGAAGGTCTCGGTAAGCTGCATCAATTGATTCAAATTATGGTTTCCCTCAGTCCTGAAGGGAATCATACCTTGGCGATGTCAATCTTCTGGATTTTCAGATAGTTTAAGACATTGGTCATCGTCTGCAACGCAACCAACTCCCCCGCACAAACATATTGTTGGCCCTGAGACCGTTCAGTGGGTATACGTTTGCGAATTCGAGTCAAGAACCTACCTCGACGTTGTAGTTAACGATTTCAAGGAGGGTGCTTGTACGCGTAGAGATAGTATCAACAACTTCACGCAACGCCGCGTCCGTGAAAGTCTTCGAGATGCGGCTGGGATTCACAGCACACATAGCGTAACTGGAGCGGTTGTGGGCGTCGCGTTCGACGGCGCGCTGCATGGTGATGCCACGGTAAAACACAACGTCGACCAGTGCGGAAATATGGAGAACATCAGCAATGGAGGCAAGTGCAGAATACTCTCCAAGTGAGTGACCGGCGAAGGCACAATCTTTCTGTACAAAGCCTTTGGCACGCATGTCTTCGAACGCGGCCTTTTCGGTCACGACCAAAGCAATTTGAGCGAATTGCGTGGCAAAAAGCAAACCATTGGGATGGCTGAAAGTGTACTTGGGGGTGCGCATATCGATGTCAGCAAACAGAGGGAGCGTTTTGACATTGCCATCCTTGTCCATTGTATCGTAGGTCATATCCATGTAACGTTGGCGAATCGCTTGACCCTTGATACCGCCGAAGTGAATGGTCTTCTCTTTCGGATTGTCCTTGACGACCTCGATGATGGAAAACCCGTAAACCGCAAGAAGGTGAGCATCGGCACCGTCCCATACAGCGCGAGCCGCGGGAGAAGTGTTGTACAAATCCATACCCATACCAGGTTCCTGTGATCCTTGGCCGGTGAAGACGTATACTGTGGTGGGCTGCGCAACCTCTGCCGTGCCCTCAAGGACCTTTTCATCCTGCTGATTGAAGGTCTCGACTTTGACGACCATGTTACCATCACGCATGCCAATGTGGCGTATCTTGACCGTCAATTCATCACCAGGCACCACCATGCCGACGAATGAAACATCATATCTATATGAATACATCAGTACAAAATCAACTAAGACCACAAGATAACTTACGCGATAACCCGGTCCGGGTTGCCTTCAGCAACAATGTTCTCCACATAGCGACGTGTAGCAGCACTTGACCACATGCCGTGTGTTATAGTTCCGGGAAGAGCAGCAAAGTCAGAGAAGTATGGGTTAACATGGATGGGGTTGAAATCGCCAGATATGATCGAGTAGGGTTCGTTCGAGATAAGGGCCGTAAAGGTGGTCGAGGCATTGTTCGACATTGTATATCCTTCATTGGCTAGAGGCGTGAGTCGGCCTTCAGGAACACCGTGACGCTGTAGATAAGCCACAACTGGATTGCCATGGCACCCCTCTTGGTCGAACTCAACTGAAGCAACCTTCTTCAGGCGCTTGAGCTGATCGCGCATGTATACATCACCGGTAACGCAAACATCGCGGTACGAAGTCTTGTCCTTGAAGGTGACTTGAGACTGTACGCGGAACACAAGGGTCATACCAGCCTTCGGAGGAATCGTTTCATCTTCCCACGAAAGCCATTCCTTCGACCGGACTACACCGACAGCAGCATCGTTGGCCAACTGAACGACATAATCAGGTTCATCCACCGTCTCGAAAGTATTCTCGTAGTCGTCGAAGCGTCCACGATAAAGAAAAGATGACACGACCTCAATGATGGGCTGACCATCACGGAAGACATGGCCCTTGACCTGGACAGCCTTGCCCGCATCCGTGTTCTTCACAGACGCGATACGAGCGTCCGCAATGCATGCATCACCTGCCTTCAGAGGCTTGGCACCAGTAATTAAACGGAAGCCATTCGAAAGATGGACGAGCTTCAATAGGTCGCCGTCAATTGCATCAGGAAATATAGATCTCATGATAGCCTGACCAAAGAGTTATTCTCACCAGGCAACGATATCTGAGGGGCTTACCTGCCAACCCGTTACAATAGCGAAATCCATCGGGGCCTTGACAGTTTCGGTACGGGCAGTTTTGAATGCCTCATTCTGGTTCCCAACGACATTGCAGAAAGTCTCGATATCACTGGCGGATATTACAACTTCTGGGCCAATAAAGGTTTCATGGATGTCAAGTGCTGGACGCGACTGGCCATCCCCAAACCACAATTTCCAGTAAAAGTCTTTAATGCGACCATTGCGACCCTCGGATACCTCGTGGATAGGCATGGAACCCATACTCGGGACATATTTGAACTGGAAGAACAGAGGGACGGAGACGCCCTGGCGGTCCTCAAAGAAGGTCACGTCAATCAAGTTGGAGGATGTTGTGTAAGTGATCTCGACCGCTTTGAAACCGGATTTTCGGGGACCAGAAGAACGTCCTGCGCCATAGACGGTTACTGAGGTTGGAGAACCACCAGTCAATATTCACCACAACACGTTGTCCACGCCGCGGAGCGAGGGCCCGACGAAGAGGATTATCGACATACGCTTGACCTTGACAAATAGTCTTGGACATAAGAAGGACTTTGAGCCAATTGAGCTCCGAGCCAGATATCGCCTCGAACCATTCTGAGATTTCGGGAACAGTGTCGCCAACTTTGTAGGTGATGGAAGTAGAGGATTCTTTGCATTCAACCTCCTCAGTAATATCCGCATCTTCAGCCGCAGGAGCGAGGTATTCGACGGTAGGGACCTTGGCAGCGTCGCCTGCATACGAGCGTTCCAGAAGCTTTTCCACGAGCTTAGCGGTAACATTGCCCAAGATTTCTCCGATAGGTTCATCCTTCACCGTTGAATGTTTGACTGCAACGGGACCTTGCAGAATGCACACACGTTGGGGATCTTGGTCGAACACAGCTTCAATATCCTCCGCGGCCCACAGAGAATCCTATAGGGACCTACAATTAGCTGCGGGGAACCATCGATGTTATGCAATGCTGACCTTTTTGAACCAAACCTCGAAATTGGCGTCGAGAATAGGGATAAAAGGCGCTGGCTTCTGCCCGGGACGTTGGGAAATGGTGAGGAAATAGGCACGGTCCTCCGCAGCAAGAAGCTGGCGGGTGGCGTCAGAGTACTTCGTGAAGAACGCGTCAACGAAAGCAGAGGGTCTGTCAAGCTCGGTAAAGCTTTGCAGGATGCTGAGTTTAGGCCCGCCGTCTACACCCGCGAAGCGTTCCTCGACGCGCCTCAGCCAGTCACCGGTCACGTTGCGCAAGCTGAGGTCAATCCAGCGGCTTTGATGAGCAACGTACATGAGGCGGATCATCCGAAGTGTGACCTCTTCATAGGTCATATCACCAAGGTCGAGGGCAACACTACCATCTTTCTTCCATCCGAACCACGGCTTCGCGAAATCCTTGTTTAACCTTTCGATAATCTCGGCTTTGCGTTCAGCTAACCATGCAACGCGTTTCTCCTTCGGCAAATTGAAGACAGTGTCGTCGAACTCTTTCCAAAGTTTGACTGCACGGGTAGCAATCTTATGGATGGGTTCACCCAACTCCGAACGGACGGTAAGGACACCACCTGTTGGTTTGACGTAGGTGTTCTCCCATTCCTTGTCATCGACACCGGCAGCGGCAACAATCAGATCCTTGACGGAAGCACTTGTGTGTGCCTCCTTAGCCACCATGACGCGACTGGCGAATAGGAAACCGTCAAATGGCATGGGTTGCGTATCGTAAAGGTCCTTCGACCAATCACCCGTAAGGTACGGCCAAAGATCATCGGCCCCACCAAAACCGGAGCCTCCGACAAGAATAAGGTTATCTTGCTGACGAATCGAACCGTATGTCCTCAGGATAGGCATATGGAAATCCTCGTACGAGTGGTGTCCTCCAGCACGACCACCAGTCCACTGAAGAATGATCGGAAAGTCGGGGTTGGCAGCCGCAATGTTGACTACTTGACGAATACCTTCCACAGACCCCGGCTTGAAGGAAACATGTCTAATGCCTGCGTTGCGTAGACCGCTGATGAGTTCGGCAGCCTTTTCGGTGCTAGGAATGCCAGCTGCAACGCAAAAACCTTCGATAGGTAAGCCCTCGCGGCGCATCTCCTGCCACAAGGGAAATTGGAAGCTAAATTGTCGGGGATTGATGTACAGGGAGTTCAGAGTGAGCCCAACCCCAGGGGGTATCTTGGACTGAATCTCAGCAACTTTGGCGCGAAGTGCCGCTGCATTGTAGTGACCGCCGCCCGCAAGTTCGACGTGATAACCGGCCGAAAGGATCGCAGAAACGAAGCCAGCCTTAACGGTGGTGGGTGTCATACCCGCAACCATAATCGGAGCCTTGCCGAGTAATCGAGAGAAAGGCGTGTCGATGTGAATCTTCCCGTCGCTAAAACAAGATGTCAGTATCACAGCCGACTATACGGCGATTTTCATACCTTGTCTTGACCAGCCTTGGCGCGTACTTCTTGCTCCACCATTCCTCATACTGGACGTCTTCCGTATCGAACAATTCAGCCTCGCCACGACCTTTGTCACCGAGTATAATGACACGGATTCCACGCCCGTCAAGATTACGAGCAGTAAGAGGCCCAATGCCATTCAAACCACCCGGTCCAAAGTCGATTATGTGAGTTGCAGATTCTGGAAAGGCAGTCGCAAGGTCCCAATGAATGGGTGATGTAAAGATCTGGTCACATAACAACCGAGTGATCGAGGTCGTGTTCTCACACATGTTAGAACCTTCAAGGGTATTCAGCGAACGTCGAACGCAAACCCACAAATACACTCACCATCCTCAGTGTTGAAAACTGGAATCCCAAGTTCACCGGGGGTCCATAGTTCTTCACCACCCAGATCCTCATTACATAACTTATCCGTAGCACTTGCCAAGTAGGAGCTGTGGTAGGGTACGTTGACGACCAAGAAACGAACACCGAATGCGGGCTTCCTCTGCGAGTAAGGGACTTTGCTTTGGTCCTGTCCGCCGGGGGCTCGGACCTTCCTCAGATTTGTCACCAAGCCATACAACGCGCGAGGGGGTCCCGTGACCACAAAATTTCTTGGACCATTGTAAAGAGAAACCGACAACTGAGAACTCGGGGGTAAGTGTTTGTTCGTTGCCTCGATATGTGGTTGTAGCGCGGAAAGTGCGAGACCGTTGACCGACAACATGGGTGAAGGCTGGCCCTCGCCACCCTCGATGGCATCTTGAACAATACTGGGCTCGAGTGCCAACACAGGAAACGCTTCTTGACCCCGCATGCCACAGAAAAATAGCCAGCGAATGGCTTTCTTCGCGTTGGCATCAAAAGAATCGTAAGATGTCGAGGCAGATACAGCGACAGCAGAGACAACGCCCTGCGAGTGACCTGTCGCGCCAGCAATGTAATCGCGAAGTTGACCCGGGGTGAGGCCCGAGGCGCGGCAAACAACTAGATATTGTATGAGCTGTGTCAACCCAATGAGAGGAAGCGATATGGGAATTGATGCAAGGTACGCGACTGGTGGGCGAGGTATTGCCCCAGAGAGCCACGAGGTAACATCCATGCCGTAATTGTAGAAGCCCGACGCTTGACGCGCCGCGACAAGCGGGACAAGTATCTCCTTCGTGATTGCTGTGATTAGGGGTGAAACGTATGGCTTGTAGGTATCATAGAGCACTTGAAGTTCATCGAAGTAGACCTCATTCGTTCCTTGGCCACCAAACAGCGCATATATGCAGGCCTCTCCTTCGGAAGAGGCAGAAAAAAGAGCAGAGGAGGGTGGGTTGGGAATATCAGCAACATGGTGTTGCTCGAGAGCTGCACGCGCAGTGAAGAAGGATGTTAACACCGAAGTACGGACTTCGCTATCGAACGGCTTCACGAAAGAGAAGATATCGGTGTCGGAAAGGTACGAGGAGACAAAACGCGAGAATACGTGCAAGAGGAGGGACGTGCGCGCTTTGGTGTATTGGGAATCGGCAGATAAACGTTGCGCGACGAAAGACAGAAAGCGTGCGGAAAGGTGGACCTCATGTTGGAGATTGATTTCGTGGTCCGCAGTGGTGTCTAAGGTATCAGCTTGCTTCTGGGCATGCACGAAGTCATCTCTGAGAACTTCAGCTGCGATCCACACGTCAGCGCTGGTAGGGACGGGGATCGAGACCTGGAATGCATAGCAAGACGTGAGCAAGTATCAAGACGAGAAGATTATCAATCTGTACGCGTACTCTAATGTTTGAAACAGCGATGACTAGAGGTCGCGTTGAGATGGCAGACTCGTGGACTGCCTCACCATTCTGAAGAGACATTTTTTGGGGGTGCTATAGATGACGAGGAGAAGAAAGGACGTCGGAGACAGACGGAGACGAGGGTTCAGGGAAAAGATTAGCCGCGGCCCAGGAGGGTTTTATATGCACCCCAGTCCTAAATTTTTGTTTTGGCGTATACCGCGATGCTTCCCCAAAATATTACAAGTCACGTGGATTACGTACAATCCTGGCCAACACATTGAAGCCCTCCGATTATCGGTATCACGCCTCATAATCTGCACGCTCCGAACCCATAATATGGCCTGCCCTCCTATCAGCCTGGTTATCGATACTAATCGCGGCCATCATGAATAACCTCGATGCATCAGCAGCGTGGTCTAACACATGTCTCACTTCGGCGTCACGGTGTCACTCTCGCTTGCTATACAACCCGAAACACAAGCGATGGTGACACTGCAACAACGGGTTCGATTGTGTGTATTGTTGGCTGACACGCTGGCATCCAATTCGATGTCAAAACGGTGTGCCTTACTTTGGATGTGCACCTGCTCGATCTCCGAGCGTACAGACGGATCCACACATGTAATTACTAAGATGCTGCCAAACGTCAGAGGGAGATCGATAAGTATTCAATACAGTGAAAAAGAAGGAGGCTTTGTCGATACAGGGGTTAATCAAGTATAGACAGGGTCGTGCAAACACCAATTCCACGCCACTCAGTCAGTCGCATCCATGGAACCGAATGTGCCGACTTCAATATCCTCAGTACGCACAACAAAGGTTCGCCGCCATAGATTCCACTGCTTCTGTGCTATTGCTGTTTGCTGATGAAATAATTATTACATAGCGCAAGCTTGAAGCTGCAATCCGGACTCTGGATGAGGCTGTTGTATCCCCACCGTTAGCATCCACCATCGAGAGACCGACACCGTCGAAAAGACCTCATCTTACTCCCTCGGTATATTCCACATTAGCAAAGTTCGGCAGAACGCCCAAGGAACGTTCGCTACCTTCATCCGAATCAGAAACGCCATCCTCGGTTTTCAGCAGCACGATCGCACTAGATGTCTCTAAAAGCGCACCTCATCTTGCTGCAATCCTTGCACGATCCGTATTGCAGTCCAAACAAGTTCATTTGTCCAGCCATCCATCGACACCTCACCCTGTGTCTGAATATAGGCCATCTTCCACGGATTCCTTCCTTTCTCGCCTCGCTACTTATAAAATCACTACGTATGCCAACAAACCACCTCAAATCGACGCCGTTGCCGCGGCAAGGTGTGGCTGGATCAACGGTGGAAAAGACAGACTCGTCTGCGGAATGTGTGATGTATCTTGGGTGCTTGCCGGCCGCGAGGGTATGAACAAAGACGCCGGTAAGAAGGTCGTTTCAATGTAGCTCAACCCACTGAGATTCCACTGTAGCTAGTGCATTGATCGAGAAGCAACGCATGTCTTTCGTCGAAATGCACAAGGATGGGTGTCCTTGGAAGGCGAGGCAGTGCGAGCGTTAGCGGCACCTGTCGTCGGTTTAACATGGGATTCTGATATTTATGTTTTTTAGTCTCGGTCTATCGGGTACCTCTCCAGACACCTACTGCAATGGTCCACGAATTGAGAGCCAAGACGCTATCTCTCGAACACATACTCGCCGATGTAGCTATTAAGCATCCCCTCGTATGTCTACTTTCCCTTCCTACAGGCGACTTCCTGATCTGGACGTTTAGACCCCCTCGCAACTGAGTTCTCTACGTTCCATCTTTTCAGTAGCGGCCCCCCAAAGATCTGTATCAGAACACGATTCCACCAGGGGTGCCGACGAGACTACCCATCCCGCTGTCCCCTCCGACACAGCTATTCTTGTCGCCCTCTTTGGTTGGGTCCCGGCACCGACTATGACACACCATCGCACAACCTCCTTGTCCATCTCACGCGCGGGGTCATTTGGCCCTTCCGCTTCTATGCCCCCAACCCCATCGCTTTCACGTAACCAGTTCCATCTCGAGCCACTTCCGAGAGCGGGCAAGCACACCAATCCCCTCCACGTTAGCGCGGATGAGTATCTCCAAGTTCAACACATCTCCGGATCGTCCAAGGGCGTTTTCGCACACTAAAAGTCCATTGTCCAATAGTGTTTCCACCGCTACCGCCCCCCGAGACGTCCCAGTCGTATATTGTGTCCTCTGTCAGCGGCGGGTTGGCCTTTGGGGGTATTCTGCGAGCAAGGGAACAACATCATTCACTCAGGATGAGCACTCTGCAACGGTATCTCGTGAACATCAAAAGGAGTTCGACGTGGTGAAGGAACATCGATCCTACTGTCCTTACATTGTCTGCTCGTCAGTGGTTCCTTCGTTCTCACACTCGCCTGTGGTGGACTCGCATGGGAACGCGATAGAGGGTTGGCGAGCAGTGCTGACTGTTGTTCAACGTTACGATCTCAGCCAGCGGCAACGTCTATCTCGGTTCCTGCCTAGCGACGATCTGGACAACCAAGCATCATCTACGGAGTTGAACGGAGTCAAGGCTATGGTAGCCGGTGTGAAGACCAGTGGTGTGAGTACTAATGCATATGTTCCTCGAGCATGACTTGACATTGGGTCATACAGGGTCGAGAATTGTTGAAATATGTCAAGGCTGTTTTAGGTTAAGTCCATGCTTTGATATTGATTACCTCTGTAAGATCTGCAGCAACGTACTGAACCCGTGGCGTACCCGGAGTACGTGCTGTCACATATAATCTTGTTTGACCTCTTTGTCGTGTCACATTACAGTGCCTGACTGGTCTCAAACCAGAACGTTCTAGGCACCGGTGGTCACCTTCCAGTGACCGCCGCTTCCGTTAGCTTCCGAAAACCGTCCAGGACGGTTGGCTCGAGGCTACTGACTGACGTTACCGCTAGTAGAATGCCCCTATGCTGCAACTGTTTCTGTTTCTTGAGGACTTGACCGTCAGTGACGAAACTACCCCTGGTCTCCTCGAGTCTTGCACGTATTTATCTTGTGGACCACCGGTCCGCCTTCCTGGCCATGCTGACGTGACTTCTCCTGTACCTGTGGATGGGACGCCCGCCGCCTGCCATATCTAACACTTCTACGCGGGAGGTCCAGATGACGAGGGGGTGTAAAGCACCTTGCGGATATCAGGCTGCCAGGGCGGGTGTGACAGGTATGACTGTCATCTCAGACACAATGAAGAGACGAAAACACCTGCTTATGTATACGAAAGACCGAAAGAAAAGAGAAAAGGGAGGCTGCGCAGAAGGCTGCAATTTTGCAATGCGTTTATCCGTTGTGAGTTGTTCCTAACCATCATCAACTTGGAGACGCAGTGAACCAGAGGATGCCCGTGACACGCATGACGAGTATAACTACACTAAGTTCTTCGTTGGAGTACATCTGGGCGCAGTTGAGGTGGGTGAAGCAGTTATCGATGGCGAGTTGCGTGACATTCGAGGCGATGTCTTGTCCGTAGAATGCGTACTACCGAAGGCGACCCAAGGAGCCCATTGTTCTCGTCGAAAGTGAGACGGGCACGGTCATCATGATGGTGTTATCAGCCTTCAGGTGTGGTACTATCCCATGTCCCCAAGTTAGAAGTCGGGATATCAGAGTCCGTTTGGGATTCGCCTGGGTTAAGTATTACTTCGGGTCCCGGGGTAGAGACAGGTCCGATCATGGTCCGAAAATGATACATTATAACTGTCAAATGGGTATCATAGCAGCTTAAGACTGATGGCTTTCTGTCAATGTCGCCGGGGCTGATCCCCGTCATGTTACGTGCCTAAATTCAACTCCATGTCTAACTTTCTTGCCAGCTCTCGATCAGCTTCCTCCATTCTCTGCCTCCTTTCTTCTTGTCTTCTTCTTTCTAGCTCCTCTTCGTGAGCCTGTTCACGCCTCGCAACCTCCCTATCCGCCTCTTCCTGTTGTCTCCTTTCTTGTGCGAGTCTCTCTTCCCGTTCAGCCTCTTCTTGCGCTTGACGCACGAGTGCGAGATCCGCTTCCTCTTGCCCCCGTCGCTCTGCCTCCTCTGCTTCCATCTGAGCACGCGCAAAGGCTGCATCGGCAGCCTCTTGTTCGGCACGTGCTCGAATACGAGCCAACTCTTCTTGCCATCTCCTTTCCGCCTCTTCCTCAGCGCGCCTTCGGCGTGCTTCTTCTTCAGCTGCTTTGCGGCGACGCTCTGCTTCTTCACGTTCGCGTTGGATTTGTTCCTCCTTTCGTCTCCTTCGCTCTTCCTCTTCTCGCCTCCTTTCTTCCTCCTCCTCTCGTCTCTTGCGTTCTTCCTCTTCTTGCCTCCTGCGCTCCTCTCTTGCCTCCTTCGCTCTTCTTCCTCACGTCTCCTGCGTTCTTCCTCTTGCCTCCTGCGTTCCTCCTCTTCTCGCCTCTTACGTTCCTCCTCCTCTTGCCTCATGCGCTCTTCGTCTTCCATTCTTCTACGCTCTTCCTCCTCCCTTCTCCTGAGTTCATCCTGTTCTTGTCTCTTGCGCTCCTCTTCTTCCCTTTCTCTGCGTTCTTCCTCCCTCCTTTTGGGTTCTTCCTCTTCCCACCTCTTGCGCTCCTCTTCTTCATGTCGTCGTTGATCTTCCTCCTCCGTCTGCTGCCTGCGCTCTATTTCTTGCGTTCCTTGTTCCCCGGTATCCTTGGGCCGCTCCAACTCTTCCCGTCCCACATCGATGGATTTCTTGCTCTGTGCTTCATTTGGTTGATTACTTGCCACGTCTTGCGGAGTCCCTCTCACCTCCTCCATCAGCGCGGTTCCTGCTTCTGCAGCAGCAATGGCATTGACCATATTTTGCCCTTCCTCTACTTTTCCTTGTCCGGCAAAATCTTCTGTGCTGGAAACAGGTGCAGTGTTTGGGACTACTTGAGAAGGTAGTGGTATAGTTGGTGGTTGGGTCGAGGTAGCGGCAGGAGTAGCACTTTGCGGCAAGGATATGGGCGGGGAAATTGATCCCTGGCTTGACGTTGAGGATGGTACTAGCGTCTGTGAAGGCTGCGTAACGGAGACCGTGGAAAGGCCTCTTCCACTTTGGCTAGACAATGGTGGTGGCGGCGGTGGGGGAGGCGGCGGCGGGAGCGAAACATGCGACTGAGGTTGGTAAGTTGGCTGAGGAGTATATGGTTGGGGTGTCTGTGATTGAACCAAAGGGGGAGGGGGAGGAACTGCAAAGAACGTTTGCTGAGGCTGTTGAGGCTAGGGGTGCAAGTGAGGAAGAGCCATTGATAGTGGCGAAGAGGGTGAACTCACAGTTTGGGAGTACAGTGATTGTGGTGGTGGGGAAGCAACAAGGGCTTGACTACTCTGGGGTAGGCCAGGATGGTTGTGCTGTTGGTACAGTTGTGAAATATTAGGAGGATGCGGGGTTTGAGTGTAGGGAAGCTGAGGCTGGTACTGCTGTTGTTGGTGTGGCAGTACATATTGCTGTTGCTGCGGCGGTGAACCAGGTTGCTGGAGAATGGGGGGGCGCTGTTGCGATTGTGGTGGATATTGCGCTTGCTGCTGTTGAGGCTGGGCAATACTGTACGGCTGAGGATACGTTTGCTGCGGAGACAGAGGTTGTGGCGTCGGAGCTCCGCTGGGATATTGGGTGTATTGCTGGTGGAGGGATGGAGGCGAAGTCACGCCAGGAGACACGTTGTAAAGTTGTTGAGGCCGTCCAGGTGGTGTGTAGGGAGACTGAGGAGGTATCGGCTCTTGGAACGGAGAAAACGTATGCGGAAAGCCCTGCGTTGGAGCGGATATGTAGCCCTGCGAGTTTGGCTGCATGTAGACCTGAGTAGGCCCCGGTGGGGAAAGGAATGGGGTAGGAAATGCCAGAGGGGGGTGATCGTCAGCACATCCCTCTATAACAATAGAGGGTGCTGAACCAACCCTCGTGCCTGTCATGGATGTTATCTCTGGAGGATACGGTTGCATCGGAGTCCGCGATTGAGAAAATGATGGTGGTGCTAGAGTAGGTGTATCGCTGTAAGCCCTCCTATGGAGCTGGCCAGCAAGCAGCTCAGGAGGTAGACGATCCGTGCTCGTCGCCCGATTCCGACTCTGTGGTGGCATGGGCCTTGGGCCGCTGCGCCCCCCTGTTTGAAGGGCGGCAGGCAGCACCAAATTCTTTCCGGAATCACTATCAGGTGGGTCGTTAACCGGAATTGGCGGAAGTGAGTCCTTGTGTTTTGTGGCAACTACAGAGGGAGCACCTCCCTTTGATGGCGCTTGTCTGGATGCCTGACTCTGACCACCGTGCGCGGGGATCAATGACGACGGTATCTGGCTCACATGAGTCGAGGGTAGTTGAATTGGGTTTTTCTCTCCCGTAGCCGGGGAACGCCCGGGCTGCGGAGAGGGTGAAGTCGATGATGGGGCCGATTGTCGACCTTGTGTGAAATACGCAGCAGGACGCGCAAGTCGATCGGATGGGTTAAGTTTTGAAGGACGGCGCGTCAAAGGCGGCGGGGAATTCGCATAGAAAGTCATCTCGAGATAAACTTCTCCCCTAGGGCCTGCCGAAGTCTCGAGAGAGACCCAGTCTAGAGACATTGACACAGTCGTCGTCAGCTGTAACAGACCATTCGCTCCAGAGGTCAGTTGCATACCGTCGAACTCGCCGGTCTTCAGCGTTTCTTCAATGTCTACCGTCCCTTTTCCCAAAAGTATATCATCTCCTCGCTGTTCGTCTTTGTAACAGGAGATCTCCAAGATCCTGTTCACCCTGTCTTTCCCTGCGTCGGCAAGGACTGGAAACCGGAGCTCATCGTCCCACATTGGACGCTGGCCGCCTTTTGGGTCGACTTTGGTTCGTTTTATCTGACCAGAGAGGGTCGCTTGGGCATAAGGATCTTGTTTGTAAAACGAAGGCTGATGGAGATGTTGAGCTTTCAGCACGACGACGACGAGAGTGCCAATTTCCTTTGGCTGGGACATGGTCGACGAAGAATAACAGGTTGGAGACGTGTATCTGGGTGGTCCGCAGTTTCAAGTCCGGTCAATGGAACCTGATTGATCATGCACAGGCCCTATGCTAGTGCTGTGGACTTGGTCGAGCTTCACCGACAGCGCGGCGGGCAATACTATTTGAAACTCGGTTTACATTCGTGTAATGAATCATCGGCAATACTTCGTGATACTTGAGAGACGTAGTACTAGTATACAAAGTTGTTCATTGAATCTCTATTGAAGGTGTCATCCCGGGGTCTGAGTAGGCGATTGGACGTTGAGGTCACGTCAAAGTCGATGATTGTCGAATATGCGTTTGCGCCACCAAGACAAGAATTTCGGAAGTGGTTATAGCTTCCTACCAAGAGTCCATCCGGACTCACGCTTGTGATTGCTTTGACAGAATATCTTCAAGTGAGATGGAAGACCTATCGCACATTCCGCGGAATATTCCGTCTGGAATGTTGAACAAGTTTGCCGGCGTATCGAATTCCTAGTTCATTGTCCTTTCTCAACAAGCGCTCCAATGCAAAAACCAAGGGATACATACAGTGATCGTGCCGGCGTCGAGAACACATACACGGTCATAGGATATGATCGTGCGCAAACGATCTGCATGATGGTTAGCAGGGGAAGACAAAGGACCCAAGTGAAACTTACGAGCAATGCAAAGGATTGTACGTTCCTTGAATTCTGTCGCAATAGTATTCTGGATCTTTCCATCTGTTTCGTAATCAACGGATGCTGCACAGCATATGAGCTGCTGCGAAAAGTCAGGAGTAAGTCACGTAAAATCGTACCTGTGGCTTCGTCAAGGACGAGGATCTTCGCCTCATGGACCAAAGCTCGTGCCAGCGATACCAATGATCGCTGGACAGTAATCAACAACCAGGAAAGAAGAAAAACAGGTGGAGCTCTACCTGACCAACTGACAGGTTACTACCCTCACTGTCGATCGGAGTATCTAGGTCGAAGCGACTGGCAACGGCCTGGGCGTCGCCTTGGGAACTTGTTTGAGACAAAGAAGGCCGTTTCTCTCCCGTGTCGACGAGGTGTGCTCGCTTAAGAGCGTCCCAAAGCCGGACATCATCATACAGACCGAACGGGTCTAGGTTAGACCTGAGAGTACCAGAGACTGAGAAACGAATTAGCAACACAACACATTCAAAGATCTATAATAGGCATTACAAAGGAACTAAACGCAGAGCCGATCAACGCTGTATCTTGATTTCATGACATGAGAACTTACAGCGTCTTGTGGAATGATCGCTAGCCCCTTCCTGAGTTGTTCTAGCCCAACTGTCGAGATATCCACACCGTCAATCCGAATACTTCCCGATGAGAGTTCTACGAGTCGATACAGCGCAGTCATGACCGACGATTTCCCAGCTCCAGTTCTACAAACATTGTTAGCAAAGAAAGTCACGGTACCAGGGGATCGACCAGTACCTGCCGACAATACCAATTTTCTCTCCTGGCGCAATGTCCACACTCAAACCTTTCAGTACAGGCGGCAAATCAGGTCGATACTTCATGAAAATATCTTTCATGACAATTCGGCCTTCATGGGGCCAGGAAGTAGGGGTCGCGCCGTCCTTGACCTGGTGAGGGGCTTCCTGTTCGAGCTCGTTGGCATAGTGGACAATTCGTTCCACAGCGTTCATATCATTCTCGACCTCTGCAAGTTGGCGAACCATCCATCCGAAGGACTGGAATGACATCAGTTCTTTGAAGTCTTATTAATCCTCGCGTACGCCTACCTGTTGTACCATTAGGATATATGACAGAACAACTCCGGTCTGTCCTGCCGAGATACTGAAGCGGGTACCAACTGTCAACATGGCCACCGCGAACGTGAGGATTGCTCCGAGGAAGTCCAAGCGCATACCGAGCCAGCGCTAGTCAAAGGAATGAATGGACTCGAACATCCGAGACTACTAGCAACCAGTTTCCTCACCTGATTTGTTACCGTCAACCAGTACGCTCTAAAAAATCCAGTCAGAGTTTAATCATCCATTACTTTGCACTGCAGCTCACCGATTTTCGACATCAACGAGTTCGGCGTTCTCTTTCTTGAATCGATCTGTCTCGCCATACGCGGAGATCGTCGTCAATCCCGACAGTGACTCGGAGAAGTGAGCGTATAAAGAACCACGCAAGATAGCATCTAGTATTGGTCATCAGCTGTACGAGCCAATTGTCCAGAGTTTAAATGCATGCATACCGAGCCGCTGTAATCGAATAAGCCTCGTGAAAATATACAACATCGAGAGCATACCTTCAGTTCTCTTGCACTGGCTCGATAGAAGAACGCGGCATAGAAATAGCAAGTCAGAATGAAAAATACGACCAATAAAAACCAAGGCAAGACAATGGATATAAGAATAATAGCACCGATGATACTGGAGAGGGTAGCGCTCAGCATGCGTAATGAATCATTGACGAGATTGTCAATGGTATCAATATCTGCGGAAAAGTTACATAACGAAGGGGATAAGAAATTCTGTGAATGTACCTTTCGCAAAGCGATTCATGATGCGACCAAGAGGCTGTCAGAAATATAGAGATTAGCGAGGAAACAAAAGATACAACACGCTCAACTCACGGTCGTCTCAAAGAAACTTATAGGTGCGTAGAGGACACGAGTAATGGCTCTCTGAGCGGGTTAATGCGTGGGTATTTATCATGCAAACAGTCCGCGAAAACTGACCTCATGCAAATTTTGTGATGCATAATAGGCAAGTATTGCAAAGGAAGATCCCATGAGGAACATGGCTAGTGATTGCGAGACACCGAGAAAAGCGTAGATACCCATCTGCCAACCTGCCTGAGATACCACCTTCAGGTCACCGTGAAGTAGGTAACTTACGTAGAAGCCCTGTGGATAATTCCATTTCATTTCCTCCCAGTAGACAAGCCTGGTGATACCGAAATAAGGACCTATAATATAAAATAAAGGTAAGCGACTCACCAGTACGATGACATGACGTTCGCTCCTTGCATCAGAATAAGAGACAGAAATAGAATGGGCACAACGACGACGCCATTCCCAGCAAACAGGTATTCCCGGTAGACCATAAATGAAATAGCACCGGTATTTCGTTCTTCTTCTTGCATCATGGCTTTACCCTTGATGCCAACATTTTGCTCTTTTTTGTCATCGCGAACCATTTCAACCTTCTCTCTGGCATTCTTGTCGCTGTCATTTTGTTGCGAACCGAACTCTTCTATGAACTTGCAAAACGCGCCATTACTAGCCATCAATGACTCGAAGGTACCGCGTTCAGCGATCTTGCCATCGACCAATGTGTAGATGTAATCGACTTCTGGCAGGAAGTGTAATGCATGCGTCACTAGGATCCGAGTTTTGCCTGCTGTGCCACTTTTAAGAACATTGGAAAACACATCTTTCCCGACGTGAGCATCTAGTGCGGAGAGTGGATCCTAGTAAAGAAATAAATGTCAAAGATCCAAACACGAAAACGAGAGAACAAACGTCAAAGATCATAATATCTGAGTTGAAGTATATAGCCCGACAGATGTTGATACGTTGCTTTTGACCACCGGAGAGAGAGATACCTTTTTCGCCAACCTCAGTCAGGTCGTAGTTAGGGAGCATCTGCAAATCCCGCTCTAGACAGGAATCGCGAACAGCCTTCCAATATTTTTCCTCCTCGAATGGCTGTCCAAAACAAATGTTCTCTCGAATCGTAGCATTCTGGATCAATGTGAATGTGTTAGCCCTCTGCCACAGCAGTCTGAACAAACCGTACCTGGATCCAGGGGGTTTGGGCACAGTAAGCAACTGTACCACCGAACTCGACAGTACCAGCAATCCGCCTCATCTCACCAATGAGACCCTGAAGTAGTGAAGTTTTGCCAGCCCCTACAGCCCCAACGATACCAACAAGCTTGCCACGAGGGATCTCCATGTTGACACCTCTGAGCTTGAAGATATTAGCCTCATCAACGGGTTGCGGCGTTTGCGGTGGCGTTGATTTGGACCTCGTTTTCATCCTGTTGTGCATGCCCTTCCTGCCATTGATTGTATTGGGATCTTCGGGTCTTGGCGGAGGACTGTCCCAAGTGAAGTCTGCGCCAGCTATCCTGACC
The DNA here is from genome assembly GCA_018397855.1 of Boletus reticuloceps. Lineage (NCBI taxonomy): Eukaryota > Fungi > Basidiomycota > Agaricomycetes > Boletales > Boletaceae > Boletus > Boletus reticuloceps. Next base: position 561,948 of record JAGFBS010000022.1, read on the forward strand.
GCCATATCCAAATTGTTGTTCCTTGGCATTGTCCTATCTAACGTTTCGGCCTCGAAAACATCGTAAAGACGCTGGCATGCAGTGGAAGCATCTGCAATGGAGCTGAGTGACATAGCTACGTAGCAGCATCAGCTAGGATGACTCAAATGAACAACGGGATCACGTACGAAGGAGCATGAGGGGGAACCTAATGAGCTGGAATAAAGTAAGAGAAGAGAAGATGTTCGCAGCGGACAGCGGATGACCAGTCAGCGAGTAGGTGATGAACGCAATTACGGCGGCTAGCGTCGGAAGGGAGATGGCGAATGCAGTCAAGCCGGAACGAAGAACCAACAAGGTTCGAATGTAGCTGAAAAATAAAAAGGTCAGGAAAATAGAGGGGATGAAATTATTGTAGCATACGCCGTTTCGAGCTTGCGGTATTCAGAAATACGCTTCAAAAATGGTATCTCCCACGAGAAAAGCTTGATCACCCTCATTCCGCTAAGCATTTCCTGGAGCAACTTGGAGCGCTTGTCGGTCCAGGCCATGCTTTTAATTCTGATGGAGAAGAGTCGTTTCATGATCATTGTATTAACTGGCGTTGCAACAATGAGAAGCGCAAAGCCCGCCAGCGCACTCGGACCAAGGTTGACGAGGAGCAAGATGAGACAGATAGTGAGTTGGATCGGTGCAGTCCAAGACATGTGGAAATAGCCCGCACAAAAGTCGATGCGAGAGATGTCAGTGGAGATGTGGTTTACTAGCCTGCCGTTTGTCATCTGTACACGGGCGCGAGAAGACAGCGAAAGAGCTTGGGAGTAGATCGCAGTAATGAGACCACCGCGCAGAAGGACACCGCAGGCCATGCTACGATAGAAGAAATGCTGGGTAGACCATGATGAGATGAGCTGTAGAGCAAAAAGAGCAAAACAGAGTCCGATGCCTGTTCCAATCGGGGGTGTAGGTGTGCCAACGATATGCCCAGCGTACGACTCGGCGGCAAAGGTAATAATCGCCTGCGCCAACGATGAATAAATTGGATGTGAAAGGAATGGAAACTCATACTTTGACTACGAGGGGGGAGGTAACTTGGGCGGTGTCGCCAATGACTTTCAAAATACCAGCGGACCAAAAGTACCATTTCACACTGTCATTCATGGCAAGGATGAGACTGGCTTTTCGTTTTCCCTCCTTCTCCCTCCAAAGCCTTTCCCGTTCTGCGCGGACGCCACGAATCGACCACAATAGAGACCGGATGCCTGGACCAACCTGACCGTTGGCCAGTCGCTCGTTGTATATCGCTGCCTCTCTGCGCCGGCGTTCAAAGGATGTGAGGATAGCATTCGCAACTCGAGTCGAGGAGCGATCGTCTGGGAGTTTGTACAAGTCTGACGCTTCGAGGGGCCGGGCAAATCCGAGTGACAGCAGGGGGGTTAACCACATAAACCACAGTCGACTGAAGAAGCCCGCTGAGGCCTCGGGTGTGAGTTCTGCATCATGGATGGAAGCCTTCGGGGGAGGAGGGTTGGGATTCTTGATGGAAAGGAAGCTAGAATGCTGTTGGTTAGGCAGTGGACGATAATCTCGGCTAATAGATCTCGGCACCTGCAGAAGATGGACGCTCGCGTAGCATCTGATTTTGGCCCATCGGCTTGCTCTTCTGCGATGGTGTTCCCCTCAAACTTGTGCTCTGAGTGAGACATATCAGAGAACGACCGAGAGAGAAAAGACGCCTCCTGTTATCGCGTCATACCCAGGCAGTCTGAAACATTCCCCGCAAGGATCGGCCTATACCTGCTGCTGACAGTACATCGCTTATAGTACAGGAACCAAATTGGCCGTTAGCCGATTGGTCAGGCACAAGGCAACAATGGGACGACTCAGCCAGTTTAGCAAAGTTCTCCTACCCAGCCGCTTGGGAATCCTCGGAATTCACCGGGGCCCCGGGGTAAAGAACTTCTCAAATAGCTTGGCGGCCGATCCGGCGGCCAAGAAGTAACTTACTCGCGAAAACCGAAAACGACTACAACATCGGCATCATTTTTGAACGCCTGTAGTTATAAATATACTATCGGGCATACGCGTCTCTTAGCCTGCACAATACGGCCTGAAAGAATAACCATCAGCCTACTCACACAATCCCTCCGTATCTCCGGACCTTACCTGATAGTTTTCCATGAAGGGCTGGATTTCACTCCGGGCGACCTTCTCCCGCTTCACCTTCTGTAGGTGATCGTGCCCCCTCAGCATTGCCTTGAAGTACCGTGCCTATAGAAGTTCGGTCTCGTTGTCCCGTGAATACCATGTTCAGTCACCTACCTCCTGTTCTTCCACCAATGTCCACGCATCGCCGTCCCGTCCAGCTCGAGCAGTTCGCCCCACACGGTGAACATACTTCCTCATATCAACTGGTGTATCATAGCTCACGACATGAGAGACATGGCTGATGTCAATCCCTCTTGAGATCAGATCAGAACAAATCAGACTGCTCGTCGACGGAGTCAGATCAGCATAACGCAGTGCGTGCCGCAGAACTTACACGTGTACCTCCTGTGCTTTGAACTTCTCGAGAATGGTTTTTCGTTCACCTGCGAGGAGGTCACTCGAGTACGCGCGAACCGTAACGCGAGCACGTTCCGTCGCCCTCAATTCTTCGAAGCACTCGAGCAAGAAGACAAGGCGTGTCGTGGATTCCGACGATTTGGTGAAAATCAAAGCGTTGCGAATATTGCGGTTGTAAAGAAGATAAAGCAACATGAGCGGTTTCTGTGATGGTTCGCAGATAACCATATATTCCTAACTTGCAGATATGAACCCAAAACAATGTCAAGCAGGCTCAACACTCACGGTCAGGGTGGTTGGCATGGCGAATCGTTCAGAAATGAGGTGTGATGGTGCATCACCGGATCCACCTTCAGGTTGACTCTGGACGACGAAATACTTCGGATCCCGTAACCGAGAGATGCAAGTTTGCCGGGATCGCGGGTGAGTGTAGCAGAGAACAAGAGTTTTTGGCATGAAAACCCTCTTTGCTCGTCGACGTCAACTTGACAGTATCCAACGAAATCTAGGCAAGCAGGTGCGAGAGAATCGCAATTTCGTGGTTGACATGTATCTTCCGACGACAATCTGCTTGCGAGAGAACTGCTCTCGGAAGGCCTCCAATGGATAGCGGTGAGCACCTGAGCTAACCAATCTTGGAATGATTGGGAGAGCAATCGGTCAGCTTCGTCGATGACCTGAGTACGTTACATTTGAGAGTTATACATAGCAACCACCACTGTACTCGTACCAAGAAACGAAGGTGTTGCAAGGAAAAGTTGGGCGTTCCGTTGAGATGGTCCATTAACCGGCCCGGAGTGCATATCAAGATATCCACTTTGCTGGAACCCCCCTGCAACCTACGCAAAAGGAGATTGGTTAACATCGCCCCAATATTGAGAAATTTTTACCCAGAATCAATCTGTGAAACCAATTGTGCTTGTTCGTGGGCGAATGAGTGTTGGCCAGTCGCGGTACCAATCTAGGAATAATAGTTAGAAAGGAAGTCATCGCAGTTTGCTAGGTTGTAGACTACTTTTAAACCACGTCCTTTGCCAACGGCCTCGAATGTTTCTCTAACTTGCAGGACGAGGTCCCGGGTGGGCAACACAATTAAGGCACGGAGCCTGGTGACAATTCTGTTTGACAAGACCTGCAGCATCACGAAGTCAGCAATTTCAAGTAACGTTAATAACGCTGGAGCTCACCTCGAGTATAGGAAGAACATATGCAAGTGTTTTCCCACTCCCCGTTGGCGCAGAAACACATACATCATGAGGAGCAGAGTATGGTGTATACAACGACCAACTGCGCCTGATAAGGAAAGGCAGAAGAGTGGTCTGTACTGCACGTCATATCGTCAGCAATCGAAACCGGAGCTCGGTAATCAGCACCTGACCAGCAAAAAGTTCGCTAATACCGAGGTCAAACAAGCGTCTTCGTGTCTTCAAACTGAGACCGCTGTCATATGGATCTTGCTCGGCTGTCGAGAGAGGTACCACAGAGGCGGGGCTGATAACTTCTGCGTGTACAAGTGCCTTGTCGATCCCCTGCATAGCGAGCACAGACTTGGGTGGTGCACTGGGTGCGGTTGGCAAAGGAAACGAGGGTAGAGTACCTGCTGGGATTGCCAGAGGTTTTTGCATGCTGGGGAGTTCCTCGTCCTCCGAATCGCGTATTCCTCCGCTATGGGCACCGACATCTGAATCTGGTTCCTCCCGGACCACCCTTCGCTTTTTCTTGAGGGGCTGAACGCGTCGTTCCTTGGCGATCACCCTCTCTCCGCTCGTGCCATCATCATCAACCTCATCTGCGCTGCCCTCCTCATGATCGTGATGCTCCCCATCCTCTTCAGAGCCCGAACCTGCTTGGGCAGCATCCCCGGGCTTCCGAGGCGCTGAGGCTTTCCGTGCCTTTCGTCGAAGCTTTTTGTGCTTGAGATACCTGGCCTTTGCCTTGGTCTTTGTCGTTACCGACTCAGTACTCGGAACCAAGACGTGACATGATGCATCAGTATGCTCACTTTTGACACACCGACTCGTATACGCGGCTGAGGAGCATCTGCCATGGTGGCCACTGGCAAAGAGTCAAACAGCCGAAGTACATACCAAGAAAGGAAATGTCATCTTGCAGTGAAACCGCTTGCCACTTGCCACTTGCCAATCAACCATTGCGTAGTACCATTGGCCTTTCCTCACAGCCGATAAAGCAAAAGAAGTCGCATCCAAGAAAGAATACAAAAAGGTGTACAACTCTGTCTAGTCGCACTCGTCCGTTTCACCTCTGTTGGAACGATTGCCAGTGACTGGTGCGGCACTACCTCTGCGCCCGATTCGTGCGCTTCGTTTTGTCGCGGTGCCACTCTTGCTGGTTGAGGATTAGTGGAGGGTATGGATCGTAAGTCAAAGCTAGCTACCTATCGTGCTGTACCAAGGCGTCTCCAGTTTGTGTCCGATCCTGGTAGGTTGGCTTTCGTTCATCATTGACAACATGGTGGGTCGCCCAGAACTATCAGCAAGTGCCGTTGACGCCTCAGGAACCTCTTTTACTCCCGTCATCGAAAGTTGTTCGTGCGCCGCCGACGTCACACTCCTTTGATTATAATCCCCTCGTCGACCACTTTCAAGTGTGCGTTGGTCTCATCCCCTGACCATCGGACGAGGTAAAGGACGCGCGCTGTACGACGAGCTCTGGGTCAAGAAGGGCGTGTGGGTCGAGTGGGATTGGGTGGTTGACAGCGTTTCTTTCCTTTCTCGCCCGCACACTCTGCAGCTCTTCTCGACACCGTAAATCGGTCCCTTTGCTTGCCCAGCAACATGCCCTTGTGAGGTCTGATTCTTTCGTAAACTCGCACACTCAGCTTCGTCGTGGGCCCTTGTGAGCTCTCTGGACAACGTTTATCACAGCTCATCACGTCATCTCGTGTGGGGCTGCTGACTTCTGGTCTCCTTTCGGGCATGTCGCAGGACACGTTTCGCGTGTTCGCGCGGGGCCTGGTTGGCTGGTACGTATGTGATCTCCCCGCCTCCCTCGTCTCGTCTATCCGCAAGCTCGACGGGATCAGCTTGGCTAGCCTTGTTGGTCGCCGCCTCGCTTCCCTTAGAGCGAGTGTAGTGGGCTGTGTTTTGCATGCTTGGATGTGTCATAGCAGTGGTCTCGTTCCAGTGACCCATATCTGGGTCCTACGCTTGTCCACACCGCGATCACTTTCCTATGACTGTGGGTGAGTTCGACACATCCGGTGAGTTGGTTCCCAAGCAAGGGAATGTGCCTGCAGCGATGCCGATTTCCGGGTACGCTCCAGGCTATAGGAGAGATGTGAGTTTTCTCAAGAACGCTTTATCGGGAGCCACTCTGCAGGTCGAAGAGATGTAGAAGGAGCCTGGTGTGCATACAGTATTGGTTGATCAATTCGTACCGAAATGCTGGACATAGATTCCCAAACCCACGGACTGAGTTGTGGTGTCTCCTTGAGCTGAACCAATAGCATGATGTGAAAGTGCTGGCACTGGCTGGTCATGCGGCGGCCGACGTGGCAGTTGGCACTCCCGAGTTAACTATAACTTGAATTTGCCCATCGCGTCGCGTTATCACGTGGTGCCTGTCTATAGCACCCCTCTGGGCCTTCAGTTGATTTGACCAGCTCAAGCATGGCCCAGGATCTAATAGCCTGCTTTGCAAAGCATGCCACAAGCAAAAGGTTCAGCTATTGAATCAGCGAGCACATTAATACTGTTGGCATACAGTGAGCGTTCCGTTCCGTCTAGCTTCACCTCATTTCAACGTTTGCGTACAGAGTGTCCGATATTCGACCGTGGATCACGCGAGATGTTGAAAAGTTTTCAAGGATCAGTGGCATTGACAAAATGCTGAAGGATCTCCTCGTGGATTGTACCAACAAGTCGCAAAAATCGGTCGACGAAGCCTACAAGACGTGCTTGTTCAAACAATGCTTGGACAAGGTCCTTCCTATCTGCAACGGCGAGGACCAGACTCCAGTCGAGGGCATAATGGCGCACAAAGTCAAGGAGGCTCTCAGAAAATAGTACGACTTCCCATGGCACGATTTCGTGACGAACACTGATCGATTCGCATAGCTCCGGCCAAGACCATGTTTCTCGCCGCAAGCCAGATGTCATCGTCGTATCCAACAAAGACGTCTGTGATAAGGTTGGGTCGCCAGGGGACATTTGTTCCCAAAAGGATCTCTTCCTTGGAGTGGCGTGGCTCCCGCACTTTCGTGGAATTCAAGAAAGCAAAGAACAACATGGAACCCCCCTCCGGAACGATACTATTCACAGCGATATATCCCACCCCAAGAAAAATATCTCACGTTGGATATTCTGAGTGAGCCAGACTTGGACGTCTGGCGTCAATCCTCGACCACTCCCCCAAGAGCCTGGCGAGTACTTCGGCACGTTGACTTCATAATGATAATGATATTTTTTACAGTCCGGCGCTCTGCTCGTCAACACAAGACGTCCGCTACTATCAATTTCGATTCAAACACTCGTAAAGGAATTCTGATCATCTTGATCCCGCTGAGTCTCGGTCCAAATGTGTGAAACCTACGCATCGCGAAGAGCGCACTGCCATTGTCCAGGCAGGTTACTACTCAGCAGAAATGTTTGCCGCTCATACCGCTCGCCTACATGCATTTGGTCTCGTCGTCATTGGTGCGTATTGTTACATCTTTGACGGCTTGTTTACCTATCTAGCATGATAGGTGACATCCTCTACTTGTGGCGGTATGACCGCCAGGGCATCGTTCAATGCTGCGGATTCGATTTCATCCAGGACCTTCCACGTTTCCTGGTCCTCCTTCTCACAATGCAACGCTTCCGAGAACAACACTGGGGCTTGCATCCAGATATGGACCCAAAGTTTGGGCCTCGACCAGAATTTCACAAGACGACTCTCTCTGATGAGAAGGGTCAAAAGATCGAGGTCACCCTCGAGCTGTCAGACGAGGAACGGGTACCGCACTATGGATTGAACGGCCGGGCTATGAACCTGTTCTCTGTCAAGAGCGACGATCTCACCGACCCAGAGGATGCCAGGGAACTAGTTGTCAAGCTCTTCTGGGCAGAGGCCACGCGCACGAGCGAGCCCGAGATCTTAAAGAGAGTACACGATATCGGCAAAGACAATAAACTCGTCAAGGGGCACGTGCCGGATATGTTGTGGTACAAGGCATTCAAGGATGCCTCCACCGCCAAGTTTCGGGAGCGTCTCGGCCTCAAGACTGAAGGAGCTCGCGTTCTATATATGATCATTTTTCGAAAATTGAGACCCATCACCGAACTCACCAGGCGCAACTTCTTGCATGCATGGTGGGAGACGGTGCAGTGTGAGTGATGTCCGTACCTAGATTTGGATCAGCTTGTTTACTTTGTTCAATCAAGGTCACCTTGCCCTTTGGGAGAAGATGGTTTACCACCGAGACATCAGCCCATCAAATTTGATGTACCGTATAGACAATGGGAAGATCGTGGGTGTGTTGAATGACTTCGACCTGGCGTCGACCCAACAGAGCGCTACTGGAACCGAACGCACCGGCACGGTCCCATTCATGGCGTTGGACCTCCTCGACGACCTGGCTCTTCAGGGCCACGTAACACATGCATACCAACACGATGCAGAGTCGTACATTTGGGTCCTGATCTGGATCAGCCTTCGGTATGACGACGGCAAGCCTCGTAAGCACGGTCGACCGTTAGACGCATGGCTGAGAGTCGATGCCGTTGGGTGCAGGGAGAAGAAGACCGACTTTTTGTATCGCAAGGCAGGCCGTCAGACTCTTGTTCCTGGTAAAGGCCATGAAGAGAATTGGAAGTTGGGCAACAAGTGCCTCGGTGCCTTGGTGGCGAATATGGCTCGCATCGACTTATTGCCGGAGGGTCAGGATCCCTTGTTGGAGATTGATACCGCGTTTAGGAGGTATCTGAGTGACCCAGTTGGTCCGTTCTTAGAGGTCCCGGTCATCCTCTCGGAAGCGCCGTCAAGGGAGCCAGTAGGCGGACCAGGAGAGGAAACGTCCCAGGTTGTTGACCGGGTATCGCCAGAAGGCGCATGGGCCGAAGTTGGTACTTCTTGCTCAGCTTCTGAGGAGTGGGAGTTAGTCTCCACTGATACAGAGTAGTATACCTGAGAAACTCTCTGAGCCATTCAAACAGGTATTTGTTTCGTAGATCGCTTCATGTAAATGCGCGGAAGATGCAACATAACCACATCAGCAATGTAACACGTCACTTAGCCGTACTTCCGTACTTATTCTGTACTTTTCGGAGCCAAGTAACTATAAGTTACAATTTAAGTACATAGTCCCAAGTCTTCGCGAGGCACACTGAGACTCATCATGTCAATGTTTGGCAATGACTTCGGTCGCGGCCTAGCCCTACTATACTAGGCTCTCAATTCATTTCAATGGTCCTGGAACATCAAGTCTATCATCAATCGATCAACCTCATCAAATAATAACTATGCTGCATAATGACAGGAAATCAACATACAAAGTCCCACCGACTACATTCACCGACAAGTTGGTGTCGCAAGAGGCTCGTCGCGAAAAGGTTAACTACGTCCCAAACCCAGCCCCTTCATCTGAGCTAACAGGAATGGCCACAAAACATAGGCTCTGGAAGAACAAAGGCGGGTGCGTGAAGTCAGGTCAAGCCTATCCGATCTCTCATGCGCGTGGCCATCCGGTATAGCGAAGGGCTCAGAAATTCGACTCTTCCAGGCAACTCGATGCATTCGCGCATTTGACTCTCGGAGTATCTGACGACGAGGGTGACGAGGACATCGACGAAGAACCTCATGTGATAAAGGAAGGGATAGCAAATTACGCAGTCCTTTACATGCAAGACGTCAGACGCATCGGGCACTCTTGTTGCACCCAAGGCAGACAATGATAGCCAGCTGAAAAAGAAGCGTAGCAAAAACAAACGGAGGCGGGCGAAGAAGCCTAGTAAGTGGGCAGACAAGTGCATGTACGCGGAACTATTGGAGATGAAAGAGGAACCTAGCCTTTGGGATGACCACTCGACTGACGCAAACGATGGACTTCCTTCAGATCTTGAGAGAGGCTGGGTTGCAGTGGCACCCGTACCGACAGGAAAGCGATGTCTTGCAATCACTCATCAGTCAACATCAGGAGCCATAGGAATATGTGCCAATATTCTCTCCTAATTCAAAAATGATGCCGCTGACTGGATCGTTCTACAGCACCAAACACCACTCTGCGGTCTCGTCTCCTGGGAAAATTGCTACTTCCTCGCTTTCCGTCTTCGCTCCCTCCACTAACAATATTGGACTGCATCCTGGACATCAATTGGAAAACGAATGGGATTTTGCACGTCCTTGATGTTATCAAGTGGAAAGGTCAGGACATCGCAGACTGTGAAACCCCTTTCAGGTACTCTGCGACTCAATGACCATCATCTCATGCTCATTGAATCCGCAGGTTTTGGTGGCGAGACACCCGTCTTGCTGAACTGCCGAAATTTGCACCACCTTCGGCTGTGTTCTCATTCACTCGCTCCACTGAGGCCCAGCAATCAGATTCACAACCGAGCCCTTACAATTTCCAATATCCAACAACGTTCGTTCCTATTCCTTACCATACAGATACGACTCTACCCATGCTACATTCCTGTATCGTACCGCTAGCTCGGTCAGCGCGGGAGATCTTCGTCGATATCCCAAATTCGACGCCGTTCCAATTTCTGCCCTCATCGGACTCTGCCATGTCGATCGATTCGGCGGCTGGCCACAGTGGACTGACACCTGTGCCGGTGCAGGTAGCATCAGATGGGCTCCTACTCTACGTGTCTTGTGCAAGCTATGAAGAAGGCACAAGCCCGTTGAGTTGCTGGATACCTTTAAGGCCACTCAGTATCCCTGGCGAAGAGGAAATTAAAGATGCAAAACGGGAACGCAATAGCCCATTGGATCTGTTTCAGCGGTATGTTCATGTAAATCAACCCAGCCCCGTGTCTGATAGCTAAAATGTGGTAGACTCGTTCATCACCGATTGACTAGGATGCAACAGAGTTCCGACTTGCATTCCGACGGCATGGTCATGTAGAACCGCTCGATCTGTCAAGTCAATGTCAACTACTTCCGACTCATCATCGAGATTTTCTGCCTGTGATTCCCTAGCCGATGCGTGCAGATGCTATCACGGTGTGATGAACGGAAAAAGGCACGCAGGAACGTGTCTACAAAATGATATTACTTGCTACTGTACTACGTAATGGAGACTGGTGCGAATACAATACAAACATGCTTGAGTGTACAGTGATTGTCCGCATGAAGACATGACAGCTATCAAGTCCATATGGTCCATATTACACCATTTTTCGCAAACCGAACCAGTTCAATCTGTGGTAAGGAGTTTCTTCAAGTAGTCCACTGCTGCCTGCCGCACAGACGCATCCACCATCGGATTACCCATTAGGTCCATTGCAAGCTGAGCCCGTTGCTTCATTCCAGACTCCTTGTTATTCTCCCGATCGGCTTGCTCCCTCTCAAATCGGCGACGTTCCAGCTCCTGACGCACTGAACATTCTTTTTCTTCCCGTTCCTCACGTCGCCGCAAGTAATCGATTTTGAGCTTGCTGTGTTGAACCTGCGCTTGAAGCACCTGTAGACAGGCTCCCATCAGGGTCTGTGGGACGGAGAAATGAACATGCGACTGTTCTGGTTGAGGCGATGGAGGCTTTGGTGGCCCTAGAACCATGGGTCGACTGGGTGAGCTTGACGGTCCTGCTTCCACAGTTGGGCGCTCTATGAGAGTAGAAGGTTGAGAATTCACGGGCTGAGAGTAGGGCGGTGTACGTGTAGCTTGCGGCAGTGGAGGATGCGGAGAACCTGACACGTCCAGTGAAGTTTCTTCCTCTTCGACTTCATCACTGTTGAGTCCTCCCGGTACGCCATTTACATTGTGCCGGGTGGGAAGGCGGGCAATCGCCGGGTCACCATTCCATCTGTAAAAGTACATTAATTAATTGATGTGTGATCAATCGATTGTGTCTCACCTGCGGTAAAACATATTATACCATCCACTTCGATGCCAGTGGTCTATGGTTCTTGTATTGAGATTTCCAACATCACAGCCACCCTTCCGGGATAGCTGAAGGCGGCGCTCATATTCTCGTAGCCTATCCCCTTCAACAATCATATTTAGGGGCCCATTATTGCCGGATGGCGCATGAAATGCCTCAAAGGCATAGATCTGTTTGAACAAATTAAAGTTGCGTTCGTAGCAACCTTTAAGAGCTTGGTATGTTTTCTTCCCTCCAAACACTTCCACGGCGCACTATAGCCGACTGTGAACGAACAAAGTATAGCCACATCACCAACACACACACCTCTCGGAAGCACGAATTTTTTGTCGAGCGGAGGGAATTCCAATGTTCGTCTTCACTCAGGTCCATAAGCCAAGTAAACAACTTGGTTTTCTCTTCCTCGGTCCAATGCTTTGAACCATGCACAGAATCGCTGTCAAATTCTGCCACGTCTTGACCTTCTCGTCGTCGTTTTCCCAGTTGGCTGTTTGACATGACGTTGGTGCCATCAGTGTGCTTGCGCTTCAGTGCGTTCGTAGCCGGACTGTCGTTCGTTAGGGGAACAGCGTACTCGTGTATAGGGGAACGCGAAGGACCGGCGACGGGCTGCGTGGGCCGTGCACCGCTCCCATTTGAGTCGAGCATGGTCGGTGGTGAATCCGTCAGCCTAAAGGTACCATCGTGATTGAAAGTGGACCGTGCACTAAGCGTGGGGGTAAGATGAGATCCCAACGCCTGGTTGAGGCTCTGTAACGGATCCATTCGTAAAAAAGAGAGGCGAGTGGTCGGGTAAACCTCACCGAAACGTTGCTGACATTGGGATCACGTTGTAGGTGGCCATAGGCCATGCCTGGGTCACTAGGTGTTGGTTGAAAATACAATGAGACATTGCACTTTGAATGGTGTCGTACGTAGCTGAACTGGACGACGAGCGCGGGTGTACTTACCCATGGGGCTGGGAGCTGTCCATAGCAGTTGAACCACGATGAACCAGACAGACGTGAACCGATCGCGCTTGCTGTGGCTCGTTTGCTGTACTACGGGGCTGTTTGGTTCCAAAGCAAAACAAACAACTACAGGGCGCTCCAGTTCGTATCGTCTGTTGTAAGTAGATGCATAAACAATTAGAAAGACACTATGTATCAATACATATTCATAACCCTCGTCATCTCAAATCTCATCATCTGGCTCTCCCTCAGCATCCAAGTCAGAGTCCTCCTCGACCACCACTCCCAAGGCAACAGCTTCTTCCGTGGCAACTGTGTCTCGTGATTGTGGAATTGCCTCCCCTTCCCCCGAAATCTTGCTGCGAACCACACTGCCATCAACAGCTTCTGCGACGAACACAGTATCGTCACTCGGAACACTGTGCCGGCTGGTCAGCCCTGTGAGGGGTGTTCCCAGGTCTTCAGATTTCACGTCAGCACATTCCTGTTGCGCGAGATCATCTTTTGGTTCCGACTCCTTCTCTCTCTCCGTCGGGTCGGTTACATGACTAGTAGCCGGTGAATGTCGTGTTCGTGTTGAACCCTGACGAACTCCGTTCGGGGTATGGCCATCTCCATTGACAGCCAAGGGTGGTCGGTCGACAGGCTGATCATCATGTCGCTCAGCATAGGCAAACTCCGTGGATGAGCGCAGATCTTCAAGAGAGGGCGAGTCGAGTTTCCTGCGTTTCCGGGGAGACGTTGATTTGGCAGGCGATGTCAGTCCAGGTTCAGTCGCAAAGGACTGGGTAATAGCGGGAGCTTTGTCAGGTGGTCGGGCTCTAGGGGGGCGGCCACGGCGGCGTTTGACGGGCACAGTGGGGGTGACATCTTCAATCCTCAGCACAACATCATTGGTACCAACAGGTAATGCATCGCCACTTTCTCCGTTGGGTCCAAAGCCACCGTCTAGGGCTGCTCGCGCAGAAGCTGACCGGGTGGACATCGCAATGGAATCAGGGCTAGCATCCCTTGGCTTGTCTCTCATTGGCTTTGGAGTGGCCGATTTCTCGGGGAGTAGGTCATCAAAGAGATTGGCTGCGGACACCTCTACTGCTTCACGAGCGACCACTATTTGTTCGCTCTGCTCGTTCGACGAACTTTGTCTGGAAGCCAAAGACTTGGCCCGATCACCAGTATCCAGCATAGGCGTCCCAGCGTCCATTGGACTCTGAGATGTAGCAGTTTGGGCTATGACACCGAGACCTAAGCCCGCCTCGGACTGAAGGAGCTCCACACCCGCTTTGGTGCGAGACAACACAAACGGCGTCCACTTCAGTTTCTCGGGCTTAAGCGTCAGGTATCCTTTCTTTTCCCAGGTCTCCAACCAATGTTCTACCTTGTCTTGGTCCCAAGATATTTCGTAGTGCGCAGGAGCGGCAAATGGGGTATTTGACTTGTTTCCTCCCCCTTCTGTTTGCTTTTGTGGATTGGGTCTTTGCAAGTGTCTCCGCGCAATACCATTTCTGCGACCACGCGGGAACTTGATCGACTGCCCTGGTGATGGACGAGCGGAGCTTGAAAAGGCGGTGTCCACTGCAATCATGTCTTGCTGCACGAGGATGGTATAAATGTCCTCGCTAGTCATGGACGTGGATCTACTAATATCTGTTTGTGGTACCCAAGGCACCTGGTGTGAGGAAGAGTCAATCCATGAGGGAAAGAAAGATTAGCTGACCTTCAAGAGTCGGTTTCTGAGGGGCTGATCTGAGGTAACGCATAAGTGCCAACGTCCAGTAGTTCTTGTAGCCAAGAGCACCCAGTCCAGAAAGAGGCTTTTCAGGAGAGCCGGCACGTTGCTCCTTCTTCGATAGTAGGTAACCTATGCGGACATTTGGTTAAGGGCCAACGCGATTCAGGGATATCAGACGTACTGAAATCGATGAGATAATTCCCCCAGCCCTGTCGTTGTCGTACTGGAAGTGTCATAATACAACTCACGTTGTATTGTTTCGGTGAACATTTCTCTTTGCTAAAGTATCCCACGAAATGAGCTCCGATGTCATCGATCTCCGTCATGACGTAGAAAAGAAACGGTTCAACATCGTAGAAAAGAGATTTATGGTCAAGGAACATTTTGGATAAGAGGCAAAGGTTCTGGCAGTATATTTTGTTCTTGCGTCCGTCCACTTCGAATATAGTTATTGAGCCGTCACGGTAGATTTCATCACCCGGCGGATGACGAGCTTTGCATTTTAACTGTCGTCACCGGTCAGCTACAAGATTTGCCCTGCATTCATGAAAAGCTCACTCGGTGTCGACCAAATGCAAAGCGGCTACGCATATACTTTAAACAAAACTCGCATATCCACAAACGCCCGTCTGGTATATTTGCATACTCTTCCGGGAACGGGGCATCGTACCAAGGATGAATGTCATATGGTCCGAAACGGATGGTGCGTATACGTAACGTTGACTGTCCGTTAGGGACAGTTGGAGTGTTAGGAGTTTGGGAGATGGTTCCTGGTGTGGGTGGGACGAGACTTGCAGTGGATGGAACTGGAGATACAGGTGGTAATGAAGGAGGTATGGATAATTGATGGAGAGTAGCGGAGCGAAGGGGGCGTGAAGAGGGACCGGCTATCGGCCCATCTGGGTTTTCGGCAGCCGAAGGTGGTGGGACCGGAGCCGGATATAATTTTTCCTAGGGAAGTGATTAGCCAAACGCACAGCAGTACATACGCAAACTACACACCTCAGAAGCAAGCCTGCTTTTCTCATACCTTACCCTGTCAGAGCTGTCAATAGTCGTCTTCGAAGTATCCCTCTCTGACGGTGGCAAAATGTCCTCAAAGATATTGTGCTCCGTATCGTCCTCGCGCTCCTTGCCCTTGCCCTTCGGCGGTAGCCGCAACCGCACAATTAACGGTGGGGGAGGAGAGCGCACCTTGAGACGCATACGTTTTGCGGGACGCGGTGTCTGGGTCTCTGTTGCCCGCTGGGCGGGTCTCTTCTTCTTGATTGATCGAGGACGACGCGTTGCGGGAGCGCTCACTGTTTCGTCCGTGTCCGTGTCCGAATCGGTGGACTTGTCAGTGGATGAGTCATCAACCTGGATATCCATTTCGGGATCCGCTCCCAGTGGGTCGCTGGTCGGTCCATCTGGATCAGACATACCAGTAGGACAGTCCGGTCCGGCCTGGGGAAAAGTTATGTGCTGGGGCAAAGTATTAGGATCGGGAGGGAGTATGTCGAGTGGTGGACACATGGGACAATGCCATTGACCTGGTGGTTCTTCTTCTAGTGGAGGTTGGAGGCAATCCATGTGCCAACCTATTGAGGGAGGGGATGTGAACAGATGGGGAGGGCGATCTAACGAGCAATATACCTCGATCACAAAAGTCACAGAACAATATCCTGGCCTGTGGAGACATGAACGAATAGCACATAAACGGGATAGACTCTCTTACATCGTCCCCCTTTTCCTGGCAAATCTCGCAGGTTTTGCATTCGATACATTTCCAGGGGTAGGATCGAACGACCTCGGCGACCTCGGCGAGTTCCATGCAACTAGGATGTCCTGGGAAAAGGTTGATAGAAACTCGGTGAGGGTCAGCATGATGAGACGCACCACTCCGGCCGCACTCTTCACAGGAGACCATTGCCTCGGATTCGCTATGCTTGTTCTTTGCATCATTACCCTGGCAAAAGCCACATTCCTTTTCACGTCTAGGTCTTCTCTTTCGTTTTTGGGGTTTGGTGACCCGTGGAAGCTCCGTTTCCGGGATCGGCAGATAAGCCGCGGGTGGCTGAGGCGCGAACGGATCACCTTGAGGCCCCTGGTCGTATTGCACTGGTTCTTGAGAGTAGTGCCTCTTCCGTGGAGGTTCGTATTGATGCTGTATGATGACGGAATGCACCTATTGATGGTTTGATGAGCATTGCACCCGGTAGCCACGTCTGAAGGTTATGAGACAACACGCGACGCGTTTGTCGCGGACTGGGAGTGATAGAAGGGTGCAACGGGTGAAGCATACCTGCTGAGAACCGTCCGAGTGTGCAACTCTGGGACCAGCTATGGCCGGGTCGATGGGTGGGCCGCCTGCGAGGGCAGGATCAATTGGAATGTCGTCTACGTTGGTGAAGGGCGTTCCATGCTCGCTTGCTGCTTCTCGGTCGCAGAGGGCGTTGGTGGGGAAAGGGCGGCCACGCATGGTGGATGAGTGGAGGTTGCGGATGGCGACGAGCTCGGGTGGAGCGATTGGGCGGCCGGACCACTCGTCGACGAGCACTGCGAGTACACTCTTCCGTGACCGTCCCGCGTGACGGCGAATGGGGAACGTCTGGTCACGGTTCATGACGAAAAATTCGCACGGACCAATTTTGCGATGACGCTTCCATTTCCGGTGCCGCTGGTGAGAAATTTGCACAGGATCCGGGTCAAAAACATGGCTGGGGGGGATAAGCACACTACGTCGGCAGAGACACTGTTTTTTGCTGCTTTGTGGGTGACTTGGGGAGTGGAATTTCGGGTGGTCCGTGTCTGTGGCAAAACAATCGACAACAAGCAGGACTAGATCCAGTGTGTTCAGACAATTCTCAGAGGCCGGACAAGTTGAGCTGGCTTTCAATCTCCTTCCCTCTCCCTTTCCTTACTTCTCGCCTCTTCGTCCTATACCACCATCACCTCCCACAAGGAATGCAAGCCGTCATGCATCGCCAGCCTCTCCCGCCTCTCCTAGACCAATATCATCCCCCATCGCTCACCCAGCCTCGCTCAAATCCCACAATGATGCCCACCCCCCCAGTCGTATCCCGCAAGCGAAAGAGGGCCCACCAGTACACCGTCAGCTACAGCGAAGTACAAGAAATCGACAAAGAAGGCCGTGTCCGCGAAGTAATCGTTATTGAAGACACCCCGCCTCCATCCACCATATCTCCCGCAACTACCCACACCCATGCCTACTCCGCTTCCTATCAGCCCGCTCCTTACTCAGCTCCAATCAGAACCAGAGCCCGCGCCGCTGCAGAGGCACAGGCAACGTCCGCCAGTACTTCCTCGGCTGTGCTAGTGGCACCAGCGCCAAAGAAGCGAAAGCGAGACCAGGCCGACGACCCCCGTGGGACCATCGTGAAGAAGGTCACTACTGGCCTCCAACAACAACCTGCCTTGCCCTCCTCCAAGTCCTGGGCCAGCGGTAGTGGGCCTGTTACCACAGACGTACGTAACATTTTTGCTGACAATCTGTCCGGCCACTAACTACAATTCACCATTAGCCATCCAACGACGTCGTCCCTTGTGATGACAAGGAAGGCCATTATATTATTGTCCCAGACGACATAATTTATAATCGTTGTAAGTCTTCATCTGCTTGCAATATCCCCGCTTATTCCGACCACCCTCATCTAGATCGCACGGTCCGCCTTCTTGGCCAAGGGACCTTCGGCAAAGTGGTGGAAGCAGTCGACATTCAAACCCAGAACCGTGTAGCGATCAAGATCATTCGTGCCATTCCAAAGTACCGTGATGCGAGCAAGATCGAGATACGTGTCCTCCAGAAACTCAAGGAAAGAGACCCTGTAAACGTCCAGTTGGTCTGCGTGTTCAGCAGCGATCTGCAGAATGCTGACATTGGATTGTGTTTTTCCAGTAAATGCATCCATTTACTACACTGGTTTGACCATCGAAACCATATATGCCTAGTTTCGGAATTGTTGGGCATGTGTGTATATGACTTTTTGAAGGAGAACGAATTTGCCCCGTTCCCCCGGAACCACATTCAGGCCTTTGCCAAGCAATTGCTTGGCAGTGTTGCTTGTATGTCGTTTCCTGCCGCATTTGGGTATAACTCACGTCGTGTTGTCGTTCTAGTCCTACATGATCTCCACTTGATTCATACGGATTTGAAACCGGAAAATATCTTGCTCGTGCACAATGACTACAGGCTTGCCGTTGTGCCTGTGCCTGGAAAAGTGAGTGGCCGCCGCATCTTTAACATGCAAATTAGATGTCATGAAATTTCCATTCACAGCGAAATGCTCCACCACGGACGAAACGGATACTGCAATCCACGGACATTCGTCTGATAGATTTTGGGTCTGCGACGTTCGAGGAAGAGTATCACTCAACTGTTGTCTCGACGCGCCACTATCGAGCACCAGAAATCATCCTTGGTGGGCTTCCTTCATTTGCGAGGTTCATCCTTGTGCTTACATGGGTTCTCCTGCAGGCCTAGGGTGGTCATACCCGTGTGATGCATACTCATTGGGGTGCATTCTTGTCGAATTTTACACTGGTGTTGCACTTTATCAAACACACGATAATCTCGAGCACTTGGCCATGATGGAAGCGGTTATGGGAAAGATGCCTGACCGGTTTGCGCGTGCCGGGGCACGGTCGAAGCCCGAGTTCTTTAAGGAAGGTTCACGGCTTGACTGGCCTAAGCCCAAGGCCTCTCGACAGAGCAAGAAGGATGTTCGTGCAACCAAGTCACTTGTGGTAAATTTCCATTTATCCTTCCTCTCGCTCCTCCCTCAATTGCTATTTACTCGCAGGAAGTGATACCACCCAGCGACCAGATCAACAAACACTTTTTGGATCTCGTGCGGCGATTACTTGCTTTTGATCCCGCACAACGGATAACTGTACGAGAAGCCCTGCATCATCCATACTTTTCTATCAATGTTCCAGAGGAACTGTAGCCCAGATTACCACAGGTTATCTATTTCACTCTGTAGATCACCCCTTGCGCCGCTTACTCTCCACACCATCATCATCATCATCTGTCTGCAGCACACCCCCAGTCCCTCCCCCTTGGTTGTTATTATGGTGTTCGGTCGTGGTCATGTACAACGCAAATCAGCTCACTATATCGTCTCCTCATCATACCTGTTTGATTTTCATCCATCCCTCTCACGTCTACCCACCTACCAAGTGCGACAATTATTCTCTCTACACACTTCAAGCAATATCGTATGTTATGCTCGCCACCGCACGACTCAATAGTTGCCTGGTCCTATTGTTACACGCTATCCCTCCTACCATTTCACAGGCGCCTGGTGCTCTCTGGAGCCGTGGGGACCTCACGTCATGGTAAGTGTTATCCCTGTTATCCAACTTACGTGTACTTATCATGACTCTAGGTGGTATGTATGATGCGGCGCCCCTCAACTTCTGAGTACTCCACAATAGATCTACTGGCACATTGCGTGATGAAGGTCGTACTTAATATCGACATTATCTCTGCTTATTGGTGCGAATGCGACCAGAGTTAATGCATAATGTATGTATTAGTGTTACAAACGCGTAGAGGTTAGTGCCATGGGCCACAAAAGTACCGAGGGAATGGTCGAGTGATGGTCGGAGGCTAGATAGTTATCGTACAGGCTACAGTTTGACAAGGCGCGTCTTCCGCACTCATTCGACGAATGCTTCGCCAAAATACCTCTCCGTTTCGGAAGGACTCCTCCATGTTTGCAATTACCCATTGCCCGAGTGCGTCGATGTAGCGCCCCAGGTCGGCATCCAGCTCTCTCCGCCACGCCTTCCTATTCTTGCATTAGGTGGCCTTTGTTGTATTCCATCTTGAACGAATTTCGGAATACACGTCCTGGACGCCGTGCTAGTCAATATACGAAGTACTCGATGCCAAGGCACAAACATTGGAATATCACCTGCAGAATAATATACCTTCAAGAAGCCGGGAGCTTCAAATAGCTTGTTGGGCAGGTCAAGGTCAACTTGTCCCAATACTACGAAATCGAACGAAATGTGGTTTGCGCTGTTGTTCCGCTGCAGAACGAGATACGATGTGAAATCGAGAATATCCCCCTTTCGCGAAGGCGTGCTTCCAAGACAACTGCGTCGGCACAGTGATCACTTGATGAAACGCTTTCGGAAGCTACGGAGGCCGCGTCGTCGGAAGTGATAAACTCTTTTAGGAGCCGAGCGAGCCGGGTGAGTTGTCCTTGCATTGATGAAAATGTCACCTGCTTTCTGGCACTTAGCCTATCCTGATCGTGGCTGATTTCGTCAATCACCCAGAGAAGATTGAGGTAATCGTATTCTGAATCTCTCCTTGGAGGCATAGGAAAACACTGTCGCTGATAATAACCTTTTGCGCTTTGCGAGCGTTAAAACTATGTACAGTAGAACCGCTCGTAGTGCATAACCTCACCATGCATGACCATCGTTAATGCATAGGGTTTGGGCACCGCCCGTCTCTTCCTGGCTGTCTTCGTCGTCAAAGAGACCTCCATAGATTGCATGCACGGTCTCGCCTCAGATTTTGTAATCCATCAGAGTCACAGCCTGTGACTCGTGTTTGGCTGGCTTCACGTCTCGGCGCCCCGCCTCGACCGAAGATCAATTGGCCACTGGCAGGTGTGGGATTTTAAGTGGGGGGAACCCAAGGGGAACCAAGCTGGACCACCTCCGAGTCACTGCTTATTTTTCCCATGCATCCCGAGCAATCCTCAGTCGGGCCGGAACGGAAACGGAAGCCTCGACCCAGCCATGCGCCTTACATTCCCCGCATGGCGTCTGAGGCAGCAACCAAATCAGGTTGTGCGAGATGATGGAACGAGTCTCCACTAGGTATGTCTTTGGAGACTCCAACGCTGGATTGATGGGTAAGGGACAGGGACATCAACGTAGTCACACCTGTCACACAACACCCAATGTATTGCGTTATCAGCCGCGGTTCTACTGTAGATACAAGTGGACCGAGACCAGTGAGATCACGAGACATCCTCGAGGCGATCTAGGCCCCCCTCCTAACTCCAATAGCACATGAGCGTGGTGAGTGGAGAGCTACGTCGTGTACTTCACACCTAGCTAAGTGAGTACATCTCAGCTGGTGATGTCCAACGTCGTGTTTGACACATACTATACACAGAAACCACACAAAAACGAAGACTAGTACCAACAATGGGACTATTGATCAACGAAGAGGAAATTGTGCATGGCATCATGGAACGGTTGACACCACTGCTGGATACATTGACGCTCTGCATCCTCATATGCACTATCACGTACTTTGTCCGGGAATGTCTAAAGGAAAGAAGGGAGAGAAAGTTGCACGGGGAACAGATGAAACAGTTGCAACATGCAGAAGAACATGGCGGGGTGACCATGCGGTCTGGTAGGTAGAACTGGACAACAAGCAAGGGATGACCTGACAATTTGCGATGGGTTTGCATTGCCAACGAGAATTTATGATACTTACTCTATTGTATTTGTCACTACTAAGTTGCAGGAAGAAGCTGTGGGTAGCTCAGGTTAGTGCCACAGGACACATGCAGGGAGAGACAAACAAGACAAAATATAACCCAGGTGTTCACCCTTCCAATTTCCGGACACACCGACCATACCATGTCCGACAATAGAGCTGAACTGATCAGAGGTCAGTATCAGGCTACCTTCGTATTCAGTCGCCTATTTTCTGAATTGCACCTACCTCTCCATGGCACCAACATTGGGCGGTCGCAATGCAGCTAAATTCCAGGAACGCGAGGATTTCATCCGCGAGTCATGGGTCAAAGCCATGGAAGCCCGCCTGGTGCGGGACGAGCTCGTCAAATGTCAGCGACACGAGGGTGTCAACTCTCTTGAGAACTGCCGGTGGTTGTCGAAAAAGTACGCCCAAATGCTCCTCGAGAACAAGGTACGTCGGTCTCTGCTGCACATAGCAATTGACTAATACGTGAGATGGGTCAGGTAAAGGGGTACAAGAAAATTGATGTCTAAGTGGATGAGATAGAGGTTCCCGCAGACCTGATTGTTCTGCTACGCGTGTCATACAACTGGCAGCTTACCCCGTTGCGTTATTCCACTCCGAATACTCATGTATAAATTAGAAGTCCATCCAAGGACAATCCAGGACGCAAATATTATTTACCTAGATTGACAGGCCAAGTCAAATGATGTAGAGGACTTCATTTCCTGCCCTTGCGCCGCCTCCCTTCGGTTCCGCTCGTCTCACCACCGCTTAGCTCCTCTCCGCTGCCAACAGTAGTAGACTTTCGTGCCTTTGGTTTCTTCAAATGATGTTCAGGGATCCATTCCTCCTCGTATCTAGCTCCACTAGGAGTGACTGTGACCGCGCTGACAGGCGTACTAGCTTCAGGGCGAGTGCGCCTAGACTTTTTGGCTTTCGTAGCGGGGATGTAGGTAATGTAAAGGAAGTAGGAGGCTCCACCGAGGAATGCAGCGACAATCGAGTATGTCGAAATACTAGATACGAGGAACATTGAGCAAGAAATCTCGTGACAACATGAAAGGCTGACAGCTTGAAGTCAAACCAAGAACCCTCGGGTTCAACGATGGTCACCACAGAGTCAAAAGCCGTGACGCGGAACGTTTGGTCCTGAGGAAGAACAAGTCAGTCGGGGATGCATGAGACGTGGTGGAACTTACATCCACAGAATGCTCCAACCAGATGTTAAGGCGGAGGTCTCCTGGCTAAGTCCCACGTTGGGAAAAGAGGATTGAGAACCAGTTAATGTACATACCTTGAACCTATAGCAAACAGATTAGTCTCTGGGGGACACAGGTGATGGAAAGAACTTACTCGGAGTAAAAAGTGTAAGGAATTTGGACTTTGGACTTTTCCAACAATGGGGAGCCATACTTGAGAGGGGTGGTCTAGATAGATATTGTTGGGCTAGAGCTGAAAAGATGAGAGAAAAGGACGTACATTTTTCACTAGAGCACCGCTATCGGGATGATGGAAAGAACCACCGATGGTGTTGAGTGTCACATTTTGGTCGCTCCTGTTTTCGACCAAAAGGTGAATTTGGTTACGTTCACCATTGACTACGTCTATGAAGATGCGTCAAAGGAGGGTTAGACAGGTGTTCGGTGGTGAACATACGACCAAAAGAATTTTGTTTAGGGAACGATGCTTCAATGACGATTTCGGGTTCGGTTGACTCGACCGGTGCTGAGAACGTTGTCAGACCATCACTGAGGACAAAACGGAGACGTACATGCGGAGACAGCGAGAACGAGAAGCGATACGAAAGTAAGGGCGCGCGTAAAGAAATGCATAATAGAAAAGTCTCGAGTTAGACTTTGCTACTGCCACGACGAAAACACGACTCAGGGCAGGTTTTGTTCCGTGATCACGTGACCTGGATACCTTGAAATGAGAGTGCCGAGTAATTGCACTCCATGGCTCCGTTTGACTACCCCCTCTCTCTCCCCTCGTCCCAACCCATCCTCACCATCACTTACCGTACGCGTTTCTTTATATTGACTCCCATGCGCATGAATGAATAGCCATCTTCAGCTCAGAGTGGCTTGTGGATAATCGAGTTGCACAATGGAGAGGACTCCAGACTCAGTGCACGTCTAATTGATGATGCACTCCGGCCCGCACTGGACGTGATCGAGAAACACTGGAGAAACAACAGGCTTACCGTCCTCAGAGGTAGTCCGGATCCAAAGTCCAACGCTGGGGAAGGCGCCCTTATCATTGTGGGTAAACGTGATCAAGACAAATTCTTTAGCAATGGCTTTTTGTATGACAGCGTTAAGGACAATCCTGACTTCTTTAACGGTCTGTGCACCCGCTCCTCGATATCTTCTGACTATACAGTCATTATGATGCCCTAGATACCGCGAACCCTCTCTATGCACGTCTGCTGGCCTTCCCCGGTGCGTGCTGTACGTTCCTTGCGTCAGTACGGATGCTCACCCTCACGCAGTCCCTACCATCGCAGCCATAAATGGTCATTGTTTTGCGGCTGGTTTTATGCTCGCCCTCGCTTGTGACTACCGGGTCATGACTGACGGAACCAGGAGGCGGGCGTGGCTATGCATGAACGAGGTACCGTTGACTCATATCTACTGTTATTATCGATTGCGACTCGATTAATGTTGATCCTTTTAGGTTCATTTTGGTGCAGCTTGGCCCTTCTCGTTCGTCGCCATCCTCAATGCAAAGGTATCCGAACCCGCTCTCCGGCGACGTATTGCTTTGGAAGGGCATCGCTTTACACCAACTGAAGCACACGCAGCAGGAATTGTGGACCGTCTTGCAAATTGTAGCGGGACCAGCGTCGAACTCGGGGCGGAGATTGTTTTGAAGGAGGCTATGAAGCTGGCGAAGGAAATTTCGGCTTTACCCAAACAGGGTGTGTGGGGTACCATCAAGACTTTCCTTTACAAAGATTGCTTGGAGGCCGTCCGGTCGGACGCGCGTGAGCATGTGCTTCCGCGCCCCCCCGGCCCAGCAAAGCTGTAAAATTTCCCAGCTGACCAATCGAGTGCGTTTAGTTGGTGAGAACCATTGAGTGCATTCTGACGTCTAGTTCCTTCATCACAACTGATCAAATTGTGCATCAGATTGTTTCCACGCAACATCGTCAAGTGGGTCGGAGATATCCTAAAGAGGAAAGTCTCTTCAGATTCTGTCTGGCATCGTGCATTGTTCAATACGCTTTTTTTAAAGTCGTGTCGACAAGGTAACGTATTGCCATGTCACCCTCTCTTTGTACTTACGTAAACCAGATGCACTCAGCCTGTCAAGTATGTGTATATAGAAAGACAATGCCACTCATCCTCGTTGCCCCATTCCTTCCCACTTCAAGATTGCACCAACCAGGCCAGGTGCCATCTGCATTTTACGATTACGCTCGCTTTATAAATTTCTCCCCCCCTCATCCTCTGTCGCCGGTCGAATTACAGATCTCGTCTCGCATTGCCTCCTGCCGTTGCTCCGATCAATCATGAAGCCACTGTCGTTCGCTTTGCTCC
The DNA here is from genome assembly GCA_018397855.1 of Boletus reticuloceps. Classification (NCBI taxonomy): domain Eukaryota; kingdom Fungi; phylum Basidiomycota; class Agaricomycetes; order Boletales; family Boletaceae; genus Boletus; species Boletus reticuloceps. The sequence continues at coordinate 587,228 of JAGFBS010000022.1, forward strand.
TGTTAGCATGTTTCCTACATTTCACGCCAGCAGACGCTATTCCTGCTCGTATAAGGCGTCAGCTCCAAGGCAATTCTGGGATGGTTACCGTGCCCCTCAAGCGTCATCACGTTTCGCGTGGCGTAGACCTTCACCCCCAAGTTGTAAGTCGTCCTGTCCAGCATGTCCCCTTCTTCATCCTCTTGATGATGGTCCGATAGAGTACACAACAACACATCAACCGTGCTTCCAAGCGGCTCGCCCGAATGACAGGGCGCGAGGAGCCATCAGAGCGCGCCCTCCGCTCCGAGCTGCATAAGAGACTGTATCTACTGGAGCACGGGCCCGGATCACGTTCTGGAGCACCTGCGGCGGCCCAAGGCTTAAACTCCAGTGGAAGATACAGGTCTGGCCTGGCAGCTGCTGCTGTGATGGGAAATAGTACAATGGGTTCCGGGATGGGTAATAGCACGAAGGGTACCGGAAATGGGACTGTCGCTGGAGGTAATGGCACAAGCAATGGCGTTTCCCCCCTTGATATCCAAGCGGCGATAAGTGGTGGTGTGACGGTCGCCAAGCCACCCACCGCAAACAATTCTCTTGGATTGGATATCGAGTAAGCTCGATGTTTGTCCCAATCTAAGGAAGCTCGAGTGCTGATCTGGGACCACCACGGTAGAGCTAATGATGTTGCATATATTGCTACCGTGCAAATCGGGACACCTCCACGGGATTTCAAACTGCTTATGGATTCTGGTAGTGCTGATTTCTGTAAGACCTGGAATCGTCATCTTGGAACCTTGGCTAAAATCAGCTTGCAGGGGTTGCCGGGGAGAATTGTCAATCCCAACAAGGCGGCTGCGTAAGTCGATAAGTATTCGCCGGTATAAGATCAGTAGTAACATCATTTCAGGGCAATCATACCACCCTTGGGGCACAAGGCTCCAGCTCGTTCGTACAGAGCAGCCAACAATTTGAAGTCACATATGGATCAGGGGCAGTTCAAGGTCTGCTCTGCCAGGACAATGTCAATATTGCCGGTCTGGCATTGAACAACCATACATTCGGCGTCGCAACTGCAGAGTCAATACAGTTTGCCTCAGACACGACACCTTTCGATGGTCTCATGGGACTTGCCCAGTCGGTGAATCCATTCCGTTATATTTCTACCTCTCAGCCTCATGTCTCGTTTCTACAGAAATTGTCTCAAGAAAAAGTCCTTACTCCAGTTGAATCGCTGGCATCAAACAAGATCATCCAATCTCCAGTCACCTCCTTCAAGATCCCGCGCCTTGCTGATCAGCTCAATGATGGAGAAGTGACTTTTGGTGGGCTTGACGCTTCCAAGTTTGTTGCAAACACCCTTGTTACTATTCCCAATGTCAACAACCTGGGATTCTGGGAGGGTGCCATGGACACCATCACGGTCAATGGTACTAATGCCGGTCTTACTGGACGCACCGCCATTCTCGACACCGGTACCACCCTCATCCTGGCACCACCCTCGGATGCACAAAAAGTGATGCAGAGCCTCGGCGGTGCGTGTGATGCACAACAGTGCACGATTCCTTGCACCACCAAAACAAGCCTCGCTCTTTCTTTCGGAAACGCATCGTTTGCGATCGATCCCAGAGATCTTGCGGTGCTGCCCATTGATCCCAACAACCCCACTGGTACTTGCACCGCCGGAATTCAACCCCAACAAATCGGAACTGCCACTGAGTGGTTGGTGAGTAGGCCTTGTCTTTTACTCCTTGGATGACGGTCCTCAGCGAAGCATTCAGGTTGGCGATGTCTTCCTGAAGAATGCCTATTTCTCTACCAATGTCGCGACGAACCAGATCTCGCTTGCGAAGTTGACGACAAACTGACCCACACTCTCATGTTTACTCTTAGTCGCTGAGCGATTCACACTCTATTCACATACTGTGTTTGTAATGGCCGGGATGCAAATGACATACTACTGTATCCGCTAGTCTGATTGATCAGCCTACAAACACAATTCCCAAGGAGATGATCCATATCCGCCAATGACAAACTATTGCCTTTTCCGGAGCAGTTCCTTGGCCATCTCTTCAGTGTCCGCTGACTGGTCTGGTAACCAAAAGGCCTGGAGACAATCAGCCCCACGTCTACTTGGAGGTGAGATCAAGTACATACCAATTCCGCACCAGCAGTAACCATCATCGCCAACCGGGGATTAAAACGTACGCATCTGGAAGGACCCGGGTGCCCGTCCAAGCTCGCCAGAGGCTGTAGACGGTGTGGTGGGACCTTGAGATCGACTTGGCCCGACCGTGCGGGTAGATTCTGCACATCCCAAACTGCAATACGCCCATCGAGGCTCCCACTGATGACGTATTTGCTATCGGGTGTCCACGAGACCTCTTCTCCGCTGTTGCCTCTAACGGGGTCTATGCTTTGAGGGGCATCAATACGCCGACGTTCGAGCCCAATGCGACCCTCTAATTTGGCGAGGAGATGTCCCTCAAAGGCATCGATGATGTAGTGTGCGTCACCTGAGCAGCCCGCCAGGATATACTTGCCATTTGAGGAGAAAGCGAGCGACGTGATGTAGATTGGTCGAGGAGGGTAGCTGATGAGAGCCAACGTCGGGTCTTCGAGTGTGATGGTTAGGAAAGGTGCCTTGTCGTAATTCGCTTGGTCATACAACAGGATTCGTGAATACTGATTCACTGCTACTGCGAAGACGATTCCAGAGGTGTCATACGCAATGACTGGGGCGGCGGGGAGGTTTAGTAACCCGCGACAAGTAGGCACGCGAAGGTCCCAGAGACGGACCGTCTTGTCCATTGAGCCGGACATGAATCCGTCGTCTACGGGCGAGACTTCGAGCGATATTACGCGTTGTTTATGTCCCTTGAAATACTGCAAATATTTGTTGTCGTGCAGGGAGTGGTACCGTATGGTGTCGTCTTCTTTGGTAGAGGCATGTATAACAGTCGAATGCTTGTGAGTGAAACGAGGGAGATCGACTCCATACTTTTTCGAAAACAGTGTTTTCAAGTGTCTGTTTGCCACCCAGGTCAACGGTGTACTCAGCAGAGCTCGCAACGAGGATAACTTGCTTGCCCGTCTTACAGCTATATAACCGAAAGGTCTCATCTTCAGACGCTGTCAGGATTTGATCGCCTCTGTCATCGAAGGTGATTGCAGTTATATGTCGCGGGCCGGAATTCACCCTCGAACTACCCCCTGGCGTCGGAGGTGGTGTGGGTTCCACGGCGTTTTTGAAGATTTTGGCGGGTTTGAACTTGGTCTGCAAGCCGTGGTGCTTAAAACGCGTGGATAGCACAGATAACGACAACACACACCATGAGCACATTGGAAAGTGGTATCGTCGAGGGTGTCGAGTTGGCGCCATTGGTAGTCGCTGGTGGTGCCATGTATAAGGTAGATCTCCCCGTGGCTGAGTTTGAATACACTTTGCTTACACTTCAAACCATGGCAGAGGACGACACCGCAAAACTGTGGAAAGTCAACCGGACGGTACACGAGCTCGCCAAGGACAGAGTCCGTCAACTTTATAACCCCAAATGATGCAGGAATCTTACCGAAATATTCCATTGGGTTAGGGATACCAAGTCTCTGACGAAGAAATCAACATGGATCTCGCTTCCTTCAGAGCACACTACGCAAATAACGGCGGGAGCGTGGAGTGCGTGGTTGTCCTGAGCTATTGGACCCGCAAAGGAGCTGACAGGGCTGACAGCCGAAATCAACTCAATTTCTTTACCAACTCACAAGATAACCCCGCCGACCAGATATTTATCTTCTTTTCTGACGAAAAGAGTGTTGGCGTCAAAACAATGCGAAAGTACGCGCCATTGCGAGTCATCCTGTTCGACCACTCACTCAATCGTAAGACTACTTGGCATCCTTGAAGAGAAGTCCATCCAGAGGGGAATCATTATCTTTCCGGGTAACATGACACCGTCAGCGCGAAAAGTGAATTCAGGAACCCTCACCCCAGGTCACCGAATTTGACCTTGACCTTACGATTTCTTTAGGTCATCGCGGCCATGTCTCAACAATACCGGCTTGAAGAGTTCTCCGAAGCTGATCTGCTAGTCAATATCACTCATCACACTCTTGTTCCTCTACATGAAGTTCTCACACCAGAACAAAAGAAAGATTTACTGCAAAAATAGTATGTCCTACTTTCTATCAGCTTTCTGTGCTGAGGTAGTCGTGGTTCAGTCGAATGAAGGAAACGCAACTTCCTCGCATTCAGTTGGCAGATCCCGTTGCCCGGTATTATGGCCTTCGACGCGGTCAAGTAGTCAAAATTACACGCCCCAGTGAGACGAGTGGGCGGTATGCAAGTTATCGTATATGTTTCTAGGGACGCGTCTTGTCTTGTTGTTCCTCGATCTCATAATTGTTTTAACGTAAGCTCAGATTTCTGATAATGTAGGGGGTGAACGCCGAGTAATTCGACAATCTAGTCATTGTCTCATGTTGACAATGCCATTCCTCGCTTTGTGAGTACACATCCATTGGGGTCGAACCTCACCTTCCGTACTGCTGTGTAACATGCTAGCTTGGGTAGGCGAGTCACCAAGTCTACGGTCGACTTGTCCGCTTCCCTGGCGGCAACTGGACCGATCACTGTATCCTGGAGACGTTGAATACATCAACGCCTCTAAGGCTTCTACCGGCTGCTTTCTGCTGATTGCAACGGCTGCGCGCTCGCCAGATATCACCTTGTGGGACTATATCCTTGCACAATGTTTCATTCCTCGACGGTGTTCGTTGGCAATCCAAAGGTGGAAAGCATTGAGCGACAAGACGTCCCAGTTGCTTTTTCGATCTCTCCGTGCAACTCTGGCGTGAACAACGCCGAGGACTGTCCATTCATGATGATGCTGGTTGTTACTATATCATTTTACTCCACGATGGTTGGTACGCTGGGTGATGGATGTCCCGATACGACGACAAGATGGATTCTACTCGAGCGAGATGGCCACCCCTTGGACACAATGCATAGTTTGTTAGCTTCGTCCATCGGACGACAACCATCAAGCCTGACGGTCCTGCTGAATTCGATGTCTCGGCATTTCGCTGGCATCCGGAACTGGACTTGATGTCGCCTTGACGAAACCAGGTTACAAGACACGGCGCCTGTGAATTCGGTTGGTGGGTTGGCGTCGTCCTGACGCCTGATGCGCTGGTGTGATGCATGTGGTACACTGCTTGGATCGATGCAGCGGAACGCTTTGGATGATACCACTGATGCTAGGGCTATCTCAACATCAAGGCGTTTCCACTGACGAGCGCTGATCCGAAGCACAAACGCACCATTGAAACTTGAAAGCTTGACATATGGGCGCTCACTGAGTAGTACAGGCCCTAACACAGGTAACACAGCGGAGCGCTGATGCCAGTGTTGATGACCATGATCAATAGACATGCATGTGTATTCCAATGTCGACAGGGTATCGGATAACCGGCAATATAACAAAGCATACCCAATCCAATTCCTACGTGCAAATTTACTCATCAACTTACATCGCCCCCCCAACAGATATACTAGATACAGATGCGCCACGTGTCGCTTTTTGGTTTTGCTGGATGCGCTGTGTGAGGTTCGCGCTAGCCAGATGCATGGTTCATGCTGTCACAGCAACATCTGAAGCCGTCCCGTTTGACAGCGACCCTTCGCGGTGTCTCTTGAGCAAACGATCGAGCGCTTCCTTCTGTCCCACAGCGAGCTCTCCGCTCTGGATGCCGGAGTGATAGACACGAAGGAGCGAGTCAACGTCGTCCATGGATTGTGTGCGGACGTCGGCAAGCTCCTTAATCTTGGCAGTAGCGTCCTTGACCTATGTTGGTTAAGTCAGCCGTCGGCATCTGGATCAGGTTGAACGGGTTAGAGGTACCTCTTCGTCGGTGAGCTGGAGGCCGAGCTGTTCGACACGGCTCTTGACAGCGTTCCAGCCAGTGAGACGGTGTCTGTAACAGTGAATAGGTGAAAACATTGCCTGATAATCTTTGCAGTGCTTACCCGATGGAGACGTATCGCGTCAAGCCAAAGTCTTCGGGCTTCAAAATCTCGTAGGTGCTGGGGTTGTTGAGGATTGCCTTGGCGTGAATACCGGCCTTGTGAGTAAAAGCACAATAACCACTGAGAGATGCGTGAGGGTGAGAATGGCCCAGAGGGAGAAGGGGGCACGCACGTAATGGGGTTCATGAATGGTACGTTGACCTCTACAGCTTCGGCGACGAGGTTCTCGATTTCACGAAGCATAGGGAGGTTATACTTGGACTTGACGTACTCGGGGTTGGCGGCGTAGAGACATGCAATGAGGCCACCGAGAGGGGTGATGCCAACGCGTTCACCAATTCCAAGGATGGCTGCAGGGAGTGAGTAAGAGGGTGACGAGGGACCGTAAGGACGTACATGTATCAATGTGTGTGGCTCCCGCTTCGAGGGCGGTGTATGCGTTGGCAATAGCTTGGGGACATGAACAACAGAGGGGTCGGAAAGTGACGGAAGAGACATACCCATGCCGGTATCGTTGTGGAGATGGATCTCAATAGTCGCAACCGACGACGCCCCTTAGAGTTCTGACAAGCTCATAAACTTGCCTCGGGTTGGCACAACCAACGGTGTCTGCGATGCCGACACGGTTGACGCCAATCTTGTCTACGGTTTGGTATATTGAGAGCAGGTCGACGAGATCTGAACGGAAGGAGTCTTCTGAAGAGAATCGGACTTCGATACCCTTGGACTTGACGAAAGTGATGACCTCGATTGCGGTCTTTGTGATATAAGACATGTCCTTTCCGTGCGAGAACTCGCGAAGGAAGGAAGAGGTACCAATGACAACATCGACACCGTCAACGCCTATGGGCGGGATCAGAGGGTTGTGCGAACGTGGTGAGGAAAGGACAGACCTGTTTCGACGGCGATACGAGCATCGTCCATGTGGCAGCGAATGTGGGTGAGGATCTTGGCCTTGAGGCCGAGGTTGCATATTGCCTCGCAATCGATGCGAGACTGTTCGGAGGCGGCGGGGGACGTGAGTTCGATGTACTCTACACCAAAGGCATCGAGTGCCCTGGCGATGGCGATCTTCGTCTTGGTATCGAAGAAGGCATTGGCGAATTGTTCGCCCTCTGTGGATGTATGAGCGGGATAATCGGACTTTCGGCTTTTTACGGATATCACGAAAAAGAAAAAGAAAAACGGACAAGAGGTGGAGGGGAGACAAAAAAAGACACGCAACAGACCTCTGAGGGTACTTTCGATGATCTTAAAGTTCGAGACGTTGTTCAAGAAATCGGATGCACGGGGTGCATAGGGGTTGTGACGGCGATTATCGCGTCCAGCATTAACACCGTTGACACCGTTGACGCCATTGTGGTGCCCGTTGGAGGCAGTGATGTCTACGATTACCATGTCGTCGTTTTGGGTGGGGAGAGAGTCTGCGTTGTGGTGGGGACACATTGTGGGGCTTTCAAAGGAAGAAATTTTCAAGTCGAGTCATTTGGAGTGATTATATATCAGACCCGGAAGAGGACTACTATACTACCCGTCGCTCACACCGTGTTTCCTCATGGACTTGTCCGCACCGCAGATCACAGTATGACATGCCACACTTTTTGCATCGGTACGCCCCCTTGTACCCACACACAGTGCAGAGCATCCGTGGCGGGACTGCTGGTGCTGGTGCAGAGGCTGTCAGATACGACGGTTGCGTCGGTCCGATACTCGCGATGCCCTGATGTGGTCGGTGTTAGCGCCGCTCCCGGTAGCGCAAGGACGACTCACGCTCTCGTCAATCAACGCGGCGATTCCTTTCCGATACAGGATCGCCGTGCGCACGTTCATCGACGACTTTTTCTTCTTGGCTGCGCTGACGGTGGGGAACGTCCGCTTGTCCGAAATAACTGTTTGTCTTGCCCGGAACTTTGATTTCTGGGTCGAAGACGCTTCTGGATCTGAGTCGGGTTCGTTCAGAAGCGATGAGGCGGCATAGTTTGTGCGCTAGACATGCTCTGGTTAGATAGCATTGGTCACAGGACACGCCACAGACCTCGAGCTCCTCGAGGTGTCTCTTTGCGCGCTTTGCGATGAGATCGGGTGTGACGACCTGCTTGCCGCGTCTGTCCGCTGCATCGGTGTGAGCTGCACGCTGTCGACCGCGCCAACGCGAATGCTCACGGTGGTCTCTGGTCGTCGTCCTCGGCATGATGACGCTGTCACGTGAGGAAATGGCGCGATGATGAACGCTACTTGAACGCAACTTGGCTCATCGCAGCCGAAGACCATGTCCTTCCCAAAGTCCCTCGACGTCGCCCGCAACGTCGACCTCCCCACTCCAGAGCCAGATTCGCCTAACAGACCACGCCGTCCCTACCGTTTCTCCACTCTCTGCGCCAACGTCGAGAACCCCAACCACAAGGACCAGTATGGCGCATCTTCCGTCCCAATATACCAGACAGCTACCTTCAAGGGTGTCGGCGGAGAGTACGACTACTCGCGCAGTGGAAACCCCACCCGCACCTATCTCGGTCAGTCTTCCTGTCCCCTTCTCACCCCCATCTCATCTTCCCGCAGAGCATCACATCGCAAAAATATCCTCCGCTGCCCATGCCTTTGCCGTGTCCTCGGGCATGGCAGCCCTCGACTCCATCCTCCGTCTCCTCAGGCCTGCCGATGCCATCATCGCAGGCGATGACCTCTACGGTGGCACAAACCGTCTCCTCTCATACCTCCAGAATCACCAGGGCATCATCGTATACCATGTCGATACGACGGAACCGTCCGCTCTCACACCCCACCTCCATCCCAAGAATAACATTGCCATGGTCCTTCTCGAGTCGCCGACGAACCCCCTCCTCAAGATCGTCGATCTCGCTACCATCGCAAAGGATGTCAAGGAGCGCTGTCCCGATGCCATCATCGTCGTAGATAATACCATGATGAGCCCCGCACTGCAGCGACCCCTCGAGCACGGTGCTGACATCGTCTACGATAGCGCCACAAAATACCTGTCCGGCCATCACGACCTCATGGCCGGCGTCATCACGTGCAACAGGGACTGACATTGCAAAGGTATTCCCATCATTCTTTTACGACACACTTCCCGCTCACTCTCATTAACTCAGAAAATCGCATTCACTATCAACGCAACTGGCAATGCTCTCACTCCTTTCGACTCCTTTCTTCTTCTTCGAGGAACAAAAACACTGGCACTCCGCCTCACACAGCAATCACAAACCGCAACCCTCGTCGCAAACTACCTCTATTCGCTCGGTTTCCCAACATTATATCCTGGCCTCCCCGACCATCCCAACCGCGATATCCACGAACGCATCTCCAGCGGTCATGGTGCTGTCTTGAGTTTCACGACAGGCGACAAGGACGTCAGCGAACGCATCGTCGCCGGTACCCGCTTGTGGGCCGTCAGCGTCAGCTTCGGTTGCGTCAATTCGTTGATCAGTATGCCCTGCGCCATGTCGTACGTTCTCATTCTCGTCTTTTTGTCCTAGTACGTGAGCAAATTCCACCAGACATGCTTCCATTCCCGCGGCAGTTCGTGCAGCACGTGGTCTTCCAGAGGATCTCATCCGTCTTTGCGTCGGAATCGAGGATTCTACAGATTTACTTGACGACCTCGAGCGTGCGCTCATCGATGCGGGTGCTATACGTCGGACCCCGCAAGGCGTCGAACGGGTACGTACGACCATCGACGAAGCTGTTGCAAAGTTGGTGCTGGGAAATCAGACTTCCCAAGACGAAGACGTCGAGCTGCAGCCACACGAGAGGCAATGGGTCGTCTCCTCACCCGGAAAGGTTATCTTGTTCGGGGAACATGCCGTCGTATATGGTATGCCTGCCCTGGCTGCTTCCGTATCTCTCCGCTGCTATGCTATCGCTACACCACATCTTTCAAGTCGCACAGTCGGTGTGCATTTTATAGATATTGAGGCAGGTGACAAGGAGGGAGGCTTCGGGTACGAGTGGGACATTGACAGCCTGCCTTGGGGAGCCGTACCTGGTGAGTTCATCAACATCATACGCTCGCCCGTCCCGAACTCATTCATCCATTTCGCGACCAGTCGCTTCTCAGGCAAGCGAAGTCCCTCTCGACCTAGAGTTCCTCGAGGAAATTTCCAGAGTTGCACTCCCAGAGGCATCAGGCTCTCACGCATGTCAGGCCAGTCTTGCATTCTTGTATCTATACATGGTTTTTGTCAAGGAATTGGAAAGCACAGCGAGGTGCGGTTTTCTATCTTAAAAAATCGACGCGTTGACGCATTCTGCTCATTGTGCCTACAGGCCGTCATTCACTCTGTCCGTTCGTGCTACTCTACCCGTAGGTGCTGGACTCGGATCTTCGGCAGCATTTTCTGTATGTACAGCGACTTCACTCATGTTGATTACCGGTCGCATCTCTCTACCTTCCCCCTCCGATCCTGGTCCAAGTTCTTCGCGTCAGCAACCGGACAGACTTTCCAAGTCACTCGCGGACACTGTCAATGTCTACGCATTCCTTTCCGAGAAGATTATGCATGGCAACCCTAGTGGTGTCGATAACTCAGTTGCCGTATACGGTGGGGGACTTTTGTATACGAAATCCTATTCCGAGTGAAGGCAAGGAAGGAGGAATGGTTTCCATCGAGGGGTACGTTCTTGAGTCTTGATGGGTTGGCCGTTTTTCCTCACCAAATCTATCTCTATGACACAGGTTCACGTCACACCGCTTCCTACTTACGGACACTCGGGTCCCTCGGAACACCAAAGAACTCGTGGGCAGCGTCGGCAAGCAGAAAGTAGAAGAACCAGAGAGGGTCGGAAAGGTCTTGAATGATATCCAGGTGGTCGTCGAGAAGGCTAGTAGTGTGCTCTCGGGATCTGGAGGCAAGGAGAGTCTGGCGGTGCGTCATCCCTTTTTTTTTTCGTTCACACTTGCACCCTCGTCTCTGATGCAGATGTGTCTCAGGCTCTCATCGACGAAAACCACAGACTCCTTGATCGGCTCCGTGTCTCGCACCCATCCTTGGAAGCTGTGAGACGTATCACTGGTGCTGATCCATACAACCTCGCCACAAAGTTGACTGGTGCCGGAGGTGGAGGATGCGCTGTGACGCTCATACCAGACGGTTAGTGTTCACTGTTTTCTTTTATGCTTTCCTTCCTGCCACGTATTACCGCAACCTGCAATCCTGTTTTCTATCTCGAACCCTTGTCCCTTTTTACGCCCAAACTGACGGCTATGTCGTCCACAGGCTTTTCCTCGTCCAAGCTGACCCCTCTCATCTCCGCTCTTGAATCCGAACAGTTTACGTCAGAGACGTTTAGAACATACCTCACGGAAGTAGGCGGACTCGGACTCGGAATCCTCTCCCGTCTCTCGAATACGTCCGGCCTGCCCACGCCCCCAACGCACGAGTCCCCCGCAGACTCGAACACGCTCGAAACGACGTTTGCGAGCACGTCCAAAGAAGAGCTCAGAGGATGGATAGAAGCTTTGGGCAAGTGGGCGTATGTATAAACGCGCAATCGATGCTGGCCATCTATCTGGGACCATATATTACTCATCGCCTTTGTCCAACACAAGGGGCACCTCGTCATGCAGATCTATACTTTCCATCTCGTCGCTATCTTTGTAAGACCTTGGAGTTAGCAAACTATGTCTTGGACTCGTCGACGTTGGTTTCGCATCAAGGTCATGCTTGCCGTCCTACTCGGCTGGGGTCTAGAAAGTCGAGCCTATATGATTAAGTAGCGAATACATTCCAAGGAATCGAGTAACAAATATGCATGACAACAAAGTTGAGGAACTTGGGTGTGCAAAAAGGTACGACAGAGCAAAACATGACAGGAGATGACGTTGAGGGAATGAGTTATTCATGGAGAGAATTGATACAATAAATCAAATGAAGGCGCGCATCAACGAGGTTATGCTGGACATCACAGGGAAAATGAACAATGTGTCCTTCGACAAAAGTCTATAAGGTGTTAATGTCCAGTCGTGCAAGAGTATACATTGTGAAATGCGATGGGAGAACTGGGTCAAGTAAGACCCAGCTTATGGAACATGTCGTCCAATGTTCTAAATGCGACGGGCTTGACCAGGCTGCAATTCGTATCAATGACCGTCAAGAGGATTGGTATCGATTCGTGGGAAACGCACTATCCATCCATTCCAGCCTCGAACGCTTTCCGTTTGTCTTCAAGTGAGGACATGCCTGTGAGCGCTAGGATCACGCTTGACGGATGACTTGAGCGTGCCCGCTCAATTTGGCGAATCTCGACGGTAGCGCCAACTCCTGATCAAGAAATTGGTAACCTTGTCTCCGAATAATAACGTCCCGCGAACAAAGCTTACCGTCGAGGACAGGCATCGATAAATCCAAGAGCACCACGCTAAGCCAGTATAAGGCAAAGTACACGACGACGAGAACCACTACTTACTCAAATGGACCCTCGGCCTGGAAGACTTCAACTCCATGGCGACCGTCTACGGCTTCGCAATGTTCCAACCCCTCCATTATATGTAAGAAAACACCTCCAGTGTTTGGGACTTCGCGTACCTTTTTAGTGAGCCACTTGGCACTACCTCGCAAATAAGTTAGCAAGGTAGAGAACGACCAACAATGAGATTACCTACAGCAAGCTACGAAGGATGTTATTGTCTTCCACAACCAATACCTTTCGATGTGGCTTGGTCGGCCGGACAGATCCAACAGGTGTTTTGAGTAGAGTCCCGCCGGCGCCGGCAACGAGTGTCGAGTTGTTGACTGTTTGTTCACCATCC